>JAVGWX010000005.1:96820171-97532671 GCA_036924085.1 Ariolimax columbianus | reverse complement strand
TAATCAGGAACAACCTCAGGGCGATGGAATTACTACAGAAGTTATTTAGGTAGGAGGAGAAACATTAGCAGCCAGCTGAACTCCTCAACAAATGTCTGAATGTAGGTCCAGCCCCTTGGGTGCATGGACGCTAGTTACCCAGCTGACAGAAGGACACATTCATATACAGATGGTTCAGATATAATATACAGGAGGCTCAGCTATAATATACAGATGGCTCAGCTATAATGTACAGATGGCTTAGCTATAATATACAGATGGCTCAGCTATAATGTACAGATGGCTCAGCTGTAATGTACATATGGCTTAGCTATAATATACAGATGGCTCAGCTATGATGTACAGATGGCTCAGCTATAATATACAGATGGCTCAGCTATAATGTACATATGGCTTAGCTATAATATTCATATGGCTCAGCCATAATATACAGATGACTCAGCTAAAATATACAGTTGGCTCAGCTATAATATACAGTTGGCTCAGCTATAATATACAGTTTGCTCAGCTATAATATACAGATGGCTCAGCTATAAGGTACAGATGGTTCAGCTATACTATACAGATGGTTCAGCTATACTATACAGATGGCTCAGCTATAATATACAGAATGCTCAGCTATAAATGCCACCGAGGAGAGGGATGAAGAGGAGATCAAACAAAATTGGGAAAAGATAATCTGATCCATAGTCACAGGTAAGTTCTCTAACAGATTCAGAGCCGAAATATAAGCGCTCAATACCACATCAGGGATGCCTCTACCTCACACAATCTCAATGCGTCAGAGATTCACGGTCAGCCATAAAGGCACATAAATCCTACAAGAACACTGAACTGAGCTAAGCCTTGACGAGAATGGGTCACAGGAGGCAGGGATTCAGGGACGCTGTAACAACGACTGGAACGACCAGGTCGACAGTTTAGCTATAAGATACTACATTGTAAAAACATGCAGATGGTCAGGCTATGTGACCCCGAATCATGACAGATTGACCCCAAACGTGATATCCTGGTAAAGCTACAACTTTTAGAGCCCACGCAGAAGTCCGTTACTGAGATGGAGTGTTGCTCAGAGTAAAGCCTTTGGTTCAACATGGTACACCAAGACATAAGACCGAGATAACATAAAACTGCATTAGGCTACCTGGCATCCGACACTTGATATACCTGATTCAACACCACGATTACAGATATCAGATATTTAAGTCGTTATTCCAAGCTACTCACGATGAGTTCTACATTCTTGACGATATTTAATATCTCGTTGGGCAAACTGAACCGGTACAACACAACCTCTTTCTAGGATTGGAGAGATTTTAGTCAGTCCGTGTCACCACGGCGAGAATTGGCGCGATCAGTTCGTGTCACCTGACTCTGATGTTAGATTTGTCTCTTGTCGGTTTCCTAATTGTGATTCCTTTCCTACGGATGTATCCTCTTCTCACGCCATTCTCCATTGTCGTCTGATTCTTTGCAACATCTTTACGTCTGGTTATACATTTTCTTCTTCTTGTTCTTGTTCTTGTTCTTCTTCTTCTTCTGCTTCTTCTGCTTCTTCTTCTTCTACGGCGTTCGTCCTGATAAGAATGTTGGGACATTGTGTCGCAGTTTACATCTAAATTACAATATATTGAATTCCACTCCGACACATTCGGTTTCAGCCCGATAGTTTTTTAACCGGTTTTCTAGTACATATTCTTTTAGCAAGGTTGCATGGGTGCAGTCACTTTCCAGGACCGCCGATTGGAGCGAAACAGAGTCCTGCTCAAGTATGTTTCTTTAACCCTGCAGCAAGCAGCCAGCTACCAGTCGCTGATTATTGTCACCTGAGTTACTGTAGTGCGTTCTGTCCCACTTGTTAGATTTCCTTACCATTTTGTTGCTATTTTTAGCATGCTCCCATTCAAAACAGTATGCACGTTTAACGTTGATCTGAAAAAAACACAACATTTTAACAGATATCTCCAGTTGTCCCTACTATACAGTAGAACGAATTTATGTTGGAATTACTGTCTTTGATTGCCCTAAATTTACTAATGGAACAAAAGCCCCTCTTGCTTGATGCAGTAAATTTGTATAAAGGTATCGTCTGATTGAGCTTTGCTACCTTTGGTTATTGGTGCTTCATTCTCCACTGTTTTTCGTGACGTATACTTCAGTCTCCACATTCTACTCTTGTGTATGTCCTCTGTCAGGTAGCCGAAGGAAGGTTGTCCATATAACGTTCTAGTTGATGTTTTTATTGCAATTTTACTTCTTGTGGCTTACTAGACTTGCAGGAGGTAGGTTGCATTCTGTGTAGAAATTGTATTAATTTTTTTTATTGTGCCTGCATATCGGCTATCAGTATACTCTGATCAATTTTAAATTGACCAGGGTTCTTTTACGTGCAAAGCGTGTATTAAAGTTCTTCTAGAGTTTTCGTCAATATCCAAAAGACTAAGCGATTTTGACACCACCATTGAGACCAGGGGAGAATTAAAACTTGTGGAATTAAAAATCTTGCCGTTTCTCGCTATCGTTTCTTAAGTGGAAAGCGACTTTTCATCTCAGCTAGAGCGACCTGAGATTAGAACACACTTCATAAAAGTGTTCAATAGTGCAATTCTGTTCTCGTGGAATACCCTGCATTTGCTCTGTATCTAACCTAGTAATCATAATAGCCTCTTCATATAATACGTGCAGATACAATTATATGACATTGAGCCGAAGGGTAAGAGCACGAATGCTGCTGGATCTGTAACAGCAACAAGAACTTCTTAAAGTACACACATTGTATGATACTGAAATAGCTTTTATTCCTGTATCATGAATATGGTGTATTGTTTTTAGAGCTTTCATTCAATCGCAGATTGCTGCTCTGTAAACAGATGTATGTCCTGTTTGAGTGATGAAAGGACCATGTGTAAAAGGATTCTTCTTAGACCGACGATTCTATGATGTGCCTTGTCATATACGAGTCGTGTTCAATAGAAACCAAACCAAACTGCAACAAGTGAACATACGTACGATGCGCATGATGACGTCACTTCTGTTGTAAACAGCACATACCAACCGTCAAGTTTGCAAAATGTCATTATCCTCCGACTCACGGACGTGATACGGAATACGCCCAGAGTTGATCAGCGAGTGGTGATTCGGTTCCTAACTGCCGAAGGATGTCGACCAGTTGACATTCATCGTAGAATGCAGGCAGTGTATGATGATAAAAGTGTGTCGAAGATAACAATGAAGAACTGAACAACAATATTTAAATAAGGAAATGAGTTAACGAAAGATCTTACGAGACCAGGTCAGGCACATATTGTTGCGTTAACTCACGTCTTTCTTTACACATCGTTGTCCAATTTTTCACTGTTGTTTTCGACACACTGTTGTCACCATACACTGCCTGCATTCTGCTATTAATGTCAACTGGTCGACATTCTAGAGCTGTTAGAAACCGAATCTCCGCTTGCTGTTCAACTCTTGACGGAATCCGTATCACACCCGCCATGTTTTCAACGGTCTGTCGAGGAAACTATAAGTCCGAGGATAATACAATTTTGCAAACTTGACGGTTGGTATGTGCTGTTTACATCAGAAGTAAGTTCATCATGCGCATTATACGTATGTTTACTTGTTGTAGATTGGTCCGGTTTCATCTGAACACGCCTCGTAGATCAAATGTGAGTGCTTCTGTCAAACCAATTACTAATAGTAACTAATGCGTCACGCGACTTGCAATCACCACGTGAGCAGGTTTTATCACGTAACGAACCTGTCTCTGCACGTGCATCAACGCATGAATCATATAAGTGTTGCATCATATGTTTGAGTTCTTGTAGAGTTTACATGTAGACTGCTGGTGCGCATAAAGGGAACAAAGAATAAGGACAGTAACGTGCCAGAAATGTTAAAAGATGCGACAAAGGACAATTGATCAATGGACCGGTTGCCACGATCCTAAAGAAACGATGAGAAAATAGAAAGAAAGTCTTCCAGATATTATGGAAGGATAAAGACGATTATGCCACGTCAGACTAAGGAGGGTTAGGCATGAGACGGAGAAACGATCCTCAGGTAGGTTATGATACAATACAAATGTAACAATACCTTCGATATACATGGTAGAAGAATGGGCGAGGAATGGTCTAGTGTTGTCGGGTTTTAATTGCAAAAGACATCCATCAATTACAAAATGACCTTTGTCACCAACATCTGTACTTATCAAACGATATATCTTCATTATCTTCAATGGCTTCTCTTCAACCATGAGATGTAGCGCCTTCTACGATGTTGTATATATATATATATATATATATATATATATATATATATATATATATATATATATATATGTAAAATCATCATCTAGCATGTTCTTTATAGAACGTCGCTCCCACCACAGTCTATCTGAAAGAAACTCTTTCCCTTGCCAAAACTTCAGCCTCCGCCGCAGTCATACCAAGGCATTCCTGGATATCTTGGTACCACCGTCTTCTTGGTCTACCCCTGCCTCTTTTACCTGGTACAATACCTTCTATCACTTTTTCTCAAAACATTTGTGTTTCTTGATGTGACCAAAGTATTTACATTTTATTACCAAAATGGAATTTAAGTTATTATCCCATAGCTGCTGAGCAAGCCTGCTCTTGGACCCCAATGCAATTCTGATATAGATACAGCACAAGGGCCTTGCCCTCAATGAGTAGATGTCGAACTGTTTCATCAGGATGAGGCAATGTCTGCACAAGGGCACGGGCTGGGGATTGATGCGGTTTAAGTGGTAATTGACTCTGGTATGTCCTGTTCGGAACTGAAAGATGAGATTTTGATCTCATCCATGTTTTTTATTTAGGTCATCGTTACTTTTTGGCTGTGACATTAAGCTAAACACACTGCGACTTGTTGTCCTACTATGTTTTGCCAATCTGTCGGCCATCTCGTTCCCTAGTAGCCCACTATGTCCAGGGATCCATTGCAAGGTGGCATTTATCCCCTGGGCAGAGATGATGATGTTGATAGCCCTCCCAACCGAGAATATCTCTTTTTTTTTGTATCGGGTGTTCTTCAGCGCCCCCAGAACCGACTTGAAGTCACTCAAAATTACCAAATCTACCGGCAATTCGCCCAAGTCAAGCTGTTGGTGCAAAATCTCAACATGCTATTTTCATAGCCTCGTTTGAACGGTTTTCGCTGCATAAATCACACAACTCGTATATGGACCCATCCGGGTATTTCGTATGGATACCATACCCTGCAAAAGAGATAGATTTGAATGCTGATCCATTCGGATAGACCAGGACTGCCGATTTTGGGTAGCTAGAGACTATCTTTAAAGCACATGTCTTCAAGATATTAGGTGTAGTCTCCTTTGTGGCTACCTTTTCTGTCAGGTGTGTTTTTATGTTTTACAAAGTTTTTACCAAATCGGTGGTCCAAAAAACCTATTTTCCGTTTCTCTCTCCTCTGGTAGATGGTGAATGTGGCTTTCCTCGTCTGCTACATCTAGTGAGGACAATTGCTTCAGTCTTCTCTTTTGCTTCCAAGTGTCTATTTGAACCCTAATTTGGGGTAGTTGTCTCGCCGACGCGACTCAATTTCAACCAGTGTTCGTAAAGCGATCTCAGTCCCGCCAGGCGGAGCGATAGCGCGGGCTTGCGGAAAACGCTCGCCTGCCTTTCCCCGTAGAGCGAATTGGGTGCGGTTTGTTGTGGCGTCTCCTCCACCGAGGTGCGCTCGTCTGGTCCGTATGAGGAAACGTGGTCCGTCCGTGGTGATTTATCTAAGGCTAATAGCAGAGCTCGACAGTACGTCTCGCTGGTGGTCCGACTCTCGCAAAGAGCTTGTGACCGGCAAATGGAAAGCAGGAATCGTGCCTCAAGGCCCTGCGTTCTCCTCCAAAGAAGGGCAGGCCGGCAAGCCAAATTGTCTCTAGTATCAGTGAAATTCATCGCCGAGGTAGTTGGGATCCGTTCTGCACAGAGCGCTGCCATCCCTCCTCGAGCGAGCCCGGTCGGTCGGTCGTCTGGTGCGTGTAGGAGGCCCCTGTCAGGCGGTCCTAGGTCGACGGAGTGAGGGACGGGTGGAAAAACCGTCCGTCCGTCCCGTCAGTCGGTCCCTGCGGCAGTCCCAGTGAGGCTTTTCACACACCCTTCCTCCGCCGACCGGTGTGTGCTGTACGTACGTCTCCGACAGATATCTGGTTGATCCTGCCAGTAGTCATATGCTTGTCTCAAAGATTAAGCCATGCATGTCTAAGTTCACACTGTCTCACGGTGAAACCGCGAATGGCTCATTAAATCAGTCGAGGTTCCTTAGATGACACGATCCTACTTGGATAACTGTGGCAATTCTCGAGCTAATACATGCTTACCAAGCTCCGACCCTCGCGGAAAGAGCGCTTTTATTAGTTCAAAACCAATCGTCGTTTCCCCTCGCGGGGTTGCGGCGTCCCCACTGGTGACTCTGGATAACTTTGTGCTGATCGCATGGCCTCATGTGCCGGCGACGCATCTTTCAAATGTCTGCCCTATCAAATGTCGATGGTACGTGACATGCCTACCATGTTTGTAACGGGTAACGGGGAATCAGGGTTCGATTCCGGAGAGGGAGCATGAGAAACGGCTACCACATCCAAGGGCTACCACATCCAGGCGCGCAACTTACCCACTCCCGGCACGGGGAGGTAGTGACGAAAAATAACAATACGGGACTCTTTCGAGGCTCCGTAATTGGAATGAATACTCTTTAAACCCTTTAACGAGGATCTATTGGAGGGCAAGTCTGGTGCCAGCAGCCGCGGTAATTCCAGCTCCAATAGCGTATATTAAAGTTGTTGCAGTTAAAAAGCTCGTAGTTGGATCTCAGGCGCAGGCGGGCGGTCCAGCTCGCGCCGGTTCACTGCCCGTTGTCTCCTGCCCTACCGTCTGCCGGCTCTCTCCAACGGGTGCTCTTCGCTGAGCATCCTGGGTGGCCGGCGCGTTTACTTTGAAAAAATTAGAGTGTTCAAAGCAGGCCTCGGTTGCCTGAATAATGGTGCATGGAATAATGGAATAGGACCTCGGTTCTATTTTGTTGGTTTTCGGAACTGGAGGTAATGATTAACAGGGACAAACGGGGGCATTCGTATTGCGGCGTTAGAGGTGAAATTTTTGGATCGCCGCAAGACGACCTACTGCGAAAGCATTTGTCAAGAATGTTTTCATTAATCAAGAACGAAAGTCAGAGGTGCGAAGACGATCAGATACCGTCGTAGTTCTGACCATATACGATGCCGACTAGCGATCTGCATGAGTTGTTTCAATGACTCTGCGGGCAGCTTCCGGGAAACCAAAGTGTTTCGGTTCCGGAGGAAGTATGGTTGCAAAGCTAAAACTTAAAGGAATTGACGGAAGGGCACCACCAGGAGTGGAGCCTGCGGCTTAATTTGACTCAACACGGCCAACACTGAAATGATTGACATGCCGAGACCACTTTTCTGGGGTCTAATATGGAACTGGTGCTGGATTTAGACCCTCAGAAATCTGGGGTTATGCCCCCTGTGGCTCGGTTGGTCTGCATCCAGTGTTCTGACAAAGGAATTGACGGAAGAGCACTATCAGGAGTGGAGCGTGAGGCTTAAATCAACTTAACACGCCAATACTGTAGAATGACTTCGTGGGGTCTAATAGTGAACATGTGCTGGAATTAGACCCTCGAAAATCTGGGGGCTACCATCTAAGTAACTTGATTGTCTCGCTAAAGGAATTGACGGAAGGGCACCACCAGGAGTGGAACCTGTGGCTTAATTTGACTGAACACGCCAATACTGTAGAACGACTGGAAAATCGAGAGCACTACCGTTGGGTCTAAGAAAGAACGTACGCTGGTATTAGACTCATGGAAGACAAGTCAGCTCTCTAACACTCTAATGAAAGAACGCTACGGATATCGTGTTTAACTCCGCAGAAACCGCAGATTTCAAATACCTGGTCATTGACAAACAAAAGCCCTCAATAAATTCGTCTGGCCAAATAGTGAACGGGTGCTGGAAATAGACCATCTGAAGACAGGTCAGTTTTACCCTACTAATGACAGGGCGTTGCTTCGGAAAACCAGCTCATAACGAGAGGAGCCGCAGACACTTTCGTTCACGTACCAGGCTGATAAGCCAATGGCGCGAGGCTACCATGTGGGGGATTACGGCCGAACCCTTGTAAGCCGCAATCCCGCCCAAAATCTCAGCACCACTGCAATGGGAGGCTCCTACATGCTCGGGACCTGGGGCTTGCGCCCCAGCCCTATCCGGTAGAGCCGCAGTAAGAGGTCCTTGCCGTCCGCCGATCAAAGCGGTCGGACAACTGCTTGATACTCACCTTATATGGCGATGTGGTGCGAAACCACCAACATAAGACTTAGTACCTGGTCGGGGTGTCGAAAACAGTAGAGTAGCCACCTCACTGTGAACTGTCGAGACTCAACCAATGACCATGAGAGCTGTCCGCACACCAGGCGAACAACATCTCTGTGACATTACCAGGCTTGTCCTCTGGCTAAATGCACTTCGGCTACGATATCTACCTCTGTACGTTATCAGCCATATAACTATCATGCTGGACGCAGAAGAGATGCAGACCAGCGGACATTGCACACCTGCCCCACTGTGTCAACACCCCAGGTGGCGGGGAATGCTAGGCGTACCATCTCTGCATAGAAGCCAAGAAAATAAAGGGCGAAAGAGATACCCCACTCACATGCAAATGCTACGTTTCTGGCAGGACGTGACGATCCTGGGATACAGACACACTGGACTGCCTCTCTTCCGGGTAAACCAGTCCATCTCATATATCATCTCACATATCATCATTGCACCCTATAGACACGAGTAGTGAAGACTCGATAGTCTGGTAAGACAACTTCCATAAGAGAGACAACTCTGATCATAAACAACTGTTGCCTTGCAGATAGGCTGGGGACAGCCAAAGGCTAAGGAGGGCATCCCTACAGAAACGCCTGTTGAAATCGGATGCACGGGGCCGCAAGCCTAACAAAACAGTGCAACGTAAATCGCAGCATGATGACAGAACAACCGACTAGAAAAACGCATGGCGCTCATCCTGCGGAGTCCCGCCAGGCAACGATAGTGCCGGGCCTCACGCCTCGAAGGGGCCCACCCTTGACTACTGGTGGTCACCCACCCATGTGTCGTGGAGTCAAGGCACATGGCTATGGGGCAACTTCTATTGACCAAAACCTCAAGACCCTCAAAATACTACAGTGGAATGCGGAGGGAGTCATTAACAAAAAACTTTCCCTAACACATCACCTGCATGAAGGTAAGATTGACGTGGCATGTATCCAGGAAACGCACCTCAACAATAATCATAAATTCTCAATCAGAGGATACCAGACCTTCCGTCTAGATAGAGAAGGCCGCAAAGGAGGGGTCCTGATACTGACCAGAAACTGCATACCGAGTAGCGCGGTATCTGTCAATCACACCGGACAAGCAGAAATTGTAGGAGTTGACATAATGGCTCAAGAGACGAAGCTCCGCATTTTCAATCTGTACGGACCACCAAATAGAGACCTATCGCTCTCGAGTATGGAGGTCAGAGACTCCAACTGCATAGTAGTTGGAGATTTCAACAGCCACTCGGAGAGATGGGGATACTCTGACACAGACAGCAGAGGTGACGAAGTGGAAGATTGGGAGATAGATGCAAATCTCTCCCTAATCAATAGGCCGGAGGATAGCCCTAGCTTCTATTCAAGAACATGGCATACCACCTCGACTCCAGATTTGGCCTTCTCCACACAGGACATACACCATAAAATAGACCGCCAGGTGCTAAACCAACTGGCAGGTAGCGACCACAGGCCGATCAGGCTAACCATTGACATGGAAGTAGGCCCACAGGAAACAAAACCGCTCCCACGTTGGAATTACAAACGAGCCGACTGGGACAGATTTGCAATCCTGACAGATGGGCTGTGTGAAACCATCAACACACGAAACACCAAAATGAAGCCCATGGTGGAGAGCCTAAGCAAGGCAATAATGCAAGCCGCCACTGAAACCATCCCAAGAGGAGCTAGGAATGATGAGTTTCAGAAAGTGGAAGATGCAGTAACAAATGCTAGGAACATGGCAGAGCGAGAAAAATCCATGGAGGCAAACATCGCCCTCAATGCCGCCACGGCGAAGTATAAACACACTCTCAAGCAAACAGCAAGAGAAAGCTGGAAAAATAAAACGGAAAGTCTAAACCTGGACAAAGACGGGAACAAGCTATGGAAGCTAGTCAGAGCCATGAACGACGAAACCCCGTCAAATAAACAAATTACTATCAAGCAAGGCGAGAACCTGATCACAGGTAAGAAAGCCGCAAACGCCTTTGTCGATCACTATGCCAGAGCAAATCACATCGAGGTCCCTGCAGATAAGCATACAGACATTAGCGAAGAGGTAAAGGGGCACGAAAACATGAATACGGCACCTGAAGAGCACATGATGGCCAAATTAACAATGCGCGAAATGGAAGAGGCTATGAGAACACTAAAGAAAAGGAAATCTCCCGGAAAAGACGGAATAACAAACGAAATGCTGATGGGGCTGGGCCAAACAGCGAAGAGGAAACTGCTATCGGTCCTGAACCAAAGCTGGAAAAGGGGAATTGTACCACAGGCATGGAAAGACGCAGTACTGGTACCAGTACCAAAAACAGGAAAGGACAAAACATATCCAAATGGATACAGGCCCATAAGCCTACTGAGATGTGTCGGCAAGTTGATGGAACGGATGATAAACACAAGACTGATGTGGCATCTGGAAGAAAAACGAATACTAATTCCACAGCAAGCCGGCTTTAGACAGCACAGATCCACTGAGGACCAGGTCATCCTCATAGCCCAGGAGATAGAAGATGCCTACCAGGCACAGAAACACACAGTAGCTGTTTGGGTGGATCTGGAAAAGGCATTTGACAAAGTCTGGAAAGATGGACTTAGAGTCAAGCTAAGAAGAAGTGATGTTTGTGGGAAAATGTACAAGTGGATCAACCACTACCTCAAACAAAGAACGGCCAGAGTCCAAGTACAAGGGCAGATGAGCAAAAAGGTGACACTCGAGCAGGGAGTACCCCAAGGGGGAGTACTGTCACCCACACTCTTCCTGGTATATATAAACGATATTACAGAGAATATACCAAGAAGAGTCCATAGCTCAATGTTTGCAGACGATCTGGCTATGTGGACCTCTGAAAAGAATCTCACCATAGCAAGAAATCAGATGCAGACGGCCCTAACATCGCTGAAAGAGTGGGCGAACTCATGGCTGGTCAAAATAAACGGGGAGAAAACCACATGCACAATATTCTCGCTTTCATTAAAACCCCAAAGTACCAAATGAGGTCTAAATGGCAAATTCCTGCAGCCAAACGACAACCCAACCTATCTGGGAGTCACATTTGATCAGCGCATGACATGGAACAATCAGATTGAGAGAAACCGAATGAAAGCCAGAGAAAGAATGGCAATCATGAGGAAACTTGCTGGCACAAGCTGGGGAGCAGACGAAGGCATACTAAAGAAACTGTACACTGGAAGAGTGAGACCAGTTCTCGAGTATGGCATTGCGGCATGGACAACAGCAGCGAAGGCGAACTTCGATAAAGTTAGCAAACTTCAAAACCAAGCCATGAAAATTATAACAGGTGGCATGAAGTCAACGCCAATTGTAGAACTTGAAAAGATTACAAAACTGCAATCCATGACCGATAGATGAGACTGCAGAGCCCAGCTGCAGTCAGAGAAGCTCCGAAGACTGACCGACCATCCAATGCACCAGAGACTAAACAATTTGGGAAATGGGAAACTAAAGCGGAGAAACTTTGCAGAAATAGCCAAAGCAAAGATGCACGAAGATCCCATAAACGCACTAACAACACCAAAACCCATCACTACTGTACGAAAACCTACCTGGAGGCAGGATATATTTCCAGAGGTGGTAGAAAATATACCAGGTATTGCAAACAAAAACTGCCAGACTGAAAAAGAAAGGAGAGATACTACCCTAAGCTTCATAACGAAAAGCTACCCAAGCATGGACTGGACCCATGCATACACCGACGGTTCTGTAACAAACACAACACAGAACGGAGGGGCAGAAGCATTCCTGAACCTACCAAATGGCAGAAAAATAGCACTGTCATTCGCTACTGGTAAGTACACAAGCAATTTCAGAGCGGAGGCAGAGGCACTGAGGGCGGCAGTGGAAGAAATGGTCACACACAGTGAAAATGAAAGCCATATAGTCCTGCTTACAGATGCTCTCGCCGTAGTCACAGCGCTAAAAAGCCAGAAAAACACTGAGCTTAATGACTTAAGAGCAGCACTCTGCAAACTGTGCCAGCAGTCCGCACCAAAAAGGGTAGTGGTACAGTGGGTCCCATAACATTGCAACATCCAAGGCAACGAGGAGGCAGACAGACTGGCAAAAGAAGGTGCAAGACTACCACAAACAGATACCAGTATGACGTACGAAGAGTCAAAACGGCTTATCAAAGCCAGATACATGACCAAATGGGAAACCGAACATACTGGTTACACCAAAAACGATGCCTATTACCAGTTGAACCGAAGAGAGCAGGTCGTTGTCTTCAGACATCGCACTGGCCACAATAGACTGAGGTACCACCTATTCAACAAATTGAAGATAGGGTGTACCGACGAATGCCCGTGCGGTACTGGTAAAATGACCGCTGAACATCTGCTGCAGAACTGCCCGACATACGAGGATCAGAGAGAGCAGATGTGGCCATCACCAGTGGAACTGCAAGACAAGCTCTATGGCAGTGGCGACAGCCTCAGGATGACCGCCGCTTTTTTCGAAAAAAATAATGGTTACTGTCTGACTGCGTACGCAGAAGAAGAAGAAGAAGAACCCTAATTGCATGGTCATTATTTGGTCTCTTGTATCTCTTTACCGCTTCAGTCAGTGCCCCTTTTCTCCTGATATTTAGCGGTTCTATGTTGGCCTCTATCTCGCACGCCACTGTAGGTGTTGATCTCATCCCCCCACAAATTAGCCTGAGAGCTTGATTCTGCACCCGGTCAATAGATGATATGTTATTTGTACTCACAGTGGTCTGTATGGAAAATGGAATTGATAAACCAGTTCTCCTCTATGCTCAACTTTTGCCGAATGTCAATATTTGTCTTTCTTTATCTCTCTGTCCAGGGTATTCTGTCACCGTCAGATATCGACCTGAGACCCTCACGGACAGATGTCGAGCTGAGACCCTCACCGTCAGATGAGGACCAGAGTGGTATCCGTGTTGAAAAGGCTAGGCCCACTATAACCTTTCAATCTTGTCTTAAAAATCAACTAAAGAGGGATATGCTTGAATGTAGCAGGCTCATTATATAAAACTACTCCTACTGAATTCGCACTTGGGAATACTTGGATACATGCTTGCTTCTATAAATATACGAGCTGTGGTGCAATACATGTGCTTCATTTGTAGTGAATAAGTTCATCAATCAATCAATCAATCAATCTATATTTCCGTCAAATACTGTCCGTAGATAATCAGATGTACAAATCAACACACAAAGAAAAAAAAACCAATACGAATTTGTTCGAAGAAAGCAGCAGTCATCCTGAGGCTGTCGACACTGCCATAGAGGTCTAAAACCAATACAAGTATCGGTTAAATA
Organism: Ariolimax columbianus; assembly: GCA_036924085.1. NCBI lineage: Eukaryota > Metazoa > Mollusca > Gastropoda > Stylommatophora > Arionidae > Ariolimax > Ariolimax columbianus. The sequence continues at coordinate 97,518,988 of JAVGWX010000005.1, read as the reverse complement.
GAGAAAGCAGGGACAAACTGAATAAACTTCCATTAAACAGTCAAAGCTTCATTTGAATGGATGATAGATGGATTAATAGATGGAAAACGACTGGTCCAAACCGATTCTGGAGATGTAAAGTCGAATGGATGAAAGAATTGATGATGGATGGCAAGATGAATGGGTGGATTGATGGATGGATGTTTTGATGAATTGAAGATGATGAATGGATTAATTAATGTGCGAATGGGAGATTTGATTAATGGATTACAGGATGAATGGTTCCATGGATGGATGGTTTTATGGATGAATGGGTTGATATTGTAGGGATCGATTATTGATGAAAGGACTGATGGATGTGTGATGAGTGCATGGATTACGGGTGGATTAAATGATGGATTTTGAACAGTGGAAAGGATTCATTAATGTCGGTATGGACGGTAAAATGAGTGTATTGATGATAGATAGTTTGATGATGGATGCATGGATGATAGATAGTTTGATGATGGATGCATGGATGATAGATAGTTTGATGATGGATGCATGGATGATAGATAGTTTGATGATGGATGCATGGATGATAGATAGTTTGATGATGGATGCATGTATAAACGTTTAATGGAAGGATAGATGAATGCATGGACAAACACACCGATGAATATATGGATGAAATGATGGACGTAATGTCACATGGTTGGATGAATTGTTGGATGGATTATAGATGAGTGGATGGGGGAATAATGCTGTTATTATCCTTTCTGCCGCACATACTTCGACCTCAATTGCTATGTCTTGCATTAACACAAGATTTGTTATAACCAATGGTTCTGTAGAAGGGCAAGGAACACCTTTGACGTAACAAGAAACACCATGAAAACAGTGACAAAGGAGGACTAAGCAGCTAGTGTCTCGTGAGCGGAACCCAAGAAGTCGGTTGTGATAGTGTTATTGTAAGGTATGTGTAAAATGCGATATGTTTCTGCGTTCGTTCTCAAACTCCCACTCCCAAGTTAAAGTTTCTAATCTCTACGTCCGTATGTACACTTTCACCTTCCTTGTCAGCTTCCAGACATCAGATTTGGAGTTTCTCATCTCTACGACCGTATGTACACTTTCACCTTCCTTGTCAGCTTCCGGACATCAGATTTGGAGTTTCTCATCTCTACGACCGTATGTACACTTTCACCTTCCTTGTCAGCTTCCAGACATCAGATTTGGAGTTTCTCATCTCTACGACCGTATGTACACTTTCACCTTCCTTGTCAGCTTCCAGACATCAGATTTGGAGTTTCTCATCTCTACGACCGTATGTACACTTTCACCTTCCTTGTCAGCTTCCGGACATCAGATTTGGAGTTTCTCATCTCTACGACCGTATGTACACTTTCACCTTCCTTGTCAGCTTCCGGACATCAGATTTGGAGTTTCTCATCTCTACGACCGTATGTACACTTTCACCTTCCTTGTCAGCTTCCAGACATCAGATTTTGAGTTTCTCATCTCTACGACCGTATGTACACTTTCACCTTCCTTGTCAGCTTCCAGACATCAGATTTTGAGTTTCTCATCTCTACGACCGTATGTACACTTTCACCTTCCTTGTCAGCTTCCAGACATCAGATTTGGAGTTTCTCATCTCTACGACCGTATGTACACTTTCACCTTCCTTGTCAGCTTCCAGACATCAGATTTGGAGTTTCTCATCTCTACGACCGTATGTACACTTTCACCTTCCTTGTCAGCTTCCAGACATCAGATTTTGAGTTTCTCATCTCTACGACCGTATGTACACTTTCACCTTCCTTGTCAGCTTCCAGATATCAGATTTGAAGTTTCTCATCTCCACGATTAAATGAACAGTTCTCTCTTCCTACATTGCACGAACATTCCATCTACCAAATGTGGTAGTTCACCTGGACGCAAACAGCTAAACCATCGTTCCATATTTTTGCGAATTTCTCTGCAGTTCATCATTAACTCTTGTTGAAGAGGATATTTGTATGTATTGGATTGTTGAATTGTAAGTTTTAGTTGACTTCTCCATATTGTTTGCAGGTTTTGTGACTTCAGATTTCAAAAGCGTGAGGTAGCAGAACCAATGCCCAATTCTCCGCAGTCGTCTCTTGGAAAATTCTAGAAGGTTTACAGGGTAAGTACTATTTGCTCCCCATTCGCGGAACAAATCACTGGAACGGTAAGCTATTTAGGATTGACAATTTACAGTGTCGGGCCTATACTTTAATAAATGCAGTTAATGAATGGACAATTAAGTTAAAGAAACCGAAGACGGACTTAATGTGACCCAAAAGTCGGATCACACACCAGAAGTGTTAAATTTCCAGCTGTCTGTAGTTACCCTCCCGTGTTCATACAACCTGTTTAGTCACGAAGCAGATAGAAGCCATTTCATAAAATGAGATAAATCACTGCGAAGAGTTGTTTAGAGGTTATTTATAACGTGTCACATGAGTACATTATCTAATGACGTCATTAGACACATGACAATGAATATCCTGGCACGGTAGTGATAAAGGACATTTCTGAATCGTTACTAGTCTATTGTTTACAACTTTTGTTTGCACGTAGGCCTAGTTTCTAACATAACAGCCATGTTTTATATGGGATTGGTCTTGTACCCTCTTCTTCATCTGCCTCGTTTCTTGTTTTTTTATTGGTTTCATTTCTACACCTTTTGAAGGATGAATAGCCACCTGTCAGGTCGTTTGAATGACACCGGCGCTAAGCACACTTTGTTTGGCAGTGCTGGCTTCAGTAGGAATAAAGTTTGATATCACCTTTCATTTGATTTGATTTTGTATTTAATTTGTTTGTTTTTTCGTTCGCAGTTATCTAAGGTGGAGTGCGTTGTACGGTGTTTTGCGCCTTAAGGTCCAGTGCATCCTACTTCAGTACACATAAATACAAACTCCACCAAAAGTGGTACGACGTTGCTTGTTCATGAATCCAAACACGTACAGATTTGATTTATGAGTCGTGCCACTAACCACTACGATCTACACGAAGCCCTCATCAGCTTTTATGTTATTATTTTGCTAGCTATATGCACAACCAACTTTCGCCTTCCTTGTGACCTACTTAGAAAGTTACAGTGGTCCTAACATTTACTCTCCGTGTAATACTTTGGTTAATGATTCACATTTTCGCTCCAATGGGAGCACACGGCTACCATTATAGATGAGCCCTTTACCGAAGTCCTGTAGTCAAACATTCGTACCGTGGGAGCTGTTTAACTTCACGTAGTGACTAGTGTGGGACGTGTAGCATTGTCGACAGTCAGCTGACTTACTAGACTGGATTACAGCGTGTTAGGGTTTCGAGATCACGGACGAACATAACAAATCCGGGCCGTGGTTCGTGTCTGGTGCGACCTCTCCTCCAGTCTACCCAGCTGTAAATGGGTACCTGACGTATGAGTTGGGGAAGGCAAAAACAGCAGGGAAATAACTCACCCTCTCACTTCACATAGACTGCGAATTAGTACGTGAAGAGTTATCTTCCTCCCAGATGGCAATTGTTGCAATGAGACTGACCTTTACCTTTACGTTTTCAGTAGCTAGAACCACGCATAACTTTCCGTAGTCGACTTTTAGGACATGACTGACTTGAACGTTGCAATGGATCATATTCATTGAATTCGGGACACGCCAATAAATTGTATTAAACTTCCAGATAGTACAGGATTGTCCACTACTTGTGCTATAAATGAGGTCACTTGGTCGCTTCGTGATCTGAATTCCCGTGTCACTCGTGAAAGCCGTCAACAGGTTCTCACCTGTTAGTTTCATGAAATGTTTGCCGTACTCCAGGCACATCTTCGCACAGCACCTCAGCTAAATTTAGTAATATGACGTCGCTTCTGCCGATGTATTGATTGGACTTAGCGAACTCTGAACTTTGAACTTCTTAAAATAGATTTGGATGGTTTCGACTAAGTATGCATTCTGTTAGATCAAGTGTTCAGAATGAGAACCGGACATTGCAGACTCCAGACACTATCTGTTCAACAAATTAAAATTAAGATACGCAAACATGTGCAAGCTTGTAGAGAATAGACAAACTGAATGACATGTTCTTTCATTATATCGACTCCATGAAAGTAGCAGAGTAACAGTATGGCCTTTTTCAACCTATTTGAAGAATAAACTGTATGGTGATTAGACAAAACAGAGGCAGACTGACAAGTTTATGATGGAAATTGTTGGGGTTATTTGAGGGACAAACTTTGGGGCGACAAGGGAAGCCTAAGACAGACTGTCAAGTTTATGATGGGAGACGCATGGGACAGGCTGTCAAGTTTATGATAGAAAATGATGTGGTTATTTAAAGGTTAAAATGTGTGGTGATAAGAAAAGTCAGAATAATAAGTTTATGATGGGAGACGCATGGGACAAACTGTCAAGTTTATGATAGAAAATGATGTGGTTATTTAAAGGTTAAAATGTGTGGTGATAAGAAAAGTCAGAATAATAAGTTTATGATGGGAGACGCATGGGACAGACTGTCAAGTTTATGATAGAAAATGATGTGGCTATTTTAAGGTTAAAATGTGTGGTGATAAGAAAAGTCAGAATAATAAGTTTATGATGGGAGACGCATGGGACAGACTGTCAAGTTTATGATAGAAAATGATGTGGCTATTTAAAGGTTAAAATGTGTGGTGATAAGAAAAGTCAGAATAATAGGTTTATGATGGGAGACGCATGGGACAGACTGCCACGTTTATGACGGGAGATGGATGGGACAGACTGCCAAGGTTATGACGGGAGATGGATGGGACAGACTGCCAAGGTTATGACGGGAGATGGATGGGACAGACTGCCAAGGTTATGACGGGAGATGGATGGGACAGACGCATCCCACTGGTTTCCCACGGCTTGAGCCAGGCATGAAATGCAGCGAAATGCAACATAACAGACAGGATAACCGATCGAAAGCACATAAATTCCCCAAAATAAAGTCCCTGATACCACCTGGTGAAGGAGTTGTGAAATATAATCCGAACAGGAACCACCAAACATCGGAAAACTCGCCACGAACACATGAGCTAGTCGAGGGCGCAGCCACTAAGGCTTGGCCATCTTACTTTCTTCCTCATTAATAATGGCGGAGATAAATCAAAAACTTTAAAAATATATTTAACACATGTGCAATGTAAAAGCTTTTTGGTGGCGTTTATTTGTGTACAATTTGTTAACAGTTTTTGTCTCTTAAACCAAATATCCACTGGTAAAAACCCAAGCAGTGATTTGGGATGCTTTCATATAGATCCTTGGAATAACGCACACCGATCTGTCATCAAAGGTCACCATATGAAACACAATCCAACAGAATGTCGGGCCATATAAATACCAACTGCTTGCTTGTTGTTTAAAAAAGGGCTTTTCTAACATTACACCAAAAGCGAGCTGTGATGGTGGCTAGAAAGAGAAGAAGACCCTAGATGCGCTGAAAATATCATAATGTGACTGGATATACCTTACTACACTGGCATCAGACACTTGCTTTACCTTATTGAATAATAGGGCCGACAATACAGCTATGAATGAGCTAACAGCAGCCAGACAATACAGCTATGAATGAGCTAACAGCAGCCAGACTCATAGCTGGGGCAGGCATAAGGGTAGTGACCCATAACTGACCATAGCTCCTTACTGCCTCTAGATGGCGGCCCTGGAAACTGATTGCAACAGTTCAGCATAGCCTACACATTACGGATTGTCGAGGGAAGATGCAATCGGTCTCATAAATGCCGTGCTCAAAACGAATATGTCGCGTCGAAAGATGCAAACATCGCAGAGGCGCTCTACTTTACGACATAACGACACAAACATCATTTTAAGAACTAACGACTGTTACAGTTCCAGCCGAAGCATGAGCGTTTAGGGCAGGGGTGATGTAGTTGGCGACTCTGAGAACAAATGTACCTGTACAAAGGTGCCAAGGTCACTCTCCGTCTGGACACTACGCCACGGTCACTCACCGTCTTAACAATGGAAATCGGAGTTGGAGGAAAGAATGTGTACATGTAGACTAGGAACTGACCACTGGCGTTCCGATTTGGGTAATGGGGGATGAGTGACAGATGGGAGGGCAGCAGAGCTTGCTGCGAGATTTGAGTGACAGGAGTTCAGAGTAATTCGTTCCAATAATTACTGAATAGAGCCACCTCCCAGAGATCCATTAGATAGCTCTGATACTGCTTGAGACTATAAAATACTAGACAAAGTTTAGCTCAAGCGGACTGGCCAGGAAATGAGAGCGAGAGAGAGAATTTAGATAGCAATCTGTTTAGCTCACCGATTTGATAGAGGAGCGGTTAATGGACGGTTGTACGAATATTAGAGATAGAACAGGATCGCTCAAACAGTATACGCCATTGAGTCTGGGTCAGTCGCTCAAATAGGTGTTTGTTGGGCATTTTGTATCTAGAGGTAATCTGAATATGTGTTGTACGCAGGACACCATGTGAACGAGGTATGTCCTGGCGAGTTAAGCGAGTGTGTAGATCGACTAGGTGAGATCTAGATGTGTGTGTGGTGTGTGGGGACACCGAGGCAACGATATATGTTCTAGACTTGTGGGAGTGTACAACTGTGTCTAGGAGAGATCTAGGTGTGTGTGTGTGGTGTGTGTAGACATCGAGGGAACGATGTATGTTTCAGAGCGTGTGTATACACAGATCGACTGCGTTGAGAGATCATATGTGAGTATACGTTGAATATATTGAATGCATTATGTCCAGATCAACCGCCTGAGCGGATTTGAGTGAGGAACAGTTTTTGAGTGTGTGTTGAGGATGCAGATAAGGGGAGGGGTGAGTGCGGTGTGTGCGACAAGAACTGGGTTTGATTAGTGGGAGCAACATCAATAGTTTAAACTTACAACTCCTCCCGAATATATAATTAGTTAAGATGATAATTCTTGAATTGTGTGTAATTTCATTGCACTCAATTTGTTGGTGTTCAATGAGTTTTATATAATAAATATGCCACCTGCTGTGTGCTACATTATTTCCTGTGTGTGGTCGTGAATGATGTGAATGAGTGTGGTAATATTCTAGTTAGAACCCTATTCCAAACAGTGGGATCTGCTACACGACCTCTTACGTTATTAGGACAGTAACCAGATGTTGATGATGATGAAACACGTTTTTTAGGAGTTGTAAATGGGTGTTATGAAAGTTAATGCCATTAAATCTGCAGAAGATCAAGCCATAGTTGGGGGGGGGGGGGGGAATCAGTGGCAACGTTGCAAATGCTGCTTGAACAAATTAACAGCATAGCCAAAGAGTTTGGCATGAAAATAAAACCAAATTGAAGACAAAGACTTTGGTAACAGCCAAACAACATAGGCGAATGAGTATAATCATCAATGGAGAAATAATCGAACGAGCACAAAAGTTATATGTTGGGGCAAACAATAACAGAAGATGCCCACAATGAGATATATATTAAGACAAGGCTTGCAATGGCAAAAAGATTTCAGAGAAAAACAGTAATGCTGACCTCAAAGAATTTCAAGAACTGAGGAAAAGAATAATCTCCACTCAAGTAGGGTCAAGTGTATAGCACGAGGCTGAGACAATGACTCAAACTTAAAAGGATGAAAAGGGGTTGGAAGCATTTGAAATGTGGTGCTACACTCCATGTAGAATGGCAAGGGTGAGGGACAAGACGAAGAACCAATGGCAATGTCCCAAGTGAAGGAGCCATGTTTTTTGGAGCCATACTGTGAAGGAACGGCTTTTTCTACGCCTCCAGCCGGTCGGGGGAAGACTTTTGGCGATACGAACGACTAGTGTAGTGTGGTCAAGTGTTTCTTGGTACAGCCGTACAACATGACCGAACAATGAAACTCGGCGTCGGTCAAGTGTTTCTTGGTACAGCCGTACAACATGACCGAACAATGAAACTCGACGCCGGTCAAGTGTTTCTTGGTACAGCCGTACAACATGACCGAACAATGACACTCGACGCCGATCAAGTGTTTCTGAGATTGGGTGGAGGCCTGTTTTAGCAGAGACCTCCACGTTTGATATAGTAATGGCATCGGATGCTCAGGATACGTCGCTGGTTGCGCATGTGAAAGGCTTTCAGTCTCGACATGTCATGTTTCAGCAATATCTAGGTTTCGGAGCCGTAAAGCAGGACTGGGACCACGCAGAGACTGGTAGATGCGGAGTTTTGGTCCAATGGAGATCTTGTCATTACTCCACACACGTCGGATGTCGTGCATAGCGGACGCAGCTAGTCCAATCCGCCTTGACATATCAGGATCTCTGATCAGCTGATATCAAGACTCACCTTTAAATCTGAGGCGGACAGGGACATTAAAGTACAAACTTTTGTGTGGGCATTCATTCAACAACAACAATACTGAAATAAAGAGAACTGCAGAGTATATGATCAAATGGAGAGACATAATACGACTACCGTCTCAGGACGACTCTTCAACCGGAGGATGATGAATCAGAAGAAAATGAAGAACAAGAAGAAGAAAAAGAAGAAGCCGATGATCATAAATAAAAGCGCAAGAAGTAACTAAAAGCAAAAAAGCTGAAAATTACAAAATAGAAACCCAAAGATTGGTCCCTTATCCCAACCTCGCCCTCCCTCTTCTAGCCCCCGTAAACAGCCTCCGACCCTTTCATAGACGCGAGAGAAAAGGTTAGCAAACATCTCGTGATATGAATGAAGACGGTTATGTAATGGAGAGGCTAGCAACTTCATCATGTAATCTGAAAGTGTCACAGACACCACAACTCTAGGGACACAGAGATTTATTCATTTCTTAGGCTACTATTTCTTATTTATTCAATCCCTCGTTCTGTCGTCTTCATTTTTCTTTCTCATTTTCTTTTCTAATATACTCTCACATTCCCTCTCCCGCACTTTATCTTAATCTCTCTCATGGTTAAAGCATGGTTAAATTATTTGTTGCCGTCCCAAATATTTCACTTGAACTTTCTTAATCTTGCACTATCTACTTTTTTCTCTGTTACTGTCTCTCTCTCTCTCTCTCTCTCTCTCTCTCTCTATCTATCTATCTCTCTCTGTCTGCCTTTCTCTAATTCTCTCTTTTCCTCCCACAAACTATTTCCTTCTCTCACACAATTGATCTTTTTCACACTTTCTCTGTCTCAATCTCTATATCCCCATTCTCCTCCTCCTCCATCTCCACCTCCTCCTTCATCTCCTCCTCCTCCTGTATCTCCACCTCCTCCTCCCCTCCACCGCGTCCTCCATCTCCACCTCCTCCATCTCCTCCATCTCCACCTCCTCAATCTCCACCTCCTCCTCTATCTCCACCTCCTCATCCCCCTCCACCGCCCCCTCCATCTCCACCTCCTCCACCTCCATCTTCACCTCCTCCTCCATCTCCACCTCTTCCATCTCCACCTCCTTATCCATTTCCACCTTGCCAAATTCTTCTTCAGTTGTTCCGATTCATATTTCTCTCCATCTCTTTCCTCTTCTCCCTATCCGTCTCTGTCCTAATCCGTTTATATATCCAAGTGTTACGGGGATTAACGAATATTAACACTGTAACCTGCCAGTCATGCCGTAAGAGGCGATTGCGAAGGGATGGGCATTGGGCTGGTTACCTTATCCTGTAGAGACTTTAAGCCATAACAACCTCAACACAGAAGGGCAGGTCAACGTTTCATGACTTATATGTATTTGTTGAAGGCCTATGCTCCAACAGGAGCTGGAACGGTTTGGATTTATTGACGACATTCCTCTTCCCCGCTGTTTTCATTCATCCCATGTGTTGTCCCCTCTCTTACACTCACTGGTCCATGTATTTTGTTCTCTCTCTCTCTCACTCCCTTCTCTCAAACAATTCTTTCTCCCTACCTCTCTAAAATATTCCTTTCTTCCTCCTCAATCTGTTCTTCTCTGAAACATTTACTTCTCTCTCATCCATCCCCTCTCTTAAACATTCCCTCTCCCTCCCTCTCTTAAACATCCCCTCTTGCTCCCTCACTCAAGCAGCCCTCATCCCTGCCTCTCTTAAACATTCCCTCTCTCTCCCTCTCTTAAATATTCCCTCCCTCTCTTAAATATCCCTCTCCCTCCTGTCTTAAAAATTCCGTCCTTCCCTCTCTTAAACATCACCTCTCCATCTCCCTCCTTTAAACATCCCCATCACACTTCCGCTCTCAAACACTCCCATCTACCTCTTATCCACGCCCACACACACACACTATCCCTTAACTCCTCTGCACGTATCCACCCCTGAACCCCTCAACCTAACCTGTCACAACAAACACGACACCTATGTCGCACGTTGGCTTCCAAACCAGGATCTACAAATATCGTTAGATCCGTTTTGATATATACGATCCAAACCGGAAATCGTTTGGACGTGTTCAGGAGCTAATTCCTTCAATACTGACTTACTTTCCGTGTCAAAACACCACGTTTTTATGTAGCATCCAGTATCCAGCGACATGGATTGCCTTGTCATTTGCCTCCAGGATCTCGTGCCTATTGCCTGTTTCCTGGAGGTTGGGGTAGGTCATCAGGTGGTCTGGGTCCTGTATTGCGCCGCAATCACATTTGTCATCATCTGTGTATCCCCATCGCTTCTTAATCCCCCTGCACCTTGATACACCAGTTCGGAGTCTGTTCAGCGACTTCTATGTTGTGGATGGTAGATTGTGATGTCCAGGAGCAGGTTCCTCCCGAAGTTCCATCTCTAGAGCCTGCACAAATTCGTGTCACCTTCAATTACTAAAGGCAAATATTAAAACATAAACTACCTGAACCGTGAGCGGGGAGGAAAGAATTAGGCCCCTGTAACCTTACAAAGACGTTATCAAAGGCGTAAAGAGAGCCGTGCAAGTGGTTTACAACCCGATACAACAAAACTATTGCTACATAAACCACCATTGCTCATTCTCGAATACAAGCGTCATGTGAAGGAGACAACTGTAGTGGTGGCCCTATGCTCCACTAGGAGTGGATTGGTGATTTTAAACCCATCATCATCTTCTTTATCGTGGAAACCTTGTACATCCCAGTGTAGCACGTGTCTTAAACATATACAGGTTGTTGTGACTTAACATTCTGTTCAGTTTGAGCTGGCTCGCCCCATGCCTAATATAATAATTATACATATATGGTATGATTTCATATGATTACTTACTTACTTAGTCGCTCCTCTTCTACCATGAGGTGTAGAGGTTTGCCAGAGAAAACGCCACACTGCTCTATCCGCCACTCTGCCGTCTTTTTCCTGGCCTCTTTCCAATCCAACCCTCTATCACTTAGAGACTGTCGTATGTTGTTTTCCTAACGTACTTTGGGACGTCCTCGTGGTCTGCATCCTTGACTTTTTATCTCTCATGACCGCTTTGGTATCCGATCTTCTTCCATTCTACAGACATAGCCAAACCACTGTAGTTGGTACTGCTCCACTCGTGTCTGCAGGGGTTGAAATTCAAGATTGCTACGTATTGTCTGGTTACGGATCTTGTCCCTTTTCGTCACCTTAACCGCCTTTCTTAGGTACCTCATTTCTGAAGTTTGTAATTGCCTTTCTTGGGCTGTAGTCATTGCCCACGACTCACATCCATATGTCAGAACAGGCACATAGGTCGAGCGGTATACATCGATCTTTGTTTTCCTGCTTATTTCTCTTTTACTGAGGAATCCTCTGTTTATTGCAAGGAAAAGTCTACCTGCTGCTGCCCTTCGTGCAGTTAACTCCTCTTTGATTCCTCTCCTGCTATCTATTACCACTCATAGATATTTAAAGTTGCTGACGTGCTCCAGTGCTCGTGTTCCCAGGGTTATCTGATGTCTCTTTTCATCTCTGTCGATCACCATGGTTTTTGTTTTGGAGTTGCTGATGTGCATTCCTCTCTTCTTCAACTCTTCTTCCCAAACCTGCAAGTTGATCTGGAGATGTGCTTCGGTTTTCGTGATCATCTGCAAATGCTAGTTCCGATATGTAACTTGGTCTCATCTTTCAGTACCCTACTTCATACTTTTGTTGTCCTTTCCTTGCAGGCTTTGATGACTTCATCCATGAGGAGTATGAAAAGGTATGGTGATAGAATGTCCCCCTGTCTTACTCCGCTAGTAGTCTTGAACTCTCCTGACTTTTGATTTGATGTCTGCACATAATTTCTGCATGTTTTATAGAAACTCTGAATGGCAGAGATCACGGGTCCTGGGATGTTCTTCCTTGTCAGGCACTCCCAGAGTTTGTCCCAAGGAACTTTATCAAATGCTTTCTCCAAATCCAAAAAGCAGAGATGCATCTCTTTATCATATTCAAGAGCCTTTTCACTTAGCTGTCTGAGTGTAAAGATAAGGCATTGAGTACTTCTGTTTGCCCTAAACCCGCATTGAGTTTCATCCATGTTTGGCTCTGCTAGACCTCATAGTCGCCGTTCTAGAATCCTAGAGTAGACTTTCCCGGGGACACTGAGAAGGGAAATACCTCTGTGATTTTCACATTGTCGATTGTGGCCCTTTTTAAATATTGGTATTATTATTACAACCTCCCAGTCTCTTGGTATCTTCTTGTGGCGCCAAGCTGCCTTGAGAATCTTCATGAATAGTATCTCTCCTGCCGTTCCCATGTATTTAACCATTTCTGGTGTTATACCATCATGTCCTGCTGCTTTACCAATCTTAATTTTCTCTAATCCTGCCTTTAGTTCTTCCATTGTGATATTATCGTTTCCCTCCATGGCTCCCACTTCTTGAACTGGGACTTTTACTTCCAGAGCTTGGTTTTCCTCCACTCCAAGGAGATCTGAGCATTTGACTCGGTCTAACCAGAATATGTGTAGAAAGTTCTGGAACATCAGGAAGTTGAAGCTGGAGACACTGGCATGTTGAGAGGTTGCTATGACGGATGCACCACCCTCATTTGTCAATTCACACGCCCGATAATTATCCTCACAGAAAAAAGTTTACGACAAGGTGACCCCATCTCACACAACCATTTCTTTGCATGCCTGGAGTCGACGATGAGACATTGGGAAGGGTGAATATAACATCGACAAATGGGAGTTGACTAAAATCACTTAAGATTTGCTGGCAATATTACACTTATCACAGAAACACCCACCGAAGCGACACAGAAACTAACGTCGCTGGACGCGGAAATCAAAAAAGCAGACTTCACAACATATGAAACACCAAAGATATAGGCAATTGCTGTGTGTCCCGCGCTGCTAAAAGAAACACCATAGAGGGTGTTGACAATTATATCGTCCTCGGCTACCTCCTCAATATGGGAATTAGCCTGAAACCAGGCGCCAATAGCGGACTGGGCCGTTTTCAACCCGATCAGGATTACCACAGACGCCACGAAAAACAACAGAGCAGACCTATTCGATTCAGTGGTCCTATCAGTGCTTTGCTCTGAAATGAAACTTGGTATCTGAATAAAAAGGCAAGGAGAACCAGCAAATGATAATACATGTCTTGTTTGAGCGACGTCATATGGGCCTACCACTTAGGCAACATCTCCAGATGGATCTGCACAAGAGGGACATTCGAGCAATATCACACGTCAATGATGTCCTAGATCATGACAAGAACTCCAAACACCGCTAGGCTGGCCATGAAGTCAGAGAGAAAGACGAACGACTGGAGTACAGTCCCCTTCCCAAGTAGTTCTCCCTGTATGCGCACTGCACGCAGAGCAGTCTGGCTTAACGAGGTGGGGGATCGACGTGATCCCCATATTAGTGAGCATCACGCAGATGAAAACAAGCAAAACAAAACCACATGGAGGACCCCAGTCCCCCTTCACCATCACGCTCAGGGTGCACAATAAAGTAATCGGTAATCTTACTCATATATTTCTATATACGAGGTAGCTTCACAAAGTTCCCGGAATAGTCGACTCGCGGTTGAAAGAAAGATGATATTATGGAGAATATATATTTATCAGTTTGTAGTGAACTTGAAGAAAGGACATGGCAGACATGACCTTCACAAATACTCTCGAACCGAAGTTATAGAAGTGTATTTGTGTGTTGTGCTCGTTGCATCGTAGGAGTTGAAAATGTCCTTCATTGAACAACATACAAGTGTCAAATTCAATGTTCTGCTTGAGAAGTCACCATCAGAGACACAATCATTGCTTACTAAAGCGTATGGTGAAAATGCAATGAAGAAATCGCAAGCATTAGTGAGGCACCAGCGTTTCCGTGAAGGTCGTGTTAGTGTCGATGATGATGCACGTAGGGGACGATCGTCAACTTCGATCAACGATGAAAACATTGAGCGTGTTCGAAACGGTGTGTGTGCTTACAGAAGACTTAGTGTCGAGAAAATAGCCTCAGAAGTTGGAATTTCAGTTGGACGATGCCATAGTATTCTCCACAATGAACGGCACATGCACCGTTTGTGTCAACATATGGTTCCCAAGGATGCTGAGGACGTTATCACCAATGCGACAAGACAGCTGGGAGAGGTGTCAAGTAATGGGTTCCAAGAATGTTTCCAGCAGCTGTATGCACGTTGGCAAAAGTATGTAGTTGCCGAAGGGAACTACTTTAAAGGACATGTAGTGTAGATAATTCTATTGTTTGTAACCTATTTCTATACAATCCACTAATTCCCGGAACTTTTTGAAGCTACCTCATGTATATATATATATATATATATACACATACACACGAGGCGTGTTCACATGAAACTGAACCAAACTGCAAGAAGTGAACATACGTCAGTTCTAGTGTAAACAGCGCATACCAACCGTCAAGTTTCCCAAATTTCATTATCCTCCGACTCATAGTTTCCTCAACAGACCGTTGAAAATATGGCGTGTGTAATACGAAATCCGTCCAGAGTTGATCAGCGATCGGGGATTCGGTTTCTAACAGCTGAAGGATGTCGACCAGATGATATTCATCGCAGAATGCAGCCGGTGTTTGGTGACAAAAGTGTGTCGAAGACAACAGAGAAGAACTGGACAATGATGTTTAAAGAAGGACGTGAGTTAACGAAAGATTTTCCGCGACCAGGTCAGGCACATATTGTTGCGAAAACTCATGTCCTTCTTTGAACATCGTTGGCCAGTTCTTCACTGTTGTTTTCGACACAATGTTGTCACCATACACTGCCTGCATTCTGTGATGAATGTCAAGAGGTCGACATTCTTCGGATGTTAGAAACCAAATCACCGCTCGCTGATCAACTCTGTGCGGATTCCGTATCACACCCGCCATGTTTTCAACGGTCTGCCGAGGAAACTATGAGTCGGAGAATAATACAATTTTGCGAACTTGACGTATGGTGTGTGCTGTTTACACCAGAAGTGACGTCATCATGCGCATCGTACGTATGTTCACTTGTTGCAGTTTGGTCCGGTTTCATTTGAACACGACTCGTAAATATATATATATATATGTACAAATACAATAAAAATAATAGTAGTCGTTTCCTGTGGGAAGCGAAGAAGGCGACAGCAACAGACTATTGCTGTGAAATGTGTTCTTTGATGGCTGTCAAGACCAATCTTGGAACGGCACACCCTGCTACATTCAGGGCACACGTGTGGAGCCGGCTGTGGAATGGTTGCTACTATTTTATTTTTTTTCGGGCAGCACACTTTCTCTACGCCTCCATCGTGGTTATGCTCTTTTCGATCTGAGCACCTGATGTGCCACTAGCTCGCAAGGTGGTACGGTATTGTACCAGCATCCCCCAGAATGTGACATCAAATCAATATTGAATATTTTCAGGGACACTTTGAAAGAGTCTCTTCTATAGAGAGTGTTTGCCTCTCCCTGCACTGACTGGATAACGGGGGGTTGGAGATGTGATCACCTGGCATGCGGACATGTTCGGTCCATCTAAGCTGAGTGAATTTCAGAAATGTATGGTTGGTCAACATGTTACGAAAAGGATTGTTAAGAATTTCAGAGTTAATCAGGCGCCCGCAACCAGGCATACACTCCCGCACCAACGCACGCACGTACTCTCTCACACACACACACACACTAACACACACCCTCTGTTTCTCTCCCTCTCAGACCCACACTCTTTCTCTTTCTCTCACTCCCTCTCAGACACACACACACACACACTCTCTCTCTCTTTCTTTCTCTCACTCTCTCCCGCAGACACACACACCCTCTCTTTCTCTCTCTTCTCAGACCCACACTCTTTCTCTTTCTCTCATTCTCTCTCATACACACACTTTCTCTCTCTTTCTCTCTCTCACTCTTAGACACCCATATACACTCTCTCTCTTAGACACACACACACATTTTCTCTCATTCTCTCTAATACACAATCTCTCTCTCTCTCTCACACATACATACACCCTCTGTCTCTCTCAGACACACACACACACACAATGCCACTGGATGAGCAAAAAAGCCAAGATACACAAGGCCACTAGATGAACAATGAACCCAATACACACACACACAACACACATACACACACACACACACAATGCCTGTAGGGGAACAAAGAAGACAACACACACAAGGCCTGTAAGTGAACAAAAAAGCCAACACATACACACACACACACAAATCGAATAGGAGAAAAGAATCCAATACACACACACACACAAGGCGAGCAGGTGAACAAAGAAGTCAACACTCACACACACACAAGGCGAGCAGGTCAACAAAAAAGCTAACACACACACACAAGGCGAGCAGGTGAACAAAGAAGTCAACACACTCACACACACACAAGGCGAGCAGGTGAACAAAGAAGTCAACACACACACACACACACAAGGCGAGCAGATGAACAAAAAAGCAAACACACACACACACACAAGGCGAGCAGGTGAACAAAGAAGTCAACACACACACAAGGCGAGCAGGTGAACAAAGAAGTCAAAACTCACACACACACACGGCGAGCAGGTGAACAAAGAAGTCAACACTCACACACACACACAAGGCGAGCAGGTGAAGAAAGAAGTCAACACACACACACACATACACACACACAAGGACAGTAGGTGAACAAAGAAGCCAACACACACACACACAAAGCCAGTAGGTGAACAAAGAAGTCAACACTCACACACACACACAAGGCGAGCAGGTGAAGAAAGAAGTCAACACACACACACACATACACACACACAAGGACAGTAGGTGAACAAAGAAGCCAACACACACACACACAAAGCCAGTAGGTGAACAAAGAAGTTAACACACACACACAAGGTGAGTAGGTGAACAAAGAAGCCTACACACACACACAAGGCGAGTAGGTGAACAAAGAAGTCACCACACACACACACACACACACAAGGCCAGTAGGTGAACAAAGAAGCCAACACGCACAACGCCAGTAGGTGAACAAAGAAGCCAACACACACACACACACAACACACACACACACGGCGAGTAGGTGAACACAGAAGCCAACACACACACACACAACACACACACACACACACGGCGAGTATGTGAACACAGACGCCAACACAAATTCATCATCAAATTATTATTTGTTGAGGAAATGTAAGGAACATTCGTGCAGAAGCAGTTTGCGTTCTCTGTGTGTACATGTTCATATATAAATATATATATATATATATATATATATATATATATATATATATATATATATATATATATATATACGTGTGTGTATGTTGATTATATGTTACAGTGTGTGTATGTGTGTGTAGTATATGTTTGTGTAAATATGTACATGTGTGTATGTACTTTAATAATGACCCACTCGCTTTTATTTACACCATTTACACCAGATAATAAACTTTAATCACGACGACGTACAATTGCTATTGTAACACACTTCACGAACCTAGCCCATTTTCAGATATCTCGGCCTCTTGAGGTTATCACAAGCTGCCTGGACAGCGTGAGAACATGGCGTAGTATCGTTAAGACAAACTCGGAGTACGGGAATGGTTGTACACAATCTCCTGCCATGTCTTATGGGAACACACACAAATTCTGGTTTATGTTCTCAAGAATGAGATTAGAATGTAATTTTCTTCGTCAACATTATCTTCTTTGCACGCCTTCGATAAAGTAGTTTTTGGTATCTTCATACTCTTCTTCTGTATTGTTATCTTCATCTACTTCTTACTTCTTCATTCCCCTTTTCGCAAAATCAGACAGCAGTAGTTATTAGTCTCTCTGTATTGCTTCATGCGCTTCTTTGTTTGATTTCTTCTTTGACTTCTTTGACACTCATTTGTTAATGGCGAGATTACCAGTTTATTGCTCACCACTCGCGTGTTAATTTGTACATGAACATCAAGCGAAGTAAAGGCACTCTCGCTCATTCAATCAGAACAGAACTTGAGACGAATATCAAGGAGACAGGGAATGCGTGGAATGAGCTGGCATGTATTGGCTAGGCCAAGGGAACTTGGCCTGTATATGTTGACGACCTATGCTCCGCATGGACTGATCACGATTTTGGTTGTAGTCGGTTGATATATTCTTTCTTCCCCAGAGGAGACGCGAGTGATACACTAGGAGGATGTTGTTATGTGCACGGATTTAAGAATGAGTCATTCGTTATTGTTGTTGCTGTTGTTGTTAGTAGAAATGATAACTTTTTCTTGTACCTGCTATTATGTCTGTAGGGGAAGCGTGATTCATTCACGTTAGTAGGGCGATGTTATGTTTGATACGTTAGTTCATGTCACATGACCGGCGAGGTGTTCTGTTGGTAATCACATCAGCAGCTTGACTCGTGAGATAGGAAATGTTTCCAAATATTTGACCTGATACAAGGATAATTAGTGGAAATGTTGAGTAGTTTATCAGGAGTAGATTCGTAAACAGGTGGGACACAGAGCCTCCATGATCTCTAATACGAGTATTACATTTATAAATATGATACTAGGTTACTACAAGTATGTACAAGAACATCGGAAAGGAGATCGTCCAGGCTACCTGATATGGACATAACTCGTGAAGAAGCCAAAAGATTTACACTTGTGAGACTACGTTCCACCTTCATCAGCACGATCGGGATGTGGGAAAAGCTACTGCAACCCGCAACTTAACGCTTTTCTCAGGGCGCACACAAAAGTAATCCTGCTCAGTGGGCATTCAACAACAACAACAACACCAACAAATAGGAGCAGATACTTAACAAATGAGAAGAAAGCATACATACTACCTTACAGACGTGAAAAAGTCTACAGGTTTACTAGCAGCAGATACTAATAGTTGCCCATCGCAAGCAAAGATGGCGACAGCTACAAATTTGTGCCGCGAGATGTGACTGCAAAGTCCTATCGTGGCACAATAAATAGACTCCGTGGTGTAGTCGTGCGCTTTGATCTTTCGGTTAGTCCGCTTCCGCTGAACCTCGCAAAGATATTCTAGCGTGATGCTAGCAAGCCAGGCAAAATGGTTTTGTGCAAGCGTCTCCTAGAAGGTGACATCACTGTTAAAGCTCCTCAGAGATCTATTAATGATCTTTCCCCTGTCTCCCCGACTAGAGTATGACTGTTCTGAGCTCATCGTACAGCAAACTGATTGGGTACTAGCTCATTGGACAATGAACATGTCCCGTTCATCATAACTAGGTTTGTTGCAGAAGCATCTAGATGCTTCGCACGTTGAGCATGCCAGAGTTTAGTATTTTGTCTTGCTTCCAAATTGTGAGCAGCTGGTGGAGATAGATCATGTTAAAACGATTTAGCTTTTTGGAACGTCTAATTTACACTGTCCATCTTCTTTCTGTACACATGCAGAAGAGTGGCTAGTACCGCATCGCGATAGACTTTCACCTTGGTGGCGACACTGGTCGCTTGCGAGATTCGAACAACGGAAGCAGATAAGAGAATAAAGAAGCAGAGTATGGATTCTGGCCTCCATGGAAATGTAGACAGTTTACCATTTTAAACAGAAGTATAGACATATAAATTGTTAGACTTTAGACAGGCCACCAAGTTTAAAATTTCATCTATTAAACAAACTAAAGATATGAGGTACCATACGTTTAACATAACTGCTGATCGTCTGCTTCATAAGTCATCAACATATAGGGAACAGACACAACCATCGTCAGTGACACTCCTGAACTAATTCTATGGAGAAGTCCTTCAAGCTGATCACTATTTTATTTATATATATTCCAGTTGTCACGTGAAAGTGTAAGGATATCGAACAAAGAAGAGCAAACACGAAGAATAGAAAGAAGTATGCCAATTCCAGATAAGATGAAACGCATTGTTGCCGTTGAATTATTATGACCAATGGTCAGGGCGTTATGATACGCGCTGTTGCCAAAGAGTTATTACGTCTTAACACAGAATCTCGATAAACGGTTATACAACTGAGGTATGGTAAACAAAACCTACCTACTTATTTTCTTATTTTTCAATCTACTAGGTGCACTGATGCGGTGATCCGTGGGTGGATCTGTCACAGTTGCCATTTCCCTGTAAACAGGTTGTGATGCATCCTTACAGTAGCAGTTTGGGTGGATTTAGAGAATGCATTTGACAAGGTCTCGCTAACGAGATGATCGATCTCGAATTGCTTATAGGACCAAGTAGATTCTGAAATGCCTTGCATTGCACTACAGCAATGATGACCTTTTGTAAAGTCAACGTGACCTGCTAGTAACAAATTGTTTCCGAGGTATTAACTCAGCTCGAGTAACTTCAAATTGTAACAACAACACAACAACAACATATTCAATATGACATCAGAAATACCGTATCATGAAGAATAACAATAGTTTTGATAACTTGTTATCTTGTCATGTCAACCATTTGTTGTTACACACAATCTCTTATAATCACTTTGAGATGTGTCAAGTACACGCTAGTTAGCGTCACGTGCCCGCATATGGTGGTGACTTGCCGTGTACCTGGTACACTTTGATACAGGATGACCCTGTGACAAGCAGTGCTACCTATCGGCCTAGCGGATGTAAACATCGATGACCTTCAGAGGTCACTACCAGTAGTCGAGTTTTGATGTGAAGTGGCATATTTATATTTTTATCTGCAATGCTTTACGAGGTGTGCTTCCGTTAACCCAGCTCCAAATGTAAACTTTACTCTGTCAACGTTTGGGAAGGTAAAGCAGTTGCAGATCGAACTGGTCATAGTGCCTGACAAAAACTGAAATCTCTAACAACAGCACATCATCTAATACGAGATTACCATTCGCACGATAGATGAGAGGTCAAACACAAAGTCTTAAACACTTCATCTCCTACGGCACTTATCTACTACCAAATTATTTTGTTATGACACGCAGAATATGAAATAGATCTTCTATTCATTCATTGTCTTACTTTCTACATTGAAGTCTGTATACCCCCACTCACCACTTCTTTTTTTTACCCACCCCCTTTCCGCTTTCTAATGGCAATACTAGACATAGTAGTAGTTGTAGTTACTCTCGTCTGAGCTGTAATAGTGGTTGTTGTAGTTGTTATAATTGTTTATGTTCTTCTAGATGTAGTAGTTGATGTTGTAGTAGTTGCTGTTGTATTAGCTGTAGCAGTTGTTGTTGTATTATATGTGATAGCCGTTGTTGTAGTAGTTGTAGTTGCTGTTTTATTAGCTATAGAAGATGTAGTTATGATGTAATAGGTGTTGTTGTAGCTGCTGTTGTATAATCTGTGACAGTTTTTGTTGTAGGATTTGTAGTTATTATTGTATAAGTTGCAGTAGTTGCAGATGGTGTTGTATTAGCTGTCGTAATTGTTGTTGTATTAGCTATGCAAGATGCTGCAGTGGTCAGCGACCCATAGCTGACTGCTAGCGTCAGGGCCAGCTAACCATAGCTGCCAAGACCCTTCTACACCTCCACGTGGTGATCCTGGATAACAGGCTGCAGCAGGGCAGACTGGCTAAGGAGAAGGAATCGAAGAGGGAATGCTAACCCGGTACTAAAAAAATGCTTGCTGAAGTCGGATGTGTTGGACCGAAAGGTGCAAATATCGCAGCCAAGCTGTAAACTACGACACAACGCATTCCATTCTCTGGACTACATTCTGCTACTTAAGCCCTTTCAGGGTTTGGTAGCGGGAGATTGAGAACGAACGAAGAAGAAGAAGAAGAAGTATTAGCTATGTTAGAAATAGTTATGTTGTATTAGTTGTAGTAGTATTTGTTGTAGTAGTTGCTGTTGTATAATCTGTGACAATTGTTGTAGCAGCAGTTGTAATTGATATTGTATTAGTTGCAGTAGTTGTAGATGATGTTGTATTAGCTGTGGTATTTGCTGTTGTAGGAGTTGTAGTTTTTGTTCTATTTTATGTATTAGATTATGCGTTGTTCTTGTAGTTGTAGTTGATGTTGAATTAGTTGTAGTAGTTGTACTTGCAGTTGTATTGGCTGTCCCAGTTGTTGTTGTTATTGTTGTAGAAGGCTGTGTGGCATAGGGCTGAAATGTCCGTTTCACAACAGCGCGCCCAGTTCTAATCACCCTCGTGTCCAGTTTGGCAGACATGGTTTTTGTCCTGTTCCCCCACGTACGGAAAGTAACGTCAGCCTACCGTGCTGCATGCAGACTTGCTGAGAAACATATAACAGCCAAATCGGTTAACGGTTGTAAGAAGCAACGTTCTGTAAAGGGGAGGCTACTTACTTGTTGTTGCTGTAGCTGTAGTTGTCGTTGTATTAGTTGTAGTTGCTGTTGTTTTGGCTGTGGTAGTTGTTGTGGTAATTGGAGATGCTGTTGTATAAGCTGTAGTAGCTGTTTTATAGCAGTAGTTTAGTTGTTGTTGCTGTTGCTTTAGGTGTGGTAGAAGTTGTTGTAGTTGAATTGATGTTGTATTAGTTGTGCTATTAGTAGTTGTATATGATGTTGTATTAGGTGGGGTAGTAGTTGTAGTATTACTTGTAGTTGTTGATGTTGTAACTGTAGTATCAGTTATATTACACGTGGTGGTTGTTGTAGAAGTAGTTGTAGTTGTTTGTGGTTGATGTAGAAGTAGAAGTAGTTGCTGACGTATTAACTGTAAAAGTCTTTCTCGAAAACATATTTTGAAGTTACTCATTTCAGTGCATGAATTTCCATTCCGGTTTTTCTACTATTCAATGACGGCTTAGTCCGCCATTGTTGTTGTTTGTAAAAGCACGTCTTCTTCTATGACCAGACGACTGGTCCAATTCCAGGTGAAGAGCTGCCAGATCAGATTAGCATTAAACTGGAAATACAACACGTCTAAAAATAGGGCCCTAAGCATCCTGGTGGGATGGCGTCGAGATGTCGTGGTGGCTATCTGAGCTCAGGGTCAAGGTTGAACTGGCCTGGCAGTGATTTTGTTTACGTTTGACGCCATATATGGCTTGTGAGTGAAACGTAATAAAAAAAACTGGTCTTATAGAATCGTGTGAATTCCAGGGAAACGTAGACAATAATTTGGGACATTTCCCCGCATGTCGTAAAAAGCGACCAGGGTAATGAATGTGTGCGACGGAGGCGAGAATAAGGGCACTGCTACACTGAGAGCATGTCACAAGAGCCGACTAGCATTGAGGTTTGACCTCCACAGTGTGTTGAAGACTCTATGGCAGAAACACGAACAGGATCACTGCCACACTGAGAGCATGTCACAAGAGCCGACTAGCATTGAGGTTTGACCTCCACAGTGTGTTGAAGACTCTATGGCAGAAACACGAACAGGATCACTGCCACACTGAGAGCATATCGTAAGAAGTAGCCGACAGTGTGATCTAAACATTTGGAGGTGGAAGACTGTGCATTCCTGCTACTGCTGTTTTTCTTTTGCTGTTGCTGCTCTTGTTGCTGATGTTGTTGCTCATGCTGATGTTGCTGCTGTTATTGTTGCTGTTGTTGCTGCTGTTGCTGCTGATGTTGTTGCTGTTGTTGCTGCTGTTGTTGCTGATGTTGTTGCTGATGTTGCTGCTGATGTTGTTGCTGCTGTTGCTGCTATTGTTGCTGCTGTTGTTGCTGATGTTGTTGCAGTTGTTGCTGCTCATATTGTTGCTGTTGTTGCTGATGTTGCTGCTGTTGTCGCTGCAGTTGTTGCTGATGTTGCTGCTGTTGTTGCTGCTGTTGCTGCTGTTGCTGCTGTTGTTGCTGCTGTTGTTGCTGCAGTTGCTGCTGTTGTTGCTGGCTGAAGTTGTTGCTGCTGTTGCTGCTGTTGTTGCTACTGTTGTTGCTGCTGTTGTTGTTGCAGTTATTGCTGCTGTTGTTGCTGATTATATTGCTGATTATATTGCTGTTGCTGCTGTTGTAGCTGCTGTTTTTCTTTTGCTGTTCTTGCTGCCGTTGTTGATGCTGTTGTTGCTGATTATGTTGCTGTTGCTGATGTTGCAGCTGTTGTAGCTGCTGTTTTTCTTTTGCTGTTGTTGTTGCTGCTGTTGTTGCTGCTGTTGTTGCTGCTGTTGTTGCTGCTGTTGTTGCTGATTATGTTGCTGTTGCTGCTGTTGTTGCTGCAGCTTTTACTGCTGTTGTTACTGCTGTTGTTGCTGCTGTTGCTGCTGTTGTTGCTGCTGTTGTTGCTGTTGCTGTTGTTGCTGCTGTTGTTGCTGTTGCTGTTGTCGCAGCTGCTTTTGTTGCTGTTGTTGTAGCTGCTGCTTTTACTGCTGTTGTTGCTGCTGTTCTTGCTGCTGTTGTTGCTGTTGTTGCTGCTGTTGTTGCTGCTGTTGTTGCTGTTGCTGTTGTTGCTGCTGTTGTTGCTGTTGCTGTTGTCGCAGCTGCTTTTGTTGCTGTTGTTGTAGCTGCTGCTTTTACTGCTGTTGTTGCTGCTGTTCTTGCTGCTGTTGCTGCTGTTGTTGCTGCTGTTGTTGCTGTTGCTGTTGTTGCTGCTGTTGTTGCTGTTGCTGTTGTCGCAGCTGCTTTTGTTGCTGTTGTTGTAGCTGCTGCTTTTACTGCTGTTGTTGCTGCTGTTGTTGCTGCTGTTGTTGTTGCTGCTGTTGTTGCTGCTGTTGTTGCTGTTGCTGTTGTTGCTGCTGTTGTTGCTGTTGTTGTAGCTGCTGCCTTTACTGCTGTTGTTGCTGCTGTTGTTGCTGCTGTTGTTGCTGCTGTTGTTGCTGCTGTTGTTGTTGCTGCTGTTGTTGCTGCTGTTGTTGCTGTTGCTGTTGTTGCTGCTGTTGTTGCTGTTGTTGTAGCTGCTGCTTTTCTTTTGCTGTTGTTGTTGCTGCTGTTGTTGCTGCTGCTGTTGCTGCTGCTGTTTGACTTTTGCTGTTGTTGTTGCTGCTGTTTTTGCTGCAGTTGTTGCTGATGTTGCTGCTGATTATGTTGCTATTACTGCTGTTGTTGCTGCTGTTGTTGCTGAAGAATCTCCGTCTTGTGATAATGCACACCCCGACTTCACAAAGGCATCTAATCTAGAAGCAATACCAGATACCACTGATTGATTGCTATTTTCTATTGTCAATATTTCTGCGCGATAAACATCCTTAGAGCTGAGGCTACGGCTATAATAACAGCTGCAATAGCCATCGTGGAAAACAAGCAAAATGCCACAGACAAGACACTTTTATTTAATCAATTCCTTATTTTAATGGTTTTCAATAGGACTGACAGGTCAAGTATGACTGACAAGTCATGTATGTCTGACAGGACATATGTAAAAAGAACTATCTTGTCTCTGGTATGTCCCTTGTTTTCCATTGGGAATCGAGTTCTCTGCTATATGGGAAATGTGATGGTTGTCATTATGGGTTTTATCTCTATCTGTGTGAGGTCTGCCAAGGAGAACGCTAGATCTTTTTCTTTTTCAAATGTATTTGAGAAAAGGCGCTTTTCGGGAGTCCTATTAACCATGTCCTTCAAATCTGTTATCCATTGCATGATTTGGGAGGGGTTAATATTTGTCAAGAAGTTGTAGTTCTCTGTAAAATGTACAGTCAGTCTGGGTTGTAGTCTTGTTCATTTACTATTTCCTTTTATTGCAAGTTAATTTCATAGCTCCTGTTAAAATCCTTTTTTCCTGATTTTGAAAATTGGTCTACTTTTCAAATCGAGATCAAACATGGCCGCCAGAAAAAAAAACTGTTGCATAATAAACTGTTTCTTCTTCTTTTTTGTCTTTCATTTTCGTTGATCGTTTTCAAACTCCGGCTACCAAGTCCTGAACGTTCTTAAACTTCCGCTACCAAGCTCTAAAAACTAGCAGGAGAACGAAATGCTTTATGTCATAGTTTGCAGCTTGAATTCGATATTTGCACTTTTCGATCAGACTCATCCAACTTTAGCAGGCATTTTTGGGTACCGGGCTAGCCTTTTCTCTTCGATCCCTTCTCCTTAGCCAGTCTGCCCTGTTTCATCCTGTTATCCAGGATCACCCGCGTGGAGGTGTAGTAGGGTCTAGTTCGCTGGCCCTGACGCTTGCAGTCCGCTTTGGGTCGTTGACCGCTGCAGCTCTTGCACTGCTCAGCATCGTGACCCCTAATAAACTGTCTGATGACGAGAGGAGCCTGAGAGAAACGACCAATGCTATGATGGAAATGGGTGCCATTATTTGTGAGTAAAACAATTCACGAAACCGACATTGGCGCTCCCATATGTTCTGTCCTTTTCATTGCTACAATTGCCGACAGCGGAACACAAACTATGTAGCTTTCGTTGCCGCTCCAACATTTCTCCCTGACTTTGCCAGGTACCAATTTACAGCTGTGTAGGTTGAAAGAAGCGATTGTTTCGTGATAAAAATTCTACTGCATGTTCGGCTTTTTAAGCCGAGCACCACGAAATTTGAACCTGGTACTTTGAGGTTGTCATCCAAGACTACAACCAAACGACCCGAGTGAGCAAAGAAAGGAGTGATCATCTATTCGCTCCGAGTCAAGCATAGGACCACTACTACAGTTGTCTCTTGTACATGTAACATGTTTTGGACCATTCCCAGTGCTGGTGTCAATGATAATGAATTTACATTGGCACGTCACTCCAGCTGAGACGAAAAACAAGTGAGAAGAATGGGTCCACACTGGTGATACAAGGATAGAGTACCAGAGAGTATTCATAACCTAAGGCAAGAAATGCAGAGAATAGAGCAGCGGTACGACAGATCACGAGGGGAATCAGCTGATAACTGAGAACACGCAGAAGAGCGAAACCGTCATATACATCGATGGATCAGTGCTGTGCAGTGGGACATCGGGCTGGGGCTTCTCCGCTAGAGTGAGAGGAGAGGTCGTTGCTGAGCGCAGTAGGGCATACATGTCAACAATCTTAAGTTTAAGAATGGAGACGGAAGCAGTGACCTCAGCACTTAGAATTCTATAACAAGGGCAGTCATCGTGACAGACGGGCTAACCCTATGTCAGCAGGGATGACTTAGGTACGAGTGGATAGCAGCTGTTGAGCCCTGAAACCTCCAGGGGTTGACATAGATCTGCCCTCCAGATCATGCTGGGGTTCAGGGCAGTGAAAGAGCTGACATCATGGCTTTACAAGCCCCCATCATGTGTACGTCAGTGATGGATAGAAGTGACATTTTTAAATCAATCAATGACCGCCTGTTAGATGAGGACACCGCAATAGATGAAGCAGCAATCTACAAATGGCAAAATTTCGACATTCAACGAGGATCGAGAGAAGTAGGGGGCATGAGAGGACGGAGCAGGAGAGCATACAACCAGCGAACTACAGGGACCATCAGCTTCTATACCCTACGCCCTTTGCTGCGAGAGACTAAGCTCTATGGGTATGTCAGGAATGCGGTGACTTCGATTCTTAGAAACAGAAACGGATTTATATGATAAGGCTCATGGCTGCATTCAGAACTCTCTGTAGTCAGTTTTTGACAACAGGGGATTAAACAGCTTAATTTTGTATTGAAATGTGGTTGTCAGTTAGCGTGTGTTCTCAGTACAGCGAGGTCTATTTGTGTTCAGGCCATACAAACAATGGACTTCAATATAGAATGTGCGGGAGGCTGGGCGTTTATAATTGATTAGTTATTGATCTGGGGACGGTTGTGAGATGTTAAAAAGGCAGGCTGATGTGAGATGTGAGAGACGGGGACGGACAGGAAGCGTGAGATTGAGTGAGCCTTGCAGAGGCAGGAAGAAGAACGGGAGACTGAAGATAGTGTGGAATAGGAAGAAGAGGAAAGGGTAGGAAATGAGAGTAATGAGATGGGAAGGACAACGAGTGGAGGAGTGGACGAAGGTAAAGGATGTGTGGAATAGAAAAAGGGAGTGAGATGGGGAATGGGAGGGTACAGAATGAAAGAGAGATATGACAAGTGAGAGGAGCAGGAGAATGGCACAGAGAGTGACAGAGGGAGCATTTAAGTAGAGAGAAGGAGAGACGGAGTGTAGGAGAATACTACTGGGAGGAAGAGAGGCATAAAGAAAGGGATAGAAAAAGAGAGTTATAGAAAGGAAGAGAGTGGATTAATGGGAAATAGAGAGTGAAAGACGTGTTTAGCGAAGAGATAAGTAGAGAACTAGGGTGACGGGAAGGGGAACTGGTTGAGAGAGGCATGGAGAGATGCTGAGAAGTAGATTGATCGGCAGGGAGAGAGATGAGAGTAGTAGGGAGAAAGATAAAGAGAGTGGTAGAAAGAAAGATAAAGAGAGTAGTAAGAAGATAAAGAAAGTGGTAGGACAGAAAGATAAAGAGATTGGTAGAAAGAAAGATAAAGAGAGTTGTAGAAAAAAGATAAAGAGAGTGGTAGGAAGAAAGATAAAGAGAGTGGTAGGAAGAAAGATAAAGAGAGTGGTAGGAAGAAAGATAAAGAGAGTGGTAGGAAGAAAGATAAAGAGAGTGGTAGGAAGAAAGATAAAGAGAGTGGTAGGAAGAAAGATAAAGAGAGTGGTAGGAAGAAAGATAAAGAGAGTGGTAGGAAGAAAGGTAAAGAGAGTGGTAGGAAGAAAGATAAGGTGATAAGTGGTTTATCGAATCGTTTGCCACCTTCTCCCTTTTTCCACCGCTCCCCCTTTCCCAACCACTCACCCCCACCAAATGCCATGTAGGTCTCGGTAATATTATATCGGGAATAAAATACAAAATTAGCATGTACAGATCGCGGTAACCGCAAGGCGCAAGTGGCTTTTATTCCTGAATCCTGTGCAATTTGTATTGATCGATATAATGGCATGAAGAGAATATGTGATGAGAATGATAACAGTCTTGTGAAAGGGCAACTATTTCAGGTGAGAGTTATAACAGGCTTGTGAAAGGGCAACTCTTTCAGGTGAGAGTTATAACAGCCTTGTGAAAGGGCAACTCTTTCAGGTAAGAGTTATAACAGTCTTGTGAAAGGGCAACTCTTTCAGGTGAGAGTTATAACAGTCTTGTGAAAGGGCAACTCTTTCAGGTGAGAGTTATAACAGTCTTGTGAAAGGGCAACTCTTTCAGGTGAGAGTTATAACAGTCTTGTGAAAGGGCAACTCTTTTAAATGGGTGTCTCTGGGTTTCTATTGATTTATGTGTAGCTGAGTACATATATGACACATCTATGTGTGGGTGTGTAGGTGTGTATATGATTGTATGAGTATGACTGTGCGTGAGTGTGTGAATGTGAGTATGTGTGAGTGTGCGAGTGTATGTGTGTGAGTGTATGTGTGGGTGAACGCGTGTGTGTGTGTGTGAAAGTGAGTATATGTAAGTGTGAGTGAGTGTATGTGTGAGTGTGAATGTGTGTGATTGTGTGAGCATATCAATGTGAGTGGGAGTGTGAATTTGTGTGATTATGTGTGTAAATGTATGTGTAAGTGTACACGTGTATGTGTGTTAATGTATGTGTTAGTGTATGTGTGTTAGTGTACACGTGTATGTGTGTTAGTGTATGTGTGTTAGTGTATTAGTAAGAGTGAGAGTGAGAGTGAATGTGTGTGAAAGAGTGTGAGTGGCTGTGTGCGTGTATATATATCTTTTTGTTACGTCTATTTTGAGTTTGGTCAATCTTACATATCTGTTGTGCTCAAATATTGTAGTCTGCACCTAACAGAACAATGTCCTTATTAACTATTAACAATAAAATCAATCGTTATATTAGATTCCTTAAAACGTGTTCGATTTCTACCTTGCTGGCTTACTCCTTTGCGTCACCAACTTAAAACTGTCATGCCTGCAAATTCTGGAGTGCACATTTTGTTACTGTTAAACGTTAATAACTATCTTCTCGAGCCTATCCTAGCAGTATTGACGTGTCCTACCACCCCGTCTCCCACTCCCACCTCTCCTCAGACCCGTCCGTCATTTTAGCATACATATTAACTATTCAGATGTTCTCTGTTTTTCCAACCAATGTTATTACCGTTTGCATCAGTACCGCTGTCACCAGCTATTTCAGTCCAGCGTTTCAAAGTTTATTTTTATAACAAAAAATACAAAAGTATGGGTCATTTCGGCGTGGAAATAAATGCAAAAACAGATCTAAACGAAAACGCTGAACACGAATATAGTAATAGAAGTTGTCAGACACGACAAGGTGGTTTTAACAAGTAGCCGGAAGGCAAACGGAAGGAAACGGTAGTGACGTTACCAACTTTTATGAGCGAATAAAGGTGGACTGGAACATGAAAACGTATATACTGATGTTTGTTTATATATCCACTGAACCTTGATTGTCTCCTGTTTAATTGAGTCGCAAGTGACCATTAGTGATGTTGTTAAGTTAGATATTCATTTGATTTATTTGTCGTACAATGTATTTGTGATTCGTATAATATTGATAATTATTTTCTAGCTTCAAGTGTGTACTAGGATGAGCAGGTCAATTCACGATTCTATTATATTTATGTCTCCTCTCCTACTCTGGGTTGTAAAGGTTTGCTATACTGAGCTCCAGTCTGTTCTGTTCACTGTCTGGAGTGTAGAGGTTTACTGTAGGGATCTATAACAGTTCTAGCTAGAGCATGGGCGTTAAGGGCAGGGGTATGGAGCTGGCGTCTCTGGGAACAAAGGCTACCTGAATGTGTGCAAGGTCGCTCACCGTCTCGACACTAAGTCGACAAAGGAAACGAGGGCTTAGTAGGAAGAATGTGTCTGGTATGGGTGGGGGTTAGGAGCTGACCACTCTGGCGTTTCGATTTGGGTAGTGGGGGATTAGTGACAGTCAGAGGCCAGCACGACGTGTTGCAACATTTAGAGTGACATGAATTCAGAGTTATTCGTCTAATGACAACTAATTGGAGGTAGATCCAAATTAGAATGATGATTAAGTCAGACAACCAACAGAAGCTATTGGACAGCCAAGAAGTTGCTTGAGATTATAAAATACTTCACAAAGATGAACTCAAGAGACTGGTCTGGAGAGAGAGAGAGAGAGAGAGAGAGAGAGACTGAGAGACTAACTAGCAGGTTATGATTGCTATTATTAGGTTGCTAGTAGCTAGCAGGCTGACTAGCTGTTTGTGTGAGAGAGAATGAGTTGCAAGATGACTGAACCAGCATACACTTTGGAGTTTCAGCCAGTCGCTCTATAAGTGCGTGTGTTGGACACCCTGTAACTAGAAGAGATCTGAATATGTGTAGTGCGTACAGGACACAGAGTGAACGATATGTATTGTGAAGTATGGGTATACACCGATCGACAGAGTGTGTGACCATAAGTGAGTATGTAATTCCGACTAGAAGGATGCGATCGAAGTATTTGTAATTGATCTGATTGTAATTGAGAATGGGAAATAATTGTGAATCTAAAGATTACCTGACTGACGGGATCTAAGTGTATATAAGAGCACAAAACGACAGAATACTTAATACGACCCTGAAGACGAGTTTGTGAGAGTGTGTTGAGTATGCAGATAAGGAGAGGGTAGCAGCATGAATACTTGGGTTAGGTAGTATGAGGACATTTTCAAAAGCTAGTGCTTTCAACCTCCTCTGTAGTTCTATATAATGATTATTTATTTCAGATGTAATTTGTTATTGTTGTTAATATTTTTTTGGGTGAATTTGCTAATATTGTTTCTGTTAATTTTTATGATTAAATATGCACCATTTTATTGGATATGGTTTATTGTGTTATTTGCGGTGTGTAGTCGTGTCGTGGTGTGGATACATGTTGTAACACTTTATATAAGCTAACTACTCAGTAAAACCTGGACTCTGCCACATACCTCCAGCCTGATCTGTTTACTGTCTATTACTCTGGGGGTGTAAAGATTTGCTATAGTGAGCTCCAGTTTGTTCTGCTCGCTGTTTCCTACTCTAGAGTGTAGAGGTTTGCCAAAAATAATGGTGCACCAAATTGTAATGTCTGCTCTCTTTCCTTGGTTGAAAAGTCTGTCAGATATAACGATGCACCATATTGTAATGTCTGCTCTATCTTTCCTTGGTTGAAGACGTCTGTCTGACATTACGGTACACCAGATTGTAATGTCTGCTGTCTTCAGCATTGATCTACACGATTTTTGAACTATTTGAAAAATAAGATGTTGGATACATAAGCTGGAAAGTCTTCTACACTGTAAAAACCGCTACTAGAGTGACATTAATTCCCATTTCTAAAATAGGCCGGGAAAATGTGTATTTCTTTATAGGACTGAGAAAAAAATACCGCTTGCTCCTGTAGTAGCAGCGCAGTGTAAACGACATTTTAAAATTTACATTTAATATAAAAAGCAAGTTATACCTTTCTAGAGATTTGAACCCGTATTTTCTTGGTCAGATTTCGGGTATCCAAACTGCAAGGCCACAGGCGCTGCTAAACTAATAGTCGACCCTTTTACATGTTGCCAGTGTGGCAAATGTTAGGCTTAGCTCAAAATCAGACACTGTTGTCAGTGGGGTAACAGTTAGGTTAAGTTCAATATCAGACACTGCTGTCGGTGTTCAAGAAGTGTTAAAGACTTCATTGCTCAAGACGATAACGTCTAAGGGATGGGGTGGCCATTCCTCTGCCTCGCTGTCTTTTATTTTATAACAACAAGCCAGTACCAATTTACAGCTGGAGTGACTGGAGCGTGACAGTAACGGGAGTTGAATTTCGTAAATCGTTTGTGAAAAAGAAGTGCTCTACTTTTACGTTAATGAGTGTGGAATTGTTCTTTTCTCGTCTTTGTCAGAGCTAGAGAACCCTCTTGGAGCAAATAGCATGGTAAGTTGGGTGAGAAAACGACACACATTTGAGATGTTTAAATGCCCAAAGAACAGCCAGATGTAGAGTTAATTGCTTGTTCGTATCAAATCTCCTCCCTTCACTCCCAACTCAACACGTGGTTATGATGCTATCAATGACAAAAATGAAGAAAATAGCAAATTTAGAGATGGAAGATGAAATTTGTTTATCCGCCATGTTGGTTAAATGTCATTGTCAAGTCCATTTCGCTATCAAGGTCAAACGTCTAGGATCGATATTCTTCAAGAAGTCATTAGTTTCGAAGTTCGCAGGAAACTGTGTAACTCGGTATGAATGTTTACATGAGTACATTTCAACATTTCCGTAATTTAATTTTTGCCATTTCAACCTCAACCTCAAGTATAAAAAAGGCTTAAGGATGGTTTCATTTTCTCTTTACAATTAAAAAATTGTCTCACATGATGAAATGTGTTTACATTTGCTTTGTTTTCCTTCCATTTGATAAACGAAGTACCGGTGTTATTTATTATTAATGTTGTTATTTGTATGGAATTGTGTGCATTCGTTTAAGTTTGTGTTACACAATTTACGTGTCCACTTCCTATTCGACTATCTAGCTTCGCTGTATCTGGGAGAGTATATCACATCCAGTCTGTAGACCTTCACCAACATATGTCTCCATCGTATGTAGCTAAGAGTATCACATCCAGACTGCAGACCTTCACCAATTGATGTATCCTTCACATACTCCGTGGTAGGTATTCAGATGTAACAACACACAGAGAGATATGTGGCAAGAAATGCAACAATAACCAGTAAAGAGAGACATTGTGGCGAGAAAGAGGAGATGGACAGGACACACCTTTAGAAAGAAGCCTGACAATATAACCAGACGGGTGTTGAATTGGAACGTATAGAGAAAGAGACGAGGTGGTAATCCAAAACACACCTGTCAAAGACTGGCGGAAAACGAAGCGGTGAAGCTGGAAGCTCATGGGTGGAACTCAACAAAACGGTTCAAAATATAAATAAGCAGAAAACATATGTTTACAGCCTAATGTAGATACAGGCTTTCTAACTCACGAGAAACCACTTTGAAACGTCAAGCTCAACGGCTGACTAAATAACGAAACTTGCAATGTGTCAACTGTCAATGCAACTAAAATAGGGTGTTCGGGAAGCAAAGATGTGTATGCAGTTAGTTTCAGGACACGGTTCTGTGAAAGGATTACTTTCAACAGTGATTTGTTGTGTTTTGTACCGTGAATCTGTTTTATGTCTCTGTGTAGAGCATGGATTGATTGTAAACCTTGCACAATTGGAGTTGCGTTATTTAGTCGGCGGTGGAATTTAACGTGTCAAGGGGTTTTACCTATGAGTCTAATGGCCTTTGTAAAGTAGTCCACAATCTGTTTCAGCCTGATGTTCAAAGGGTGTCTAGTCAAGTTTTATTATCAAATTACTCTATTTGTGGTTTGCAAATTTTTATTGCTGTTATTGTTCTTTGTTCTGGAATATTCAATCTTCATTCGTTTTGTCACATTCCTAGATTTTGTATGGTGCCAGATTGTACCAAGTTCATAGCATTGTCAACATCTACGTATTTGGGATGTTGATAGATTTGACTAGTTCTGTCAGTTCTCTAGTTTGTAAAATATTATAGTTTTGGCAAAGTTTATTACAGTTGTCGAGTATTTTCAAACGGAGACTGTTGTCATACAAACTTCAGCGTGGATTATTTTTGTTATATCATTATAAGTGAATTGCTGTTGACATATACACCTCAGCATTGGAAATTGTTGACATAGGCGCCCCAGCGTGGATTATTTTTGTTATATCATTATAAGTGAATTGCTGTTGACATATACACCTCAGCATTGGAAATTGTTGACATAGGCGCCCCAGTGTGGATTGTCCTTGCTATATCCATTTAAATGAATATCTAGACACCTCAGTATGGATTATTATTCACAAAACCACCTCAGCATATATTATTATTACTAAGGTCACCTCATGTAGATTATTGTTGAGCAGAATCACCTCATGTGGATTATTGTTGATATGGTCACTTCATGTAAATTATTGCTGAGCAGAATCACCTCATGTGGATTATTGTTGATATGGTCACTTCATGTAAATTATTGCTGAGCAGAATCACCTCGTGTGGATTATTGTTGATATGGTCAGTTCATGTGGATTACTGTTGCTATGGTCACCGTAATGCAGCGCAATACTCCTCAATAAGCTTACCAAAAGTAGGGAGTACAGTGTCGATCCCCAACTCGTTGACCACAGTACTGTGACGTAGCCTGTTTCCAAGAGCCATTCATGGACGTGAAGTCTTGATCAGGTTGTTTCATGTGACAATCACGTTACACTTTGTTCTTACCTTGATCAGGTTGTTTCATGTGACAATCACGTTACACTTTGTTCTTACCTTATCAGGTTGTTTCATGTGACAATCCCGTTACACTTTTGTTCTTACCTTGATCAGGTTGTTTCATGTGAAAATCACGTTACACTTTGTTCTTACCTTGATCAGGTTGTTTCATGTGACAATCACGTTTCTCTTTGTTCTTACCTTGATCACGTTGTTTCATGTGACAATCACGTTATATTTTGTTCTTACCTTGATCGGGTTGTTTCATGTGACAATCACGTTACATTTTGTTTTTACCTTGATCAGGTTGTTTCATGTGACAATCACGTTACACTTTGTTCTTACCTTGATCAGGTTGTTTCATGTGACAATCATGTTACTCTTTGTTCTTACCTTGATCAGGTTGTTTCATGTGACAATCATGTTACTCTTTGTTCTTACCTTGATCAGGTTCTTTCATGTGACAATCATGTTACTCTTTGTTCTTACCTTGATCAGGTTGTTTCATGTGACAATCCCGTTACACTTTGTTCTTACCTTGATCAGGTTATTTCATGTGACAATCATGTTACTCTTTGTTCTTACCTTGATCAGGTTGTTTCATGTGACAATCCCGTTACACTTTGTTCTTACCTTGATCAGGTTGTTTCATGTGACAATCACGTTACATTTTTTTCTTACCTTGATCAGGTTGTTTCATGTGACAATCACGTTACACTTTGTTCTTACCTTGATCAGGTTGTTTCATGTGACAATCAAGTTACTCTTCGTTCCCACTATGGTCAGTATGTTTCCCCTGACTCTGTTGTTACTCTTCGTTCCCACTTCGGTCATCATGTTTCCCCTGACTCTGTTGTTACTTTTCGTTCCCACTTTGGTTAGCATATTTCTTCTGACTGTTGTTACTCTTCGTTCCCACTTTGGTCAGCATGTTTCCCCTGACTCGGTTGTTACTCTTCGTTCCCACTTTGGTCAGCATGTTTCCCCTGACTCTGTTGTTACTTTCCGTTCCCACTTTGATCAGCATGTTTCCCCTGACTCTGTTGTTACTCTTCGTTCCCACTTTATTCAGCATGTTTTCCCAGAATTTGTTTCTACTCCCCGTGTGTGCAGACAAGTCTTTTTCATTTAGTATTTTAAAAAGCAATGTGTTACTGAGGTTTCAAACCTGCCCTTTGTTTTATATATGTTTATTTCTGGTTGTCTGACGATATACTTAAGGAAATGACTCTGTGACGCTATGTTGTAAGTTACGGCCCGACACAGCCAGTTTCCGCACTCCATTTTTGAGATCTGGTTTGGCTTCTCTCTTCAATCCCCATACTTACAGCCAGACTACACGAGTGCAGCCTATTTCCGGGGCCGCCACTTAAAGGCGAGAAAGGGTCTTCAACATCTCTTATTCGATCACCCTGATGTAAGCAGTCAGGTGTGACCACTGGTACTTTCAACTATTTAATTTCTTCATCTTCAGCTCCAGTTAAGGGACTGATATATCCAAATTACTTAGCCCAAATTGTATCAGTCCTATTCAGTTCAGTGTCCATCTACTTCTGTCCATGTTTCTCGTGGAGAGCTTAGGTCGTCTTTCCTGGCTAAGTGTGCTGCGTCTATTGATGTCAGCCCCTATTGTTGTAGGATTAATAGCATATCATCTATCCATCTACCATGTGGCCTAACTCCTGCCCTGTAGCCTGATCGTCCTGTGAATTATCTGAGCAGTGTAAGTTGTTCAGGTCGAATTATCATGAGAAGACCGAGACATTCGATTTTCTGTCTGCTAATGTGCTCAACACAGGGACAAGTTTCGAACAAACATATAATGCCCTCTTTTCTTATGCTATATCTCTTGGTGACACCGATGCCCTTTCGAAGACATCCCAATGTTACCACTCAATTAAAATGGAAGGACATAAGGTTGCAGGGGTTATGTTCATTTAGCCCCGTCTATTGATTGATCGAGTGAACAAGATGGTTAATGCTGCTGGATTCATACCAACAACAACAATAACAACATCAACAGCGACAGGCGCAATAACAGCAGTACCAATAGTAACATCAGCAGCAATAATAACAACAACAATAGTAACAGCAGCAGCAATAACAACACCAACAATAGGAACAGCAGCAGCAATAACCACTGAAAAAATAGTAACAGCAACAGAAACAATATTAACAGCAGCAACAATATATAACAACAGACGCAAACGTAACAGCAGCGATAACAACACCAATAATAGTAACAGCAGATGCGATAACAACAGATACAATAATAACAGCAGCAGCGATAACAAAATCAACAATAGTAACAACAGCAGCGATAACAACAACAACAATACTAACAGCAGAATCGATAACAACAGCAACAATAGTAACAGCAGACGCGATAACAAAATCAACAATAGTAATAGCAGCAATAACAACAACAACAATAGTAACAGCAATAACAACAGCAACAATAATAACACCAGCAGCAAAATTAACAGCAGGAGCAATAACAACAACAATAATAGTACCATCTTCAGCAATAACAACAACATCAGTAGTAACAGCAGCGGAAATAACAACACCGACATCAGCAATAACAACAGTAACAGCAGAAACAGCAGCAACAATAATAACAATAACAACAGAAATAGCAGAAATAACAACATCGACATCAGCAATAACAACAGAAACAGCAGAAATAACAACATCGACATCAGCAATAACAACAGTAACAACAGTAACAGCAGCAACAATAATAACAATAACAACAGTAACAGCAGTAGAAATAACAACAACACCGACATCAGCAATAACAACAGTAACAGCAGCAGCAATAACAACAACAACAACAACAATAACAACAGATGTAGCAACAGCAAAGTATATTTGCTTGTCTTTGAGCTGGATGTTGATAAAGTTTTTGGGATGTGCTGATTAGTATATGTCCTGAATTCATCCACTGCTGGCAAAAACGACCACCATGCCTAACAGAGAGTAAAGTACTTCTATTTACGCACACGAATCCAAAAACAAACAGCATGCAATGACGTCATAAAACGTTGTGACGTTTTCAAATAAATAATACAATCTGATAATCTGATATGATACTATTATTATCTCGGAGTTTCCTCAAAATATGCAACGTCACACAATAAACTTTCTCATCTGATTGGCTTGGTCGGTCACGACATTTTGATCATACCAAGCAGAAATTGGCCCTATTATTCCCAAATATTCGTGCCTATAGATCACTAGAGTAAACTAAAAGAAAAAAAGAAACTGTCTTAATTATGTTTATTCTCTTTGTTGGGATCCACCGTCGGGATCAATAGTACAATAGTTAAAGGAGCATTACTGTCTACGATAAACTGAAGAGAACAGTACAAATTAACAGCTAAATCAACAAACAGGCTAAAAACGCGCAGAATGATTCCAAAAATGTTCACGTGTAAATGTCAGTTTAATATTTAATTTCGCCGTTTATTCAAACATACGTTCAATACCGACATTATTTGAAAGCCAAATCCGGATATCATTATATAATTTCTGACTACACGGAGTAGCACTTTCGCAGGCATAGTTCGGTTACGACATGATCTTAAATTATTTCGAAAAACCACAGATACAAGAAAAGTGTCAACCTACATTGACACTATATAATTACTGTTATATTGAAAATATTATCTTCTCCCTGGGACATCCTATCTAGTTTCAATATCTGAAATAGCTGACCACTTTTTAAATAAGCAAACTCACTAGGTCACTTGTATTGAGAAACTCATAAAGGTTGAAATGTGGAATTAGAAGAGAACAACGATAGACGATGAACAAATTGTATGTCAACTAAGACTTTTATCAAGAATAGAACAGAACAAAAACAGCACAGAAAACATACGCTAAGTTAAATGCATGAAGTAATAAGAAAAGATGAAAGTGATTATAACAATTGTTTAATATAAACTGTGCCAATGATGGCTCAATAAGTGGATTCGTCGCATTGGCGACTTGATATAAAGGACTATTATGTCTTTAGCTGAAGTGGGATATTAGTTCAGGTTCATGTATACTGGGATACAAGGCCCCTTCACACATATTAGGGATATATGGTCATACAAGGTCCTTCATACATATTAGGGGTCTATGGTCATACAAGATCCTTCATACATATTAGGGATCTATGGTCATTCAAGG
Organism: Ariolimax columbianus; assembly: GCA_036924085.1. Lineage (NCBI taxonomy): Eukaryota > Metazoa > Mollusca > Gastropoda > Stylommatophora > Arionidae > Ariolimax > Ariolimax columbianus. Next base: position 97,479,511 of record JAVGWX010000005.1, on the reverse strand, counting down.
TCCTTCATAAATATTAGGGGTCTAGAGTCATAGAAGGCCATTCGTACATATTAGGGATCTATGGTCATTCAAGGTCCTTCATACATGTTAGGGAACTATGGTCATACAAGGTCCTTCATACATATTAGGGGTCTATGGTCATACAAAGCCTTTCATACATATTATGGGTCTAGGGTCACATAAGGCCATTCATACATATTAGTGGTCTAAGGTCATAGAAGGCCATTCATACATATTAGGGGTCTAGGGTCATACAGGGCCTTTTAGCGATCTGCTGTGACACAAAGTCTTTCATATTTATTAGGGGGCTATGGTGATACACGGTACAATATATATTGGGGGGGGGGGCTATGCTGATACAAGATACTTTATATATATTAGGGGGCTATGGTGATACAAGATACTTTATTCATATTAGGGGAGCTATGGTGATACAGGATACTTTATATATATTAGGGGGCTATCACCATACAAGGTACTTCATTTATATTAGGGGGTTATTGGGATACAATGTACTTTATATATATTAGGGGGCTATGGGGATACAAGGTACTTTATTTAAATTAGGGGGTTATAGGGATACAATGTACTTTATATATATTAGGAGGCTATGGGGATACAATGTACTTTATCTATTTTAGGGGGATATGGTGATACAAGGTACTTTATTTATATTAGAGGGTTATGGGGATACAATGTACTTTATATATATTAGGGGGCTATGGTGATACAAGGTACCTTATTTATATTAGGGGGTTATGGGGATACAATGTACTTTATATATATTAGGGAAGCAGTTATATGAAGCAGTCTACTGGGATCCAAGATTCCACTATAAATATTAGCAGTCTATTGGGATCCATGATCTCTTCATAAATATTAGCAGTCTACTGGAATCCAAGATCCCTTCATAAATATTAACAGTCTACTGGGATCCAAGATCCAATAATACATATTAGTAGTCTACTGGGATAAAAGATCCCACCATAAATATTAGCGGTCTACGGTAACAGGGCCCATTCATAATTCATACATATGTGAGATCTTCTCGGATACATGGCATGATAAAAATGAGGGGACTCAGGAGATACGTGATGAATATTAATGGTCGAAGAACGTCACTAAAGAAGGACTGATATTTTAATGACATCCATTGATACAAATTTTAACAGAACATAAGAGATTTTTTTCATATATCAATGTAGACAAGCCTACACAGTTCTGTTACTATTGTATGTGTCATTGCCACCAGTAGATAACAATGGAGGAGAAAAATAAAAAGGTAAAGACGAAGGCGAAGAGGAAGAAAAAGAGGAAGAAGAAGAAACAGAAGAAGTATGAGGAAGTGACAATGAGAAGAACAAAAAAAAAAATAGACAAAAAAGAAACAGAAGAAGAAGACAAAAATAAATAGGAGAAAGACGAAGCAGAAACTGAAGAAGAGAACGAAGAAGCGGTAATAGCATAGCAATACAATTAGAAGTCGTTAATGGACGAGAGCGCGTATAGAAAGAAAAGGGTAAGAAAATGGGACAAGAAAAGGAATAAGAAAAAATAGTACAAAAGAAAAAGTTAAAACAGTAATAGTATGTAGCAGCAGCATAAGATAAATTATAAATTGGGAGGTGATTGATAAGAAGAAATTCGAAATGAAGAGGAACAACAACTATACATCATCGACAAACAGTCATCGTAGTAGTGGACAAAAAGCAATGCAAGTAAACCGCACAGAAATACGGATATAAGTGTTCAAAAGATTTTTTTTTTAACATTTCATTATGAGATCAACATAAAAAGCTACAATGCCATTAATTTTGGTGGAATCAAAGAAACAATAAATAAATACGGATTCGGGAAGTAACCTTTGCTTAAAGTGGCGACAAAAAAAGAAATAATATCTAAATGTGGAAAATACAGCTCTCTTTCTTGACATTAAAAATAAAGTTTCACAAAAAATCGTCGACATGTTTCCAAGACAACGGGCAAGCTCGCATCCTTAATTAAAGAGATTGAAGGATTTGACTTCGAGACGTTTTTCTGCTTATGCCAGTCCACATTGATTTTGTGGATGAAAAGTTCTCAAGGTGTAGTTATTTAAAAACACATTTTTTTTTTGTAGCGGGTTGGGGGAGGGCGGAATCGAATTGAGGGTTTGTCAAAACACACATGTAAACTTCATAAAGTTCAATATACACATAAGTCCTTCATGGATATTCAAAGCAAACACAGGAAACTCATTATGGATATTCAAAATGAGCGCATGGAAAATTCCATGAATATTCGAACCAAACACACGGATCACAAAGATCGATATTCAAAATTAAAGTATGAGCCACTTTATGGATAATCAAAGCACAAAGACGGACCACTTTATGGATAATCAAAGCACAAAGACGGACCACTTCATGGATAAACAAAGCACAAAGACGGACCACTTCATGGATAAACAAAGCACAAAGACGGACAACTTCATGGATAATCAAAGAACAAAGACGGACAACTTCATGGATAATCAAAGAACAAAGACGGACCACTTCATGAATAATCAAAGCTCAAAGACGGACCACTTCATGGCAAATTAAATCACACGTAATTGGTGGGGTAGACTACCATCAGCTGGACAGTAAAACAACACCACTTCCTTCCCCTCCAGTCGACGTAGCATACCCTCTGTTAGAGAGTCGTACACCAATTCTTAAACAGTAAAATACTAGCTATTGGACGATCGTATACCACGTGACAGACGGAAGCATAGATGCTGTTAGATGGTTAAATACCATTTGTTTAATTGCAACATACAATCTGTTAGGATACCGCTTGCTGGGTGTTAGACGCTTGAATACTATTTGTTTAATTGCAACATACAATCTGTTAGGATACCGCTTGCTGACTGTTGGATGGTTAAATACCATTTGTTTAATTGCAACATATAATCTGTTAGGATACCGCTTGCTGACTGTTGGATGGTTGAATACCATCTGTTTAATTGCAACATACAATCTGTTAGGATACCGCTTGCTGGGTGTTAGACGCTTGAATACTATTTGTTTAATTGCAACATACAATCTGTTAGGATACCGCTTGCTGACTGTTGGATGGTTGAATACCATTTGTTTAATTGCAACATACAATCTGTTAGGATACCGCTTGCTGACTGTTGGATGGTTGAATACCATTTGTTTAATTGCAACATACAATCTGTTAGGATACCGCTTGCTGACTGTTGGATGGTTGAATACCATCTGTTTAATTGCAACATACAATCTGTTAGGATACCGCTTGCTGGGTGTTAGACGCTTGAATACTATCAGCTAGACCATCGTATACCAACTGGCAACCAGCAGTTTACCGCATTGTTAGACGATCGTATCTGATAGACGATATCATATCTCATGCTGGACCATCTTATACCACCTGACAGACAGCAGCATATCACCTTTCAAACCACCTATTTCATGGTAGTATATCACCCGTTTGATGGTAGCATAAGACCTGTTAGACGGTGTCATGTCTCCTGTTAGACGGTGGCATGTCTCCTGTTAGACGGTGTCATGTCTCCTGTTAGACGGTGTCATGTCTCCTGTTAGACGGTGTCATGTCTCCTGTTAGACGGTGTCATGTCTCCTGTTAGACAGTGTCATGTCTCCTGTTTGACGGTGGCATGTCTCCTGTTTGACGGTGGCATGTCTCCTGTTTGACGGTGTCATGTCTCCTGTTTGACGGTGGTATGTCTCCTGTTTGACGGTATGATGTCTCCTGTTATACGGTGTCATGTCTCCTGTTTGACGGTGTCATGTCTCCTGTTTGATGGTGTCATGTCTCCTGTTAGACGGTGGCATACCTACTGGTGGACGGTAACATACCTACTATTGGACGGTGGCATACCTACTATTGGACGGTGGCATACTTACTGTTGGACAGTGGCATACCTACTGGTGGACGGTGACATACCTAATATTAGACGGTGGCATACCTACTTTTGGACGGTGGCATACCAACTGTTGGACGATGGCATACATATTGCTGGACGGTGGCATACCTTCTGTTGGACGGTGGCATGTCTCCTGGTGGACGGTAGCATGTCTGCTGGTGGACGGTGGCATGTCTGCTGGTGGACGGTGGCATGTCTGCTGGTGGACGGTGGCATGTCTGCTGGTGGACGGTGGCATGTCTGCTGGTGGACGGTGGCATGTCTCCTGGTGGACGGTGGCATGTCTGCTGGTGGACGGTGGCATGTCTGCTGGTGGACGGTGGCATGTCTGCTGGTGGACGGTGGCATGTCTGCTGGTGGACGGTGGCATGTGTCCTGGTGGATGGTAGCATGTCTCCTGGAGGACGGTGGCATGTCTGCTGGTGGACGGTGGCATGTCTGCTGGTGGACGGAAGCATGCCTGCTGGTGGACGGTGGCATGTCTGCTAGTGGACGGTGGCATGTCTCCTGGTGGACGGAAGCATGCCTGCTGGTGGACGGTGGCATGTCTCTTGTAGGACGGTAGCATGTCTCTTGGCTGACGGTAGTATGTCTCCTGTTGGGCGTTAGCATGTCTCCCGTTGGACGGTAGCATGGCTCCTGTTGGACGGTAGTATGTCTCCTGTTGGGCGTTAGCATGTCTCCCGTTGGACGGTAGCATGGCTCTTGTTGGACGGTAGCATGGCTCCTGTTGGACGGTAGCATGGCTCCTGTTGGACGGTAGCATTTCTCCTGTTGGGCGTTAGCATGTTTCCTGTTGGACGGTAGCATGGCTCCTTTTGGACGGTAGCATGGCTCCTTTTGGACGGTAGCATTTCCTCTATTGGACGGTCGCACCCTAGTGTTTATGAGTCTGAGGAGAAGCTCGCATTGCTTAACAGCTAGGAGGGTGCTACCGCACCTTCAGTATAACAAGAGCCACATCGACCTGTTACCAGACATAATTCGTCAAGGCCAAACTTGGGACAACAACAAGAATCCAAAACATAAAGTTAATGTCAGGTTACAATGACGAGTCAGCGCTAGAAATCGCTCTGCCATGTCCCCTGAAAGTGTTCCAGTTACCATCACTAGAACACTCATGGCGTGGAAACCCAAAAAGAAGACAGAAAAGAAGACTGACGTTAAGACAACTTCACTAAGAACTAGAGAAACCAAAAGAATGATCGCACGCCAGAGTTGGGGTGCGTAACCGCAGACCAGCTAATGTGGCTTTGTCAGGACACACCATTTCTCTTCAGGCGGTATGATGGCGGCTGTGAAATCTGATTAAGGACAGTCTTTCCATGCGACGTGAACATACATACATTTGACCTATTTATAAAGTTTATATTTATGTGTAAATAATGTATAACAATTAAGCTGCTCAAAGTATTCGTTTGCTATGTCTGTGCCAGCTGTATATTTCAGTTGCTGTAGATATGTGCGTGTGTACACAAACTTCTCGTGTAGCAAACGATCATCAGACCCAATCGAATTCGATAATACATTACGTTATTGATTAATATATATCTGGACACTCGATACTGATTGATAAAACCAGTTATTTTCAAACATTACTTTGTAATAAAGATGAATTCGCTATGCGGCATATACTTTTAAGAAATTATATGTATTATTATTATTATTATGTAATGTATGAATGAATGACTTGCGCGGTGAATTGCTTTTGTTGTATGTTCGGCCATAGCCACGAGAAGATTGCATATAACTTGTTATTTTGTATATTCGCTCTAAATGAAGCATAGGCTAACGACTACATTTATCCATCTCACAGGAAGCGCGCATTAAAACATTCACTCAATGGTGGTTTCTTTAGCGATTTGTTCCCCCCGATAAGATTACTATCCTCAGTAACAGTCCTCTTTACTCGACATTTACCACACGCTTAGAAGATTACAGTTGTCCTATTCTTAGCTCTTCATAGTTAACACGGACAATGCATGGTTGCGTCAGGTTGCTTGCGAATTAAACACAGTACACATTTAATTCTTTGACGTAAATAGAGGCAAACAAATTGCTTGAGAAAATATAGTTCTCGTTTGAGCTGATTGACTCAAACTGGCGGGAATATCAAACTAGCCAGGTATTATTTAAGGCCTGTGGTGAGGGGGGGGGGGGGAGGGGGGGAGGTGGGATTTGTGTTGACGTGCTCATGTCTCAAGCAATACCGTGTGTCCCTGGGGAGCACATGCCGCTGTTGTATGATGCAAGTCCTGTTGCGTGGGAGGAACTTGGGTTTAGACCTATGGGAAGAGTTATGATTCCATTACTGTACACCAAAGCAGGAATGTATGCAAGACTACGAATGTATACCATACTAAGACTATACCCGACAACAACTGTATACCAGACTAAGACTATACCCGACAACAACTATATACCAGACTAAGACTATACCCGACAACAACTGTATATCAGACTAAGACTATACCCGACACCAACTGTATATCAGACTAAGACTATACCCGACAACAACTGTATATCAGACTAAGACTATACCATACTACAACTTGTATATCAGACTAAGACTATACCATACAACAACTGCAAATCAGACTAAGACTATACCCGACAACAACTGTATATCAGATTAAGACTGTACCATACTACAACTGTATACCAGACTAAGACTATACCATACTTCGGCTGTACACCAAACTATAATATTTACCAGACTACGACCGTATACTCGACTAAGACTATACCCGACAACATCTGTATACCAGACTAAGACTATACCATACTTCAGCTGTACACCAGATTATAATATATGCCAGACTATGACCGTAAACAAGACTAAGACTGTGTACCAGACTACGACTATATACCAGAGTACAAGTGTATACCACACTACAACAGTATACCAGTTTATACCAGCCTACAATTGTAAACCAGACTTTACCAGAACGACTGTATACCAGACTACGACTGTATATCAGACTACACCAGACTACGACTGTAAACCAAGCTACAACTGTTTACCAGACTATAGCAGACTACAACTATATACCAGATAACTGTATACCAGACTATACCTTGTTTGCATGGTATGACATTTATATGAAATACCCGGATGGGTCAAAATATGAGTTGTGTGATTCGTGTGGCGAAAACTGTTCAAATGATGAAACGAAGGGCGAAGATATAAAAACAGAAGTTGAAATTTCAGAAAAACAGTTTGAATTGAATTGATGTCGATAGACATTGTGGTTTTTAGTGACTCCAAGTCGGATATGGCGGCACTGAAGTACATCCCATATAACAAAGAAGAGATACTCTTAGTTGGGAGGGCTTCGACAACATTATCACTGCCCAGTGGATTAGTGTCACTTTGCAATGGATCCCTGGACATAGCGAGCCACCAGGAAACGAGCTGGCTTGTGGGACAGATTGGCAAAATCAGGTGCCTCCAAACAACAATTACATAGATCATGCAGTAACCACACAGAAACACACATTATTAAGAAAAATACCAGGGAAATCTAGATGAACAGGTGGCTCGAGAACAACGAATCGCAGTGTATTTAAAGAAACCTTGCAGCTTAAATGTAACTGACATAAATAAACTACATAGAAAAGATGAAAGTCTCATCTTTCAGTTCAGGACAAGCAACACCAGAGTTGATATCCACTTGAAACGCATCAATCCCCGGCACCTGCCCTTGTCCAGACATTGCTCTCACCTGATGAAACAGGCGCCTTCTCATTGAGTGCAAGGCGCTTTGGATATGACGAAAAGATTCTTATAAGCACTGCTGACTATTGCCAACACACTGTACGGAGCAGTGAAACAATTAAAGAAGACATGTATCTATATAAGGATGGCATTGGGCTGTCAAGAACAGACTTGCTCAGAAGCTAAGGGATAACAGCAACAACATTAAAGACTGCAACTTGGATCATGATGCTGAGCAGTGCATGAGCTGCAGAAGTCAGTGACTTATAGCTGCCTGCTTGCGTCCGGGCCAGCGAACTAGAGCTGCCAAGGCCCTTCTACAACTCAGCGCCGTGATCACGGATAACAGGTTGCAACAGAGCAGACTGGCTAAGTAGGAGGAATCGAAAAGGGAAGGCTAATCCGATACCTAAAGATGCCTGCCAAAGACGGATGTGTTGGACCGAAAAGTGAAAATAAGGCAGTAAAGCTGTAAACTAGGAAACAACGCATTCCGTTCTCCAGACAACAACCTGCTACTTACAAAACCCTTTTTAGGGCTTGGTAGCGGGAGTTTGAGACCGAAAAGGAAAAATGATAAGACTGAAACTGTGAACTAGACTCTTTTAACTTCTTAGCCCGGAGAAACATACTACTTAAACGTATGACAAAAACCCCAAACAGATCAAGGTACGTTAGTACAATCAGTAAAGGATACATATAACATCCAAACAATATTTGTCGATGATTAATCTGATTTATTTGACATAATTATGTACCAACATAAAAATGCAATAGGAAATAATTAAACGATTAAATGCCCCATAGGTGAATCAGTGGGAACAGGATATATAGCCAACAAATGCAAGCCACTTTTTTGTTAAAAAAATGAAACTATTCATATTGTATTTAACCACGAGCTCATGAGAATGAAAGATGATCAACTAGCACTTAGCTTTTATAATGCCAGAAGAGCTGGCTAACATGGTACGAGGACTGTTACGGGGCAGATGGATAGATGGTGTAAGATAAATACAACAGCAACACAGGCTTACAACAACCCACACCACATACTTGACCCATGGAAGGTTAGCTTCCCATGACGCTTACCAGCAGAGGTGGAAGGACAACTAAGTAAACAAAATCTCAATCTCCTGGAGACCATCAGTGGAACGCTATGGTACAACCGGCGTAGAATAGCTTGAGTACCCGTGCACTCTCGAATAAGAATAAATATGCTACGTACCAACTTGACTTTTCATTCTCTCTCTCACGTATATGGTCCAGTCAGACTTACCACTTGGTTTATCCTTCTCTCTCTCTCTCTCTCTCTCTCTCTCTCTCTCTCTCTCGCATATATGGTCTAACAAGGCTTACCACTTGACCTATCCTTCTCTCTCTCTCTTTCTCTCACATATATGGTCCAGTCAGACTTACCACTTGGTTTATCCTTCTCTCTCTCTCTCTCTCTCTCTCTCTTTCTCTCTCTCTCTCTCTCTCTCTCGCATATATAGTCCAGTCAGACTTTCCATTCTTCACAGTTTGCTGTTTCTTGAATTCCCTATTATCATATTTTTATATGAGTTTCAATTGATGGTATGGATATTTCTTTGAGTAGCCAAAAGCTGTTAATCGTTTTCTTCTTCTTTGTCATTTTTGGAATTTTCTAATTCTACTTCTTTCCTTAATTGCTTTTCTTGTCTTTTCTGTCTTCTGCTCATTTCCTTCGTTATCGTCTTATTTGGTCAATTGTACCTCTGAAGAACTTAACATAACTTGTTTATACTGTTTTACAAGAATGCAGAGTATCTGCTACATGAGGTGGTGATGTTTTTATTTTAATAGACACGTAATAAGAGTAAGAGAAACTTAAGAGACATTGCATAACGTCTCTCCCCCCCCCCCTCCCCTCCCCAATCACCCCTCCCCCGCCCTCGCTCCATTTTTGTTGTCCTATTGACGTCAGAAAGCATACAATAGAAGGCTCTGGGTGTGTCCATGCAAATATCTACACCATCTTTACCTTCTACTTCCTGGGACAACAGAATTCACAACGTTTGGTCCTCTGTCTTTAGTGTAGAAAGCTATCTCGGTATGTTAGTTGTTCTTATGTGTATGGTCCATTATTCCTTATGAAGGTCTTTTGGTAGTAACGTTTGTTTCAAATTTGTTTATGTTCCAGCCCGGCATCGAAACCTTCTCTATCCATTTTCGAATGCTCCTTATTTTAATATACAGACATATTCAGCCATCGTCTTATTATTAGTCTGTGAGTGGTATCCGGGATGAAAAGAATAGTACAACTGTAACCTTCCAAGAATGTCGTAAAAGTCGGCAAAAGATAATTTTGTATACAGCAATATCATTGTGTAAAATTAATTGTTACAGAAACCACTACTGCAAGATCGTTCGTGAGTGCATGCATACTTGTTATGGAAGCAAGCACCAGGTGAGGGAGTTGGCTGTGGTCACCGATCTACGTTTCATAATCAACGAAGACAATATGAGTACTTGCAGAAGCAAATGTAAACTTCACTTCCACATTTTCCAGGACACGGAAACTGGTCAAATCCGGTTCAAGAGCGCAATAAATTATGTTCAGACGATCGCCAAACTTAACGGAAGCCGCTGTGACGTGCAACTCCAACCAGGCTGCGATCGATCTCCTAGGTTTCAGGTCTGATCCGTTGGATGCACATACTGGGCAACTATTTATGCTGAAGTTTTTAAAAGAAGATCCGATCCCGCGTGAAAAGATTCAACTGTTGAATTGTTTTCTAAATATGTAAGAAACAAAAAAGGAAACAGAAGACAATGATGTGAAAATAAAAATATGAATTATTCTGCGTCTTGGAATAAGCAAACAATGAATTATTTATTGTTTTAATTATTTATCATATACTAGCTGACCCCTGTAGAACATCTGCCCGTTATTGGAACTGTATAAAATGAAAGAAACAATAGTATTTTAGGCAAAGGAAACAAAAGACAATGATGTGAAAATAAAAACATGAATTATTCTGCGTTTTGGAATAAGCAAACAATGAATTATTTATTATTTTATTTATTTATCATATACTAGCTGACCCGTGTAGAACATCTGCCCGTTATTGGAACTGTACACAATGAAAGAAACAATAGTATTTTAGGCATTCTGTCTTGTCAATAACAGTGATTATTATCGCATTGCAAAACTGGGTGAATGGAGGAAGGGAAAGTAATTTAGGAAGTCAAATAAAAAACAAAAGCAATACATATTATTTCATTTCATTGGTTAAAATATGGTAATGAAATAAAGGAGAATGTATCAATGTGAAACAAGTGTCATTGGAAACCTTTGGAGTAAATTCAACAAATCGGAAACAAAAGAAAATCGGCGGTAAAGATGGTGCTGTCGTTTTATACGACATTCGCTTGACAACTTAGATTTTTGAAAATAAAATTGACCATGGAAGGAATCTATTAAATGGAAGGAATCTTTACATGGAAGGAATCTATCTATTACATGGAAGGAATCTATTACAAGGAAGGAATCTATTACATGAAAGGAATATATTACATGGAAGGAATCTATTTCAAGGAAGGAAACTATTAAATGGAAGGAAACTATTGTAAATATAGTCAACAATAAATATAGTCAACAATTAAATAAACATGAAAATGATACATCTAATTACTTTCCGTTTCAATGTAAAACGCCAAATGCAAACTGCACCAGACAGTATTGCGTTTAATCAACCTGCTTGTTGCATTCCATCTGTATATTGGAATGATATTATGATCTACCAAATGCAGCAAATACTCCTAGCCATCTACTACATGGAAGGCGTTCGCTGAAAAACTTGTTACAAATGTTACAAAAACCAAAATGGTAATGCTGCACTGATTGTTCATTTGTTTTTTCAGAGAATTCTGTGTTTGCAATTACTTCAGATAATTGACCACGAAGGATGCGACAAAGACACTTGTTAACAGCAGTCCGCAGTGTGTTGGCAAAACCCCTAGTCACATACCATGTCTCAGAGCCATATGGCAGGATCAACATTATATTCGCGTTCCATTTTCTGATATTATTATCGATTAAGAATGCTGCCATAATCGATATTGGGAGAGGAGAGTTGAAAGCAAATCTGGCCTTGTTAATCCTGGCGTCAACATCTTAGTTTCTTCTTCAGTCTTCATTAATGTTACCTCCCAAGCAGATACAATGTTGCATTTCTTCGAATATGAATCTTTTTGGTCTTTTTTCTGTTTGTTAATTATTCTCATTTACTTTGGTTTAAAAAAAATTCCCATCTTGTCTGCTTCATATGTTACTCTGTCTTTCTTTATTCGTATGCTCTACTGCTTATATTATATCTTATAGATATCACCTGTAATATAGAGGGCTTCCAGCTACATTTGAAATGTTAATTTTAGTCTTGTTTTTCTGTCCTCTGTTTGCCTCATTACCCAGTCCATGATGAAATAGAAAGATTATTGAAAGATAGTATGTATCCATGTATATCCGAATTTTGAACTGCCAATGGGTGTGGTAGTTTTCCTTTGTGGATTATTTTACACCTTGTCTCTTCATATAAATCTGGTATAATTCTGATATATTTATCTGGTATTACATAGTGCTTCATTTTTTTACAAATTGCATTTCGGTCTATACTATCAAACACTTTTTCCAAATTTATAAAGTACATATGTGCAGGTGTCTGGCACACCCTGTATTGCTCTAGGACCATAATAAGCCTTACTATATGATATGTGCCGGTGTCTGGTATACCCTGTATTGCTCTAGGACCATTCTCAGCTTTGCTATATGATATGTGCCGGTGCCTCGCACGCCATGTATTGCTATAGGACCATTTTCAGCTTTGCTATATGATATGTGCATGTGTCTGGCACTCCCTGTATTGCTCTAGGACCATTCTCAGCTGTGCTATATGATTTGTGCAGGTGTTTGGCACTCCCTGTATTGTTCTAGCTACACGAAGGCATGTGTGCTCGTGTACTGGACAGCGGTGCAATCTCTAAAACGTTTCTAGTATCAAACGGAGTAAAACAAGGATGTGTACTCGCCCCGACTTTGTTCAGCATGATGTTCGCGGCCACGATGACAGACGCCTTCAGATCATTGGAGCTTGGAATACCCATAAAGTACCGCACAGATGGCAAGTTACTCAATTCCAGAAGAATGAAGGCCAAAACCAAAGTGGCTGGTGACATAATCAGGGAACTTGAATTTGCTGACGACTGCGCTCTAAAGAGCTACTCAGAACTGAACATGCAGGTTGGAATGGACCAGTTCTCTGCCGCATGCAAAAATTTTGGCCTGACCATAAATGCAAAAAAAACAGAGGTCATGTACCAGCCAGCACCAGGCATGCCGTACACAAAACCAGAGACTACAGTCAGCGGGCAGACGTTGAATGCCGTAGACAAATTCACATATCTGGGCAGCACGCTGTCGAGATCTGTCAGCCTAGACGATGAGGTGGCAAGCAGAATAGCAAAGGCCAGCACAGCCTTTTGTAGAATGCGCTCGATGGTCTGGGCACGTCGTGGCATCAGCGTTAATACCAAACTCATAGTCTACCGTGCAACCATCATTCCAACCCAATTATACGCTTGCGAAAGCTGGACTGTATACTCTGGACATGCAAGGAGGTTAAACCACTTCCACCCAGGTTGCCTGAGGCGAATATTCCAAATCCGATGGCAAGATCGTGTCACTGACATCGAGGTTCTCTCGAGGGCTAACATGCCCAGCATCCATGCACTGCTAGAAAAAGCACGACTAGGATGGGCCGGACCCCTCTTCCGTATGTCAGACGAGCGGCTCCCAAAGAGGCTTCTCTACGGCGAGCTGAGAGAGGGATGGCGCAAGAGAGGGCGCCCAACGAAACATTTTAACGATGGTCTGAAGGACTCACTAAAAACTTGCCAGATAGACATCGACACCTGGGAATCTCTTGCGCAAAACAGATCTGATTGGAGAAGCGCAGTCAAATCGGGTGTAGCTGCCGGTGAAGACGACCGTGTTTTGAAAGACCAGAGCAGACGCGAGAACCGGAAATCCGGAACAGCGGGAACACAATCCCCTTCTACAAACCTCGTGTGCCCGATATGTAGCAGATGTTTTCGTGCCCGCATTGGCCTGTTCAGCCACATGCGCACCCACACCCAACAGGGAAATCTGTGACAAGGATGATGTCGGCGGTCCTCATCGACAACGATGGACAGCTATTATTATTGTTCTAGGACCATTCTCAGCTTTTGCTATATGATATGTGCAAGATGTTGCTGCTCAGCATCCTGACCGTTGTTCTCTCAGTTGTCCATGCAAAGCATCTTCTATGCGGTCAGGCATTGCTCTGGTCAGGACATTTCCAGCCACAACCACGAGTGTTATTCCTGTCCAGTTACTACGTGAATTTAAATTTCCTTTGTTTGATAATTTGATCAGGTGACCCTCTTTCCACTATTTAGGAATGACCTCATGTTCCATTACCTCGCTAAGAGAATGATGCAGCACCTCTGTGTGGTTGAGATGTCCGTTTTTATTGCTACTGTTGTAGGAGGGCGAGGGGTGAGAGATTCCATCTCTTCCTGCAGCTCGCTGATCTGGTAGTATTTTGAGTGCTTGCATGATGTGTCCATCTGTTCTTGCAGCTCGCTGATCTGGTAGTATTTTGAGTGCTTGCATGATGTGTCCATCTGTTCTTGCAGCTCGCTGATCTGGTAGTATTTTGAGTGCTTGCATGATGTGTCCATCTCTTCCTGCAGCTCTCTGATCTGGTAGTATTATGAGTTCTTGCAAACCCTCCACCTTATCTATGTGTTATCTCGTATTATGTCTGGTACGCTTTTTTACTTTCTTGTTTAACTCAGAATATAACGTACGCTGTCTTGTTCAGTCTTCTTGTCCTTCCCATGTGCTTATGTTCTGTTTTATAGTCCAATCTCCCATACTCTTTCTCTGAGCCATTTCTGAGACCGTTTTCATCTCTCTCCAAGAACGTCTCCGTTAGTGATCCTAATTGTTTGCCTAAGCTTGTACCAGTAGCTACTTGTCTGTGGTTTCGTCGGTGAGTTTCCCAATGATTTCAAATCTGTTCTTCAGATGAATTGGCTTTTAGACTTGGTGTCTTTTTGATAGGTTTTGCATGCATTTGTTGCTTGTTTTAAGTGCCCTATCTTTGAAAGCATCCGAGTTTTATTACCATAGTCGTGAACATGACCAACAACACCATTGAATAACGCACATGTATGGAACTGGGTTACTGGAGTGTGCACAGCTACATATCAATTAAAGAAAAGTCCAGAGAGTGGTAAATGTTTGGAACTTATTGCAACAGGAAATAGTGGAGGTAGGGTCAATTAATGCATTCTAGAATAAATTGGATGCACTTAGTTATTGTTAGATCTAGTATATGTAGAAGAAACTTGCACACAGACTCTTCTGGGTCTTCTAAACCATTATAAAGACGTTCAGTTAAGTAAGTCATGCACATATTTACAGCTGGGTGACAGAGGCGTACCGCTTTCGGAAAGGGAAACCGGTACCATTGCATTGATAAAAAAACGTTGCCACTTATGCGCACGGTTTCGTGAGCTGAATCCAATCGCTGGCCTCTTGACTTGTCTGTCCTCCTTAATATACACATGTTCATGAACACAGTTACACAGGAGGAATATCAATGGCGTGTCCAATCAGGAGGGAGCAGAAATCGATTTCCCTCTTTGAGCTCGAGGAATGTAGGCGGGGCCAATTGTCTGGGACGTCTGAGGTAGTGGTAAAGTTATGCGTCGAAATAGGCATAATAATAATCATATTGGCAATACTGTCACAGCAGTGGTTGGTAATGAGGATAAGAAATTAATCCTTCCAGAATGATCAACTCGCATGCGCATTATGTAGTTACTAGCAGAGAAAAAAAAAAAGGATGATCTGAGATGAAGCGGATGAACCATAGTTGGTAATTTATCTATGAGAATACGAACTCTAATTTCAAACTACCCGCTGCCTCGCAGATAGAATGATGAAAGCGAATTCTAAGGATATTGAACTTGGATAAGGAAGGAAATATGTGGAAACTTCGATTCAGGGAATTGTAAATAAAGAATGTATGTTAGAGACATCGATCACATGATAAGTTTCATCTGCACTTCGACAAATATATATAATGGACAACATGAAAGTAAGTGAAGTATTAGATTGTTCAGGATTCGAACACCGGACCTACAGGTGACGGAAAGGCCTAACATGCCACACAAATGTGTCTTGGCTTGGCTTCATTCGTTCTCAGACTCCTGCTACCAAACACTGAAATGGCTTAAGTAGCAGAATGTAGTCCAGAGAACGGAATGCGTTGTATGGTAATTTACAGCTTGACTGCGATATTTGTATCTTTCGGTCCAACACATCCGATTTCAGACTTCAGACAAATGTGTCTACTTCTAAAATACGGGAAAATACCAAAAAACTCTACAGTTGCTCTACAAACCAAGCCTGATTTACCGTTCCCTTTTATGTCTGGGTCTCACAAAAGTACATCGAAGGAATATTCCGAAGCAGCACGCGACATATATTGATGTATACCGCCATCTACAAGGCTGCTGTCCTTCCTGGCAGTTGGAAGCAGATCTATTTTGAGATTGTCCCAAACTGCGCTTTATGGAGTTATACCTCTGCAAATTGATTCCTGGTTCGATATGCGAATTGAAAGTGCAACGCGTAATGTCTTCTCATTCAAGGACAGACTAGCACTCATGCTGATGTCCTGTAGGTTTATGAAGGACAGACTAGATATCATGTTGATGTACTGTAGGTTTGTCAAGGACAGACTAGCACTCATGTTGATGTCTTGTAGGTTTGTCAAGGACAGACTAGCACTCATGTTGATGTCCTGTAGGTTTGTCAAGGACAGACTAGCACTCATGTTGATGTACTGTAGGTTTGTCAAGGACAGACTAGCACTCATGTTGATGTCCTGTAGGTTTGCCAAGGACAGACTAGCACTCATGTTCATGTCCTGTAGGTTTGCCAAGGACAGACTAGCACTCATGTTGATGTCCTGTAGGTTTGCCAAGGACAGACTAGCACTCATGTTGATGTCCTGTACGTTTACCAAGGACAGACTAGCACTCATGTTGATGTCCTATAGGTTTGTCAAGGACAGACTAGCACTCATGTTGATGTCTTGTAGGTTTGTCAAGGACAGACTAGCACTCATGTTGATGTCTTGTAGGTTTGTCAAGGACAGACTAGCACTCATGTTGATGTCATGTAGGTTTGTCAAGGACAGACTAGCACTCATGTTGATGTCCTGTAGGTTTGTCAATGACAGACTAGCACTCATGTTGATGTCCTGTAGGTTTGTCAATGACAGACTAGCACTCATGTTGATGTCCTGTAGGTTTGTCAAGGACAGACTAGCACTCATGTTGATGTCTTGTAGATTTGTCAAGGACAGACTAGCACTCATGTTGATGTCCTGTAGGTTTGTCAATGACATACTAGCACTCATGTTCATGTACTGTAGGTTTGTCAAGGACAGACTAGCACTCATGTTGATGTCTTGTAGGTTTGTCAAGGACAGACTAGCACTCATGTTGATGTCTTGTAGGTTTGTCAAGGACAGACTAGCACTCATGTTGATGTCTTGTAGATTTGTCAAGGACAGACTAGCACTCATGGTGATGTCCTGTAGGTTTGTCAAGGACAGACTAGCACTCATGTTGATGTCCTGTAGGTTTGTCAAGGACAGACTAGCACTCATGTTGATGTCCTGTAGGTTTGTCAAGGACAGACTAGCACTCATGTTGATGTCCTGTAGGTTTGTCAAAGACAGACTAGCACTCATGTTGATGTCTTGTAGGTTTGTCAAGGACAGACTAGCACTCATGTTGATGTCCTGTAGGTTTGTCAAGGACAGACTAGCACTCATGTTGATGTCCTGTAGGTTTGTCAAGGACAGACTAGCACTCATGTTGATGTCCTGTAGGTTTGTCAAAGACAGACTAGCACTCATGTTGATGTCCTGTAGGTTTGTCAAGGACAGACTAGCACTCATGTTGATGTCCTGTAGGTTTGTCAAAGACAGACTAGCACTCATGTTGATGTACTGTAGGTCTGTCAAGGACAGACTAGCACTCATGTTGATGTCTTGTAGGTTTGTCAAGGACAGACTAGCACTCATGTTGATGTCTTGTAGGTTTGTCAATGACAGACTAGCACTCATGTTGATGTCGGGTAGGTTTGTCAAGGACAGACTAGCACTCATGTTGATGTCTTGTAGGTTTGTCAAGGACAGACTAGCACTCATGTTGATGTCGGGTAGGTTTGTCAAGGACAGACTAGCACTCATGTTGATGTCGGGTAGGTTTGTCAAGGACAGACTAGCACTCATGTTGATGTCCTGTAAGTTTGTCAACTTGGTGGATTTTCTTAAGTTCAATTCTGGATAGATGGATTTTTTTTAACGGTTTTCGAAAATGTCTCCTCCCCGCAAAAATTGCCCCCCCCCCCCCCCCTCCCCACCTGAAACCATGTTCTGCGTGAATCTCGTGATGTTTCTGGGGGGGTCTGTGTTTTTTTGCAATGTTTTTAGGAGTCTAAGAGTCAGGTGGATGTTTCTGGGGACCTGTGAGTCATGGGCATGTTTAAGGGATCTGTTAGTCATGGGCAATTTTTGAGGGACCTGTGAGTCATGATAATGTTTTGGGGATCTGTTAGTATTGGGCATGTTTGGGGGCCTGTTAATCATGGTCATGTCTAGGGGATCTGTGAGTGATGGGCATGTTTGGGGGCCTGTTAATCATGGTCATGTCTAGGGGATCTGTGAGTGATGGGCATGTTTGGGGGCCTGTTAATCATGGTCATGTCTAGGGGATCTGTGAGTGATGGGCATGTTTGGGGGCCTGTTAATCATGGTCATGTCTAGGGGATCTGTGAGTGATGGGCATGTTTGGGGGCCTGTTAATCATGGTCATGTCTAGGGGATCTGTGAGTGATGGGCATGTTTGGGGGCCTGTTAATCATGGTCATGTCTAGGGGATCTGTGAGTGATGGGCATGTTTGGGGGCCTGTTAATCATGGTCATGTCTAGGGGATCTGTGAGTGATGGGCATGTTTGGGGGCCTGTTAATCATGGTCATGTCTAGGGGATCTGTGAGTGATGGGCATGTTTCTGCAATCTGTGAGTCATTACTATGTTTCTAGGGGTATGTGAGCCGTGGGTGTGTTTCTGGGGATATGCGAGCCACTGACATGTTTCTTGGTCTCTGTGAGTCATGGATATGTTTCTAGGGGTATGTGAGCCGTGGGTGTGTTTCTGGGGATATGCGAGCCACTGACATGTTTCTTGGTCTCTGTGAGTCATGGATATGTTTCTGGGCATCTGTGAGTCATTGACATGTTTCTGGAGATCTGTGAGTCATTGGCAGGTTTGGGGAAAATGTTAGACATGGGTATGTTTCTGACGGTCTGTGAGTCATTGACAGGTTTGGGGAAACTGTTAGACATGGGTATGTTTCTGACGGTCTGTGAGTCATTGGCAGGTTTGGGGAAAATGTTAGACATGGGTATGTTTCTGACTGTCTGTGAGTCATAAGCCTTGTTCCTTGGGTCTGTGAGCAATGGTGACATTACTGATGATATGTTAGTCATGTGGATGTTTCTAGGGATCTGCGAGTCTTTATAATGTACCTGGTTTTTGAGTCATGGATATGCTTTTCATGAGAACCGTTAATATCAGCCATTTCGATGTACATAGAAGTCCTTGAGCCATGACATGTTCCATTGATTCGTGTACTGTTTCTACTGATATGTGAGTCTGTCTTACAGTTACTGATATGTGAGTCTGTCTTACAGTCTCTACTGATATGTGCGTCTGTCTTACAGTCTCTACTGATATGTGCGTCTGTCTTACAGTCTCTACTGATATGTGCGTCTGTCTTACAGTCTCTACTGATATGTGCGTCTGTCTTACAGTCTCTACTGATATGTGCGTCTGTCTTACAGTCTCTACTGATATGTGCGTCTGTCTTACAGTCTCTACTGATATCTAGGTCTTTCTTCCAGTCTCTACTGATATGTGAGTCTGTCTTACAGTCTCTACTGATATGTGAGTCTGTCTTACAGTCTCTACTGATATGTGAGTCTGTCTTACAGTTTCTACTGATATGTGTGTCTGTCTTACAGTCTCTGGGGATATGTGTGCCTGTCTTACATTCTCTAGGGATATGTGGGTTTGTCTTACAGTCTCTATGGATATGTGGGTCTGACTTACAGTCTCTAGGGATATGTGGGTTTGTTTTACAGCCTCTAGGCATCTTTGTAAATGTGGGTTTAATCCTATGAGCCCATGTATAATACTAGTGTTTTAGCGGCCTTTCAGTTATGGTGATGTACCTAGGTTGATGTACCTGGGCTGATGTATCTAAGGTGATGTACCTAGGGTGATGTACCTATGGTGATGGACCTATGGTGATGTATCTAGGATGATGTCAATGCTCACGCTGTTTACATGTGTTTATAAATAATCGGGATCCTTCTAGGGTCTCTAGTTGACATTGTTAGTTCTAGGGTCCCTGCACCACAGTATTGGTTCTACGGTCCCTGAGGTGAAATTACGTTATTTGATTTCTGAGCACCAGTGTTGTTTCTATGGATTATTGAGTTACCATGCCATTTGTTTAGTACGTCAGTAATTGTTCTGTTTCTAGAAGTCTGCAAGACGATGTGTTCGTCATAGTGATCTTTGAGTTATTGATGTGTTTATAGTAATCTATGCGTTATTGCTGTGTTTATAGTGATATACGCGTTATTGTTGTGTTTATAGTGATATACGCGTTATTGTTGTGTTTATAGTAATCTATAATTGCTGCTGTTTTTTAGTGATATATAATTATTACTGTATTTATAGGTATTAATGAATCATTATTCTGTTTCTATGGATCTGTGAGTTATTGTTCTGTTTATATGATCTATTAGTTATTTTTCTTATTTCTAGATTGCTGTGAGTTATTGTTCTATTTACAGGGATTTGTAAGTTATTCAGGAGTGAGGGGGGGGGGGGGGGGGTATCCCTATTTTCTTTGGGCCCATCGTTGTTATCTTCTTATAGACCTTTAAGTTATTGTTCTGTTTCTGAGGGTATGGATCATCGTTGTGTTTCTTGGGGCCTGGAACCTTGTTCTATGGGTCTTTGTATCATTGTTCTGTTTTTTAGGGTATGTGAAGCAGTGTTCTGTTTCGAGGATTTGTGAATCACTGTTCTGTTTTGAAGTGGCATGTGAACCAGTATTCTGTTTCTATGTATCAGTGAATTATTGTTCTGTTTTTAGTATTCTGTGATCTAATGTTCTGTTTCTAGGTGTCTGTAAGTCCTCGTTCTTGTCTCACAGCCTGGCTACGTGTCCACCAAGCTACTTGTACATACTTAGATAATCATCTGTTAACACTATAAACTTTGCTCTTCTCCTCCCACCGCCCCCCCCCCCCCCCACCCCCCTCATTTTCTCTCAATCTTTGCATGCTAAATTCCACATCAAATCCGTTGCTAGAACAATATATTTTCAGCAGTAAATTTCAAATGTCACTTTTTAAAAAGTTTATGCCTCAAGACCACGCGCTATGCTCGTGTTGAGTGACATACAATGACGTCAGAGAAAGCTTCTAACCTTCACAGAAGATGACATTCAAACAGCGTGTTCTTATGGTGGCGTATCTTAGCTGATATTCACACGCATCTCTGTGCTATATTTTCTTGTGTGGGAATTTGCATTTTAAAATGAAGATTTTAGGGATTAAATAATAATGTGTGGGGGGAAAGGGAGGGATGGAATTTGATTATCAAGTGGAGGTTTAGAAGGAAAGGAAAGAGTGGTTATAACGCAGAGGTTTTTGGGATGACGAATGGGAGGGTTCGGGGATAAGTGGGAGGGTTTAGTGTAAAGAGGGATAAGTTCGGTGATAAGTAAGAGGGGTCGGGAAAAGAGGGAGAGTTTGAGGGTGAAGTGTAGTTTTGTGTGAAAGTGCATAGATTTGTTTTTAGAATGGGCTGGGTTATGGGATACTGGAGAGTGTTCAGAGAAGAAGTGGTGGGGTTGGAGAAAGAGTAAAGTTTTGTCAGGTAAAAGCGAAGGTGTAGTGGTTGGAGTAAATAGGAGTATATTGTGGCATTGGGGAGGCTTTGAAGAACAAGGTGAGGTTTTACTGGCAGAAATGGAGATTTTGGTGAAAAGAGAAGCTTGGCATATGAAGAAGTGTTTTAGTAAATAAGATAAGGTGTGGTGATAATGTAATGTTTTGACGATAAACGATAAATTCGTGGGGTCACAGATACGGTATAGTAGCAAGAGATCTTACCCAAATTCATCCGCTATATAGTTCTAAACTAGTAATTCATTTTCGTCCAAGAACGACCCGCTACGTCATATCTATCGCCACCACATATCTTCCACGTGGGATTACATCCAGACTTTTGAACAACGTTCTACAGAACTGTGCTGTACGTAATTGCCTATAGACCGGACCTGGTCAGGAAGTACACCCCTGGAGACAGAAGTCGGGGAGCGGTAGGATAGGGATCGTCTGGACCTGGCCAGTGACTGCACAACTTTGGCGCCTTGGTTTCGAAAAGTCCATGCACATCATCCTGTTGATGGGCTTATATGCCTGGCTTAACCGGATGAGCTGTGCACAGAAGAAATAGAACTAGTAGAACAGCAATAACATAATGAAGAAGAAGAAGAAGAAGAAGAAGAAGAAGAACAACAACAACAACAACAACAACAAAAAACAAGAAAAAGAAGTCATAGAAAATAAACGGAAAAGACGAAGAAGAAGATGGAGGTGGAGGAGGAAGACTGTAAGTAGGTGATGGATAAGAAGAAGATGGAGGTGGAGGAGGAAGACTGTAAGTAGGTGATGGATAAGAAGAAGATGGAGGTGGAGGAGGAAGACTGTAAGTAGGTGATGGATAAGAAGAAGATGGAGGTGGAGGAGGAAGACTGTAAGTAGGTGATGGATAAGAAGAAGATGGAGGTGGAGGAGGAAGACTGTAAGTAGGTGATGGATAAGAAGAAGATGGAGGTGGAGGAGGAAGACTGTAAGTAGGTGATGGATAAGAAGAAGATGGAGGTGGAGGAGGAAGACTGTAAGTAGGTGATGGATAAGAAGAATACCCGTTAAAAGAGAAAGTAATGAGGAAAAGAATGCTAGCAGGTACATACAACTAACAGCCTAGTTCACACTGGAAGGAATTATAGGGTGTCATGAGATTGATGGACATGGATGAAACATCCACGGAACCACAACTGAAACACTGTATCATCATGCATTGGTATTGCAAGTCCTTTCAGACAACCGTACATCAGCTTCAGTTGCCTTCACCCGGCAGAAGACAGTTTTCAAGCTAATTGTGTTTTTCGGAAGAAGTGTTTTCTGTGGCACCTTCTTTTGTACGGTTTGGTTGCTAGCTGCATGCACAGTACTACTTAGTAACCTTTAATATCACGCCAAGTTGGGTGCCGTCTTGGGAGCACAAATTTAAGCCGCTGTAATCTTCGCAGCGACTAAAGAGAATTGTATGTTGATACCAATATCATCATGAGCAACGAATTGTTTAGAAATGTTCACAGAAACAGCACTTTTAAATGAATAGATACAGGCTGCCAGTTAGGGAGCGAGCTTAAGTAGTCGCTCTTTCCTCTACATGGAGGAAAAAGAGGCTACACGATTGTAAGGGGTGACAATCTATTGGACTACCTTGATCTTTTCCTCTGAGTCCATCACCGTCCTTTTATCCAAGCCCGGCACCCCATCCCTATTTTGTTCAATATTTTCTTTTGTTTGCTAGTAGAGTCAATAACTCCACACTAAGTTACATTACACGAGTTCTATATTTTCTTTTGTTTGCTAGTAAAGTCAATAACTCCACACCTTATAAGTTACATTACACGAGTTCTATATTTAGGCCATTGAAAAAGCTCATGTGACTGGTTAAACCGTTGAAAGATGCCTCACGATTAGCTGAAATATTTAGTGGTCAGTGCTGTTACACAAATAGACATCCATGATTTACGAATGCGCTGTCCAGCTTATCACTGCGCATTTTCTATTATTGGCTGTTGCGTGGCCCTTGGGACAAGAACCCATTAATGACCTTGACAGCGATTTGAGTGAGGTCATGAACATTGATATTACAACTAAAAAGATGGTGGTTGAAATAAAAGGTGGGATTTATAAAGGTAGTCCCAAACACTGCAGTCGAGGATGAAGGAGTTAAGAGATTGGGGTTTACGAGCTCTCAAGTTTTTGTGAAGTAAAGGTGATCTGCACCGTGGCACCCCTTTACAGCTGAGTAAAATTGCGGACGTCAATGCCATGTATCGAACTTTTCTGCCATTCTGTCGATACAAGATAGTTGTAGAGGAAAACGTTTAATTAACCTTGAGTGTGTTTCAAACCGTTAATTGTGCTACATTTTAATGCAGTCCTACCCATCTCACAAAAGCAGACACACAAATAGCCACATGCACACATTTAAGCCGGAAAAAACTGACCTATCTAGTGTAAAGAACTCGCCATCCAACACAGGACATTGTACATTTCGCTTTTATTATAGGCCAGATCTCATCCTGAGTTTGGAGCAGCCGTCTGGATTTTGAAGAAAAAAAAACTTCTACGTAACAATTACTCTACAGATGATGCAGGAATATACTCGTACAAGACGATAACTCATTTTTATGAGTATCAAAAAGAGAATAATACCAATAGTTTAAATAAAGTAGTAATAATAAAAATATGAAGACGAAGAAGAAAACGACTGGCAGATAGGGTTGCTCGCTAATGTACACATTCTTGCTTTATCACGATACGATAGATGGCCAATGACGTCATACAAGAACTGGCTGGCTTCTGTAGTTCGTGAGTTTCAGTATGTCAGTGGGTCAGTGGGTCACACACTTTCTGGAACTACCTCGTGCCATGAATAGGTAGAAGTCACGTGTTCGTTCTCAATCTCCTGCTTCCAAGATCTGAACAGGGCTTTGCAAGCAACAGGAAGTAGTCTGGAGAACGGAATGGGTTGTGTCGCTAGTTTACAATGGTATAAAAGCATACACGACAAGACGCTTTTAGTACAGTCAGTGAAGTCCCTAGGCAAGGGTAAAAGGCACTGAAGATGCAGATATCACTCGGTTACACAACCAGAGGTGACGACACCAAAAAGGCTCTATAACATTGTTGCGCAATGTTGCATCATAAATGTATAATTTGTAAAGCCACAAGTTCTATTTACATACGTTCATACCAGGTGTGGACAGTCATAAGCGATTGAAAACTCTCTTTAACGAGCGATCGGAAAGGGGTCCTTTCACAGAAGTACCGAGGCCTAGAAAGAATCTGAAAGAAGCAGAGATGGATCTGGTCAAAAGATTGCGTACTTCCAGACGTTCTGACATTCATAACTGAATGGGTTCACGTAGAATCTCCCCCAACCCTCTCAATAAGCCTACCAGTCTTTCTGACAATCAATGTATCTGTAACTTCATATAGAAGAAGCTTTACAAAGCTCCAACTTACAAAGAAATATTTACGATCTACTATGTGGCAGTCAAGGCTTATGCATCCTGCCGCCATTATTATCTGAAATTGAGTTGGCGGAAGGTATTGATTCAGATGAAGTGATTCCCAAATTGTAACTTTCAAGGCCAGGAAAGGAAAGTTATAGTTTAGTCAAGAGTTACAAGTGAAATAAGCTGAAAAAACATTACTAAGAATTATATATGGCTTTATGTGGGAGGAGGTTCAATTAGGGAGGTGGGGGAGAGGGGTGTGGCGGTGTGATAACACTAATCCTAGTGACGCCACTGTATACAGCTTTGGACCTCAAGGTCTGTATTAAAAGACATTTTGGTTTAAAAAATCACATAAATAGTACTCAGGATTGAAGGAATATGGCCATTGTAACCTTCCAGGCGTGTCGTCAAAGGGGACATGCGCTAACAACATCATCATGCCAAAACAATGCCATGGAAACCACCACTGCACGTACACAGGCTTCAAAAAAGTGATTTTCCTATCCTTCACATGGATTAAGAAGATCAATTAAAAATATTGATACAATGATTTTACTAATAATAATAAATATATTGAATTTGAGTAATTAAAAACGTATTTTTACAGTTAGAAATGAATTTACCAATGTGGTCTCTTCTTCACTCTGATCACCTGGGGTACATAGGCCATCAACCAACCCTCGCCAAGCAAACCTGTCCAGCGCTATTTTATCAATTTCTTTCAGTTTTCAGTTTTCTTTGTATCCACTCCCGGTGTATTCTCTCTATGTGTTTTTGTTTTTTGGTCTAATTTTTCTAATAGGCTGCTTAACATTAACAATGATTGCTCTTATGATATTGGATAACGACATTTACAGTTGATGGCCAATCGTTTTCTTTTTGTAACCTTGTGGAACCACTGCATTCCCAGCACCTGACCCATGGATAGATAGATAACGCCGTGAAATATTTTAATATCGGGTTTGGTCATTCGACATGTGTCCATTCTATATTGGGGTGTATGGGGTGTCAGGGAGAGGTAGTATATCTAGTGGCGGACATGTCGTGCCCTTTCTTGGGTAGTTGTCCATTATTGGTTCTCACCTGGCACTCAACTCTTACGTGTGGCTCCACGTAACTGCCAGCATGCGACAGCGGCCTCACTCTGGGCAACGGTCTCAACATGACCGGCTAAACCAAGCGAGGGTAGCCGATGGGTCTAATAAGCCCACGGTAATATAAGGAATGTCTACGTAAGCATGTGACGACTGGATTCGACAGATTGTGCGGAAGAACCACTGGCTGACTTATTTTCCCTTCTGGGGTACATCGTGATGATTTATTGCGCTAAGGAATAAAAGTTGCTTGGCGTGCAGTCACCTAGTACTGTTCAGACTGCGGTAGAAGTGTCAAACCAAAATCTAATCAGATCATTACGTGGCGACTGCTAGATCAAGCGGTCCTCTTTCACTTACAGAACAGACAACTAGTGGCTCCAAATAGAAACATAGAAAACAAAAGAGAAAAGGACAGTAGCACGGTGGTCAAGAAACAGTTTTAAAAAACACAATAAATATGCAGATACAGATAGAGACCCACAAAACAGGAATCAAAAGGGATGGGACAAGTGAAGAACAATCCTGCAAATGCTGAAGAAGTAACAATTTATTTTTAGTGACAAAATTAACATTGAATAATTTCATTGACATCTCAAGGTCAACGGTAAGACAATCTCATTAGCACGTCACGTCCACGATGTGTTGCTATTTCCGTCTTCTCATTTCCGGCTCTGGTTTGCCTCCGTTGACTGGAATCGTCCCACCATCTCTTTACTCAATATATGACGTCAGAACAAACACAGACCAGCCGATGGATTTAGCAAACTAATTTCTATGATGTAGTTAGAATCACACTAACGAGATCCTTCCACTCTGACGAGCAGTCTTTCGAGTCGGTCAAACAGTCTGTCGTGTCAGATCTATTTTCTGTATTTAGCATGCCTGTCTGTCTGATATAGCCACTCCTACAAAGTTGGATCGAATTGCATTCATCGATTTTTTAATTGTTGTCATCACAAGCACATTACATTATGCCCGGAATAGAATCGATATTAATATCTTCTTCTTCTTCTTCTTCTTCTTTTTCTTCTTCTTCTTCGTTTCCTTCTGCTTCTTCCTCTTCTTATTTCCTGTTATTCTGATGCCTTGGGAAATAAGTTGATCTATCTGATATTTTTTTTATAAACTCAGAGGACTACTCCACTCACAGGAGGCTTTAAGCCTGTACTATGGATTCACCCAGCATATACTTACCATGTCCTGTGGACCCACAGTTGACATATACCAGTCTTTGAGTCTGTCCTGTGAACCCACAGTTGACATCCACCAGTCTTTGAGTCTGTCCTGTGAACCCACAGTTGACATCCACCAGTCTTTTAGTCTGTCCTGTGAACCCACAGTTGACATCCACCAGTCTTTGAGTCTGTCCTGTGAACCCACAGTTGACATATACCAGTCTTTGAGTCTGTCCTGTGAACCCACAGTTGACATATACCAGTCTTTGAGTCTGTCCTGTAAACCCACAGTTCACATCCACCAGTCTTTGAGTCTGTCCACACCAGACATCGGAAAGCAAAACAGATGTTCAGATACATTTATGAACAGGATAATGTAGTGAACAAACTGCGCCAGACGATCGAACGCAAAACCATTAGATTTCCATGTGTCCAACTACCTTGGTGGAATCAAGTGGTTGATACGGCCTGGACAGAAAAGGAGGCGGCAACAAAGGATTACTGCAACTCCAAAAATAGATCTGGTACTACTGTCAGCGCGTTGAATGAGAAAAAGGATGTAAAACCCAAAGCTACCAATTCCTTTAAAGCGTTAGCAAGGGAGTCTAACAGCGAGCGATTGGAGGAGTTCATTAGGGGTGTGGGTAATGATAATACCCTCCAGAAGTTCTGGCACATGCATAAGAAGATGAATGGAAAGACCACAAGCCAGCCTATTCCCAACACTCAAGACACCACATGTATTTCCCTGAAGACAGACGAAGAGAAGGGTCTGAGTTTTTTCAGTCATGTTGCCCAGATGGAAAAAGAATTGCCTGTCAAGAAATGTTGAAAGGCAATTTAGACGCAACCTTCAGGGAAGAGGCTCATGTAGATCTTATCTCCGAGACGGAGGTCGTAAATAGCCTACGTACCAGCAAAAACACTGCCACAGGTTCTGATGGAGTACATTATTGCCACATCAAGCAGTTGGATGAGATGTAAGAAATATGGTGAAGGACTTCAATCACACTTTAGAGAAGTCATCTGTGCCTGAGGACTGGCTTCATAGCTATCTGTGCCTATTGTCTAAACCTGGTAAGGACTCTATGCCTCTCAGCAGCTATCGAATAATCAACCGTACAAAATGTATATGGCAAACTGCTCGAGAATATAGTGGCAAGGAAAATAATAGCCTACCTTGAAGGGGAGCAGATTCTACCCGACACGCTGAGCAGCTATAGAACAGCGAAGGAGACCTGGGGTAACTCTGGCACTTAAGCGAATGATGTGTATGAGGATTTTCAGTCAAAGCAAGAAACAGTCGTTGTGGCACTCGACCTAGAAGACGCATACAGCCGTGTCGATTTTGGGACTTTAATTACATGACTGAAGCAGTGTGGTTTAAGCCCGGGGCTGGTTAGTTGGATATCAGCGGCCTTGATGGAAAGAACAGTTGCGCTACGCATGGGATCGTGGACATCAGAACCGAGACGAATATGTCCAGGACTGCCGCAAGGGTCTCCGCTCTCACCGGTGCTGTTCAACATTTACAAAGTAAAAGTAGGCAATATTCAACCCATAGAGACAGGGCAAATGTTGACATTTCCCGATAACATCCTAACGTACAGGACTGGCTCAGACAGGCAAGAGTTGCTCAAAGACATCCAGGCAAATGCAATGTTAGGTATGATAAAAAGAAATATTAAACATAGGAGCAAGGAAGTGATAGTCAAACTGTATAAAGCTTTAGTTAGACCTAGATTGGAATACTGTGTACAGGTGTGGAGTCCTTATCATAGAGGGGACATAAACATGCTAAAAAGAATACACAAAAGAGTGACAAAGCTGATAGTGGGATTCCAGAATTACATTTATGAGGAAAGACTCAGAAAAACCTGTCTACAGTGTCTAGAAGAGAGAAGAATTCGTGGTGACATAATATAGGTTTATAAGATGATCAGAGGAATGGATAAATTAGACTTCAACAATTTTTTTTTTAAAATACAGCCACCCCCAATAACAAGACAGCATAGCTACAAACTGGCTAAAGAGAGGTCCAGATTAGATATTAGGAAATATTTTTTTAGTCAGAGAGTGGTGACTGCTTGGAATGCTTTGCAGGGGAGGTAGTGGAGGCAGGGACAGTTAATGCATTTAAGAATACATTGGATGCGCATCGCTTTTAGAGCAAGTGGATGTAAATGTAACTGGTTGTATACAGACTCTGCAGGGTCTTCTAAACCAGTAAAGAGACGTTAAGTTAAGTTAAGTTAAACCTTGCAACCAAGCTCACAGTGGTGCGGCGATTCAAGCTCCAAGATCAATCCGAACAACGTCCGCATGATGTTGTGCTCTTTGAATAATTCCATAGTAAAGGCTGCACTCCCGTCGATCACTTTTGACGGTTGCACCATTGACAGGTGCGACAGGTTGAAATACCTCGGAGTGACATTTGACCGCAGTCTCTCCTATAATTGCCATGTTGACTTTATCGTATAAAGATGTAAGCGAGGGTTAGGAGCACTCAAGATCATAGATGCTGCCGACTTGGAACAATGTCTCTGGTTCATTCTATTTTGTCAAGTCGTGTTGTCTGTCATCGATTACGGACTAGGCATCCTCACACTATCAAGGACACAGTTTGAAAGGTTGGAACGCATCCAGAGGAAAGGTATGCGATTGGTTCTGGGCTGCCCCGATTGTGGTGATGCAGTACATGTTGAAATTGTTAGTTGTTCCAGACATAAACTGGCACAAGTGAAAGCCTAAATGCGTATCACCACAGACCAGCGGCACCCAGTGTACAGTAGTATAGCAGACATCAAGAAGCAAGAGAAGGGCTTCATGGATGGCATAGACAGAGACAACAATCGGATACGGACCTCCAACTGAGACGATAGTTAAAGGGGAAGAATGGGTCTACACTGGTGATAGCATGATAGAGTACCAGAGAGTCATCATAACCTAAGGCAAAGGGGAAGAATGGGTCCACACTGGTGATAGAATGATAGAGTACCAGAGAGTCATCATAACCTTAGGCAAAGGGGAAGAATGGGTCCACACTGGTGATAGAATGATAGAGTACCAGAGAGTAATCATAGCCTTAGGCAAAGGGGAAGAATGGGTCCACACTGGTGATAGAATGATAGAGTACCTGAGAGTCATCATAACCTTAGGCAAAGGGGAAGAATGGGTCCACACTGGTGAAACAATGATAGAGTACCAGAGAGTCATCATAACCTTAGGTTAAGGGGAAGAATGGGTCCAGACTGGGGATAGAATGATAGAGTACCAGAGAGTCATCATAACCTTAGGCAAAGGGGAAGAATGGGTCCACACTGGTGATAGAATGATAGAGTACCAGAGAGTCATCATAACCTTAGGCAAAGGGGAAGAATGGGTCCACACTGGTGAAACAATGATAGAGTACCAGAGAGTCATCATAACCTTAGGTTAAGGGGAAGAATGGGTCCACACTGGTGATAGAATGATAGAGTACCAGAGAGTCATCATAACCTTAGGCAAAAGGGAAGAATGGGTCCACACTGGTGATAGAATTATAGAGTACCTGAGAGTAATCATAACCTTAGGCAAAGGGGAAGAATGGGTCCACACGGGTGATAGAATGATAGAGTACCAGAGAGTCATCATAGCCTTAGGCAAAGGGGAAGAATGAGTCCACACTGGTGATAGAATGATAGAGTACCTGAGAGTCATCATAACCTTAGGCAAAGGGGAAGAATGGGTCCACACTGGTGATAGAATGATTGAGTACCAGAGAGTCATCATAACCTTAGACAAAAGGGAAGAATGGGTCCACACTGGTGATAGAATGATAGAGTACCTGAGAGTAATCATAACCTTAGGCAAAGGGGAAGAATGGATCCACACTGGTGATACAATGATAGAGTACCAGAGAGTCGTCATTACCTTAGGCAAAGGGGAAGAATGGGTCCACACTGGTGATACAATGATAGAGTACCAGAGAGTTATCATAACCTTAGGCAAAGGGGAAGAATGGGTCCACACTGGTGATAGAATGATAGAGTACCAGAGAGTCATCATAGCCTTAGGCAAAGAATACAGAGAACGGAGCAACAGGAGAGCAGAGCAAGAGGTGAATCAGCTGATAACTGAGAACACGCAGGAGAGTGATGCCGTCATATACACAGACGGATCAGTGCTGCGCGGTTAGACACCAGGCTGGGGTTTCTCGGCGATAGTTCGTATTTTAATTCATAAACAAGGTGCGAAGCAATTTTCTACTAAAGTTGGTGGTAGATCCAAATGATTTATCGCATGCAACCTTAGAATATCCATGACGTTAAGTAAATATTTGTTTCTCTAAGAAAATTATGTATTTTGAAAAAAATATATTCATTAGGGTATATTAAAAGCAATCTCACTTAATTGGAGATAATTTTAACATGCATACGTTACTCAGACTTGCTGTTTTAAAAATACATGTTTTGACATTTAAATACACAATGAGTTAAAAACAAATTCCTGATTATCCCGTGCCGCAATTAGACATTTTGTCGAATGCGGAAAACAACCAAGGTTATTTATGCTAAATTGTCGTTCAGTTATAGGTGTTCCCAGATATCATAGTTTGTGGGATCGTTATTGTGACATACAGTTGCTTTTTCAAAAGTTACATTGAAACAATTTCAAAATGAGCTTGAAGTGTACATTTATAACAATGCATAAGTTTACCGTTGTAACAGTTTTTTTTTCCCGCTGGGAATCTAAGATGGATCATTTATATTGCTATATTCATGATCCAGAGAAACGAACGCAATTGGCACTTCGTCGGGATAAATCATCCTTTAACTGTTTGATTGGACAGGACTCAGAGTGCACTAATATCAAGCAAGCTAGGAAAGGGACATTTGACGATTTCGACAAAGACGTCATAAAACGGGAGATATTGCAATGTTTGACGAAAAATGAACTTGTTACTCTGCTGAAACTAAAAATAACATTGTAACCCTACTGCAGTTTTGAAGTTTCCAAAAGTACGCTTCGGAAAATTGTAAGAGCTGCCGGCTAAAACTTCAGGCGGCAGAAATATTATATGTGAAAAGTCACATGTGATTGCTGTCCGTAGCACATACCTAAGACAGATTCGGATTCGTGAACGACGTAGGCAAGGCTGTGATATTGTATACTTGGATGAATTCTGGGTCAATGCTCATCACACCTATGGTAAAGAATGGCAATCAGTTGACGGTAAACAGAAAAGACAAATTCCAAGCAGCAAATGGCAGCGCATTATATTAACCTATGCAGGAAGCAGTGAAAACGGACTTGTCCATGACGCTGAACTTATTTTCCAAACAGAAAGCAAAGACAGTAGAGACTACCAGACTGAAATAAATCGACACATTTTCAAGCAATGGGTGACGAATGATTCAATAATGCACCCTATCACAGTGCAGTATCAGAGGAAGACAAAGTACCAACTACAACAAATATAAAAGCTCAAATTAGGACATGGCTAGTTACAGGAAAAGATAATTTCGAAGACACGTATTTGAAGCCAGAGTTGTTGCAACTTGTGAGGAAGACAAATAAGACAGAGGTGTATCCTTTTGAATCAATCATTGAAGAGAGTACGGTCACAGTTTTCTTCGACTATCTGCATATCATGCGCATCTAAACCCTACATAGCTTGTGCGGGCTAAAGTCAAAGCACAAGTTGCTGAACAGAACAGAATATTACAAATGTGTGGTGTTGAAGTGCTGACACGTGAGCACCTTTTAAAAATAGACATTCAGTTCTAGAAGAAGTGTTGAACATGTGCTCCGGGAGGAAGTACAGTAATGGCAACGAGATGGATTACAATTCGTCCAGCCAGTAACAATAATCAATCTCATTGAATCGACAGATTCGGATGATTAATATCATCTTTTGTAGAAATACTGATTAGCAGACTTGGGTGAATTAGTGTATGTTTATCAAAACAATTAGGTGTAAATACAATGGCAACAAATACATTTTAATATTCTAATGCGTTGCACAGCATAAAATTAGCTCCGCAGTTGATACAACGTTGAAGGTCTCAGGGTGATCGAAGAGCTGTACAAACTTTTGCATATTGGTGCCATTTTTAATATTGTACATAAAGAGCAACACAAGCAATCAATTGATCTATCAAGACATTAAGGAGACACGCCTATCAACAAAATGATACAAGAAATTAAGCTTCGTAATGTAAAATCTAACATTTAATGTCATTTCTTTGCAAAGGTCCTTCAAGATCAAAAAAGTTGGTAGATGTGCAAATGTCTTAAGATCTATAGACTAAATAATGTCAATGTTTTAGCGTCGTGGATATTCGAAGACTACATGCGATAAATAATTTGGATTTGACATGCACGGATATGACCTTCCAACAACGTCTTACCACATACATGAACAGAAATTACCTTCCAATAGCCTTTAACCACATACATGGACCGCCATGACCTTCCGACAACGTCTAACCACAAACATGAACGGACATAACCTTCCAACAATGTCTAATCATATCTATAATCAGACGACGTGTGAATATTGAGATTAGCAACAGTAACAACTATTCGTCACCTTAAGCAAGCCTGCACCAAAACATTTGTGCTTTTGCCGCTGGGGTTTTCTGCAGTAATTTGTTTTACATTATGAGGTAAATTGTCCCTGATACAACTCTTTTTAGTTGCCTTACCGACATGCATGAAAGTAAAGTGGTTCTGTTCTTTCTTCCACTCTAATGAGCTCCTGGATTCACTCAATGACTTAGAAACTGTAGCAGTAGTAATAATAATTCTTGTAATTATTATAACTAGGAACAGCGCAACGTATTCTTAGGCTGCTCCAGACTCTCAACTCTACTCTAAACTTTGCTGGGAATGTACCGTACAAGAACTAAGAGGTAGAACAACTTTGTGTATATGATTTTCCAACAGTACAATGTCCCCCCGACTTCAACCATCCACATTATCCTCATCATCATTATCCTCATCATCCTCCTTTTCGCCATCATCATTGTCATTCTCATCAACATCATCATTCTCATTAATATCATCCTCATTATCTTTGTTATCCTCATTATCAGCATCCTCATTATCATCATTATCTTCTTCATGATCATTCTCCACCTCATCATCATCCTCATCATCCTTCTCCTCATTATCATTATCATCATCATCATCATCATCCTACTCAGTATCATTATCCTCCTCCTCATCATCATCCTCATCATCACCCTCATCATCATGCTTCTTCTCATCATCCTCATCAACCTCATCGGCATCACCATCCTCTTCTTGATCATCATCCTGATCATCATCCACCTCCTTATCATCATCATCATCATCCTCATCATCATCCTCATCATCCTCCTCTTCATTATTATCATCATCATCATAATTATCATCATGATCATCCTCATCCTGCTCCTCCTCCTCATCCTCCTTCATCATCTTCCTCATCCTCACTATCCTCCTCCTCATCATCCTCACCATCATCCTCACCTTCATCCTCCTCATCATCCTCCTAATCCTCCTCATCATCCTCACCATCATCCTCACCATCATCTTCCTCCTCATCCTCCTAATCCTCCTCATCATCTTCATCATCCTCACTATCCTCCTCCTCAGCATCATCCTCCTCATCATTCTCATCATTCTCATCATCCTCACCATCCTCCTTATCATCATCATTCTCATCATCCTCACCCTCCTCCTCATTCTCATCATCCTCACCATCTTCCTCCTCATACTCATCATCATTTCCCTCATCGTCCTCACCCTCCTCCTCATTCTCATCATCCTCACCATCTTCCTCCTCATACTCATCATCATACTCATCATCATTTCCCTCATCGTCCTCCTCCTCCTCCTCATCCTTATCATTTACCTTGTCACCCAAGATGGCGGAGTATAGATCAAATTTTGTAAACCCTAACCAGTTTTAAAAAAATCTTAATTCTTTGTTCACAGTGCGGTTCAGATAGCAATTTTATTCAATGATGAGGTTGCCAGTCCTATCCACAACATTCTCTAGTCCATTAAGTCGACCTACTCGGAAAGAAAAGTGGCTCAATTGTGCATAACCAGAGTACCGCTCGGACGTTTAGGCAAGTGTTGAGAGACACTGAGCCATACTAGATTTTTAAAGTCTGCTTGTGAACAAATCTCATAGTTCATGCCAAGTCTGAACAGCTCGAAGAGAGTTTGATTAGCCATTTGTTATTACCAGCAAGATCCGCACCCGGATTTGGTCGCTTTAAATACTCTAATTTGGTATTCAGGAATACGAGTCGTCCTTAGCCTACTTTACGAACAAATCTATAAATCCTCGATTTGTCAGCCTGTAACCCGTTTATAGAGAGACACCTTAGACCAGACAGGGGACATTGAAAAATTGAACAATATAACCCTCCTGGCTAACCTTAGTTATGAGACTAGACGGCACATCTTTGAATAGAGCAATACAAACCCCTAGTCTATGTTTATCACATCTGATGCCATGCAGCACTGCTATCTGATGTTTAGCATAATGCAATGGGGAATGCTTTACTGTCATGTGGTTATTGTTCTAAACTACTTTTGGCAACCACGCGTTACTTTTCTCCACATGAAGTATTGTTGGTTATATGGCTAAGTGGATTGTGGCACGACTCCCAAACCATGGGTTCATGATTTCGGATTCATAAGGTGGTACCCTTATTGGATGTGATCCTATTAAAATAAAGTGCACTGATGTCTGATGCATTGGTATGCAAGGCACAATCCACAGTACAACCCACTCAACCTTCAGAAACATAGTGAATACGAAAACACATGTATAAGGGTACGTGAGCCTAAATGTTTCCATGACCCGAAAGGATCTCAACAAATAATAAGATTGCCAGCTGCCAGTGTAGCGGCTGAACACTCATTTTCACTTGGCTTACTGTTACGGAAGGAAAGACAGCGAAGACTGGATAACCTCATAAACATATGGCCACCTCATACAATTAAATTCTATGGGACTACCTTTACCTTTTAAAGCTTCCAGGCATGTCGTAAGCGGCGACTAAGGACCGTTGAACACGGTACTGGTTACCCCATCCTGTAGAAACTTTGAGCCCCAAAAACTTCAATAGATAGATACAACCAGGTCAACATCTGAAGACGTGGCGCGAATTTGTTGAAAACCTTTGCTGCAATGGGAGCTTAGAAGATTTCAATTGATGGATTGATGTGAGCTATAAACAGTAGCCTTCTCCAGACTGCGTAACTCTTGTACAGCGCGAAACATCTTGCTCTGAGCAGGGGCGTAGCGTTGGATTTGTGGATCGCAAGTTTTTAAAGAAAAAAAGAAAAGTAGTAACTAAAAGTAAGAAATAGCGCGCCCTTTTCCTGACAGAGAAAATCACCCAATGTTCAAACGTTGTACAGCTTTTCAACATGACAGGGCAATAAACCTTGCCAGGTAACACTTTACAGTATTTTTCTTTATAAATATAGCCACACTGACCTCGTGTAATGCCTATAATAGAATGACATAATGTATATTAATAGCGTGATTTCATGTTTCCCTGTTTGAAGATTCCAGCACTCTAATATTCCATAACATAACTTCTGGCCTCCCGTTAGTTGTGCATGTCGACAATCCGATCGCTAAAGATCTGTCATCATCTCGAAACACAGTCGAATTAATGTGCCAATAGGAGTTTGATCGTTTCGTCAATTTGACTGTTCTGGCCTGTCGACATGTTAGTTTTCCTTGTTTGTCTTGATCATTGTTTTGCTGACGAGGTAGTCATTTCTTACTGTTCGTTCTACTGCTCAGCTTAAGATAGATATGGCAGAACGTACAATACACATAAATACGTTCCACCAGCCATTTGCTTTCCTGCAAATCCAGACATTATTCAATACTGAAAAAGATGATTTTATCAACAAAAACATTCCGAACACACTTACTAAGTACACAGAGTTGAATGATGATGCTGCGTTCCACAATAAGGGGGCGTAATACTTGTCTTGCTTCGGGTGCCCCCCACCCCCCGGATACGCCATCGGTGCTGGGTTTTGACGAAACAATATGGCTTTGAAAAAGGCGATGTAACAAGATCTCTGTTTTACGTCGTCTGTCAATATAAGCATTGCATAAATGGATGCTGTTCCTGCCTCCTGCTGGATTTTTATTCCTTTCATATTATGTTCGCCTTAGCTTTTTCCTCTATTTCATGTTGCTCCCAGTCAAGCTTGCTATCTCTTCTTTAAATTACTAAGTTAAAAAGGCTGCACTAAAACACTGATATCTGCGGTAATTTATTACACATGATGAGGTTACCGTAAGCGCAACTTTAATCGCATTTACGACATACATGCATTTGTAGAGGTTTTAATATCTACATCGTGTGAAGCGGTCCTGGATGTCTACATTATACCGGCTGTGAGCCCAGACTAGTGTCAGGGTCAGCTGAATCATACTGGTCAAGATCCCACTTTTCGTCCACCTCTCGCTTCTGTGAGCCACGATGTGTCACAACTGTTTAGACAACGATGTGGTGGTCGACATCTTGGTTCCAACAGTGCTGAACTTATTGAGAAGCATCACAGCCAGAATGATCCATGATCATTTTCTGTTAATTCGCCTCTGGATGTAAGACGCGCCGGTGTAACGCGACACCAAAGAAACATGCAGGATTACATAAACTCAGCACCAACATCAACAACAAAAGCAACAACAATAGCAACACCAACAACAACAGCATCAGCAACAACAGCAACAATACCAGCAACAACAATAACAGCTGCAACAACAACAGCAACAATACCAACAACAGCATCAACAACAATAACAACAGCTTTGATACAGTTCATCGTGATCCCAACATTGGTAAATATGCCGTACAAATTATATTTATTTTTGTCTCGTAAAAACTTGTTTCAATAAAGCTAGGCTAAGGACCGTTGACCTGGACTTGATTTAACCTAGTATTACTGGCCTTTCTTTCTTTCTAAGAGTCATCATACAGTCTTAAATGTGTGTTCTTTTTCTAAGTATAAGCTAATTCTTAGAAGCGTGAGATTGCTTAATACAAGTTCCAGGAAAATACACTGTTTTGACAGCGCCACAAAGCGGGAAACGTTCAGAGTATAACCTTCTCAGAGAGGAGAAAGCACAAAGAATGGAAACCACACCAGGATGTCAGTCACACTGTGCATAAAGCCGTAGCATATCTAGCTGTTCCCTAAACATAACTGGAGCATTCTCTCTGGATAATGTTCAGCTTAATAAAAAAAAATATGATATAGCGTTTAATCACGCTTTTTTGTTTACTGCGGGTCTGTTTATAGGAATGAGAAGAAAACTTCACTTGCCATGACTGTCGCTAGTGAGCAGAAAATGCTAGTTATTTTTTTTCTCCAAATAGAGCAAAAACCCAGTTGGTCAAGGCGCAATACTGTAAATGCTCTTTCATTTGCTCCTCGGCTGTTCAACATCACCTTATAATCTGCCTAACTATATGGATAGGCAACATGAACACGTAACTAAGAGTATCAAATCCAGACTGTTTGACGCTAATATAAAATCAGTAGTCAACTGACGATGCTGATACCATAACAACCCCAACAATGTATGACGTCTGTGGCAACAGATTGAACTTAATAACAGTGACCTGTCAATCGATAGGACATAATCGATAGGCGATATACAATAGTTCTAACTGACGACATCAATTATCAACGCAATGTTTGCCAAATCTGCTCGCCAACAGCACATAGGAACAGGACCATTAAGAATTTCATGGACCCGAAACAGAATTGGAGGTTAGGACAGTTGGAGTCTCTCGTGCGGAATTCAAGAACACGGTCCAAAATATGGATATGTTGTAAGCATCAATTAAAGCCGTTTTAAGTCCAAACGAAACCAAATGGGTAAACATTAACACCAGATCTACAATATTGTTTATGACAGGAGTTTTAAACATGCGGCCCGAGGAACACATGCAGCCTGCAACCGATCATCACGTGCCCTAGAAAAATAGTTAATTCACAAGCAAGAAAAAGAAATAATTAAGAAGAACATTGAACTATAAATGCATATATATTCTCCAAGCAGAAACAAGGATACAATGTGAAATTAATATAAAAGGAAGATTAGTAAACATTTGAACAATTGAGATCTAAACAAAGTAACACCGACAATCGCATAGTCAAGCCTTCTTTGAGCTCCTCTTTAACTAGGACAAGTTTTGAGTCTAGTGATGAATCGTTGAGCATGATTGTGAAACAGACAGTCGTTGCCCTTATTTCGAATGCCCACAATGAGTGGGGTTACTCTTTTGTGCGCCATGAAAAGGACGTTTAGTGGTGAGTTGCAGAAGTTTTCCTCACATCCTGAGCGTGCTGATGAATGTGGACTGGGGTCCTCCAGGAGGTTGTGCTTGGATTGGGGGATCACATCGGGGATCACGTAGTTAGAAAGGCTGCCAAGAAAATAGCCCATTTCCAGGGAGGTCTTCGAGGAAGACAAGGTGAGGGTCTTGGCCAGTTTATTTTAGCTGACTAACATGTCTGATCAGTATTTTGTGCCTGACCAGACTTTGGTCTTCCTCCCCAAATATACAGCCAAAACGTCTACACAAATGTGGTCTGTCTTTTGTACCTTGTCCGTGACGCCCCGAAAAATTATGATCTGTCCTTGCTAGTCATGAGTGTGACAGTCGTCGTTTGGTTGGTTAATTTTTCTTCTTACATTCTGGGTAGCTCTCTTTTTCTCAAAGTATGTGATTGAAATGTTGCCTTGTTAAAAATCTCCTCCCCTTTCTGCAAGCGTGAATGCCTTCTTGTTCCTCATATAACACAGTGGAATGGTAGCCATCAAAATGTCGATCGCTTTCTGGCAGCTACGTGGCTTAATAAATTCCTGAGGTGCTGGAATTAGCCAGCATTGAGAGCCGGCGGTACAGACACTGTATTTGTGAAGTTGACTATCTGCTGACATGTGGGATTGTTGTTATAAATCTCATTCGCAGAGTGTTCAAGAGTTTGAACTTCAGCGGTACAGTTAGAACAGGATTTACAATTGGTAATACTCATGCTAGTTTTAGGGATATGAACCAAAGTTATCGGGGTCTCCATACTTGACAACATTATTTTAGGCGTGCAATGTATAAGTATTGCTAGTTAGTTAGTTAGTTAGTTAGATGCCCATCGCAAGCGACAATAGCGACAGCGTCAGACATGTTTATTCGGATGTGACTGCATGTGACTGTGCAGTCCGATTTGAGGGTTACAAACTCTACCGTATGTAGGGCCTACCTAAACAGCATTTTTAGTTGGACAGTCTTGCATTCTTTTCTTTCGTGCAGTTTTGCTTTTCCTGCGCCTCCGTGATTGTCCTCTGCTCAGCAGTGCAAGCACCATGTGTGACGGCAGTGCGGCAGTCTGAGCAGCTCGGAGCAAGCAGCTCCTAGTCAGCAACATCAATGGAGAAACGTTTCATATAAACTTTTAAAGTGTCTATGTATCGTTTCCCTTGTCCCCCCCCCCCCCCCACAACCTCCTCCCCTTCGAGCGCTATCCTGTCATGAGCTCACCGTACAATAGTTGTTTAGAGAACAACATGCCCTGTCCATCTGATCTGGGCTCTCTGTAGCAGCGTATGGATGCTAGAGAGTCTCTCCCTGCTAAGGCCCAGAGTTATGCACTCTCTCC
The DNA here is from genome assembly GCA_036924085.1 of Ariolimax columbianus. Classification (NCBI taxonomy): domain Eukaryota; kingdom Metazoa; phylum Mollusca; class Gastropoda; order Stylommatophora; family Arionidae; genus Ariolimax; species Ariolimax columbianus. The sequence continues at coordinate 97,438,348 of JAVGWX010000005.1, read as the reverse complement.
TGCAACCGTTCCTGGGCAGTCTGCGGAGACAGTTAACATGGAAATGATTAAGTTTCCTGACATGCCTGCTATAGACTGTCCATGTTTCGCGTGCGTACAAAAAGGTGACTAGCACACTAATCTTGGTGGCAACATCGAATCCCTGCCGGTTCTAACCATTTTCTCGTAGTCTTCCGAAAGCAGCACTCGCCTTGGAAATCCTGTTGTGGATCTCATAGTAATGTATAAATGGATAAGTCACTACCTCAAAAACAGAACGGCCAGAGTTCAAGTACAAGGGCAGATGAGCAAAAAGGTGACACTTGAGCAGAGAGTACCCCAAAGGGGAGTACTTTCACTCACACTCTTCCTGGTGTATATAAATAATATAACAGGCAATATACCAAGAAGAGTCCACAGCTCTTTGTTCGCAGACGATCTGGCTATGTGGACCTCTGAAAAGAATCTCACCATAGCAAGAAATCGTATGCAGCAGGCCCTAACATCGCTGGAAGAGTGGACGAACTCATGGCTGGTCAAAATAAACAAGGAAAAAACCACATGTACAATATTCTCGATGTCAAACAAACCCCAAAACACCAAATTAAGTCTTAACGGCAAATACTTGCAGACAAGCGACAACCCAAACTACTTGGGAGTCACATTTGATCGGCGCATGACATGGAAAAGTCAGATCGAGAGAAACCGAATGAGAGCCAGAGAAAGAATGGCAATCATGAGGAAACTTGCTGGCACAAGCTGGGGAGCAGACGATAGTATACTAAAGAAACTGTACACTGGAAGAGTGAGACCAGTTCTCGAGTATGGCATTGCGGCATGGACAACAGCAGCAAAGGCGAACTTCGACAAAATTAGCAAACTCCAAAACCAAGCCATGAGAGTTATATCAGGAGGCATGAAGTCAACGCCAATTGTAGAACTTGAAAAGATCACAAAACTGCAACCCATAACCGACAGAAGAGACTGCAGAGCCCAGCTGCAATCAGAGAAACTCAGAAGACTGACTGACCATCCAATGCACCAGAGACTAAACAATTTCGGAAATGGGAAACTAAAGCGGAGAAACTTTGCAGAAATAGCCAAAGCAAAGATGTACGAAGAGCCCATGAACGCACTAATAACACCAAAGCCCATCCCTACTGTACGAAAACCTATCTGGAGGCAGGATATATTTCCAGAGGTGGTAGAAAATATACCAGGTATTGGAAACAAAAACTGCCAGACTGAAAAAGAAAGAAGAGATACTACCCTGAGCTACATATCGGAAAACTACCCATTCATGGACTGGACCCATGCATACACCAACGGCTCTGTAACAAACACAACACAGAACGGAGGGGCAGGAGAATTTCTGACCCTACCAAAAAAATAACACTGTCATTCGCTACTGGAAAATACACAAGCAATTTCAGAGCGGAGGCAGAGGCACTGAGGGTGGCAGTGCAAGAAATGGTGACAGGTAAAAGGAATGAAAGCCATATAGTCCTGCTTACAGATGCATTGGCCGTAACCACAGCACTGAAAAGCCAGAAAAATACTGAGCTTAATGACTTAAGAGCAGTACTCTGTCAACTATGCCAGCAGTCCGCACCGAAAAGGGTAGTGGTACAGTGGGTTCCATCCCACTGCAACATCCAAGACAACGAGGAGGCAGACAGACTGGCAAAGGAAGGTGCAAGACTACCACAACCAGATACTAATATGACATACGAAGAGTCAAAACGGCATATTAGAGCTAGATACATGACCAAATGGGAAACCGAACATACTGGCTACACCAAAAACGATGCCTATTACCAGTTGAACAGAAGAGAGCAGGTCGTGGTCTTCAGACTTCGCACTGGCCACAAATTGAAGATAGGTGGCACTGACGAATGCCCGTGTGGTACCCGGAAAATGACCGCTGAACATTTGCTGCAAAACTGCCCGACATACGAGGATCAGAGAGAGCAGATGTGGCCATCACCAGTGGCAATACTAGACAAGCTCTATGGCAGTGTCGACAGCCTCAGGATGATGGCTGCATTTTTCGAAAACATTAAGGTGGATGTCTGACTGCGTACGATGAAGAAGAAGAAGAGGAAGATCTCATAGTAAATATTTCCTTTTATGGTAAGGGTACTGCCAAGGTAGTTAATTCTATCAACTGCTTTTAGGCTTTGTCCCTGTACAGAGACGTTTGGTTCGTGGAAGGGCTCCCCGGGCACTGGTAGAAACATGACCTCCATTTTCGTGATGTTTACAGTAAGACCAAAATTAGTGCACGAATTTGAGAGCTCATTCATGATTGCTTGCATAGTCTGGTCTGATCACGTGTTAATTTCGAAGTCGGCGGCAAAGAGGAAATCTAAGATAGTTGCTTCCTTCACCTTTGTGAGGGCCTTAGGCGCCTCAGAGTGAATAGCTGCCCATCCGTCCGGTATCTGATCTGTATGCCAGTGTCAAAGTCACGTATTGCATCCGAAAGCATGGCTGCAAATACCATGCTAAAAAGTGTTAGGCCAGCACACAGCCCTGTTTGACTCCATTTATGACTATAATGCAGAAAGTTCACCATCATTCAGTACTTACATGCGGCGTACTCACGGGCTTACATGCCATCATGAAACTGACTGACGACTGTGATGCATTTTTCGGGACAACCGAATATCGCAATTATTCTCAAGAGTCCGTCCCTGTTGACGGTGTCAAAGGCCTTTGTCAGGTCGACAAAAGTCGTTTACAGGTCAAGATGCTGTTCCTGGCATGTCTCTTGGATTTGACGAGCTGCAAAAATCATGTCAACGGTCCCATGACCAGCTCGGAAACCACATTGACTGTCTGGAAGTAGCTTCTGCTCGAGATGAGTTGTTAAGCGGCAGTAGCTAATGTAAGCCATTTCCGTGTCGTAAATTTGTCAAGTGGACATTAACATGTAAAGGCATCCACACACAGTCGTCGGCGATAAAGTGGAACGAAGTTCATTGAATTAGATCTCTGTTTTCTGGTGTGAGTTGAGATTAGAAAACCACCCGTCTCCATCGCTGTTTTGCTGTCTCTAACTGCTATTCAGGTACTGACTTACAACTGGGTAGACTGGAGTGATATGAGGCCGAGGTTTGAATCTGTACCTTTGCCGCGAGAAAGAAGAGTTCTACCCAGTGTGCTACCAACATGCTCCTAGTGACATTAGAAACATTTAAAAATGGATATTGAGCTGTGGATTTATTCTGATGCAACACTGACATACTGACCTTTAACCCGTGCCTGATGGAACTGAAATTCTAGCTTTTAATCTCTTAAGAAAAGTGGAACATCTCGTTACATTTTACAACAGATATAAATGGGTCCACGTGTCATTTTCTGTTTTACAATATCGGTAAATGATGTTGCGAACATACGACTCGTTTTGTGATTGTGCATTAAGACACAAAATTATATAGAAAAACAGCTACACATAAAAGAAAAATAAACATACTTTCATATTCATAGAAGTAAAAGTACAAATATTCACACAAAATATTTTTAAAAAATATTTATAACACAAAATGTTCATACATTCGAAACAAAGGTTCCGAAAATAACGCATATCTTTGTTTTTGTTATCCCAGAAAAAAGGTAGCACAAGGATCATTTTCAGGTTGTAATACTTGTTTCCCTTTCGGACAGCTGTAGCAGATCCCACTGCTTGCCCTAGGGTTATTCTAACTTAGAACATTATCACACTCATCCACATCATTCCTGACCACACACTACAAATAATATAGCACACAGCAGATGGTATATTTATTATATAATACTCATACCAGAAAAATGAGTAGTGAAATTACAAACACAATACAATACATATCATCTTAACTAAATTATTCCTATATTATATATATATGTTAATATATTATTAACTAAAGCGGAAATTTTAAGCATTAGCTATTGATGGAATTCCTAACTATCAAAACCCAGTTATATTGCCGTACTCACATCAGACACACACCTATTTAACTGTGTCCTCAACACATCTTATCAAAAACTCTTCCTCACTCAAATCCACTCAGGCGGGCGATCTAGACATACCTCCTTCACCAAGTGTCCTGCTTACAACATACGTTCAGAATATCTATTTAATATAAAACTCACACACCTATTTGAGCGATCCTGTTCTATCACTAACATTCGTACACCAGTCTATCAATCGCTCCTCTATCAAATCGGTGAGCTAAACGGACTGCTATCTACAGTCTCTCTCTCTCTCTCTCGCTCTCCTCCACTCTCCATCTAGCCTATTGAACTAAACTTTGTCTCGTGTTATATACACTCAAGCAGTATCAGAGCTGACCAGTGGATCTCAGGGGGATGGCTCTATTCAGTCGTTATTGGAACGAATTACTCTGAACACCTGTCACTCATCAATTGCAGCAAGCTCTGCTACCATCCCGTATGTCACTCACCCCCCACTGTCACTCTTTGCCCCAACTCTGTTTTCCTTTGTTTAGACGGCGAGTGACCTTGGCACGTATTCAGGTACTTTTGTTCTCAGTCGTCAACCACATCACCCTGCCCTAAGCTCTCTTGCTCTGGCTGGAACTGTTACATTACCTCCCTAAACTACAGACCAAAACATGGATGGTCATTTTTTTCATCTGCCAAACGATCACCATTTTCGTCTCACTATCCATAATGTAAACATCACTCCTATTTACAACTCCACTCAAATTGTACATGCATAAAAAAAAAAACAATGTTACGGCATTTTCTTCTCCACTATGCATAATGTAAACATCACTCATGTTTATAACTTCACTAAAAATCGTACATGCATTAAAGACATGTCATTTGATACATACAAACTGTTTGTAATACTTACATAATCAGTACAAGCAGAAGAAAAACACTGTGGCTGGTCGTTTTTACAACACAAGTCACCACATTTAAATCGTTTTACGCCAAACACCCAATTCTGTCCCTGCAGGACCTTTAGCTTATCAAAACTAAAAAAACACCTTAAGGACTTCTCCTTAGTTGAGGTCAACATACCACTCTAAGGATACGACACTTCATTGTTACACTCGAACAGTTCAGGTCAATTTTCCCAGGTGGTCTCACTATCACGCCTCTCCTTACGACCCATGGCCGACGTCTCCCTTCATACTAAGTCCTGTGAGGCCACGAACTTACGTGGGTTTATCATCAGGCTAGTATCAGCGTCTCTTCTGACAGCTATCCCCTCTCAAAAAACGGCAAAATTCGTTTTCCTGTTACCCACAAAAACCTTTTTTTTGTTTTTTACAAACATATGTCATAGTCAATATTACATAAAAATTTGCACATTCAAATTATTCAACTTCTGATCAACTTAGTCTTCTCTGCAAAGACTCCACATACATGTGAAAAAATTTACACAACAAGTCAGTAACGTTTGTTCTGCAACACCTCCACCTTTGGGTGTAAGCTCTTTATCCCAGCATGCTAGTTCTTGTTTTGCAACGCCTCCAACTTTGAAGTATGCTCTTTGTCCCAGCATGCTAGTTCTTGTTCTGCAACGTCTCCACCTTGGAAGTAAGCTCTTTGTCCCAGCATGCTAGTTCTTGTTTGCAACGTCTCCACCTTGGAAGTAAGCTCTTTGTCCCAGCATGCTAGTTCTTGTTTTGCAACGCCTCCACCTTGGAAGTAAGCTCTTTGTCCCAGCATGCTAGTTCTTGTTTGCAACGTCTCCACCTTGGAAGTAAGCTCTTTGTCCCAGCATGCTAGTTCTTGTTTTGCAACGCCTCCAACTTTGAAGTATGCTCTTTGTCCCAGCATGCTAGTTCTTGTTCTGCAACGCCTCCAACTTTGAAGTATGCTCTTTGTCCCAGCATGCTAGTTCTTGTTTTGCAACGCCTCCAACTTTGAAGTATGCTCTTTGTCCCAGCATGCTAGTTCTTGTTTGCAACGTCTCCACCTTGGAAGTAAGCTCTTTGTCCCAGCATGCTAGTTCTTGTTTGCAACGTCTCCACCTTGGAAGTAAGCTCTTTGTCCCAGCATGCTAGTTCTTGTTCTGCAACGCCTCCAACTTTGAAGTATGCTCTTTGTCCCAGCATGCTAGTTCTTGTTCTGCAACGTCTCCACCTTGGAAGTAAGCTCTTTGTCCCAGCATGCTAGTTCTTGTTTGCAACGTCTCCACCTTGGAAGTAAGCTCTTTGTCCCAGCATGCTAGTTCTTGTTTGCAACGCCTCCAACTTTGAAGTATGCTCTTTGTCCCAGCATGCTAGTTCTTGTTCTGCAACGTCTCCACCTTGGAAGTAAGCTCTTTGTCCCAGCATGCTAGTTCTTGTTTTGCAACGCCTCCAACTTTGAAGTATGCTCTTTGTCCCAGCATGCTAGTTCTTGTTCTGCAACGTCTCCACCTTGGAAGTAAGCTCTTTGTCCCAGCATGCTAGTTCTTGTTTGCAACGTCTCCACCTTGGAAGTAAGCTCTTTGTCCCAGCATGCTAGTTCTTGTTCTGCAACGTCTCCACCTTGGAAGCAAGCTCTTTGTTCCAGCATGCTAGTTCTTGTTCTGCAACGTCTCCACCTTGGAAGTAAGCTCTTTGTCCCAGCATGCTAGTTCTTGTTCTGCAACGTCTCCACCTTGAAAGTAAGCTCCTTGTCCCAGCATGCTAGTTCCTGTTCTGCAACTCGTGGTAACCTCTGTTTGCGGAGGCCTACAGTCTGGATGAGCTACACTTCTCACATCAGTACCTTTATACCTACATCAATACATGTAATAATGTTTAAACAACAAAACAACAACCGATTAAAGAAAAAGTGCACTGCATACTATGTCGACCATACAACCCAATAAAATGCAATGCATACAATGTCGACCATGCAACCCAATAAAATGCAAGTCATGCCATTGTTAAAACCCAAACACCAAATACAATATTTACACACATAAACATGACCATGCTATCAACATTTCAGTCCTTAGGCATCATTCCTTGATACTTATGTGATTATACGTAATCATGTTTAAACAAACCGAACAACAAATTTAAAAAACAAAATGCAAGTCATACCATTGTCAACCAAATATTGTGAAAGTATTAGCACGCATACACATGATCAAGTGCTATCCACCGTTCACTCTTCCTAGCGCAACACATATCAGCACCTGGTAATGCCTCTTTCAGCAGATACTAAACTATGACTAAGCTCTAGCTTATTCAGATACAAACTACTACTAACTATGTCAGTCAAAAACCGAATCGACCACCTGTCGAATTACGTAAATATGTAACCCTAACTCGTCCAGGTGCAGGCTTTGTTAAAGTTTAATAGCTCCGTTACCTGTTGGCGTCTTTGTCACAGGGAACTAAACCCGAGTGTTGTGATCTAATTAATTCACCGCTGTTTCCTCAAACTCTCCACATCAAAGCCACCTAGTCCGCCATGGCCGAAACATTACCTCCACGTGTTACCCTTGGTCGACGTAACATTACTTGGCGCATCCCGTTACCCTGCGTCTCCTGTCCATTCCGCTATTTAAAAATGTCCCTTTGATATCGGTCAGTCTAGCTTCAGACTGGCCGTCCCTTGCAACACGTGGTACGCTCATTGTCTGGCGTGTACTTCAGACAACGACTTCAAAGGAATTGTTACCCTCTGGTCACTCCTTAATTCTGACCTACGCTTAATTATTCAATTCTCCAATTTATGCAAATGCATACGTTAACCCGAGTTTCACACGATAGCCATACATCTGTCATTAACATGTGTGTAAGTGTTACACGACTCTACCTAATTCCATTTCTGAATTGAGGTAATTTATCCATGTTTTTGACTAGCGCCATCAAGCCTACTATCAAACGTTCCTTAGCAGTATTGCTTACTTCAGACGGACTCTGCGTTCCATCAGATGTCTCTAATTGCTGGGCGATTTCATCCTGTGAAACGCCCGTCGCAGTTGTCTGGTCTGCTTGATCTACGGTTATTTGGTTCGTATCCACCGGGTCCCAGGTTGTGTTACGTACACTTACATCGTCCGCTACTTCAGCCTTCCGTCCATCTGTATTCTTCTTCTTCTCCTTCTTCTTCGTACGCAGTCAGACAGTAACCATTATTTTCTCGAAAAAAGCGGCGGTCATCCCGAGGCTGTCGACACTGCAATAGAGCTTGCCTTGCAGTTCCACTGGTGATGGCCACATCTGCTCTCTCTGATCCTTGTATGTCGGGCAGTTCTGCAGCAAATGTTCAACGGTCATTTTACCGGTACCGCACGGGCATTCGTCGGTACCACCTATCTTTAATTTGTTGAATAGGTGGTACCTCAGTCTATTGTGGCCAGTGCGAAGTCTGAAGCCAACGACCTGCTCTCTTCTGTTCAACTGGTAATAGGCATCGTTTTTGGTGTAGCCAGTATGTTCGGTTTCCCATTTGGTCATGTATCTGGCTTTGATAAGCCGTTTTGACTCTTCGTACGTCATACTAGTATCTGTTTGTGGTAGTCTTGCACCTTCTTTTGCCAGTCTGTTTTCCTCCTCGTTGCCTTGGATGTTGCAGTGTGATGGGACCCACTGTACCACTACCCATTTTGGTGCGGACTGCTGGCACAGTTTGCAGAGTGCTGCTCTTAAGTCCCATCTGTATTCAATATTTGTAGGAAAGACGTTTCCCACTGTTAGTTTGACCGTTGGCGTATCTCGAACTGAGATCTTTTCATCGTTGCTTCGATAACTGGTTCGCTGTCCGGCTGGGGTTAATCTGTCTTCCCCTTTTCTTCGTTTTCCTTAGAAACACTGTTCCTCTCTTCTTGACTGAACGAGTGTTCTTGCAGGGTGCGTCCGTTTCGCATTCTAACTGTGCGTCATTCCCACTTTCTTCCTCGGTGGCCGAATGGTTGTCCCTTCCTTCGGTCTGTTCAACCACTTCTCTCGCATGGCTAGGACCTGGCGGGGGTGGGTGCGAAATCATAGCTGGCCCTGCCACCATTCCTCCTCCTCTCCTTTCCTCTTCATCTAACGAATCTCCATCTGTTCACGTGCTGGATTCTTCGTCGACTTCAACTAAAGTTCTACCAGGCTTGACCACAAGTTCCTGGTAAACTTGACACTTTTCATCTGGCCCGACCGTTTTACCTGACGTAACATCCTCTTCCTGAATACTCGGGCTACGCTGTCCGATTCTGTTACGTTTCATCTGGATGTCTGAGCGAACGTTTGTCTAGTTTGCATTGCGTAACCTGCCCTCCGTCCCTAACTTTTCTGGATACACAAAACCTGCATCTTTTTTTTTCTGGTAATCCGCCACGTGCTCAAAGTCTCTTTTATAGCTCCTGCCCTGCCTCTCCATCTGTAACTTTGCAAATGGTATCTCGTTATGGGCTAAAAATCTGCCGGATTCAAACTTCTGCTTAATCATTTTCACAACCATTTGACTTGGCCTCTCTACCTGGGTCAATCACCTCCTTTTTTTGCCACCTCTGTCCAGCCGTCCACACACGTCCGCTCTGAGATTTCCACCTCCGTCCATCCACGGATCGGAATGTGGAAATTGGTCGAGCTTCCTACCCCTCTGTCCCTTTCCAAAATACTGGGCCGTGTTTACTTCAATCATTTCTTTATTTCTTCTCTCCTTCCTAGCTGGTTTAGGCGCTCTTTTTCCAAACTGTTGCAACAGCTGTCGCACCTTAAATCGGAGGTCTCTTTCCTGTCTTTACAGCAGAACAACTCTGTTAGTTCTCTTAGCTGGTTCTGCAGTTGACTTTTGTCGTCCAACTTATCGCTCGTTACTTTGACCGTAGCTAGTGCCATGCGCCAGTGAACGTTAGTATTCCGAAGAATATTTGGATATCCAATAGACAAATGTCCAAAAGCTAGACAACGATTACATTGTTTAACATTGTTTAACCACGACATGTTAAATAAACTAGTCTGCCCCCCCCACCCCCCCCCCCCCCCCCACCCCGCCACCCAAAAAAAACCAAAGGGTAAACAAATGTCACACTTACCAGTCAGATGATTGGAAAAGCTGACTATGGTAACAAACACTCTAACCACTAGCTACTCCCCTATTTCTAACTACACACACAACGTTATATAAAACCGCGACACTTGTGTTCAACGAGCAATTACAGATCTGTAGCTACACACACAATTATATTTATAAAAACTACCACGACAATCGTGGTCACAGGAACCAAATAATAATGTGTAGCAGATCCCACTGCTTGCCCTAGGGTTATTCTAACTTAGAATATTATCATACTCATCTACATCATTCCTCACCTCACACTGCAAATAATATAGTACATAGCAGATGGCATATTTATTATTTAATACTCCTACCAGAAAAATGAGTTGTGAAATTACAAACACAATACAATACATATCATCTTAACTAAATTATTCCTATATTATATATATGTTAATATTAACTAAAGCGGAAATTTTAAGCATTAGCTATTGATGGAATTCCCAACTATCAAAACCCAGTTCTATCGTCGTACGCACATCACACACACACCTATTTAACTGTGTCCTCAACACACTTTATCAAAAACTCTTCCTCACTCAAATCCACTCAGGCGGGCGATCTGGACATACCTCGTTCACCAAGTGTCCTGCTTACAACATACGTTCAGAATATCTATTTAATATAAAACTCACACACCTATTTGAGCGATCCTGTTCTATCACTAACATTCGTACACCAGTCTATCAATCGCTCCTATATCAAATCGGTGAGCTAAACGTACTCCTATCTACAGTCTCTCTCTCTCTCTCTCTCTCGCTCTCCTTCCCTCTCCATCCAGCCTATTGAGCTAAACTATGTCTCATGTTATATACACTCAAGCAGTATCAGGGCTGACCAATGGATCTCAGGGGGATGGCTCTGTTCAGTCGTTATTAGAACGAATTTCTCTGAACACCTGTCACTCATTGATTGCAGCAAGCTCCGCTGTCATCTCCTGTCGCTAACCCCCCACTGTTCAAATCGGAACGCCAGTGATCCGTTCCTATCTGTCCACACTCTATACCCCAACTCCGTTTTTCTTTGTTGAGACGGTGAGTGATCTTGGCACGCTTTTAGGTACCTTTGTTCTGAGTCGTCAACCACATCACCCCTGCCCTAAACTCTCTTGCTCTGGCTGGAACTGTTACACAGGGCTGCTGTAGTAGTCTATTAAATTTCGTCTGTGTGCAGCAAGCGTAACAAACAGCGAGCTGTAATTGAATTTTTGGTGCAGACAAAGAAATTGTGGGAACATTCACAAACGTTTGTGTCACGTATAATTGTGTTAAGTTGTGCAGCAGATAGTAACACTGTCGAATGTTGAGCTTAGAAAGTTATAGCTTCAAGAAGTAAAGAGACTGAGATGCATGATCGACTGCGATCTGAGCATATTGTCGTCGTTATTAAGGATCATGGCATCACAAGTCAACAATTGATTCTAAAGCTCTCAGTCAGCAAATGGCAATTCGGTGGTATTGTCTACCATCTAAGATATTAAAAGGTATTTGCAATAGGAGTTCCTCATAGTATCAAAACTTACCACATATGCCAAGACACATACTAAACATGAACTACGATCGCAGAATAGAGCTGGCAAAGAAATTGCATACTTGCCATTGTTTAGCCGTGGCGAAAGGCAGTAGAAGTGTGCGTAAAGTGTTTTGGGGCAAACATAGCATGTGTTAAAAGAAGATTTAATTATAAATTGCGTGAATTTCATAAGTTGTGAATAAATAATATTTTAGAAAACATTTTAGCGTAGCTTTACTTTCTGGTCAGCTTTTGAACAATCTTCACACATACAACACACACAAAATATTCACATATAAAAATTACAGAATATTCACACACATACAAATTGGCTAAATATTCACGAACGTACAAAACACAGATATACAATTTTTACACACATACAAAATACAGACATACCATTTTTAAACATTCAATATATAAAAACAAAATAAGCTCAATCACATACACACACACAAATATAGAATATTCAAGAACATTAAAAAAAAACCACAACACATTCACAAACACAACATAAAGTTGACATTTTCACGCACACATATACACACACACACACGCACATGCACACGCACATATAAAACAGTCATAAAATAGCCACACCTTCACATATGTACAGGACACAGTACCAAAACATTCGACATACAATAAAACCTCATAATATATTCACACACACGTAACTCTCAGCGCTTAATCATAAAATATTCACCCACATACAAAATGAAGTCACACAACGTTAACTCACATACATTACAGAATCATAAAATATTCACACACATACAAAATACACGTTCATATACGTACAGAACACAGACACAACACATATGCACATGCACGCACATACACAGCACAGAATAAACATAAATATACACAAATACAAAATATATACACATATATAGGCATATCCGTTCAGAACAAAAACATATATAGGCATTAACGTTCAAAACAAAACATATATAGGCATATACGTTCAAAACAAAAACATATTTAGGCATATATGTTCAAAACAAAAACGTATATAGGCATATACGCTCAAAACAAACTACACTTGTAGTTGCATGCACGTTGAGCGCTTCCAGAAACAACTGATATGCGATGAGCTCAGAACAGGCAAGAGGTCGTCGGGGAACGGAAGAAATGACTCTCTAAACGTTTCTTTGACCAGTACTGCCATTGATGTCGTCGCCACGTAGCTTCGTGCTCCGAACCGCTCAACCTGATGCATTGCCATCACACCCATTGCTCGCACAGATGAGAAGAGAATCATTACTGGGGCGCAGAAAAAGCGATCTGCATGAAAAGACAATGCAAGAAGGATCAATTACCAAAGCTGTCTATGTGTTCATCATGTGTGGTAGAGTGAGTAGAGCTCAGATCGGACTATACAGGCATATGCGGTCACAACTGAATTTACATGTCTGTCCCAATCATCGCAATGGACAGCCATTATTATTATGACATGACCAGTCCCGAGTGGTCCACCGGGGTCTTTATGTACGAGAATGACAAGAATAACACCACTGGCCCACATTATGTCGTGAGAGGCGAATAACTGCGTGACATGGCGTAACACCAGCAATGGTTATTGGGTTTGTTAAGAGCAGAAGAGATGACGTCTAACAGACTGCGGGTCTACTTTGCTCTAATGTTTGAGTCTATTAAGATGGACTCACAGATCAGTTGACCACCCTCCACGGCACTTGTCCAAACGCAGCGGATTAATAAGCTGTTTAAGCCTAGTCTGCTAAGCAATAAATCCCCCCCTCCCCCGATTATATCTAGTTGACGCCAGAGCTGGGGAATGCACAGTAGCATTCGATCTTGTAGAAGTACATGTAGACTAAGACTAGAACTAAGACATGGCCAGTGTTAGTAGTATGTCTGATAAAGTCAGAGATATATGTGTGTTTATCACTTCGATACGACTGGCAATACCGCATATCCAAATATTCAGACACCCGTGGGTGGTTGACGTCGCATTGCGTGTGGTAAGAGGCGTATAAGGAGCGTTGTGCGTGGGTCTAACAGCCTCATCATGTTAAAATGATAGCTGTGTAGTCGTACTGCAAATGACTGAAATCAGGTTTTCCTAAAAACTGGTTAATAAAATCAATGGTAAAAGTAATCCCATAGCAGACATTGCTGTCAGGGATGAAGTGTTATAGACTTCATTGAATTAGACCATAAGCTTTATACGAAGAAGATTGGCCAGTTCCTTTCCTGGCTGCCTCCCCTTCAATACTAGTAAGCCAGACACCCATATACATCTATGTCGACTGAAGCGTGTCGATATGGGGAAATTAAACCATGTGTCTTTGCGGTGAGAAGCTAGCTCTATACCATTGTGTTACTCACACACTCGCTCTACTATAAGGACGCTAATAAATAATAAGTGCATGGGGTTTTCCGAGCAGTTATACGGTTCGAGAAATTTATTATATCAAGTTTATCTTCCTTTTTACACCATACGATACATGTTATACACCCCCACGGGTAGCCTATGTTATTGCACTTTGATCCGTTCTAGCAGAGATGGGTTATGCAGAAATTCCTGTTTCATGATAAGTTTGCTAGTCCTAAACACAATCCGTTTTAGTCGACTTTTACAACGATCATCGAAGGTTATGGTGACTATACTCCTTACTTCCGTTGATTCACATAGTCAAAAGGGGGGTGGGGGTGGGGGGGGGGGGGGGGGTCCATTACAGAAGACTAACAACTGGTCCAGCAAAATATACTGATCAGACATGTTAGTCAGGTTCAGGCAAAATATACTGATCAGACATGTTAGTCAGGTTCAGGCAAAATATACTGATCAGACATGTTAGTCAGGTTCAGGCAAAATATACTGGACAAGAACCTCACCTTGGCTTCCTCGTAAGCCTTCCCGGAAACGCGCTGTTTTCATGGCAACCTGGCTAACAAGATGAGGGATAAACGTGTTCCCTGTGGTAGTGAGCTACACGCAGATGAGGCCAAGCACAGCACAACCGCCTTGAAGACCCCGTCCACCTTCATCAGCACCCTCGGGATGTATGTCAAGCTACCGCAACCCGCCACTTAACGTCCTTTTCATGGCGTACGAAAGAGTAACCTACTCATTGTGGTCATTCGCAAACAACAACCTCCTCGATGTCTAATATAATGCAAGGTACCCATTTGTAGCTGGGTCGACTGGATCGTGTAGATAACAGGGGTCAAATAAAGAGCTTTTGTCGTGAGAAAAGAGCGCTCTACAACTATGCAACGCTCATGTTTCAGCATTGTATATATTAACACAATGTTATCGCCATGTTTACTGTACGCAAACACTAAGCAGGTTATCAACATGAAATAGGGCAGGTATGTATATCGCTTACACTGTCAATCAATATGCCACATGTAGCATTACTTCCTGGTACAATGCGGGTCAGGTCCAGTCTTACTTAGATTCGTGAACAAAGAATACAGTCCTTTTCATATGGTGGCCGTTAAAGTGAGTGGACTTAGAGAGACAAACAGCAAACAATAGGTTGTTACATGAGGTAGTGTCCGAGTTGAAAAGAAATGACCGGGTTAACCTACTAAGTATGTCGTAACAGTAGACTAAAGAGAGTTATGTATGAGGATAGTAGTGGAATGGGTGTTCAGGTTATGGTAAAGTTCAGGTGAAGCATGCTGGCATGGGGTGGTTGTAAAGGTCAAGGTCAAAGTCAGGTAGACGGATGCTAAGGTTATGGTCAAAGTCAGGGGAAAGATACTGAACATTGATTAGTTATAAAGGTTAGGGTCAATTATAATTGATTATAAGCAGGTTGCTGAAGTTAAGATCACGATCGGGTAGAGCAAACTGACCATGGGGCGGCTGCTGAGGTTAGGGTCAAGGTCAGGGGCACACTGACAATGTGGTGGGTGCTAAGTTTGCTGTCAAGGTCAGATGGAGCGTATTGGCCATGAGACAGTGGCTAAGGCTAGAGTCAAGATCAGTTGAAACAAATTGGCCATGAGATGGTTGCTAAGGTTAGAGTCAAGATCAGTTAAAACATATTGGCCATGAGATGGTTGCTAAGGTTAGAGTCAAGATCAGTTGAAACATATTGGCCATGAGACAGTTGCTAAGGTTAGAATCAAGATCAGTTGAAACATATTGGCCATGAGATGGTTGCTAAGGTACGCATGCGAAACATGGATAGTGTTTAGTAGGTTTATCAGGAAACTTAATCATTTCCATGTAAACTGTCTCTACAGACTACTCAGGATCGGTTGGCAGGATATAAAGCCTGTGTAGTCCTCAGCAGAGTAAGTGTCTGTGGCATCCATATCCTACTGTAGATAGCTCAGATCGGATGGACTGGGTATATTGTTCGCATGTCAAACGAGCGCCTCCTTAAACGACTGTTGTACGGTGATCTCAGGACAGGGCAGTGCTCGCCCGTGGAATAGAAGAAACGATAGAAAGATACTTTATAGGTTTTTAAAAATAGTTTCTCCATTGATGTCTCTGCCTGGGAGCTGCTTGCTCCGAACCACTCAGCCTGGCGCATTGCCATCACACAGGGTTATATCACCGCTGAGGAGAGGTCCATTACGGAGACGCAAGCAAAGCAAGCTGTACGAAAGACAGACTAATTACAAATCCTGTTAACGTGCTGCAGAGTTCGTCACGCTAAGATCGGACTGTACAGTCATGTGATCGCATCTTAACAAATATTTATGAAGTTATCGCAATTTTCGATTGCGATGAGCAACTAACAAGATAAAGATGACCCCACAGAAAACACAATATTCCTGACTGACGCCTCGACAGTACATCTCTCAAACAATATAACGATGGAGATCTCGAGAAATTCTTGTGTTTCCCGACAAGGCTCTCAGTAGAACACCTAAGGTTGATCATTCAGTGTATCCTCTCCCACCGCAATTTCAAAGTCAAGGAAGCTGCATACAAACTAGCAAAGCGTGGAAAAGCTCAGATATAAATAGACCTGACTATCACATATAATGAGGTCTAGACCATAGTTAAAGCCTGCTTAAAGGTAATGGGACTGATCAACACTGCCACTTCCGAAGAGAAGACAACTACTTTGTTTTAACAAGAGAATAGCAAGGCATCATCTTCAAACTAAGAACTGGAATAAACGACTCTAGGGTCTATGTGGATTACAAGAAATGTCCATGTGGGGAACATATCATGGCCGTGATATGCGTCCTTCAAAAGAAAGGAAAAGAGAGAACTATACCGACCTTGCATGCACAGCACTGAGAGTGTCCAACTCGTTACTGTACTGAGAAGAGTGTCCACCTCGGTACTGTACTGTACTGATTGTACACCTCGGTACTTTACTGAGATTAATATCCACCTCGGTACTGTACTGAGATGAGTGTCCACCTTGGTACTGTACTGAGATGAGTGTCCTGTTCGGTCCTGTACTGAGATGAGTGTCGACCTCGGTACTGTAATGAGATGAGTGCCAAACTCGGTACTATACTGAGATGAGTGCCAACCTCGGTACTGTACTGAGATGAGTGCCAACGTTGGTATTGTACTGAGATGAGTGCCAACATCGGTACTGTACTGAGATGAGTGCCAACGTTGGTATTGTACTGAGATGAGTGCCAACCTCGGTACTGTACTGAGATCAGTGCCAACGTTGGTATTGTACTGAGATGAGTGCCAACATCGGTACTGTACTGAGATGAGTGCCAACGTTGGTATTGTACTGAGATGAGTGCCAACGTTGGTATTGTACTGAGATGAGTGCCAACCTCGGTACTGTACTGAGATGAGTGCCAACATCGGTACTGTACTGAGATGAGTGCCAACATCGGTACTGTCCTGAGATAAGTGCCAACATCGTTATTGTAATAGCGATATGCAACCCACATGCAAGTCACATGGACTAACTGGCCTATATGTGGTAGAACAATCCTGTAACAAGAAATCCCTCATTTTCACTTACATATTTTCATTTCGACAATCGTTTTCTTTCTAGTGGCGTTATCTCATTTCTTTCTACACAACAGCAACATAGACAATACTAAAACATGTGAATAATAAAAACACATAACAGTTAATTTATTATGAGACTAGTCATTTACAAAATTAATTATACTTAATATAACACAAATGACGTCAGCAACATTGGTATACTTTTAACTGGACTTAATTTTGCTGACGATCAAGCGGTCATACCAGCTTCAGAGCTACAATTGCAGCAACAAATTGATAAACTAAATACAGCATGTGAAGAATACAGCATGAAAATCAATGTTGAAAATACTAAGGTCATCAAACTATATAGAATAGCCGGAGACATCAATATCGCCATTGGCAAATAGCAAATCAAACAGGTGAAAGATTTCACATACTTTGGAAGTACGGTATCAGCAAACGGAAGAATTATGACAGAAATCCAACAAAGATGCAATAAGGATAATCAGATCATTGGAAAATTAACTGAAATACTTAATTGCAAGCACGTGACAATAACTACCAAATAGCTTTATACAACACGATTTGAAAAACGCAACATCGTAACAACAGAAATGAATTGCCTGTGAAAAATATTGGGCGTAACAAGGATAGACAGGATCAGAAACGATGACTTTAAGAGGCTGGTGGGAACAACACCAGTATTAAACTACATCAAAAAACAGCAACTAAATTTGTTCGATCACGTAAGAAGCCTACCACTACACAGCATCCCACAACAAGCAATCCTATCTAGACACAACGGCTTCAAAGCCAAAGGCAGACCACAAAAAAGGTGGCTTACACAAATATCTGAGGCAGTAAATGCTTCTGTACTTGAGTTATACAGAATGTCTCGCTCTAGAGTTTTCTTCATAATCTGACGCTGAGAGGCATAACAAGATCAGCGACAAGAAGGACAGAAACAACTGATTTGTTATAATTCAGAGTTTAAATGCATGACCTTCGTGGGACTCTGAATCTAATTACTCGGTTCTTAATCTACACAAATCTTGTCCTACACCGATTAACTAACTATCTACTTTGTGGTCACTTGGTGCCCTTCGGCAGTTGGCGATGAAGTTGATCTCTGGCGGTCTGCTTATTTAATATTGCCAGAACGAAAGCTTCTTGAATTGCGTATGTGGGTGTACTGCCTGATGAGTTTTCTTATTCCATTCTCTTTCGATCAGAAATTCGGGATTGTATACCTGGGTTCAGTTCTCGAGTATGGAATTGCAGCATGGACAACAGCAGCATAGGCGAACTTCGATAAAGTTAGCAAACTTCAAAACCAAGCCATGAGAGTTATAACAGGAGGCATTAAGTCAACGCCAATTGTAGAACTTGAAAAGATTACAAAACTGCAATCCATGACCGATAGAAGAGACTGCAGAGCCCAGCTGCAGTCAGAGAAACTCCGACGACTGACTGACCATCCAATGCATCAGAGACTAAACAATTTGGGAAATGGGAAACTAAAGCGGAGAAACTTTGCAGAAATAGCCAAAGCAAAGACGCACGAGGATCCCATAAACGCACTAACACCAAAACCCATCACTACCGTACGAAAACCTACCTGGAGGCAGGATATATTTCCAGAGGTGGTAGAAAATATACCAGGTATTGGAAACAAAAACTGCCAGACTGAAAAAGAAAGGAGAGATACTACCCTAAGCTTTAAATCGAAAAACTACCCAAGCATGGACTGGACCCATGCATACACCGACGGTTCTGTAACAAACACTACACAGAACGGAGGGACAGGAGCATTCCTCAACCTACCAAATGGCAGAAAAATAACACTTTCGCTACTGGTAAGTACACAAGCAATTTCAGAGCGGAGGCAGAGGCACTGAGGGCGGCAGTGGAAGAAATGGTGACACACAAAGAAAATGAAAGCCATATAGTCCTGCTTACAGATGCTCTCGCCGTAGTCACAGCGCTAAAAAGCCAGAAAAACACTGAGCTTAATGACTTAAGAGCAGCACTCTGCAAACTGTGCCAGCAGTCCGCACCAAAAAGGGTAGTGGTACAGTGGGTCCCATCACACTGTAACATCCAAGGCAACGAGGAGGCAGACAGACTGGCAAAAGAAGGTGCAAGACTACCACAAACAGATACTAGTATGACGTACGAAGAGTCAAAACGGCTTTTCAAAGCCAGATACATGACCAAATGGGAAACCGAACATACTGGTTACACCAAAAACGATGCCTATTACCAGTTGAGCAGAAGAGAGCAGGTCGTTGTCTTCAGACTTAGCACGGGCCACAATAGACTGAGGTACCACCTATTCAACAAATTAAAGATAGGTGGTACCGACGAATGCCCGTGCGGTACCGGTAAAATGACCGCTGAACATCTGCTGCAGAACTGCCCGACATACAAGGATCGGAGAGAGCAGATGTGGCCATCACCAGTGGAACTGCAAGACAAGCTCTATGGCAGTGACGACAGCCTCAGGATGACCGCCGCTTTTTTCGAAAAAATAATGGTTACTGTCTGACTGCGTACGAAGAAGAAGAAGAAGAAGTATACCTGGGTTCATCACACTCTTTGTGACAGATACATTGGATTGTATCACTGAGTTCACCAGACCTTTCTTGACAAAGACATGGGATTGCTTCCCTGGGTTCACCAGACCTTTTTTGACAAAGGCATGGGATTGTATCCCTGAGTTCACTAGACCTTTTTTGACAAAACATGGGATTGTATCCCTGGGTTCACCAGAACCTTTTTGACAAAGACATGGGATTGTATCTCTGGGTTAATCGGACATTTTTTGACAAGGATATAGGGATGTATACATGGATCTACAGACCCTTTTCGACACATGACTTTACGTTAAACAGACACTTTTCGACAGGAGACTTAGGAATTGTATCACATGGTTCACCAGACCTGTTTCGACACAGACACATCTTTTCACTCGAAATAATTTTATTTCTTTTTCTTTTCGCTGATGGTAGAAGGGCCACCATTCACTCCAATATGCACAAATGCATTGTTGGCAGAAGAATAAAGGGATAGAAAGTAATAAAGGTCTTTTAAACAAGCTCTACCTAAAATGCCTTCCACTCATGGTTTTATTGGTCCCATATGCGCCTCTACAGACACCATAGCCACTGGTCACGAAGTAAATCTATCCCTACCTCGACTCACTGTTGTGCCTTTAACACTTTTCAAACTGACAAGTTCCTCCCAATGAGACCTATTCGCTTCGTTGTCATTTTTGTCATCCCTTTCAATTTGACAGTGACAGTTTTTGGCGTCAAATTATGTGACGCTTCCTGCCGCTACCACTTATTCTGTGACAATAATTAATACAAGAAATGGGTTAGCCTAGAATCCCCACCATTTTTGGACAACAGTCTCCAATTCCAAGAATCTCTTTCTCTCTCTCTCTCTCTCTCTCTCTCTCTCTCTTTCACTCTCTCTTGTGCAGCTAAGCAAAACACCGCCCTGAAAATACGTACACGCCGTGTGTGACCTGTTTGCACTTTCCCTATGTGAGTTTAAATGTACTATTACTGTCCTCGCTAATTTTGGCACTCCCGGAATAAGTTGCTAGTCCCAACACCTCTGCTCCCGAGGCACCTTTTACAGTATTGTTCTAAGCTGAGTGCCCACCTCGGTATTATTCTGAGCTGAGTGTCCTTTTGTTTATTGTACTGAGCTGAATGCCATTCTCGTTATTGTACTGAGGTAAGTGCACACCTCGGTATTGTACTGCGCTTAGTACCCGTCTCGTTATTGTACTGAACTGAGTGCCCGTCTCGTTGTTGTACTGAGCTAAGTGCACACCTCGGTATTGTACTGCGCTTAGTACCCGTCTCGTTATTGTACTGAACTGAGTGCCCGTCTCGTTGTTGTACTGAGCTAAGTGCACACCTCGGTATTGTACTGCGCTTAGTACCCGTCTCGTTTTTGTACTGAGCTGAGTGCCCGTCTCATTATTACACTGCGTTGAGTGCACACCTCGGTATTGTACTGAACTGAGAGTTCCAAACCCGGCACAGTACTGAGTTGACTTCCCACCTCAGTATTGTAGTGGGCTGGGTTCCAACCTCGGCCTGACACAGCGCTGAAAGTGGCTCGTGCTTTACTACAAAACTGGAACATTGTGGAGCTGACGACGGATGGACTCTCTCGGAGCCCCGTGGCTGGTGAAGATGGTAGACCGTCAGTGCTTCGGTACAAGATCGGCACAGCACTAGACTCAGTCTCACACTCAGCATTGCAAAGAGATGAATTTGCCCAACTCGGTGGATCTGACGGATACATGATTCCTTTCTTGAATTCCTATGTTTGTGAAGATTGTAAGATCCACCATTAATTCGCAAGAGCTCTTTAGTTCTGCATTACAAAAGTGTATGTATTTTCAGGGCAAAGAAAGAAACGAA
The DNA here is from genome assembly GCA_036924085.1 of Ariolimax columbianus. NCBI lineage: Eukaryota > Metazoa > Mollusca > Gastropoda > Stylommatophora > Arionidae > Ariolimax > Ariolimax columbianus. Next base: position 97,416,517 of record JAVGWX010000005.1, on the reverse strand, counting down.
AAAGAAGAAGAAGACATATATGAGACAAATGCTGTTGGGAGATATAACAGCCCCAAAAATTACGGTGTTTTTGTAAGATAAAACCGAACCTTGATGTGATGATAAAAGAAGAAGAAGAAGACATATCCTGAGACTAAGATTTAGGAATTCTAAGCACACGATCAGACGGTCCTGGAAACTAATAGCATACAACAGTTGACTGATCCATAAAAGAAATAGGCGTGATTCGAGGAATTTGTGTGTAAAATATGAATTTGACTGTCACAATGATTGAATGATTGATTGGTTATGTGGCTGACGTAACATACCCCAGACAAACAGATCGATATTTCCCTGGCCAGAGTCTTAACTCGAACTTAATAACGTCAGTCGGTGGTTTCGATTGCTGGGGGGAAACCAGATGGTGCGAACACGTGAGACCACTAACCGGGGGGAAATATTGGCACATTAAACGGGGACAAATTTAAAGGACAAATATAGGACAAATTGACAGGACAAATAGGGGACAAATTGACAGAACAAATAGAGGACACATTGATTGGACAAATAGAGGACAAATTTATCGGCACATAAAGTACATATTGATAAAAAAAAGCATAACTCAAATTGACAGACAATCATATGGCATATTGACAAATAATAATAACAGTATTGTTCGCTTAGGTGTCAAAAGCCCGTTGCTTCGAATGAAAACTACCATGTTCAACTGCTGAGCTATGTTCATGCGTAGCGTCTCAACCGAAATCCATACAGAGTTCCTTGGTGGAGCCGAATTCTCCGCTGCTTCGGGATGAGGGCCACGAGGAGTATGTGTTAGCCCAATGTTTGTGTCAGGCTTTCTGTATCTGTCCGTTTCTGATTCCCGTTTTTTTTTGTTTGTTCAGCTCCAGAGAACTCTGGATTGTGTTCACCTTCAGTCAGCGTGACCCTTGCTGTGCTGAGAATACAATGTTGAGAGAGGTATCATGTAACCCCCAGTAAAGGGGACAAGCAGAGGGCACATCTAGAGCCAGAGAGAGAAAATAAGAAAGGATAGGAAAACTGGAGATATATAGACCTATAGCAGATGGACGAACAGAGAGAAGATTGATAGTAAGAGACATGACTTATTAATAAACATGCAGAAAGAGAGTTGGTAGATGGAGGTAGAGTCAATGAGAAGAGGAGAGTGATAGACAGATTAATATTTCACATATACGTAAAAAAAAGAGTAGATTGGCAGTTGGACAGAGACGCAGAAGAAGTAGAAGAAGAAGAAGAAGAAGACGAAGAAAATAGTAAACAAAGAGAGAGAGAAAGAGAGAGAGAGAGAGAGAGAGAGCGAAAAGAGGGAACAAATTGGTAGACAAAAAGAGCATGTTGACAAATAGCGAATATGTTGACAGCAAGGCGAGAGATAAAGAGGCAGAGGGCAGTTAGATAGACACAGAACAGGAGGATAAACAATGTGCATATTGGCAAATAGAGGGTAGAAGGACGTAGAAATAGTGAATAGGTGGAAAACATAATAAATGAACGTTAAATAGATGTTGGCGTATAAATAGCAGCAACACCATCCTAAACACAAACCGACAGAAACAGAAAAGATTCAAGGGGACGGCATGATTGTAATGGGCAGGAAATAAACATGTTCAATTGCTACATCATGGCCCGAGACGAAAGTCGTTGGAGATCTATTACAGCCGACCTTCGATGTTGTGATGACAACTGATCTCATGTTCTCTTCTCCTTGTTGTGTTCGCTCAACTTTCTCAATTGGCTATACAGAGAGCAGTCCTCACAAATATTCTCTGCAGTCTGCTCGCTCACAAGACACGTGTACAATGGTAAGGTTGACAGACAAATCCTAATAATAGTGATCTATCCCTGCCAGTCACGAGTTTGGTAGTTGTCGCCAGGTTGGTTCTGATCTCTTCTAACAGTCTGTCCAGCTCTCTTTTTCTCAAAGTACATGATGTCACGGTCTCCCTGATAAATTCCTCCTCGCCTTGGTGCAATCCTGCCTGCTTTTTGTATTCCCGTGTACGATCCAAATGGGATGATAATCACTGACGTATGATTCGCCGTCTAGTATGTACCTTAGTTAGTTCGTTCCTCTGATCTCACCATGCCCACTTGGAGATGGCAACAGATCCGATCTCATTTGAATATGTATAGAATGTATATATATTAGTTTAAGCTAAACAATCAATAACCAATGACGTCATTGAATAACACTTCGCCGATAATGGATAAGAAAATACGTTAAACAGAAAAAAAGCAACACAATCAACTGGGCTGAAATTGTTATCCGGTAATAAACACTACAAACAACCAGCCCTCGCGATTTCGTTCGACAATACAAGCAGCACTCATCTTAACACTACTACCCACGCATGGTAACAGATGGCCATATTCTCTCCCTAAACATTACGTACATAACAATAATGCTGCAATGTTTATTCTCATTATTGGCCATATATCGACATCAACATATACACACAGGTGTTGAATGTCGGTGGGAATAACGTAAAATACATATGGCGTACATCCACTCCAATTTAATATATTGCTGTCAAGGTTTTATTACGTTGTTCTACATTCATAAATTAAAAGTCATACGTAAACGAGTTTGACGACCCCTACCAGGGAGTACTCTATAATTATGTCACCATATGTATGCATTGTGATAGCAAATTTTTGTATTTAAAATTAGTGTTCTAAATGTCAATACCCGTAGCGGATATTAGCTTTATTAGCAAAGCGGGACATACATAACAAGAAGCTCAAATATGAGAATGAAGATAGAGGCAGTGACCTCAGCTCAAGGATCACTATCCTTAACAAGGACAGTTAGATTCCCAATCCATAGACACTCAAGGGCTGGTTAAGGTATGAGCAGATACCACCTGTGGAGGTCTCAAACCGCCAGAGACTGGGGTGGATTGCTGGTTATGCTGGGATTCTGGACAACGGAAGACCTGGAATCCAGGCTACTCAGACATTCATTATCGGCACATTGGATTGAGGTGACATTATGAAGACTATCAATGACCTCGTCGATGACGACACTGCAATAGATGAATGAGCAATACGCAGACGGACGAGAGAACTTTGAAGTCAGCCAAGGGTATGAGGGAGTTGGATGCATGAGAAGACAGAGCAGAGGTCCGTACAGCCGAGAGAAGCACAAGCCATTGGTATCTACCCTCTGTACCATCTACTGAGGTAGAGACTAAACACCTTAGAGTTTGCGCGGATTTAAGTGAAGTCGTTTCTTAAGAACAGAACAACAGCAAATCCTTCATTGAACGGGCGGTCCGAATTTTTGAGACTCAGCGTGGGCTGTGAGATTTGTTCACACACAGACGATTACTCGACGCTACTGATTATCTCTAAAAAGATTCGCATCCAGTGGTTCCTGGGCTAAACAAAACATGGCCACTGTTTCCCGAGAGCAGGTTGTGACAGACGACTAAGTAAGGTATTGCATGTGGTTCGTAACATCACCATATGGAAGCAAGCCACTGCTACTCAAACAGCACTTCCAACAAAAAAGGTTAACAGCTGTTTTAGGTAAATCAAATACATTATTGGACCTATACCTCTCCCAACTGGTGTGACAGGTCAGATAAACGTTGAGGCTATATGACTACGGCGTTTATTTCACTATTGAGGGATACCATGAAATTTACTAGTGTAGCAGATCCCACTGTTTGCCTTGGCCGTGATCTAACTTAGAACATTCTCACACTCATCCACATCATCATGACCATACTCAGTAAATGACATATCAAACAGCAGGTGGCATATTTATTATATCATACTCATGTCATACAATGAGTAGAGAAATTACAAACACAATATAATACATATCTTAACTAAACATTCAACTAAAACGGGAATTGTAAGCATTAGCTATTGATGGAATTCCCAACTATCTAAAAACCCAGTTCTATTGCCTTGCAATTACATCACACACACATCGCCTTAACTGCGTCTTCAACACACCTTATCAAATACTCTTCCTCACAGAAATCCCCTCAGGCGGGCGATCTCGACATACTCGTTCACAATGTGTCCTTGCTTACAAACACACGTTCAGATTATCTATTAATGCAAAAATCACACACCTATTTGAGCGATCCTGTTCTATCACCAAACATTCGTCCAACCGTCAATCAATCGCTCCTCTATCTAAGTCGGTGAGTTAAACATACTATCCACATTCAGTCTCTCTCTCTCCCATACAGCCTCTCTCTATCTAGCCTCTCCATCTCTCATCCAGCCTCTCTCTATCTAGACTCTCCATCTCTCATCCAGCCTCCCGAGCTAAACTTTGTCTCGAGTTATATATCCTCAAGCAAGACCAGAGCTTGACCAATCGATCTCAGGTATGGTCATCTTCAATTCCAATTGGAACGAAACACTTTGCACACCTGTCACTCATTCTCTCGCAGCAAGCCCCGTTGCCAATTTCGTCTGTCAATCAATCTCCCCCTACCAAAATCGGAAGGCCAGTGGTCAGTTTCTACCTGTCCACATTCCTTAACCCAACTCTGTTCTCCTTTGCTGAGACAGTGAGTGACCTTGACGTGCATTCATGTAGCTTTAAGCTTTAACATGTTCAGGCATCCTAAACTCCCCTTGCTCCGGCGGGAACTGTTACATTACCTCCCTAAACTACAGACCGAAACATGGATGGTCATTTTTTCCATCTGGCAAATGACCACCATTTTCGTCTTCACTATCCAAAATGTAAACACTACTCCTGTTTACAACTTCACTCACATCGTACATGCATAAAAAGACATGTCATTTGATACATATAAACTTTTTGTAATACATACACAATCAATACAAGCAGAAGAAAAACACTGGCTGGTCGTTTTTACAACACAAACCAACACTTTTACATCGTTTTACAGTCAAATTCACCTAAGTCTGTCCCTGTGGGACCTTTAACTCATCAAAACAGAAACACCTTAAGGAATTCTCCTTACTCATTGAGGTCAATATACCTCGACCTGTTCCCGTGCCTTCCTCTAAGGACACGAACCTTCATTGTTACACACGACCAGTTCAGGTCAATTTTCTCAGGCGGTCTCATTACACGCCTGGCCGACGATTCACTTCATACTAACTCCGATTCACTTCATACTAACTCCTGTGAGGCCACGAATGTACGTGGGTTATCCTCTGGCTAGTTATCATTGTCTCTCTTGACAGCTATCCCCTCTCAAAGAAAACAGCAAAATTCTTTATCTTTCCCACAAAAACGATATTTGACAACATATGTCATAGTCAATATTAAAACTTCTGATCAATGTAGTCTTCTCTGCAAAGACTCCACATACATGTGATTCTGGAACTCGTGGTGACTTGTGCTTGCGGAGGCCTACAGTCTGGATGAGATATACTGCTCTGTAGATCACCTAAATAACCTGTATCAAATACCTGTAAACATGATGATTCAACAACAACAAAAAAAACAACAACAAAATAAAGAAAAATTCAATGCATACTATATCGACCATACAACCCACTAAAAATGCAAGTAATACCATTAGTCAAAACCCAAACACCAAATGCAAATGTCAAAATATTTGCACACAAAAACATGATCAAATGCCATCAACCTTCACTCCTGCTCGTGCCCCACAGATGAGCACCTGTTAATGCCCCCTTCAAAAGATACTAAACTGTGACTAAGTTCTAACTTAATCAGGTACTAAACTATGTCCCTAAACTATGACTAAGTTGTAACTTAATCAGATACTAAACTATGTCACTAAACTATGACTAAGTTCTAATTTAATCAGATACTAAACTATGTCACTAAATCAGATACTAAACTATGTCACTAAACTATGACTAAGTTCTAACTTAATCAGATACTAAACTATGTCTGAGTCAAAAGTCAAAAACCGAATCGTCCACCTGTCGAAATACGTCATGTTGTAACCCTACTAGTCCAGGTGCAGTCTTTGTTAAAGTTGGATAGCCACTTTAACTTCTGGCCGTCTTTGTCACGAGGAATCAAAACCGAGTGTTGTGATCTAACTAATTCACCGTTGTTTCCCCAAATTCCCCGCATCAAAGCTACCTGGTCAGATATTAACCGAAGGCATCGCGTCCACGTGTTACCTTGCGTCACGTAATCATTACCTGGCGCATCCAGCTATCCTGCGTCTCTCGTTCGTTCTGTCCGTTTCTCTGGTCGGAAATGTCCCTTTGATCTCGGTCAGTCTAGCTGCAGACTGACCGTCCGTGGTACGCTCATTGTCTGGCGTTTACTTGAGACAACGAATTCAAAGGAATTTTTAACATCTGGCCATTCCTCCATCTCTATACCCTACCCCCTAATTATCAAAATCTCCGTTCTCAAGGATAACGGTAGATGAAACAAATTTTATGCAAATGCATACATCAACTGGAGTTTCACATGATAGCCCATGTGTGTAAGTACTCCACACGACTTTACCTAATTCCATTTCTGATTTCCATGTTTTTGGCTAGCGTCAGTAAACATTGCATCAACCGTTCCTTATCACTACTGCTTATTTTAACCAAACTATGCGTTGCCCCATCAGCTGTCTCTGATTGCTGCGCGATTTCCTCCTGTAAAACGCCCATCGTCTGGTCTGTTTGTTTCTCGGTTGGTTGGTTCGTACCCACCGGTTCTCTGGTAGTGTTACGTACACTTACATCGTCCGCTACTTCAGCCTTCCGTCCATCTGTATTCACTATTTGTGGGAAAAACTTTTCACACTGTTCGTTTGACTGTTGGCTTATCTCGAACTGAGATCTTTTCTTCATCTTTGCTTCGGTGACTGGTTCGCTGTCCTGGCTGTGGTTAACCTGTCTTTCCCGTTTCTTCGTTTTCCTTAGAAACTCTGTTCCTCCTTTGTTGGCTGCACGAGTATTCTTAACCGGTGCGTCCGTTTCACATTCCAACTGTGCGTCATTCCCACTTCCTTCCTCGGTGGCCGAAAGGTTGTCCCTTCTTTCGGTCTGTTCAACCACTTCTCCCGCATGGCTAGAACCTGGCTTGGGTGGGCACGAAACCATAGCTGGTCCTGCCACCATTCCTCCTCCTCTCCTTTCTTCTTTATCTGACGAATCTCTGACTATTTCCTTGTTCGATTCTTCGTCGACTTTAACTAATGTTCTACCAGGCTTGACCACAAGTTCCTGGTAAACTTGGCTCCTTTCAGCACGCCCGACCATGTTAATCGACGTAATACCCTCTTCCTGAATTCTCGGCCTACACTGTCCGATGCGGTAACATTTTATCTGGACCTCTGAGCGAACGTTTGTCTCGTTTGCATTGCGTAACCTGCCCTCCGTCCCTAACTTTTCTGGATACACAAAACCTGTATCTCTTTCTTTCTGTCCATCCGCCTCGTGCTCAAAGTCTCTTTGATAGCTCCTGTTCTGCCTCTCCATCTGTAACCGTGCAAAAGGCCTCTTGTGGGCTAAGAATCTGCCCGATTCAAACTTCTGCCCAACCATTCCTCCTCCTCTCATTTGACTTGGCCTCTCCACCTGGGTTAAACTCCCCTTTTTGACACCTCTTTCCAGTCGTTCACACACATCCGTCCTGAGATTTCCACCTCTGTCCCTCCACGGATCGGAATGTGGAAGTTGTACGGGCTTCCTACTCACTTTCCTACCACTCTGTCCCCTTCCACAATACTGGACCGTGTTTACTTCTGTGATTTCTTGATTTCTTCTCTCCTTCCTAGCTGGTTGGAAAGCTCCGTTTTCAAACTGTTGCAACAGCTGTCGCAGCTTCCATTGGAGATCTTTTTCCTGCCGTTCCAGCCGAATAACTCTGCCTGTTAGTTCTCTTAGCTGGTTTTGTAGTTGACTTTTGTCCTCCCACTTATCGCTGACTGTAGCTCGTGCCATGAAAGGCTTGTTTTTGACAAACAGTCCTCCTCTTCTCCCGGAACTGTTAATATTCCGAAGAATATTAGGGCATCCGATAGACAAATGTCCAAAAGCTAGACAATGATAACATTGTTTAACATTGTCCAACCTCGACATATTGAATAAACCCGTCTGGCCCACCTAAAAAAAGTTATAACACTGTCAAGTACGCACAAAGTCTTGTCAATAATTCAACAATGGGTGGTAAAAAAAATGTCACACTTACCAGTCAGATGATTGGAAAAGCTGTCTATGGTACTAACACTCTAACCACTAGCTACTCCTCTATTCCTAACTACACACACAAGTTATATATAACTGCGACACTTGTGTTAAACGTGCAAATCAAGATCTATAGCTACACACGCACTATATTTATAAATCTACCACGACTATCCGTGGTCAACAGGCACCAAAATAATAATAACGTGTAGCAGATCCCACTGTTTGCCTTGGCCGTGATCTAACTTAGAACATTCTCACACTCATCCACATCATCATGACCATACTCAGTAAATGACATATCAAACAGCAGGTGGCATATTTATTATATCATACTCATGTCATACAATGAGTAGAGAAATTACAAACACAATATAATACATATCTTAACTAAACATTCAACTAAAACGGGAATTGTAAGCATTAGCTATTGATGGAATTCCCAACTATCTAAAAACCCAGTTCTATTGCCTTGCAATTACATCACACACACATCGCCTTAACTGCGTCTTCAACACACCTTATCAAATACTCTTCCTCACAGAAATCCCCTCAGGCGGGCGATCTCGACATACTCGTTCACAATGTGTCCTTGCTTACAAACACACGTTCAGATTATCTATTAATGCAAAAATCACACACCTATTTGAGCGATCCTGTTCTATCACCAAACATTCGTCCAACCGTCAATCAATCGCTCCTCTATCTAAGTCGGTGAGTTAAACATACTATCCACATTCAGTCTCTCTCTCTCCCATACAGCCTCTCTCTATCTAGCCTCTCCATCTCTCATCCAGCCTCTCTCTATCTAGACTCTCCATCTCTCATCCAGCCTCCCGAGCTAAACTTTGTCTCGAGTTATATATCCTCAAGCAAGACCAGAGCTTGACCAATCGATCTCAGGTATGGTCATCTTCAATTCCAATTGGAACGAAACACTTTGCACACCTGTCACTCATTCTCTCGCAGCAAGCCCCGTTGCCAATTTCGTCTGTCAATCAATCTCCCCCTACCAAAATCGGAAGGCCAGTGGTCAGTTTCTACCTGTCCACATTCCTTAACCCAACTCTGTTCTCCTTTGCTGAGACAGTGAGTGACCTTGACGTGCATTCATGTAGCTTTAAGCTTTAACATGTTCAGGCATCCTAAACTCCCCTTGCTCCGGCGGGAACTGTTACACTAGACTGAGAAATAAAGGCCGTATGCACGATAGTCACCGTTTACTGCACCGGCCAGGTTTTCACTTCATCCAACATAGAATTAATCTAGGCTAACATGGATGTGTGAGCCCCTGTTCTCCTGATCTGGAGACCTGAATCCAAGCCGTCTGTCTACCCAGTCAGTATTAACCTAGACCAACATGGATATGTGAGCCCCTGATCTCCTGACCTGGATACCTGAATCCAAAGCGTCTGTCTACCCAGTTAGTATTAACCTAGACCAACATGGATGTGTGAGCCCCTGTTCTCCTGACCTGATGACCTGAATCCATGCCGTCTGTCTACCCAGTTAGTATTAACCTAGACCAACATGGATGTGTGAGTCTCTGTTCTCCTGACCTGATGATCTGAATCCAAGCCGTCGGTCTACCCAGTTAGTATTAACCTAGACCAACATGGATGTGTGAGCCCCTATTCTCCTGACCTGGAGACCTGAATCCATGCCGGCTGTCTACCCACTCTTTATCCTCCGTATAGGCTTCAGTCAACTAAATCTTTCAACTCCCTACGGAGCACATGTCTTCAAAACATATTTTCCGTCCTCATGTCATGTGCCCTTCTTTACAACGATGTCAAGATATTCCTTGTTTTAGTTGTGTTTGTCTCGAGCCTATACTTCTCTTGTCTTGTAATTCATAAATAGAGACTGTTTTGTAATGATGTCACACGGTTTCCTTGATGTATGTGGTGTCCAGTGGTAGAGGCTTTTCCTTACACGATATTCCCCTAATATCTCTGTTTCTATCCATTAGTCAACTTATCAAACTATTTTTAATCTCTCTGTTTTGTCTAGACTCCCATTTAAGACAGTCTTTAGTTTTATTCGATGTTTTTGTTGCTCTCTGTGTCTCTGTTCTGTGCTGTTCCTAAGAAACTCCTTCCGTGCAATCCCGGCATACCCATAGGTGCTCAATCTCTCTTAGTAAATGGCGAATTTTGTGGATAACGATTGTTCGTGCAGCTCATTGATTGTAGATACTTCAGCTTTGTTCTTTCTGAAGCCACAGTGCGGTTGAATATCTTAACTTAACTTAACGTCTTTATCTCGTTCGATTTCATAGTCCTGCAATCTTGGCATTGTTGATTGATCTAGTGATGACTTCAAAAGGCCACGCCTATCTACGTAAAGTGTGTCCTTTATTGATGCTTGTGAAGTAGTGAATGTTCACCATTTCGTTGCCCGGAACCCCAGCATGACAACAGATCCACACACGCCTATGCAGGTGTGAGGCCCTTATAGCTGGCATGCGCTCATGTCTTAGCAAGTCCTTCTGGACCTTCCGAATTAAGTTTTGGTAGTCTGACACGATCACTGCCCTCATAACAGAGGTATCAGATCTGGAATCAGTACCTCCTTCTTTCTCGTACTGGTAGTTGTTGCTGTGTATGACAAGCTCTGCTCAGAAACAATCTGACCTCCCACTCTAGCAGAGAATTCTAAACCGGATATCTCACTGCGTAGCACCGATCCAACAGTATTTATGATCGCATCACTATCCTGAGGATTATCACGTATCAGCTGGCCAACCACCACTCTCTGCATTCCCTGTCAAGAGTTATGATGGCTGTCATTCCATCACCAAACTTCTCTATCAACCATGGCTGAACTGTAGTCATTTTTTTTAATTGTTCTATCAATTGTTCTGTGCTATCCATTCCGATTTTCTCTTGATTCTGGTTTCCTTGATGTATGAGGTGTTATTATGCAATGTGTGCCGTCTGTCGGTGCTACAACATATCCAATTTATTTCTGGCTGGTATTAACAGAAGAATGTACCGCATCTTCAAGACTGGGGTGTCTCTATTGCATCCAACAACAAATCGCATCTTTTCATTATGAATGCATTCTAACCGTTGACACTGTAATCTTGATAGTGGGAGAATACCAAGTCTCTAATCCACAACTGACAGTATCACCAGCCAATACAGGATGAACAAGTTGCGCATGCTCCCAAGCACTGTTGACATCTGTGTATGTTCTGATTGACCTGGTTTCTAAATGAGAGGCTACGATCAAAACATTACTCTAACGTATTTCAACTTGCCCCACCTGTCAATGGCACATACATCCGGGAGGTCAGACTTTACTTTAGAATTGTTCAAGGAACGCCCCATCACGCGCACCCCTGTGAGATTGCCTGAAGGTCTTCTGGATGTCTTTGTCCATTGCACCAGTCCCGTGGGTCAATGTGTCAACTCCATATGTTAGTGTTCGCCCTGGCCATTTGAGTTGAATGTTAGCCATCATTATTGTGTGGATGTTGACAGAACCGATGATAGTGGAGAACCTTCCGGCAGTCCTGGGAATGCTCTCATCGTTCCTCGTGTTCAAGATCCCATGCCTAGAACACTTGTTTTCTCTATCAGCGCAGCTGGTAGTCAGCTGAACAGACTTGGATTGATGCCAACAAACAGCGCATAAAGGTCACAAAGTCGACCAGGTTATGTGCATTCTCCCGGGCGAGATCATATGCGACCGTTTCATGCCTGAACTGCACTGTACTGTGATTATTCTATAGCTTCTCATTGACGTGCAATCTTATATCTAACATCCTTTAGTCAGTTAGCTGCCTATCGCATGCGATGATTGCTACCTGATCAAACGGTTTTGTCTTGATAATGTAATTTGTACTTTGCTTGAATTATAGTGAAGATAAACTGCGATAGTCCTAAACCTTACTCTCTAGTCCAGAGCTACTTTTGACCAGTGGCAAGACATAAGTCAAAATGACTTGGTGTAACTCGGGATGCATATAGTCTGGTTCTATCTTCCTTGACACCGTGTCGCTTGAAAACTAGAGGGATTTGATCGCCCGCCGTTACTGTTCATAAGTTTGAGAGACAAGTAACATAACTCTCAGCAACAGCGACCCCCAGTCTGTAGACAAACAGTTACTGATTCCAGTCGTGTAGTTACGACACAAAGTGACCAGCGGACAATTGGCCCCCTATTACCCCCCCCCCCCCCCCCCCCAGCGCATCCATAAAATAGATCGGACAATACATTGGAGCTGAAGATTGTTAATTGTCTGTTGGACTTATTTTTGTGTGCGGTCCATAAATAAATGTTACTTTTTATATCACGTCTACATAAACATGTGCTAACCATAATAGTGATAGCGTGCCAATCCATGTATACCAACATTTTATCAGCAACAACAACGCTAAGATTCACAACAAGAAAAACACTTCTACAGAATTACAGACCTAATGTTGCTTGTGCATGAATACAGAGAATAACAAGATATGCCTACTATACACAACTATGACTATAGTGTCTTCAGAAATGCATGCAGTTTGAAGATAACGTGAAATATCACTATTAATGAGAAATAGTTTTAGTTATTACAAGATCGACGTTATGTCATTGTTTTCATTCATAAAAAGTAAACTGGGTGCATTGTTAGCTTATTCCGGGTTTATAAAAATATATATCTTCGCTTTCGCTGAATAGTATTTTTTGAAGTTCTACAGTAACAAATAACGATGTGTGGGGGAAATGGTCATTCTAAATGACGAAGCGGTCAAGCGTTTGCAACGTGATCAGACGGTCGTTGTTGGAATTCTTTCCGCAGATCCCTGTGTTCATCGCTGAGGCTACGGAGTTTCGTGCTTTGTGCGACGCGCTCGGCAGGCGAGATACTGTTCTGTGGAGTGAGACCGGGCCATATGGAGAAACCTGAGGCGATGCGGACGAACCCTCGCCTTTCAGGCATCTTTATGAAATCACATTTTGCAGGTTTTTTTGTGACGGAATATGGTAAACGCGCACTGCTATTGTATTGAACGTTTCGAGATGCGTCGCAAATTTAGGTCATTATATCGTTAAAACAATTATTTTCATTTTGTGAAGACGAAACAGAGATATATTGTACCTTTACTATCTGTATGCGTTGAAAGTTAAATTCGTTTCAATAAAACATAGCAATACAATTGTATAAATATTTCTTATGTGAGGCTAAATTGAGAGTCTTTAGCATCATATTTCAAACACACAAAAAATAACATTGCATGCCCTGACAATTGGCGAAAGATCATTCTCAAGCTTTTCACTGGAACCTGATAGTCTGTCTTCAAATGCAACTGGAGACCGAGGAAAGGTACAATGTAGTTGATAGCTTTGACAAATAAGTTATTCAACGATAAAAATATAGAATGTTGGATTCTAAAGAAGCATTGACTCAAAGGAAAAGGACGATTTCACTGAGAAAAATAATGGCATTGGTTTCTCTAAAACTACATCGTAGAACTGTAAGAGGTGCTTGGCTTCACATTACGCAAGCATGCATGCAGTAGACATTTCATTTGTGAAATTACTCACTTAGCCTCTATTAGAAGTACAGTTCTACGGGAAATTAGAGAAATGGTTAAAGAAAATTACTTTATTGCCTTTATAGATAAAACGTGGATAAATTCACAATATGCTAATGAAAAGGAATGGCAATCTGCAGATGGAACTATAAAGAGAATTGTCACAGGCAGAAATAGATAGCCACTACACCAGGTAGCAGACATAATGGACGTTGATGAATGCGGAACCCAGATTTATTTCAAAATCTACCGACAACTGGGACTATCATTTAGAGATGAATGGCAGCAAATTTAGAGAGTGGCAATTATTCATACCGTAATCCAGTAGCACTGGAAAACAAGAGTGCCGACTAATGTACTAATGACAAGATTAAACCTTCACTAACAAACGAACATTTTCAATTTGCGGAAATTCCCCTTATACCAGAAGTGTTGTCACTTGTAAGGAATACACATAACACATAGATGTTTCACATTGACTAAGTAATCCTGGAGCATGATCATAAGTGTTTAAGATTGCCACCGAACAATTCACATTTAAATCTGATAGAACAAGCGACAAGTGACACCAAAACCTTCAAACAATCAGATTTAGAGAAAATTGAAAGGTGAAAGGACAGGTGACAAGGGACACCAACACCTTCAAACAATCAGATTTACAGAAAATTGAAAGGTGAAAGGACAGGTGACAAGGGACACCAACACCTTCAAACAATCAGATTTACAGAAAATTGAAAGGTGAAAGGACAGGTGACAAGGGATAACAAAACCTTCAAACAATCAGATTTACAGAAAATTGAAAGGTGAAAGGACAAGTGACAAGGGACACCAAAACCTTCAAACAATCAGATTTACAGAACATTGAAAGGTGAAAGGACAGGTGACAATGGACACCAACACCTTCAAACAATCAGATTTACAGAACATGGCACATGCTGCACTCTCTGACAATGACACACCATTATTGATTAAATGTGAGGACCATGTATTGAACGAGGAAGATCTTTACTGGATTGCGATTCATTCAGCCGACAGCAGTCATCGATCCCTTTGAGTCATCTGAAACTGAATATGTTGAGAGCATTCTACGTAGATGTATATTTAAATCAAACGAAACATGAATAAATACATAATATTTAATTGGAAAAAAAACACTGACACAAAAAAAAAATTGTAAACCAGATAATTTGTATTAACGCTCAACTAAAACTGATAATCGATATATTATAAACATTGATATACATATATACGGTCAAATCATTTACTCATACCCCTACGATAAATGAAGAAGATCTTGTTACTATTAATGTACTACCAATTAACGAATGAACTGCAAAATATGTTTCATGTGTAAAAGATAATTATTGTTCTCAGGAAAATAACAAATAAAACGTATGTTTTGATATATCCATGCAGTCTACATGATATCTCTGCATAACACATTAACGTCGTAACGAAGATAGAGGGACGTGCACACCATAATGTTGATTGTTGTTGTTGAATGTCTAGGATGAGTAGCTTTACTGGGATCACCTTGATCTCCACCTGGTTAGCCAGACTGCCACGAAACAGGTTTATTTCCGGGGAGAACTGCGTGGAAGTGGTATAGGGTCTTGGTCAGTATATTTTACATGATCCTCCGACTAACATTGCCTGGTCAGTATATTTTACCTGATCCTGACTAACATTACCTGATCATTATATTTTGCCTGATCCTGACTAACATTGTCTACTAAGTATATTTTGCCTGATCGTTGCAAACCTTACCTGATCAGTATATTTTACCTGATACTGACTAACATTGCCCGATCAGTATATTTTTCCTGATCCTGACTAACCTAGCCTAATCAATATATTTTCTCTGATCCAGAATAACCTTTCCTGATCGGTATATTTTTTCCTGATCCTGACTAATCCTTGACTAACCTTACTTGATCAATATGTTTTACCTGATCCTGACTAACCTTACCTGACCAGTATGTTTTGTCTGATAGGTTAATTAATTATTGAGGGAATACATACATTCCAACTACGTGTATTTCTGAACGCGCTATAATCTGTTTATTCCCGTTACTGAGGGCTAGCGGGAAGATTTATACTAATGGGGAATAATGGTCGTTTGCCCCTGCAGAAACTACGCATCCATTTTACTTCATTTTTGATAAAGAAATATGTGCTGTGGATTTGAACCAGTGCCTTCCTGATCAAAGGTTGACTTCAAAACCGTTCGAGTAGCGGTTCCTTATTTCACACAATATTGACATGTTTTAGATTTTGGGAAATTGAAATCTGATACACAAAAACCGTTCCACAATTCAGCCCTCCCTCTCCCTCCTCTACCCCTTAGCTGATGCTGTAACATGTCTGGTCCTTTCCTCCATACTCTTCAAGATCATGCTGACCTGGGTGTACGTGTGCGTGTGCTCACAGGCTCTTGCGCCTACAATTATTTATCAATTCTTCGGTTTATTTTTTAAATCTTTGGCCGGGATTTTAAATTATCGATATTTTCTGAATGTCTGCCACTCACTCTTTCTTCACTCTTTTCCCTCCGCTCCTTTTTCTTTCTATGTGTCATTCTCTTTAGGTAACTCTCTTTTTTACTACTCTCATATCTCCATCAGGCACATTATCTATCCCTATAATTGCTCTCTTTTCACCTCTCTCTTATCCTGGTCTGACTATCATTTTCTGAATGTCTCTCTTTCTACTTTTCTCTAATATCTCTCTATCTCTCCCACATACTCACGCTCACTCTGTCTGTATTTGCTTTATATCCCACTATCCTTCTCTATCTTTTCCTTTTAATAATTGTCCTACCTCTCTCCTTCACAATTGTCTCTTTCATAACCTCTCGCTATTACTTTTCTCTAAGTAACACTTAACTATCCCGCTCCATCTGTTCCTCACTCCCGTACTCTTTCCCTCACTTTCTCTCTCTCTCTCTCTCTCTCTGTCTCTCTCTCTCTCTCTCTTTCTGTCTGTCTTCATTATTTCTTTAAATGCACACCATCTTTCTATTTTTCGCTCTCATTTATCTATTTATAAAAAATAACAAGAATCAGACTTCTAACCAAACCTGTTCACCCGATTCAAGAGAAAGATGGTTACTCCACTCCGCCCCCCCCCCCCTCCAAAAAGTGAAAAAAGGTTTTGGTTGGAGGTTAGCAACACCATCATGTAAAATAAACTACTACTATTAACATTAATTGCTTAAGCAGACACATATCACGGGAGCAGGCTTCATGTGAAGAGGCATCTGCAGTGGTGGCCGTATGCTTCGTAGGGAGCGATATGAAGAAACAGAAGGAAAACCAAACCCAGATTAGTCAAACACGAAGAAGGTCGTGGCGAAACGATTAGGGACACGATTCTGAGCACAACCGTGCCTAACCACAGCACAGTGTCTATGGTAAGTAAACCCCATTAGAAAATTCGTGCTGATGTCGAATGCAGTAGATAATAAGGCACAAAACGCAGCACAGCGCACACCGTCTTTGGAAGAACAGCATTAACAAAGTGAAGTATGGGTAAGGAGGGGGAGAAAAAATTGTTACGGATCTAAGATTAGCCATTAAGAGTGGTTGGGAGTGGGAAGGTGGGTGGGGGAATGGGTGGTTGTTACGTAGTTGGGAAAGGGGGGGGGGTGGGTGTTCGGTTGTTACGTAGTTGAGAAAGGGGGGGGGGGTGGGTGTGCGAGTTATTAACCTAAACAGTTAGGCACAATTGTAACATTTCTAGGACCGACCTGGCGTCGGGATTTTGTCGGTCCTTGTCAAATGCTGAAGAAACTCAACATTGGCCGCCGTATCCAGATCCTTGAATTTATGGTTGGTTGGTTGCTAATGCCAACAATGGGTTGGTAGCCCTTTTGTGCGCCCTGAAATGGACGGAACTTGTGGATTGTAGTAGGTTTCCTAACATCCCGTGCTGATGAAGTGGACCGGGGTCCTCCAGACGGTTGTGCAATTCTTTCTTCATCTACATGTCACTCACTACTACGGGGATCACATCAAACCTCACCTTGTTAGCAAGACTCTTATCCTCGACAACAGCCGTTTCCAGGACAGCCAACACGGAGGTCAGCTGAGAGTTTTGGCCAATGTATTTCTCCTGACCTTGGCTAACATTGTCTGATCAGTGTGTTTTGCCTGACCGGACGTAAACCTCATCGTCCCATGTTAATCTATAAACAACGTATGAAGTAATTTTCTTCTAAACTGCATGTCAGATTCAATGATTTTTCGCATACTGACTTTGAATATTCATAACGTTTTGGAAATATTTTTTTTCTAAGAAATGTTATGCATTTTGAAAAAATGTATTCATTAGGATATATTAGACGCAACCTAAGTGAATTGGACATAATTTTAACATATTAAAGGTACACAGTCGTGATGTTTAAAAAAATGAATATTTTTACCTTCAAATAGGCTCAGTAAAAACAATTTCCTGATTATACCGTGCCGCAATTAGATATTTTGTCAAATGCGGGAAAACAACCCAGGTCATTCATGCGAAACTGTCGTTCAGTTATAGGTGTATCGCGATATTATAGTTTGTGGGGATGTTATTGTGACATGTTGTTGCTTTTCAAATGTTCCATTCATTTCAATTTCAAAATGAGTTTGAAGTGTATATTTATAACAATGCAGAATGTTTGTGTTTTACTATACCAGTTCTTCCCCAGGGAATCTAGGAAGGGTCATTTATATTGCGATATTCATGACCAAGAGAAACGAACGCAATTGGCGCTTAGTCTGGATAGATCATCTTTTTACCGATGGTTTGGACAGGGCTCGGAGTACACTCCTATCAAGCAAAGTAGGAAAAGGAAATTTGACGATTTCGACAGAGATGTCGTAAAACGGGAGATACTTAAACTGCTGAAGAAAATTCATCTTGTTACTCTCCGGAAACTAAAATTAACATTGCAATCCGACTGCAGTATTGAAGTTTCCAAAATTTCTCTTTGGAAAAGTGTAAGAGCCGCCTGCTTTATATTGAGGAAAACTTTAGGTGGCAAAAATATTATATGTGAAAAGCCAAATTTTATTGCTGCTCGAAGCAAATACCTGAGACAGAATCGTGAACGGTGTAGGTAAGGCTTTGATACTGTATTTGTGGATGAATCCTGGGTCAATGCTCACCACACCTAAGATAAACAAGAGCAATGAGTTGACTGTGAACAGAAAGGACAATGTTCAAGCAGCAAAAGGCAGAGCATTCTTTTAATTTTAGTCATTAAATATGCTTCATTGTTAGAGAGTGTTTACCGTGTTATTTACTGTATGTATTCGTGTCCTATGGTAGATACATGTTGCAACGCTTCAGATGGTAACTACTCCACAGTAAACCTAGACCATGCACCAAATGTATGAAAAAGTGGATGTGTAGAGTTTATAGAATGTGTGAAGAAGTGGAAGTGTAGAGTTTATAGAATGTGTGGAAAAGTGGAAGTGTGGAGTTTATAGAATGTGTGGAAAAGTGGAAATGTAGAGTTTATAGAATGTGTGGAAAAGTGGGTGTATAGAGTTTATAGAATGTGTGGAAAAGTGGAAATGTAGAATTTATAGAATGTGTGGAAAAGTGGAAGTGTGGAGTTTATAGAATGTGTGGAAAAGTGGAAATGTAGAGTTTATAGAATGCATGGAAAATAACACTGAGACAGGAATTATAGAGATAGCAGATACATGACAAAAAAGAGCAAATCATTATGGAGACTCATCAAAACTAAAAATTGGTGTGAAGTGGTATCCACACAAACTATTGAAGCTAAACATATAGTAGGTTTTATTGTACATCTAGAGAAATTCAGTACAGAAATATATGTGGAGGCATTAGTGAAAGACTAATTCGTCTACAAACAGTCGAAAGGTTGGGAAAACTGCCACATTAATTTATCTCTACACGCCTTGCAATGACAACAATAATTCACGTCTACACTCCGTGCAATGACAATAATAATCCATGTCTACACGCCTTGCAATGACAATAATAATCGATGTCTACACTCCGTGCAATGACAATAATAATCCATGTCTACACTCCTTGCAATGACAACAATAATCCATGTCTACACTCCGTGCAATGACAATAATAATCCATGTCTACACTCCTTGCAATGACAACAATAATCCATGTCTACACTCCGTGCAATGACAATAATAATCCATGTCTACACTCCTTGCAATGACAACAATAATCCATGTCTACACTCCTTGCAATGACAACAATAATCCATGTCTACACTCCTTGCAATGACAACAATAATCCATGTCTACACTCCTTGCAATGACAACAATAATCCATGTCTACACTCCGTGCAATGACAACAATAATCCATGTCTACACTCCTTGCAATGACAACAATAATCCATGTCTACACTCCTTGCAATGACAACAATAATCCATGTCTACACTCCGTGCAATGACAACAATAATCCATGTCTACACTCCTTGCAATGACAATAATAATTCATGTCTACACTCCGTGCAATGACAACAAAAATGATGAAAGAAAAAGGAGAGTTATTTCAGTGTCTTTCATGAATTATAAATTGAGTGAGTGAGAAGGACGACATGATCTTAGTGGACGAAATTAATGGAAAAGCAGAGGATTAATATCATCGCAAGAACACTGCTTAGGAATATTCATTGACACCTCCATAAAGCGAAACAGCAAAGAAGAAGAGATTATACATTGACGTACTCTGAATAGTCTAATAATAAAAAAGCAATCTTCCACCACAAAACGTCACATCAAAGCTTGGTAGAAGAAGAACCTGGAAGTTCCATCACAAATTGATTGAAAATTAATAAGACAAAGAATAAATATAACAGATTGCAAAGTAATTCCCGAGATCTTTATAAATATACTGATCGCTGGAAGTAGAAATTACGCAAACATCGCAGAGAAAAGATCAGAAAAGTGAAAGGTCAATAAACGTCAGAAATCTATTAGAAAAATAAATAGAAGTGGAAGCTAATATAAATGAAATATGTCAATATATGACAACCTTTTTCGAGACACTAATTAGAGAAACTGGAAACATTAAGAGTTTATAGACCATCTTTAATAGAGCCACGACGAATATTGTCAATTAGAACTGACGTAAACAAAATTTAAGAAATAGCAAAGGTAGAAAAGAAATTGTGAAATGCTGAAGTGAAAGAATCTATACAGGCTTAAATGAAAATCAAAGACATGGCTAACGTTCAAGAGGCAAGAAGATTATATTACCTGCCAAACAGCAAGACGAAATACAAAACGAGTAATCAACATCCTAATGAGGAACAACGAAAAACAATATGAAGAGCGAATAGCATCCACAGAAAAAAGTAGCCCGAGAGATTTTCTATAGAAGTATTAGACCAATGAGGTTAAGAGATGAGAGCTTCAATTATACTAAAATCATTAACGATAGAAAAAAGGATACACTATATTTAACGAGTACGTAAAACAAGAGCAGTGCAAAGAGATCTTCCAAGAATTTTTCTACGCAACAAGAACCAAGGAACAATCGGTAATAATCCAAAACAAAAATGGATCAAGTGAAGCCTGATATCTTGACTCAATAATTAGAAAAGGAAAAAAGCCAACCATAGAAATAAGTCAGAAATAAGCCAGAAAGTCAGAAATAAGTCACGTGTGCATCTGGTCTGGTAGTATTGTTTCAGATGATAAAGGCGTGATATAAAAAATGAAACTATTTATCATTAAAGTCTATGCTATTAATAATTAACTGTCGCCCGTGCTTAAGCACTCAAATATCAGCTTGACAATAAACCACCAACAGATATACAATACACTTTTACCAACTCGGTGCTACCAATGTCAAACTTGGTATATATCCAAAGCGCAGGAGAGGAAAATTACAACGTGTGGAATGAAATGTTTACGCAGAGGACGAGTAACTGGTATCACCAGAAGAGATATTGTGGGAACACATTATTGAAATTTCAAGAGCGATGGAGAAAGAGAGAAGAGAGTATTTACACACAAAATGTGGAAAGAGAGAAGAGAGTATTTACACACAAAATATGGAAAGAGAGAAGTACATTAGACGATTGGCAAGAAGCTACAATTGCGTCAAGCTAGAAGAATAGAGAAACAAGGATATTATAAATGTGTTGGGAATTACGACTTGTGCTGAATTTCAAGACATAAAACATTATTATTCGGTTGTCTCATGAGACTACAATATGATTAAACGACTACGGCATGAAGGTCTGGCTGTAAATCAGATAGATCGATGACATATCTGAAGTCCTTCAACTTGAACCTACAATAACCGTTCCAATACCTTGGTCAAAGAAAGGTGGCTTGAACTCCCCACGGCGCTTAGCAGTATGAGCGGCTAGAAAAATAAGTGAGCGTTTAGTCTCGTCTGGCTTGCTAGGCTTGAGTGTCAATGACACGCATTAACTTGTATTACCTTGAGACAGAGAGTAACCCCCGGCAGTCGATGACAAAGTGTATCAATATACACACACATACACTCAAACAGTTCCGCAAATACACTCACACATACAGACAGTCAGACATGCATACATACACACACTCACACACTCACACACTCACACACGCACACATACACACACACGCACACACACATGCACACACACGCACACATACAGATACACACAACGACAGTTTACAGACTAATATACCAATCAATCTCTAAGAGTACACATCGATAGATATTGTTTCCGGAGCTACTTGTGCGAAGATCTTCAGCTTTCACGAGGCCTCTCTGTTAGCGGCTCACATTCAGGAAAGGAAAAAAAAGAGGTGGGGGGGGGGGGGGGGGGGGAGAGCATGCCACAGAAGGTGAAGGTGTATTTGGCTTCTCCTGACTTTAATGCAATGACAGGTTTCTCAGAAGGTTCATCATTACGGAAATCATATTTATACCTTGGTCTGTATGTTTTACCTGACCCAAACGTGAGGTGGGGTCCTTGTTGGAATGTTTCACCTGACCCAAACTTGAGGTGGGGTCCTTATTGGAATGTTTCACCTGACCCAAACGTGAGGTAGGGTCCTTGCTGGAATGTTTCACCTGACCCAAACATGAGGTAGGGTCCCTGCTGGAATGTTTCACCTGACCCAAACGTGAGGTAGGGTCCTTGCTGGAATGTTTCACCTGACCCAAACGTGAGGTAGGGTCCTTGCTGGAATGTTTCACCTGACCCAAACATGAGGTAGGGTCCCTGCTGGAATGTTTCACCTGACCCAAACGTGAGGTAGGGTCCTTGCTGGAATGTTTCACCTGACCCAAACGTGAGGTAGGGTCCTTGCTGGAATGTTTCACCTGACCCAAACGTGAGGTAGGGTCCTTGCTGGAATGTTTCACCTGACCCAAACGTGAGGTAGGGTCCTTGCTGGAATGTTTCACCTGACCCAAACGTGAGGTAGGGTCCTTGCTGGAATGTTTCACCTGACCCAAACATGAGGTAGGGTCCCTGCTGGAATGTTTCACCTGACCCAAACGTGAGGTAGGGTCCTTGCTGGAATGTTTCACCTGACCCAAACGTGAGGTAGGGTCCTTGCTGGAATGTTTCACCTGACCCAAACATGAGGTAGGGTCCCTGCTGGAATGTTTCACCTGACCCAAACGTGAGGTAGGGTCCTTGCTGGAATGTTTCACCTGACCCAAACGTGAGGTAGGGTCCTTGCTGGAATGTTTCACCTGACCCAAACGTGAGGTAGGGTCCTTGCTGGAATGTTTCACCTGACCCAAACGTGAGGTAGGGTCCTTGCTGGAATGTTTCACCTGACCCAAACGTGAGGTAGGGTCCTTGCTGGAATGTTTCACCTGACCCAAACGTGAGGTAGGGTCCTTGCTGGAATGTTTCACATGACCCAAACGTGAGGTAGGGTCCCTGCTGGAATGTTTCACCTGACCCAAACGTGAGGTAGGGTCCTTGCTGGAATGTTTCACCTGACCCAAACGTGAGGTAGGGTCCTTGCTGGAATGTTTCACCTGACCCAAACGTGAGGTAGGGTCCTTGCTGGAATGTTTCACCTGACCCAAACGTGAGGTAGGGTCCTTGCTGGAATGTTTCACCTGACCCAAACGTGAGGTAGGGTCCTTGCTGGAATGTTTCACCTGACCCAAACGTGAGGTAGGGTCCCTGCTGGAATGTTTCACCTGACCCAAACGTGAGGTAGGGTCCCTGCTGGAATGTTTCACCTGACCCAAACGTGAGGTAGGGTCCTTGCTGGAATGTTTCACCTGACCCAAACGTGAGGTAGGGTCCTTGCTGGAATGTTTCACCTGACCCAAACGTGAGGTAGGGTCCCTGCTGGAATGTTTCACCTGACCCAAACGTGAGACTGGATCTTTTTTCAGAATGTCTCACATGACCATAAAGTGAGGTGGATCTATGTCAATAAGTTTCAGCTTCCCATAATTAGAAGTGGACGTTAGGTCATTTGGTTTCACCTGATATTAACTTGAGGCGGAGCCATGGCTATTATTTCGTTCCTGACACTGACACCAGTCTTGGCCACCATGTACTAGCTAACATAATGCAGACGAGCAATGGGCCAGTAAAAAGAAATACATTAACGACAAACCAGACACATCACTAACAAAGTTATACAGACCAGAGTTGTACTATGTTATACAGACCAGAGTTGTACTATGTTATACAGACCAGAGTTGTACTATGTTATACAGACCAGAGTTGTACTATGTTATACAGACCAGAGTTGTACTATGTTATACAGACCAGAGTTGTACTATGTTATACAGACCAGAGTTGTACTATGTTATACAGACCAGAGTTGTACTATGTTATACAGACCAGAGTTGTACTATGTTATACAGACCAGAGTTGTACTATGTTATACAGACCAGAGTTGTACTATGTTATACAGACCAGAGTTGTACTATGTTATACAGACCAGAGTTGTTCTATGTTATACAGACCAGAGTTGTACTATGTTATACAGACCAGAGTTGTACTATGTTATACAGACCAGAGTTGTTCTATGTTATACAGACCAGAGTTGTTCTATGTTATACAGACCAGAGTTGTACTATGTTATACAGACCAGAGTTGTTCTATGTTATACAGACCAGAGTTGTACTATGTTATACAGACCAGAGTTGTACTATGTTATACAGACCAGAGTTGTTCTATGTTATACAGACCAGAGTTGTTCTATGTTATACAGACCAGAGTTGTTCTATGTTATACAGACCAGAGTTGTTCTATGTTATACAGACCAGAGTTGTTCTATGTTATACAGAATCTAGATCAGTGCACTTACTATTGATACCCTGAAATGGCAATTATTACGGATCGCGATGGTCCTGTAGCTCTATGGCTAGACACACTCCTGATCAATCCACAAGAACGGGCAAATCTACTCTACATTTGTTTGATTTTGTACTCATGCAACGCGTAGATTAGTATGTTCATCGATGGCAATGCCGTTTTTTAACACCATTTAATGATTTCCCCTGCATATCCATATCTACTGGCCTATACTTGGCCTTTTAAACAGCCACAATGAACGATATTTCATTACGTTAACCCCAGCATGACCAGGACGGATAATCCCCATATACCCTTGACGTGTTGAGGTCTCTGTGTCCGCTATCAACACGTGCTTTCGTTGCTACTTATGTATCACTTGAATTAAAAGTCTGTTTCATTAGTAGCTCTTTTTCTACATTTGAGGTGTAAAGGTCTTTTACATACTTGCAATCGAGTGTACAAACAGACATGTTTTGCATGTTGTGTTAGCATAATGGATGGACGGACTCTATTTGACCTTCATGTAGGCCATTATTGGAAAGGGACTGCATGACCCTAAGAATGTCTGTCCGGACAGCGACTAACAGATTCATTTTTCATAGTTCAACTTTCAATGGTTCATTTAGGTGCATAACATGAACAATTGGACCTCCGATATTATTGTCCGTGTGAAACATAGGGTCAGGTGAAACAATATACTGATCAGGCTGTGTTAATTAATCAGGCAAAACATACTGATCAGACTGTGTTAGTCAGGGTCAGGCAAAACGTACCGATCAGGTGATGTTAGTCAGGGTCAGGGAAAATATACTGATCATCCTATGTTAGTCAGGGTCAGGTAAAATATACTGATCATTCTATGTTAGTCAGGGTCAGGCAAAATATACTGAAAATCCTATGTTAGTCAGGGTCAGGCAAAATATACTGATCATCCTATGTTAGTCAGGGTCAGATGGAACATACTGATCACGACCCCACCTCATTTTCAAGCAGTTCTCCCTGGAAACAGGCTGTTTCGTGAAAGTGTGGCTAATGAGATTAGTATCGGCGCTCCCTAAAGGTGTGTGCTTACTGAGTAGCATCACATTGCCTTACAGCCAGGAGTGCGCTTTTCTAGCTTTTTAAATAACGTCTCGAATGTGAGAAGAGCCACTGTAACCCGCGACTAAAGAAACTCGTCAAGAGTTCTTAACTCAAGTATGAGAAGCACTAACAACAACATCCTCTCAGCTAAAGTGACCCCATGGGCAATGCTTTAATGGGCTCTTTTGCACTTCTGTTCTTTCAAGAATCTGCGCCACTGGTTTCCCCAAAAACCCTCAGGAAATGACGAAGTGTGTTTGAAACTGGTGTTTCTAGTACCTCATTGGTTGTACACAATTCTACCCCGCCTTCTCAATGTCCTTTGTTAACCCATTGGTTGAACATACTTCTGTAACAGTTCCAGCTGGAGCATAGGCGTTAAGCGCAGGAGTAATGGGGCCGACGACACTGGGAACAAAGGTTACCTGAATGTGTGTCAAGGTTAATCACCATCTCGACACTAAGTCGACAAAAGAAACGAGGGGTTAAGGGAAGAATGTGTCTGGTACAGGTGGCGGTTAGGAATTGACCACTCTGGCGTTCCGATTTAGGTAGTGGGGGGTTGGTGGCAGTCAGAGGTCGTCACGTTCTACTGCTGCGACATTTTGAGTGACAGGTATTATGAGTGATTCGTCCAATAACAACTAGTTGGAAGTAGATCCAAAAGTCTCTCCCCCTAATACCTATTTTAGTCTTCCAAAAGCTTGGAAATCACGTTGGGACTAGGTCTGATGAGTACAGCAGATGGGGTAGACACTGAAAGTAGAGGGCTATGATGGCTGAATCCGTTGCTAGGGAAGTATGGAGTCGAGCATTGTCATGTTACAAAAGGACTCCTTTTCTCAGAAGTCTACGTTGTTTGAATGTGATTGCGGGTTGAAGTTGGCTCCTGCGAATATCTGTATACGTGGCAGTGGTGTCCCTAGACATGAAATGCTTGAAACTATCGCCTCGTTTATCCCGATAGAGTGTCAGCATAGCTTTCTCTACAGATTGCTGCATGCGAAAATTCTTTGGTTACGGTGAGGAGAGATGAGGTCATTCCTTGCTCGCTCTCTTCGTTTCAGGATTGTAGCAATGAACCCAGGTATCATCTCCAGTAACAATTCTTGTTAAGAAACAATAACCTTCTGCCTCAAAGAGCAGCACAAGTTCCTGACAGGCATCAACGCAATGATGTGTCAATTCTGGACTATGTTGCTGTGACACCCACATTGCAGACACGCTGTGACAGTGTAGCACATCATGGATAGTGTGGTGTGCTGAAAATTGTCTGATCTCCAGATGTGGGGAAATTTCATTCACAGTCAATGGCATTTTTATTTGGCGAGACGGTCAACGGCTGCATTCAACTCTGATGTCACTACTCGTTGTGCCTGGCCTGATAGTGAACAGTCTGTAAAAGAACTCATACAGTATTAGAACTTTTACTCCATTTATACAATCACTAGAGTGAAAGTCATTGTATTGGATCTTCATTCGCCGATAAGTTCTGCAGGTACCACAACTTCGCTGATAAAGAATAATGATAACATCACTTCTCCTCTTTGGTGCATGTCAGTAGACGGGCGACCATCTTTTAACTGCAATTTTGACATCATGATGTTCATCTGCGCCGGTATGGCACGTGCAGGACCATTTTGACATCCTTAGCAATCATATTAACAAGTTACAATACAAAAGATTGGTTTTCTAATTTCAATCCCACTTTTAACGTTTTCATGTGAATCCCCCTCGTATAATCGGCCTATCTGAAAATACGTGCCTGGCTCAGTGTTATGGAAGGAAAGGCGATGAGGAAGGGAACTGGTGTCCTCATCTTATAAACATGAGTTGGATTCGTAGAATGCAACATCTAACACATCATCCCCAGCAGTAAGATCTTACAAGGGACTACTTTTATCTTTGTATATCAATAGAGAGGACTTGAGATCAGACGATTTGTACATTACATAGAAAGGACTTGAGATCAGACGATTTATATATTACACACAGAGGACTGGATCTCGGAAGATTTGCATGACAAACAAAAAAAGACAGAAATAGATAAATGGGATAAAAGAGAGCTAATGTGTGAAACATACACGCAGAGATAGAAAGGGTGAGGTGGGGGTGGGGGGTGAAGTAAATTAGAGAGAACGAGAGACGATTTATGAATAATTTGACCAAATAAATGAACAGTCACAGAATGAGAGTTAAACATCTGGTGGGAAAGAGAGACAGAGAGAAAGTAAGAAAGAGGGTTGATGAATATACTGAACAAATAAATCAACAATAACATAAATAGAGTTACATAGAAAAACATAAATAGAGTAACATAGATAAACCATAGCATAAATAGAGTAACATAGATAAACAACAACATAAATAGAGTAACACAGATAAACAATAACATAAATAGAGTAACACAGATAAACAATAACATAAATAGAGTAACACATAAACAATAACATAAATAGAGTAACACAGATAAACAATAACATAAATAGAGTAACACAGATAAACAACAACATAAATAGAGTAACACAGATAAACAATAACATAAATAGAGTAACACAGATAAACAATAACATGAATAGAGTAACACAGATAAACAATAACATAAATAGAGTAACACAGATAAACAATAATATAAATAGAGTAACTCAGATAAACAATAACATAAATAGAGTAACACAGATAAACAATAACATAAATAGAGTAACACAGATAAACAATAACATAGATAGAGTAACATAGATAAACAATAACATAAATTGAGTAACACAGATAAACAATAACATAAATAGAGTAACATCGCTGGAAACAGAAATGAATGATGGACAGAGAGAGGTTTAACGAACAAGCGTTGTATGAATATTAGACAGGGATTAGCTGTAAGCCACCTTAATCCTCCCAAATGCCGGCTGTAATCCCGTTCTAAATAACTCGATAATTCGCATTTCTTAACCAGCCAAGTCTGGCTGATAGCATCAAGCTGGTGGTACTCATTCAGGGCAAGTCCACCTAGATTTGTTTTACCTGCTTTAGTTCACCTTGAGTCCAGGAGGGGCGTGTTTACGTCATTAGCGGTACAGTTTTACTTAGTGTATGTCATCAACCGTTGGCTTGCGGTCCTTATTGTTTCAAATAGGGCGTTGTTGATGTTGGTGTTGGATTAAGATGCTGAGCAGCGTATGAGCTGCAGTGGTAAGCGATCCACAGCTGACTGCTATCGTCAGGGCCAGCGAACCAGAGCTGCCAAGACCCTTCTACACCTCCACGTGGTGATCCTGGATAACAGGCTGTAGCAGGGCAGACTGGCTAAGGAGGGAATGCTAACCCGGTACTAAAAAATGCTTGCTGAAGTCGGATGTGTTGGACCGAGAGGTGCAAATATCGCAGTCAAGCTGTAAACTACGACACAACGCATTCCGTTCTTTGAACTATATTCTGCTACTTAAGCCCTTTCAGGGTTTGGTAGTGGGAGATTGAGAATGAACGAAGCCAAGCCGCTAGTATTTGAGTTAATTAAAATCTATAACAACGTTTTTCAGTGGCAGATTACAATGGTTCTTTGACACCCTGAAACGTGCTTGAAAAGGTGGGCCGGGTCATCTTGGCTGTTGTGTAATGCACTTCTCTTCTGTAAGCTCACCACTATGGGGATTACATAATATTCTGACACAGCCTGATTTAAGGGAGCACGACCTCAAACGTGAACTGGGGTCAGGATACATTCTGCTACTTGCAAAGTACTTTTCAGGGCTTGGTAGCTGGCGATTGAGAACGAACGAAGAAGAAGAAGATCGATATGTTTCCTGTGACCCTTATTATTCTTAGCTTGTCTGCACACTCGATTGCGAATATATACAAAAAGACCTCTACTTCCCAGGGGGTAGAAGAGAATGACCAAGAAGATAGGAAGTTGTTTGAATAATATGGGTCTGCAGTGATGAAAGATACTAGGCCCAAGAAGGGCGACTTCCACTCTCTACGCCTCGCAATGGCTTAGGTGGAGGGACAGTCTTGTCAGGAAGTTATTTTATAAACTACACAATTGAAGGGGCCACATACTCAGAAAGACCATATCTTGAGTCCACACCGTGTACCCGGAAATATGTAGTGTTACAGAACCATGGCCTTCTTTAGTCTATCAAGACTTGGACATGTACAGAACCACGGCCTTCTTTAGTCTATCTAGACTTGGACATGTACAGAACCATGGCCTTCTTTAGTCTATCTAGAGTTGGCCATGTACAGAACCATGGTCTTCTTTAGTCTATCTAGAGTTGGCCATGTACAGAACCACGGCCTTCTTTAGTCTATCTAGACTTGGACATGTACAGAACCATGGCCTTCTTTAGTCTATCTAGAGTTGGCCATGTACAGAACCACGGCCTTCTTTAGTCTATCTAGACTTGGACATGTACAGAGCCACGGCCTTCTTTAGTCTATCTAGACTTGGACATGTACAGAAACATGGCCTTCTTTAGTCTATCTAGACTTGGACATGTACAGAACCATGGCCTTCTTTAATCTATCTAGAGTTGGACATGTACAGAACCATGGCCTTCTTTAGTCTATCTAGAGTTGGCCATGTACAGAACCACGGCCTTCTTTAGTCTATCTAGACTTGGACATGTACAGAACCACGGCCTTCTTTAGTCTATCTAGATTTGGACATGTACAGAACCATGGCCTTCTTTAGTCTATCTAGACTTGGACATGTACAGAACCATGGCCTTCTTTAGTCTATCTAGACTTGGACATGTACAGAACCATGGCCTTCTTTAGTCTATCTACACTTGGACATGTACAGAACCATGGCCTTCTTTAGTCAATCTAGAGTTGGCCATGTACATAACCACGGCCTTCTTTTGTGTATCTAGAGTTGGACATGTACAAAACCAAAACCATGACCTTCTGTAGTGTATCTAGAGTTGGACATGTACAGAACCATGACCTTCTGTAGTGTATCTAGAGTTGGCCATGTACAGAACCACGGCCTTCTTTGGTGTATCTAGAGTTGGACATGTACACAACCATGGCCTTCTGTAGTGTATCTAGAGTTGGCCATGTTGTACAGAACCATGGCCTTCTTTTGTGTATCTAGAGTTGGACATGGACAGAACCACGGCCTTCTTTTGTGTATCTAGAGTTGGACATGTACAAAACCATGACCGTATGTAGTGTATCTAGAGTTGGACATGTACAGAACCATGGCCTTCTTTAGTATATCTAGAGTTGAACATGTACAGAACCATGGCCTTCTTTTGTGTATCTAGAGTTGGACATGGACAGAACCATTGCCTTCTTTTGTGTATCTAGAGTTGGACACGTACAGAACCATGGCCTTCTTTTGTGTATCTAGAGTTGGACATCTACAGAACCATGGCCTTCTGTAGTGTATCTAGAGTTGGCCATGTAGTACAGAACCATGGCCTTCTTTTGTGTATCTAGAGTTGGACATGTACAGAACCATGGCCTTCTTTAGTATATCTAGAGTTGGACATGTACAGAACCAAGGCCTTCTTTTGTGTATCTAGAGTTGGAGATGTACAGAACCATGGCCTTCTGTAGTGTATCTAGAGTTGGCCATGTAGTACAG
Organism: Ariolimax columbianus; assembly: GCA_036924085.1. Classification (NCBI taxonomy): domain Eukaryota; kingdom Metazoa; phylum Mollusca; class Gastropoda; order Stylommatophora; family Arionidae; genus Ariolimax; species Ariolimax columbianus. Next base: position 97,384,906 of record JAVGWX010000005.1, on the reverse strand, counting down.
AACCTTGGCCTTCTTTTGTGTATCTAGAGTTGGACATGTACAGAACCATGGCCTTCTTTAGTATATCTAGAGTTGGACATGTACAGAACCATGGCCTTCTTTTGTGTATCTAGAGTTGGACATGTACAGAACCATGGCCTTCTGTAGTGTATCTAGAGTTGGCCATGTAGTACAGAACCATGGCCTTCTTTTGTGTATCTAGAGTTGGACATGTACATAACCATGACCGTCTTTAGTATTTCTAGAGTTGGCCATGTAGTACAGAACAATGGCCTTCTTTTGTGTATCTAGAGTTGGCCATGTACAGAACCATGGCCTTCTTTTGTGTATCTAGAGTTGGCCATGTACAGAACTATGACCTTCTTTAGTATATCTAGAGTTGGCCATGTAGTACAGAACCATGGCCTTCGTTTATGTATCTAGAGTTGGCCATGTAGTACAGAACCATGACCTTCTTTAGTGTATCTAGAGTTGGCCATGTACAGAACCATGACCTTCTTTTGTGAATCTAGAGTTGGACATGTACAGAAACATGGCCTTGTGTTGTGTATCTAGAGTTGGCCATGTAGTATAGAACCATGGCCTTCTTTTGTGTATCTAGAGTTGGACATGAACAGAACCATTACCGTCTGTAGTGTATCTAGAGTTGGACATGTACAGAACCATGGCCTTCTTTACTATATCTAGAGTTGAACATGTACAGAACCATGGCATTCTTTTGTGTATCTAGAGTTGGACATGTACAGAACCATGGCCTTTTTTTGTGTATCTAGAGTTGGAGATGTACAGAACCATGGCCTTCTTTTGTGTATCTAGAATTGGACATGGACAGAACCATGGCCTTCTTTTGTGTATCTAGAGTTGGCCATGGACAGAACCATGGCCTTCTTTTGTGTATCTAGAGTTGGACATGTACAGAACCATGGCCTTCTGTAGTGTATCTAGAGTTGGCCATGTAGTACAGAACCATGGCCTTGTTTTGTGTATCTAGAGTTGGACATGTACATAACCATGACCGTCTTTAGTATATCAAGAGTTGGCCATGTAGTACAGAACCATGGCCTTCTTTTGTGTATCTAGAGTTGGCCATGTACAGAACCATGGCCTTCGTTTGTGTATCTAGAGTTGGCCATGTACAGAACCATGGCCTTGTGTTGTGTATCTAGAGTTGGCCATGTAGTATAGAACCATGGCCTTCTTTTGTGTATCTAGAGTTGGACATGAACAGAACCATGACCGTCTTTAGTATATCTAGAGTCCAACTTCAATTATTATTTCAGCACCTCATCAAGCTGGCTGTGGAACACCAATGTAATGGACAATAGAATGTAAAGTAAATAATTTATTTACATCTTCTTCTTCTTATTATTATTATTCTTTTTCTTCTTCTTCTTCTTCTTCTTCTTCTTCTTCTTTTTCTTCTTCTTCTTCTTCTTCTTCTTCTTTTTCTTCTTCTTCTTCTTCTTCTTCTTCTGCGTTTGTTCTCAATCTTCTACTACCAAGCCCTGAAAAGGGCTTTGCAAGTAGCAGGATGCAGTCCGGAGAACGTCATGCATTGTGTCACTAGTTTACAACTTGACTGAGATATTGCCACCTTTCGGTCTGACACATGCGTTTTCGGCAGTTATATACATCTAAAATCGTAGTTGCCACCTTCCTGACGGATTGAATGATGTTAGTCTAACTCCAATACAATGAGACATAGGATAGCAGGTAAGACGCGGATGGCACTTGGGAGTAATGACGCATGTGGTCATGTCTCCTCTATGGTGTAAAAATACTAACTGGACGAAACTATTTCTCGACAACAAGGTCACCTCTGAAAACCCCAGTACGACATGTTGCCTGGATTATAATTGTGCACATGACTTGACAATGTTCGGACTGCTTCGAACATCGCGGCCATTTTGCATTTTCTAAATTCCGTAACATTTTTTATGCAATCATGTTATCTTCGCGCGTGCCTGCAAACTGCGTGCGCAACTCGAGAGCAGGAATATTTGCTTTCCATTCAGCCAGATTTGTCATTATCATATCATTAGCCTTATACTTTCGAGGGGGAGAGAGAGAAGAAGACAGTGGGAGGGGGAGAGATGCCAGAACCAAAGTAGGTAGGGGGTAGAAAAGGGAGGGGGTGAGCTTGGATATAAAGAGATGGCGATAGAGAGAGAGGGCTTTAATGTTATTGTTCAGAGGGGGGGGGGGAGAGGGGCTGTTAGATAAAGTTGTACGCATTAGCCTGTGACAGATAGAAGAGATGAGAGTGGCAGACAAATAGAAAGATAAGATAGGAAGACAGAAGTATGAGAGGGAGAACAAGAGGGTGAGAGAGAGAGAAGGAATGTAAGATAGAAAGGAAAAGTGGTTAGAGAGAACGGCTATATAGATGGAGAGAGAAATGTGGTATGGCTTAAGGAAATTGGCAAAAACGAGAGGATGACGGAGAATGAGAGAAGGGATATAAGAGATGGAAAGTGGTGTTAATTGAGACATACAGAGAGAGAGAGAGAGAGAGAGAGAGAGAGAGAGATTAGGCTAGAGATGTGAGAGGGAAAGCGAGGATTGAATGCAGAGGGGTTTACAAAATACAAGAGAGAGAGAGAGAGAGAGAGATAGAGAGAGAGAGAAAGAGGTAGAGAGTGAAATAAATAGAAAGATATAAGAGAGAAAGAGAAAAAAAGAGAAGAAGACAACACAATCGTGTCGTGTGCCATTAATATTTTAATTAGAATTGGTGTAGTCCGTATTCCCAGATGATCGGTGGTTTGGTTGACATATCGATTTGCAAGAGATGAATGCTGGTCTAGAATACCGATTATTTACAGATGAATGGTTAGTCTGGAGTATCGATATTCAAGGTGGACGTCCATTTTGGTAATGAGTATCGATATATAAAAGGGTGGACGTTAATTTTGCGAACATTATGAATTTCAAAGAGAAGTATTGAGATAATCGATTTCCGATCAGCGTGCACGTGATTCATACATTTTACAATAGCGGCCTTGACCTTCAATAAAAAAGATGACGAGGTCTGCTAACCTGGATGTTGGAGAGAGATGTTGGGAGGTTGACAGACCTGGATGTTGGAGAGGGATGTTGGGAGGTTGACAGACCTGGATGTTGTAGAGAGATATGTTGGGAGGTTGACAGACCTGGATGTTGGAGAGAGATATTGGGAGGTTGACAGACCTGGATGTTGTATAGAGATATGTTGGGAGCTTGACAGACATGGATGTTGTAGAGAGATGTTGGGAGGTTGACAGACATGGATGTTGTAGAGAGATGTTGGGAGGTTGACCGACCTGGATGTTGGAGAGAGATGTTGGGAGGTTGACAGACATTGATGTTGGAGAGAGATGTTGGGAGGTTGACAGACATGGATGTTGTAGAGAGATGTTGGGAGGTTGACAGACCTGGATGTTGGAGAGAGATGTTGGGAGGTTGACAGACCTGGATGTTGAAGAGAGATGTTGGGAGGTTGACAGACCTGGATGTTGTAGAGAGATGTTGGGAGGTTGACAGACCTGGAGGTTGAAGAGAGATGTTGGGAGGTTGACAGACATGGAGGTTGGAGAGAGATTTTGGGAGGTTGACAGACCTGGATGTTGAAGAGAGATGTTGGGAGGTTGACAGACCTGGATGATGAAGAGAGATGTTGGGAGGTTGACAGACATGGAGGTTGGAGAGAGATGTTGGGAGGTTGACAGACATGGAGGTTGGAGAGAGATGTTGGGAGGTTGACAAACATGGATGTTGGAGAGAGATGTTGGGAGGTTGACAGACATGGATGTTGTAGAGAGATGTTGGGAGGTTGACAGACATGGAGGTTGGAGAGAGATGTTGGTAGGTTGACAGACATGGAGGTTGGAGAGAGATGTTGGGAGGTTGACAAACATGGATGTTGGAGAGAGATGTTGGGTGGTTGACAGACATGGATGTTGGAGAGAGATGTTGGGAGGTTGACAGACATGGATGTTGGAGAGAGATGTTGGGAGGTTGACAGACCTGGATGTTGTAGAGAGATGTTGGGAGGTTGACAGACCTGGATGTTGTAGAGAGATGTTGGGAGGTTGACAGACCTGGATGTTGGAGGGAGATGTTGGGAGGTTGACAGACCTGGATGTTGGAGAGAGATGTTGGGAGGTTGACAGACATGTATGTTGGAGAGAGATGTTGGGAGGTTCACAGACATGGATGTTGGAGGCTTAGCGTGTATTTCTCGAACTCCTGTGCTTCATAGTGAGCTGAATAGGTATTTATGCGATGCTTTAATTACCGAGTTGTATTTGTTACGCGTATGCGACGTTGAAGTTGGGCATACGTTTGGTTTGTCTTTGCCGTACAATGTATTAATATTCCCGATCGTTGGTCTCGTATGGCAATTCCTTAATCGGAGAACGTTTGTGACAGTAACAGAAGGATTGGGACAGTACCAGAAGGATTGTGGCAGTACCAGAAGGATTGTGACAGTACCAGAAGGACTGTGACAGTACAAAAAGATTGTGACTGTACCAGAAGAATTGTGACAGTGCCTGAAGGATTGTGACATAAAAAAAAAGATTGTGACAGTACCAGAAGAATTGTGACAGTGCCTGAAGGATTGTGACATAAAAAAAAAGATTGTGACAGTACCAGAAAGATTGTGATAATACCAGAAGGATTGTGACAGTACCAGAAGAATTGTGACAGTACAAGAAGAATTTTGACAGTACCAGAAGGACTGTGAAAGTACCAGAAGGGTTGTGACAGTACCAGAAAGATCGTGACAGTAATAGAAGGTTTGTGACAGTACCAGAAAGATCATGACAGTACCAGAATGTTCGTGACAGTACCAGCGCCAGAAGGTTTGTGACTGTACCAGAAGAAATGTGACATTACCAGAATGTTTGTGACAGTACCAGAAAGTTTGCAAACAGTAGCAGGCGGTTTGTGACAATACCAGAAGGATTGTGACAGTACCAGAAGGATTGTGACTAGTACCAGTACAGCACGTTTGTGACAGTACGAAAGCGTTATCTATGACGAATGCATGCAGTAGTGTTCCTAAACATGTAACCCTTCTTTGATGACTAGGAAATAACTAACAGCCAGTTATATAGCCTGCTCCAGTCGCACGATCTCAAACGATAATCTGTTCATTGCTAATGTGTTCCCGGGCGTGAACCTTGAATAGTCAGTCAGTGATATTCTTGCTTGACCTAACCTTAACGTTTGTACCTATTCCATCACAGCCAAGTATACGTTTACAGCTTGCTAGGAATTTTGTCATATACTACAAATAGAAGAATAAGGCCGCTGTAATCTTCTAGGCATGTAGCAACAGGTTGCTAAATATGGATGCGCATGAGTCTAGCAACCTCATCATGTGAAACCACTACTACTGAACCCTGCATTGCAGGTGCACTGATACTGTTAGAGTGACCAGCTGTAGAGTTAGCTATATGCCTCATTGAGCGAACAAGTGAAATTAACTTAATGAATGTATTAGTTGTGAGTAAAATGGAGAGCGGTCAAATACTTGTATTTGGTTACATCACGAGACACTGATCGTGAAAGGCACAGGGCCTCGGAAGAGAGCGACACAGATGATGTTCGTAACAAGACATAAGGGACTTTTGAAGATGTCCTTCTGTGGCGCAGGCCGAACTGCATGAGATGTGTTCAATGCTTTTGTAATCGAGGCTACCTTCAAGATATAATGTGTCTCGTACGATGATGAGAGTGTCGTGGTTTCAAGGCAAAGGCAATAGGTTCCATAATGTGTACCGGCACTCTCCAACCGATCCACTTGGGTATGTCTTATTGTTAGAAGAGAAGATAAAGTGCAGGAAGGGAACTGACCGCACCACCGTATACACAATGAGTCTGGAACAATGAAATCTATAACGCTTCATTTCAGACAGCAATGTCATATGTAGAAAAACCTTGAACTTCTAACTAATACATTATACCCGACAGCAGTGTCTGATATAAAAACATCTTAAACTTCTAACACATCATCCTTGACAGTAATATCTAAAAGAGGACCACCTTGCACTTCTAACTAACACATCATCCCCGACAGCAATATCTAGTAGAGGAACACCTTGCACTTCTAACTAACACATCATCCCCGACAGCAGCATCTGATAGAGGAAAACCTTGCACTTCTAACTCACATAATCCCCGACAGCAGTATCTGATAGAGGAACACCTTGCACTTCTAACTAACCCACCAACCCTTTACAGCAGTGCCTGATATAGAAACACCTGGAACATTTAGAGATCCTCATCAAATCTAAACCAGCCCAGCTCCCTATGAAGCATGAACACCCACCAAATACTTGCCAAACCATCAAACAATGGTTAGTCTATATTTTGTGAAAGTTGTGGCTTAAAGATTTTTCAGAATGCGGTATCCATGGCCAACCATCTTCAGTCACCTCTTAACGCATGTCTGGTAAGCTGTGTTGCTATTCTTAGGTCCCATTTCATCTGCCGGTAGCATTATTAGATGCGATACATTATAATTATAAACAGGATTAGCTGTATGACTGTCCGGTAGCTTTTTCCGGGTCAAATACTTTTAGGGGTACACAATAGTTTTGATCTGGCTATAAAAATATAATTTAAGGCTCACACGCTCTGATATGAACAAAACGACCGTGACTGATTGGAAGCTGCACATTCACACTTCAGTCAAGCATCCGACCCAACTAGTCGCTTAGACAGACTGGGTCTACTATCAGATAAGTAGACCATGTTTTCCTTACATGTTGATTTGTTAGTTCAGTATTGTTGTTATTTGTTGTCCCTGATGAAGGCCTATTGGTCGTAACGTAGGGTTTGTTTGTGTTCTCGTCTCGGTGCGGTATCTGACAATACCCATTTAAAAATTTTGATTAAACTCAACCGTAATCGACTTTTAAATTTTTTTCCATTTGTTTTTTCCCTCAATTAAACAAACAACGCACTGATATGGTTACCGGTCGGTATTCGATACAGTATTCTTTAAAACAGAAGTCTCCAAAGGTATGTTAGAGCCAGAATAAAAGACAGAAAGTATACGTTCGAGACAGACTTTCAAGAACCTGCGTCGCATACACAACAAAATAACTGAACCCTTCTATGCCAGACCTCGCACAGATAACTCTTTTATGACAAGCAGCACATATTCGCCATGGAAGAGAACACGATTCCCAGAGATGACAGACAACATACAAGAATTTAGTAAAAATGGCATCAAACAGAAACAGGGAGAAACTTTATTGCATTGGAAAACATTGTTTAGTTTAAACACAGCAACTGACTGGACCCACAGATACACATGAAACAATAGCTATGACAAATTAACGAGAAGAGATTTCTACAAAATTAAATAATGGACAGCCAATCCAAATCTCAGTGGCCATTTTCAAACATCTTCAGATCTAATGCTGAGACTCAGGCACTACAAACAGTTGCAATGGATATTACGAAAATAATAAAACTATGTTAGGATCAGATATGTTTTCTTATATGTTCTAAATACGTTATACCGTTCCCCAGAAACCATAAAAACAACAAACTGACTGGGGATTCTGTCTGAGGCAGTCATGAATACTAGCTGTAATTTCAACACAATGGAAATTTAGTGGATTCCTGTACATTGTAAGACACGCAAATATGACGAGATGGATAATCTACAGAGATATATTGTAAGAATGCAACCAGTCTACATTGTTCATGCAACCGTCTACAAGAGAACACAAGAAAGACGGGCGAGATGTAGACAAAAAAAGAAAAGATGGATAGACAACGTAAACAAGACCTTCTGTAAAGTGTGGATAAGTGCCATTCGAGTGACGAGAGAGGCGAAAGACAAATACATACCACGATACTGGGCTGCAGTCCGGTAGAAAGTGAGACGACAAAAGAAGAAGAAAGAAGAAGGATAGACTAGTCAAACAGTGAGGGGAGGGGGGCGTAACAAAACCCGAACTGAAGACATAGCTATATATAAAGAAATAAATACAAAGATAAACATTAAACTCAAAGACAGATGGCACAGAGAACACCCAACATTTCAAATAGCAGAATCATTCTATCACCTGAAAGAAAAGATCAAGTGACAATCTTCAGACTGCAAACATGCCACTGGAGACTGGCAAATTATCTGCTCAACAAATTGAAAATTATGCGCAAAGCTTTGTGCTCATGTGGGAGAGGATAAACAAACGACAGAACATGTTTGACAAGTTAGTTAGTTAGTTAGTTAGTTATGCATCGTAGTCGTTTTACAAATCTGCCGCTTCAACAAGAGGCATAGATTGATAATATGGCCCTCCCTATCCAATAACGGCATATATTTTACTGCCAAGAGAGAGATCTTAGATGATTCACCAAGATCATAAGGGAAATACATCCCTTTTTTTTATAGCGACAGATAAAAAAGAGAAGAGAAAAAAAGAAGAAAAAAGAAGAAGAAGAAGTGGTAATTTTATAGAAATGTAATACGTTTTTTGAGGAGCGCGTGATCGAATGGTTTCGATGCCTGCCTGCCGAAACGGAGGGCAGCGGTTCGAATCCCCGGTATGGCATATCTTGTTTTGTGTTGGGGGTGAAATAAACAAACATAGCCAGCACGCCATATGACGACAGCAATGGCGAAGTAGTCTGTAGTTCTCTGTCTTCAAAACCCCTCGACTACCACGGTAATGGGAAAAATCTAGTATGACAGTTTTAATACATTTGTTAACACTAATTTGTAACTTCTGGAACTTAAAAATGGATGTCACATTTTCTTTTGATTTCTTTGGCTTTTATCCGGAAAAGGAGGTTGTAGGAAGGAGCGAGAGTGCGACTTCTGCGCCTTTCGAACCGACACATCCGATATCAGCAGACTTTTTTGGGCACATGATTTGCCGCCCCACAGGGAACCCCATTCACTTAGCCACATTACACAAGTGCGACCTGTTTTCAAACCGTCACCTAAAGGCAGAATAGGGTCTTTGTCAGCTATGGCTCGCTGATCCTAATGCAAGCAGCCAGCGACTTATAGCTGGCTGCTGTCAACTGTTACTGCTGCATCTTGGGATAACACAAACAAAGCGACAATAGGATAGTCAACACTAAGCAGGCTTTCTATCGTACTAATCTACAATAAATTCTCAATAATCCACAATGAACCTACTTTCTGGAAACATATTTCCCCCCACAAAAAATGTGCCAATGCAAAGCATATGTTGAATTTATAATTGATGTTCTTGTATACGTATTCTTGTTCACTCCAGACGGTGATTAAGGTCACCCCTATAATTGGACTGGTCATATTGTCTCTTCTTCACTCCGACCAGTGTTTAAGGTAATACCTACAGTTGGACTGGTCATCTTGTCTTTTGTTCACTCCACTGTAAGGTAACCTTACAGTTGGACTGGTCATCTTGTCTCTTGTTCACTCCACTGTAAGGTAACCCCTACAGCTGAAATGGTCATCTTGTCTCTTGTTCACTCCACTGTAAGGTAACCTTACAGTTGGACTGGTCATCTTGTCTCTTGTTCACTCCACTGTAAGGTAACCCCTACAGCTGAACTGGTCATCTTGTCTCTTGTTCACTCCACTGTAAGATAACCTTACAGTTGGACTGGTCATCTTGTCTCTTGTTCACTCCACTGTAAGGTAACCCCTACAGTTGGACTGGTCATCTTGTCTCTTGTTCACTCCACTGTAAGGTAACCCCTACAGTTGGACTGGTCATCTTGTCTCTTGTTCACTCCACTGTAAGGTAACCCCTACAGTTGGACTGGTCATCTTGTCTCTTGTTCACTCCACTGTAAGGTAACCCCTACAGTTGGACTGGTCCTCTGGTGCTTGTTCCCTCCAACCAGTGTTTAAGGTAACCCTACAGTTGGACTCCTCTAGAAAGCCTGAGCCGAATAGATTACGTGCTGTTGCAGTGTTGGTTTGTGCGATTTGTGTTAAACAACGATGTTGCTAGTCCTATGTACAGATCTCTGGCCGACATTTATGACATGCATGGAGTTGAAGTGGTTATCTTCTTTATTCCATAGTAATTGGACCTGGGATCGGCTCAGTAAGTGGACCTGGGATCGGCTCAGTAAGTGGACCTGGGATCGGCTCAGTAAGTGGACCTGGGATCGGCTCAGTAAGTGGACCTAGGATCGGCTCAGGGAGTGGACCTGGGATCGGCTAAGTAAGTGGACCTGCGATCGGCTCAGTAAGTGGACCTGGGATCGGCTCAGTAAGTGGACCTGGGATCGGCTCAGGGAGTGGACCTGGGATTGGCTCAGGGAGTGGACCTGGGGTCGGCTCAGGGAGTGGACCTAGGATCGGCTTAGTAAGTGGACCTGGGATCGGCTCAGTAAGTGGACCTGGGATCGGCTCAGGGAGTGGACCTGGGATCGGCTCAGGGTGTGGACGGGATCCGATCAGTAAGTGGACCTAGGATCCTTCTTCTTCTTCTTCGTACGCTGTCAGACGTCAACCTGTATTTTTTCGAAAAAAGCAGCGGTCATCCTGAGGCTGTCGAAACTGCCATAGAGCTTGTCTAGTGTTGCCACTGGTGATGCCACATGTGCTTTCTCTGATCCTCGTATGTCGGGCAGTTTTGCAGCAAATGTTCAGCGGTCATTTTCCCGGTACCACACGAGCATTCGTTAGTGCCATCTTCAATTTATTGAATAGGTGGTACCTCAGTCTATTGTGGCCTGTGCGAAGTCTGAAGACCACAACCTGCTCTCTTCTGTTCAACTGGTAATAGGCATCGTTTTTTGTGTAGCCAGTATGTTCTGTTTCCCATTTGGTCATGTATCTAGCTCTAATAAGCCGTTTTGACTTTTCGTAGGTCACACTAGGGTCTGGTTTTGGTAGTCTTGCACCTTCTTTTGCCAGTCTGTCTGCCTCCTCGTTGCCTTGGATGTTACAGTGGGATGGAACCCACTGTACCACTACTCTTTTTGGTGCGGACTGCTGGCAAAGTTGACAGAGTACTGCTCTTAAATCATTAAGTTCAGTATTTTTCTGGCTTTTTAGTTATGTGACTACGGCCAGGGCATCTGTAAGCAGGACTATATGGCTTTCATTTCTTTTGCCTGTCACCATTTCTTCTACTGCAGCCCTCAGTGCCTCTGCCCCCGCTCTGAAATTGCTTGAGTATTTTCCAGTTGCCACTGACAGTGTTATTTTTCTACCATTTGTTAGGCTCAGGAATACCCCTGCCCCTCCGTTCTGTGTTGTGTTTGTTACAGAACCGTCGGTCAATGCATGGGTCTAGTCCATGCTTGGGTAGTTTTTCTTTATGTACTTCAGGGTTATGTCTCTTCTTTCGTTTTCAGTCTGGCTGTTCTTTTTTCCAATACCTGGTAAATTTTCTACCACCTCTGGAAATATATGCTGCCTCCAGGAAGGTTTGCGTACAGTAGGGATGGGCTTTGGTGTTGTTAATGCATTCATAGGTTCTTCGCTCATCGTAGCTTTGGCTATTTCTGCAAAGTGTCTCCGCTTTAGTTTCCCATTTCCAAAAGTATTTAGTCTCTGATGCATTGGATGGTCTGCCAGTCTTCTGAGTTTCTCTGCTTGCTGCTGGGCTCTGCAGTCTCTTCTGTCGGTCATGGATTGCAGTTTTGTAATCTTTTCAAGTTCTACAATTGGCGTTGACTTCATGCCTCCTGTTATAACTCTCATGGCTTGGTTTTGAAGTTTGCTAATTTTGTCAAAGTTCGCCTTTGCTGCTGTTGTCCATGCCGCTATGCCATACTCGAGAACTGGTCTCACTCTTCCAGTGTACAGTTTCTTTAGTATACTTTCGTTTGCTCCCCAGCTTGTGCCAGCAAGTTTCCTCATGATTGCCATTCTTTCTCTGGCTCTCATTCGGTTTCTCTCGATCTGACTTTTCCATGTCATGCGCGGTCAAATGTGACTCCCAGATAGTTTAGGTTGTCGTTTGGCCGCAGGTATTTGCCGTTAAATCTTATTTTGGTGTTTTGGGGTTTGTTTGAAAGCGAGAATATCGTACATGTTGTTTTTTCCTCTTTTATTTTGACCAGCCATGAGTTCGCCCACTCCTCCTACGATGTTAGGGCCTGCTGCATCCGATTACTTACTATGGTGAGATTTTTTTCAGAGGTCCACATAGCCAGATCGTCTGCAAACATGGAGCTGTGGACTCTTCTTGGTATATTCTCTGCGATGTTATTTATATATACTAGGAAGAGTGTGGGTGACAGTACTCCCCCTTGGGGTACGCCCTGCTCAAATGTCACCTTTTCGCTCATCTGCTCTTGTACTTAAACTCTGGCTGTTCTGTTTTTGATGTAGTGGCTGATTCATGTGTACATTTTTCCACAAACTTCACTTTTTCTTAGCTTGACTAAGTCCCTCTTTCCAGACCTTGTCAAATGCCTTCTCTAAATCCACCCAAACCGCGACTGTGTGTTTTTTCTCCTGGTAAGCATCCTGTATTTCTTGGGCTATGAGAGTGATCTGATCCTCAGTGGATCTGTGCGGTCTAACGCCTGCTTGCTGTGGAATTAGTATGTGTTTTTCTTCCAGATGCCACATTAGTCTGGTGTTTATCATAGGCTCCATCAATTTTTCTACACAGCTCAGCAGACTGATAGGCCTGAATCCATTTGGATCTGCTCTGTCTTTGTCTTTCTTTGGTACTGGTATAATTACAGCCTCTTTCCATGCCTGAGGTACAATTTCCCTTTTCCAGCTTTGGTTTTGGACTGATAGTAACATTCTCTTTGCTGTTTGGCCCAACCCATCAGCATTTCTTTTGTTACGCCATCTTTTCCGGGCGATATCTTTTTCTTTAGAGTTCTCATGGCCTCTTCCATTTCATCCATTGTTAGTTTTGCCATCATGTGTTCCTCTGGTGCCATATTGATGTTGTCTTGGCTCTTTTGTTCTTCATTAATGTCTGTATGCCTATTTGTAGGAACATCAATGTGGTTTTCTCTGGCATAATGCTCTATAAATGCGTTTGCAGCTTTTTTTTCCAGTGAGCATGTCGTCACCCTGCTTGATGGCAATTTGTTTGTTTGATGGTGTTTCTTTATTCATGGCTCTGACTAACTTCCATAGTTTGTTCCCTTCTTTATCTTAATTGAGGCTTTTTGTTTTGTTTTTCCAGCTTTCTCTTGTTATTTGGTTTAGAGTGTATTTGTATTTCGCCGTGATGGCTTTGAGGGCGATATTTGCCTCCATAGATTGTTCTCTCTCTGCCATATTCCTAGCATTTGAGACTTCGTCTTCCGCTTTCTGCAAATTCATCATTCCAATAAGGCTTGTAGTTTTGCCTTGCCCCTCTTGGAATAGTTTCAGCGGCTGCTCGCATTATTGCTCTGCTTAGGCTTTCCACCATGGGTTTCATATTGTTATTCCGTGTGTTGATGGTTTCACACAGCCCATCTATCAGGATTGCAAATCTGTCTCAGTTGGCTCGTTTATAATTCCAACGTGGGAGCGGTTTTATTTCCTGTGGGCCTACTTCCATATCAACTTCTAGCCTAATTGGCCTGTGGTCGCTACCTGCCAATTGATTTAGCATCTGGCAGTCTATTTTCTGGTGAATATCCACAGTGGAAAAGGCCAAGTCTGGAATAGAGGTGGTATGTCATGTTCTAGAATAGAAGCTAGGGCTATCCTCCGGCCTATTGATAAGATAGAGATTTGTGTCTATCTCCCAATCTTCCATTTCGACACCTCTGCTGTCTGTGTCCGAATATCCCCAACTCTCCGAGTGGCTGTTGAAGTCTCCAGCCACTAGACAGCTGGAGTCCTTGATCTCCATACTCGAGAGCGACAGGACCTAGGATCCGCTAAGGCAATAATTTATGTTAGCATTTTGAGAAATAAACCTATGTATTCTGTTATTTTGTTTTTTTTCAGAAATAAATGTTGACTATACTAAATCTGGGCCTCACATAATCTGTAGCGTGTGAGTCTACGGCGTTTTAACACATTTTTTGTGTTTTAAGTCAGAGAGTGGTGAATGCTTGGAATACATTGCCACATGAAGTAGTGGAGACAGGAACAATTAATGCATTTAAGAATAAATTGGATGCGCTTAGCTTTTAGAGCAAGGTAATGCAAATGAAACTGGTTGTATACAAACTCGGAAGAGGTAAGTGTCCAGTACAAGTTGTAACAGATTGTGAGTATCCCAAACACACATTAAACATACATTTTGTGTAAAAATTACTACAGAAACACCAATCTATGGAGGCCTTCTATCTAGCTATGGCCCATACGTTGCAGCTACATGCACATGTTAGATTCCGTTACTGCGTATACCCTTGGAGAATCCTACTGTAGACAGTTCCAAGTCCTTGTGTCCTTGTTTGTCTCCTGTGTTCGACAGGTCACTTCCGTTGACGTCAAAAAGTGTCTGTTGTTATGAGCTGTAATAATTTGACACGTATGTACAGCACTAATTGGTGCTACTTGGGAGACTGACATACTGCCCCCTAACAGGATGAAAGTTTTCCATCTGTTTCGTTTGTTTTGATGTGTGAATAAAGCTCGCTATTTTTCCATGGATTGTAGAGGAGGGTCAATGGGGACGTGGCTAGATGGTTGTGACGGGTGTCATAATAAGGGAGGTCAGGAGGAGGGATCAGGACAGGTAGGTCGCGATGCGAGTGATGTCAAAATGGAGGTCAACATGATTGTTATGAGCGAGGTCGCGAAGAGATGTGGCAACGCGAGGGTGCACAAGGGAAGCCACGACTTCATGTTACGACGAGAGTTCGTGATGAGAGAGGTCACGTCAAGAATCAGGATGAGAGGTCACGATGAGATGTCCCCATGAGAGTTTTCTATAAGATGTCACGATGACAGTTTTCTACGAGAAGTCACGAGAAGTTTTCGACTAGAAGTCATGAGGGGAGTTTTTGACGAGACGCCACGAAGGGAGTTTTTTTACTAGAAGTCCCGAGGGTAGTTTTTGACGAGAAGTCACGATGGGAGTTTTTTGACGATAAGTCACGAAAGGAGTTTTTGACGATCAGTCACTAAGGGAATTTTCCGCAAGAAATCACGATGAGAGTTTCCCACAAGAAGTCACGATGAGAGTTTTCCCACAAGAAGTCACGACGAGAGCTCACGACGAAAAGTGCCGATGAGTGGTCACGACAAGAAGTCGTAACGGAGGAGAGCACAATAGAGGTCACGACGAAAGGCCACAACTAGAAATCGCGAAATAACGACCTCATGGACTCAAAAAAGGTCGTGTCAGTTTAGGTCATTGTTTCTTCTTCTTCTTCTTCTTCGTTCGTTCTCAATCTCCGGCTACCAAACCCTGAAAGGGCTTAAGTAGCAGAATGTAGTCCAGCAAACGGAATGCGTTGTATTGTAGTTTACAGCTTGGCTGCGATATTTGCACCTTTCGGTCCAACACATCCGACTTCAGCAAGTATTTTTTTAGTACCGGGTTAGCATTCCCTCTTCGATCCCTTCTCCTTAGCCAGTCTGCCCTGCTGCAGCCTGTTATCCGCGTGGATCACCACGTGGAGGTGTAGAAGGGTCTTGGCAGCTATGGTTAGCTGGCCCTGACGCTAGCAGTCAGCTATGGGTCGCTAACCACTGCAGCTCATGCGCTGCTCAGCATCTTAATCATCATTGTTTGATAGGAAATCGTCATTTGTTTTCGCTCTAATGTGAACATTGATCCATACATACAAATGACAGACGGTCTTGCAGGCAAACTGGATCATGCCATTTCAGTTTGGATGTTGAGGTCGTTAATGTGACATGCTATTATACATAGCTAGTTTACAAGTCCAATAGACACAATATACTGACCATGACCACTGTCGCTCTTCCATGTAATGTTCCCCGAATACAGGCTGTCTTAAAGGCATTCTGGCTGACGAGATGGGAATCGACGCGATCCCCTTAGTAGTGAGTGTTACACAGATGAAGCCAAGCATAATACAACCGCTAGGAGGACCAAGCTCCACCTTCCTCAGCACGCGTGGGATGTGAG
Source organism: Ariolimax columbianus (assembly GCA_036924085.1). NCBI lineage: Eukaryota > Metazoa > Mollusca > Gastropoda > Stylommatophora > Arionidae > Ariolimax > Ariolimax columbianus. Next base: position 97,368,935 of record JAVGWX010000005.1, on the reverse strand, counting down.
AAAACTACTGCAACCCGTCACGTAACGTTCTTTTCAGTGCGCGTAAACTTAGTCATTGATGACATTCAACAACAACACTAACATCATCATCATCCTATATCTCCAGAATGTTCTACATCGCTAACAATGTCAACTGATTCACTCTGCATATGATATAATATAATATAATGACTTGCAAACCTTGTTTTGTACAATGTCACAGAGCTGGTATATTGATTTGCAAACTGTATTACGAATAGTGCTATAGAGCTGATATATTGACTTGCAAACATTGTTACGAACACTGCTATAGAGCTGATATATTGAATTGCAAACTTTATTACGTACAATGTTATTAGAGCTGATATATTGCCTTGCAAACTTTGTTACCTGCAATGTTATAGAGCTGAATATTGACTTGCAAACTTTGTTACGTACAATGCTTTAAGGACGACAGACTGGATTTAGCTATTGCCATATTTATATTTGACAGTTTTTCAACAGCGATTTTTCTTGAAATTATAAATACATATACTATACATCCTACCCACAGTTTTACATTTCAAAATTAAGTGTATCTAGAAGTCCTCGAATTCCACAATGAATGAGTTCAAGGACTATACAATACAATGACAGCGTCGAGATGCAATAGTATATTTCAGTGTACAACTTCACAATGACACTTATTGCGCGTATACTATATATATATAGTTAGCACTCGAGTTGTTCCCATGCTGAGAAGAATAAACCACCTCAAAATTCAAAGCATGTAGTAGAAGAGGAAGAGAAACCTCATGCCGAAAAACCTTTGCTGTTGAAACCACAATTGTAAATGGATGTACACAGGTTTCCTGTAAATTGGTCATCTGTAGTAGTAGCCCTTTGCTTCATCAATATGCAAATGGAAAATCAAACAATCAATCAGTCAGTCAAACAAAGTCAATCAATCAATCAATATGCCAATAAATCAATAAATTGATCAGTCAATCAATTAATCAATCAATCAGTAATTCAATAAATTAGTGTGTGAAATGGGAAATTTGAGTTTGGGTCTTGGAAATTGTGCTCGGAACAATTTATTGTATTGACAAGAACAGTCGCAAAGACATGTATATTACAAACATTCTCAAGACGTATACGTCAGATAACATGATAGTAAAGGGAAGTAACAGGTTATCTGCATTTGGACATGGGGCCTCTGGGTAGCGGGTACATGTTGCTGCAAAGAAAGATATACGTTACAATATTTGGAGCGTCTAGTTTACTTAATACTCTACCTCATACTCTATTTTATTTATTTGTAATGAGACTGGTTCATAACATGGAGGGCCATGGCTCGAATCCGCATTGTCTACTAATTCACTTGTTGTCTGTTTTTGTATGTTGTGAATGTGTTCGTGGTGTTCAGCGTGTTTACAATGTCTCTGTGGTTGTTGTTATTTCTCAAACAAATTGTTTGTTTTCTGATCTCAGAGTTTCTATTTCTGGAGTCATTTATACCACGAACTTGTGTTCTCCATTTTCAATTTCTATTTGAATTCGTCACAAGCTTAAGATATTCTTCATCTTCTAATTTACGTGTATCCATCTATCAATTGTATCCATTTATCCCTTGTATAATTTTATATATGTGGAGTTGTTTCAGAAGCTTCCATTCAGTTCCTGTAGGACAGTGGTCTACAAACTCTTTCGTCCTATATAACCATATGTCGTACCCCCCCCCCCCCCCCCCCCCCCATTTTTCTAAGACTGTCCGACTAAAAACCAATTGCAATCCCAATTAAAATCATCAAATATTTCTGACTTCTTCTCTATAGTAACACATATATATTTACATCGATCAATTGGATAAAGGCTTTCACATTTAACAGCAACATACAATGTTACACTTTAATATTCACAACACATGTCTACATCAGGGGAGAGAATAGATCATCTGAGGATGACGACGATGAAAGTGGTATGTCAGGTTGGAATGTGTGTAGTCGACTGTTTTTATGAACCCGTCTCACTGCCCTTCTGTAGCCCAACACCTCCCAAAAATTGTAAGTTTTGATTCGGAGAATTATGCTTCAGTTTAGTCTGGTAGACGATGTGGCTAGATGCTATTTTCTCTGGTTTGAAGTCTTATCGAGGTTGTGCTTCTTGAATGCATGACTAGATTTTTAACACCATCAATCCATCTATTTCTTTTTCTTCCTCTTATAAATTAAGAACTGCTGTTTAATATACAAAAGCTTATGACGTTGATGGCATTCTTTTCTAAAGCTGAATAGCTAAACTGCTGAACTCCCTATTACCTCTGAAAAGAACACAACTTTATAAATATTCACATTCTTTACAGGTTCACGAAATCTAAATATACAACAGAAATGTGGTTATTTTAAGAATGTTGCTATTTTAAGAAAACTAGAGTATGTGCTATTTTTAAATTAGAAAAGGCCCAGGTGTTAGCAAGCCTTCATTTCATGACGCCGTTCTCTTGTGTTTGTTCTACAAACTACACACCCTACGTGAATCAAGTTTCAGGCAATTAAGTTATATATATATATATGCAATGTTAGAAAATATTATTAATATTATTATTCGTTCTCCCTTGCTTCAAATAGCCATATCTATTTTGCACATCAACGTGTTGTGCTATCTCATCTCGCTCTCATAACCACACAGTTCACCCCACATGTGTTTTGGAGGGCTAATGCTGTCAGTCTACTGGTTTGTGGACCAACATACAGGAAGAACTCGTACAGTTTGTCATTCATCTACAGATGCATATGTCTATGGTATCAGATTTTATGTATGTTCAACAGATGGTTCAGCAATCTGCAATGATCTGTCAGTCTGCAATAAGTTGTCCATATGTAATGAAATGTTAATCTGAAATTATCTGTTAATTAGCAACGACCTGTCATCTGCAATGATCTGTCAATCCACAATGACTTGTCAATCATCAATGCCATGTTCCCAGTCCGTATTGTGTCGCTATGTCTCTTCATGGTAAGAATTATCATTGTGGTCAAGTGAAAGGATGTTCACAACGAAGTCTTCCCACTGCCATCTTTCCTTTGAGCATTTAATGTTTTCCTATATATCGAGTCATGCATCCCATATCTCTGGTCTCTGTCTTTATCATCACTTCCTGTCGTGGATTGATCCTGTTCTCACAAGATTATTTTAACTCCTTTGGTCGGAGAATATGCCCACTGAACCGGATATTTCTGCTTATGATTTTACTTAGCAAAGAATGTTGGATGCAATTTTCTTGCATTTTATCTTTTTTTGTATTTTTTTTTGCTGGCTTTAGATAATTACCATTCATCTCAGGGGCTTTTCTTTTGCTGCAAATGATTTATCAATTTATTCATTGTTCAGGACTCGTATACATAGAGCATGGAAATCAAGGACTCCAGCTGCCTAGTGGTTGGAGACTTCAACAGTCACTCGGAGAGATGGGGATATTCAGACACAGACAGCAGAGGGGATGAAGTGGAAGACTGGGAGATAGACACAAATCTCTATCTTATCAATAGGCCAGACGACAGCCCTAGCTGAACATGGCATGCCACCTCCACTCCAGACTTGGCCTTCTCCACGGGGGATATTCACCACAAAATAGATTGTCAGGTGCTCGACCAATTGGCAGTTAGCGACCACAGGCCAATTAGGCTAGATATTGATATGGAAGTAGGCCCCCAGGAAATAAAACAGTTGCCACGTTGGAACTACAGACCAGCCGTCTGGGACAGATTTGCAATGCTGACAGATGGACTGTGTGAAACTATCAACACACAAAATAACAATATTAAACCAATAGTGGAAAGCCTAAGCAAAGCACTACTGCAAGAAGCCACCGAGACCATCCCAAGATGGGCAAGAAAAAACTACAAGCCATATTGGAATCATGAACTGCAGAAAGCTGAGGATGAAGTCTCAAATGCTAGGAACATGGCAGAGACAGAACAATCTATGGAAGCAAATATCGCTCTCAAGGCCGTCACTGCGAAATACAAAAGAACACTGAACCAAATAACAAGAGACAGTTGGAAAAACAAATCAGAAAGCCTTAATCTAGATAAAGAAGGGAACAAACTATGGAATTTAGTCAGAGCCATGAATGACGAAACAACATCAAATAAACAAATTACCATCAAGCAGGTTGACAACATGCTTACCGGAAAAAAGAAGCAAACGCCTTTATAGAACATTATGCCAGAGCAAACCACATTGATGTCCCTACAGACAGGCATACAAACATTAGTGAAGAACAAAAGAGCCACGACAACCTCAAGATTGCACCAGAAGAGCACAAGATAGCAAAACTAACCGTGAATGAAATGAATGAGGCCATGAGAACTTTAAAGAAAAAGAAATCCCCCGCAAATGATGGGGTAACAAATGAAATGCTCATGGGGTTGGGCCAAACAGCAAAGAGGAAGTTACTGTCAGTCCTGAACCAAGCTGGAAAATGGGAATTGTACCACAGGCATGGAAACCAGGCATGTACTTAAGCCCGTACCAAAGAAAGAAAAAGATAGAACAGATCCAAATGGATACAGGCCTATCAGTCTACTGAGCTGTGTAGGTAAACTGATGGAGCAGATGATAAACACCAGACTGATGTGGCATCTGGAAGAAAAACACATTAATTCCACAGCGAGCAGGATTTAGACAACACAGATCCACTGAGGACCAGATCACTCTCATAGCACAGGAAATAGAGGATGCTTACCAAGAGAAAAAGCATACAGTAGCGGTTAGGGTGGATTTAGAGAAGGCATTTGACAAGGTTTGGAAAGAGGGACTTAAGGTCAAGCTACGAAGAAGTGAAGTATGTGGGAAAATGTACAGATGGATCAGCCACTACCTCGAAAACAGAACAGCCAGAGTCCAAGTACAAGGACAGATGAACAAAAAAGTGACACTGGAGCAAGGAGTATCCTAAGGGGGAGTACTGACACCCACACTTTTTCTGGTGTATATAAACAACATCATAGAGAGTATAGCTAGAAGAGTCCACAGCTCCATGTTTGCAGACGATCTGGCTATGTGGACCTCTGAAAAAAATATCACCGTAGCAAACAATCGGATGCAGCAGGCCCTAACATCATTGGAGGAGTGGGCGAAATCGTGGCTGGTCAAAATAAATTAAGAAAAAACAACATGTACGATATTCTCGCTTTCAAATAAACCACAGAACACCAAAATAAGTCTTAACGGCAAATATCTGCGGCCAAACGACAACCCAAACTACTTGGGCGTCACATTTGATCGGCGTATGACATGGAAAAGTCAGATCGAGAGAAACCGAATGAGAGCAAGACAAAGAATGGCAATCATGAGGACACTTGCTGGCACAAGCTGGGGAGCAGACGAAAGAATACTAAAGAAACTGTACACTGGAAGAGTGAGACCAGTTCTCGAGTATGGCATTGCGGCATGGGCAACATCAGCAAAGGCAAACATTGATAAAATTAGCAAACTTCAAAACCAAGCCATGGAGTTATAACAAGAGGCATGAAGTCAACGCCAATTGTAGAACTTGAAAAAATTACAAATCTGCAATCCATGACCGACAGAAGAGACTGCAGTGCCCAGCAGCAAGCAGAGAAACTTAGGAAACCGATAGACCATCCAATGCAACAGAGACTAAATAGATTCGGAAAAGGGAAACTGAAGCGAAGAAACTTTGCATAAATAGCCAACGCAAAGATGAGCGAAGACCCTATGAACACCATAACAACACTAAAGCCCATCCCTACTGTACGCAAACCCACATGGAAGCAGCATATTATTCCGGAGGTGGTAGAAAATATACCAGGTATTGGAAACAAGAACAGACAGACTGAAAACGAAAGAAGAGACATAACACTGAGGTACATAGCGGAAAACTACCCAAGCATGGACTGGACCAATGCATACACCGACGGTTCTGTAAGAAACACAACACAGAATGGAGGGGCATGGGTATTCCTGAGCCTAACAAATGGCAGTTAAAAAATACTGTCAGTGGCAACTGGAAAATTCTCAAGCAATTTCAGAGGGGGGGGGGGGGGGGGGGGGGGTCAGAGGCACTGAAGGCTGCAGTAAAAGCAATGCTGACAGGCGAAAGCAATGACAGCCAGATAGTCCTGTTTGCAGATGCCCTGGCAGTGGTAACAGCACTAAAAAGCCAGAAAAATACTGAACTTAATGATTTAAGAGCAGTACTCTGTCAACTATGCCAGCAGTCCGCACCAAAACGAGTAGTGGTACAGTAGGTTCCATCCCACTGTAACATCCAAGGCAACGGGGAGGCAGACAGACTGGCAAAAGAAGATGCAAGACTACCATAACCAGATTCTAGTGTGACCTACGAAGAGTCCAAAAGTTTTATTACGGCCAGATACATGGCCAAATGGGAAACAGAACATACTGGCTACACAAGAAATGATGCCTACTACCAATTGAACAGAAGAGAGCAGGTCGTGGTCTTCGGCCTCCGCACAGGCCACAACAGACTGAGGTACCATTTTTTCAATAAACTGAAGATATGTGGCACTGACGAATGCACCTGTGGTACAGGGAAAATAACCGCTGAACATCTGCTGCAAAATTGCCCGACATACGAGGACCAGAGAAAGCACATGTGTCCATCTCCAGTGCCAACACTAAACAAGCTATATGGCAGTGTCGACAGCCTCAGGATGACAGCTGCTTTCTTTGAAAAAATTCAACTGACAGCGTACGAAGAAGAAGAAGAAGAAGAAGAAGAAGAAGAAGAAGGAGGAGAAGAAGAAGAAGAAGAAGAAGAAGAAGAAGAAGAAGAAGAAGAAGAAGAAGAAGAAGAAGAAGAAGAAGAAGAAGAAGAAGTATACATAGAGCAATACAAGTTTCACATAACACTTCAAGACCTATCCTTTAAATTAAAGACCAGACTGAAAGAAGCTACAGTTTTCTTCAGAAGCAATAGCATGTGATGGCCAACACGTTTTTCTACTTGTCAGTATGTTTATAATCTTGCCAGTTTGTCTGCTATCATATTGACAGTAGGTTTATCATCTTGTCAGTGGGTTTATTATCTTGTCAGTATGTTTGTCAGTTTGTCAGCTTGTCAGTAGGTTAATCATCTTGTCAGTAAGTTTATCATCTTGTCAGTTGGTTTGTATGCTTATCATCTTGTCAGCAAGTTGATCATCTTGTCAGCAAGTTTATTATCTTGTCAGTAGGTTTGTTAGCTTGTCGGTAGGTTTGTTAGCTTGTCAGTAGGTTTGTTTGCTAGTCAGTAGGTTTGTTAGCTTGTCGATACGTTTGTTAGCTTGTCAGTAGGTTTGTTTGCTAGTCAGTAGGTTTGTTAGCTTGTCGGTAGGTTTATTAGCTTGTCAGTAGGTTTGTTTGTTAGTCAGTAGGTTTGTTAGCTTGTCGGTAGGTTTGTTAGCTTGTCACCAGGTTTGTTTGCTTGTCAGTAGGTTTGTCTGCTTTTCAATAGGTTTGTCGGCTTGACATCTTTTCAGAAGGTTTGTCAACTTGCCAGTTTGAATTTCTGCTTGTCAGTAGGTTAGTAAGCTTGTCAGTAGGTTTGTCAGCTTGCGAGAATGATTTATCATATTGTCGGTAGGTTTGCATCTTTTCAATAAATTTTTCAGCTTGTCAGTAGGCTTGTCAGATTGTCAGTAGGTTTGTCAGCTTGTCAGTAGGTTTGTCTGCTTGTTAGTAGGTTTGTCAGCTTGTCAGTAGGTTTAACTACTTGGTAGTAGGATTTTCTGCTTATCACATTGTCAGTAGGTTTGCCAGTTTGTTAGCTTGTCAAAAGTTTTTTCGGCTTTTCAGTAGGTGTGTCAGCTTGTCAGTAAATTTGTCTGCTTGTAATCTGGTCAGTAGGTTTGTCTGCTTGTCAGTAAGTTTGTCTACTTGTCAGTAGATTTGCCTGTTTGTCATTAGGTTTGGTTAGTAGGTTTGTCAACTTGACAGTAGGTTTGTCTGCTTGTCAGTAGATTTGTCTGCTTGTCATTATGTCAGTAAGTTTGTCAGCGTGTCAGTAGGTTTGTCAGCTTTTCAGTAGGTTTATCAGTTTGTCAGTAGATGCGTTTGCTTGATAGTAGGTATGTCTGCTTGTCAGTATGTTTTTTTGCATGTCATTTTGTCAATGTGTTTGCCAGCTTGTCAGTAGATTTGCTAGTTTGTCAGCTTGTCAGTATGTTTGCCAATGTGTCAGTAAGTTTGTCTGCTTTTCATCTTGTCAGTAGGTTTGTCAACTTATCAATAGGTTTTTCTGCTTGTCATTTTTGTGTACCCATGGGTCCATTTTAAATTCGATCTTCATAGAAAGAGTTCACACTTTGCAGACACGTTATTCAACAGAATATACAGGTGTGTTATACTGAACGGTCACAACATGCACAAACACATACAAGCGTCCAGTTAGGACCAATAAAGGTCTTACACGGGTCGCAGTCGTCGAGGCCAACATTGGACGAAGAGTGGCAAATAAGTGTTTACGTGAAACCACATCATCCAATATTCGGGAGTAACGCTCATGAGAACCAGTTCACATATACATGTTATAGAGATAGGATTCCTTTTCTGATTGCATGTTAAACATTAAAACATTTAATACATAACCTTACGACTTCAATTAAAAAACTGTAAAGCTTATGTGAATAATAAAATAAGATATTTATATATTACAAATCGATGGTTCACAACATGGTTAGAACTACAATAATTAATTAATAACTCAATCTTTCTATTTCAAAGAGTGTTTGCACGAGCTTGAATAGAATCCCTGGAACTATAAACCCAGTTTGGTAGTCTTCTTCTTCTTCTTCTTCGTTCGTTCTCAATCTCCCACTACCAAACCCTGAAAGGGCTCAAGTAGCAGAATGTAGTCCAGAGAACGGAATGCGTTGTGTCGTAGTTTACAGCTTGGCTGCGATATTTGCACCTTTCGGTCCAACACATTCGACTTCAGCAAGCATTTTTTGAGTACTGGGTTAGCATTCCCTCTTCGATCCCTTCTCCTTAGCCAGTTTGTCCTGCTGCAATCTGTTATCCAGGATCACCCCGTGGAGGTGTAGAAGCGTCTTGGCAGCTATGGTTCACTGGCCCTGACACTAGCAGTCAGCTATGGGTCGCTGACCACTGCAGCTCATGCGCTGCTCAGCATCTTGATCCCGTTTGGTAGTCTAGCCTAATATATATGACAATATGTGTAAATCGTGTTCTAAACTGATTAATTATTATCTACTATGTCGTCACGTTTGCCCTCTGGCAAGTGGTGATGAAGTTGATCTTTGGCAGTCGTCAGTCCCGTACTGTGCAGTAATAGCTTCTTGCTATGCCTTTAGGGGGTGCTCCGAGAGGATTCAGGTTACAATTCACTTTCCATCAAGGAGCTATGACCGACCCTCCTGACCTAAATCGGGCTTACTATCAATTTTTTGTCTCGACCTCAGCAGAACATCAAGAACTGATGTCTGTAAAACTGTCACTGAGTTTATAACTTCAGTTTGTACTCGTATCGCCTTACAGAGACTCCACCATTTGTATCAACGGGCAGTTGTTCAAAGCCCCTGGTATATAGTAGGATAATCACGCTGTCCAGCTCTGTTTGTCTGTTTTTAGTCTTCTACTCTTATGGCCTCTTTAGCTCCACCTAAACAAAGATGGCGGTAGTCAGGAGGTACTCTCTTGCTTTCCAGTTGACTGGTCTGCAGCTAATCTTTCATGTTACATTCTGCTCCCTAACACATAACCCTGTTATATATCTCGACTGACTTCAATTTAAGTCTCGAAAACGAATTAGAATACTTTTCTAATAGAGGATTTCTTTCTGAAGCTACTTGACGACAGTAAGAGATCTGTCTACTGCGAGATCGAATTCGCGGAGATTTTTTTTTCAGGATTTGTTTCACTTCTAGTCTTAAATGTCTCTGAGTTTAATGAACTTGCTTGTATACTTTAATTACCAATGTTTCACGACTTAAAAATGGAGATCTTTGCTTGCTGTGTAGAATGTGTTGATCTCGCCAGCGTCTTCACTCGTGTAGTACGTGCAACCTCTTATCTGGTCACTAACTGATTGAATGCACTAATTGCAAAATCTCAAGATCGAATATCCTTCTGCCGGAGTTTGAACTTGAATAAATACTGCTTAAACGGGCAACTATCGCGCGGAATCCATAGCAACACAGTGGTCCATCGCGTAAAAGGCGCGATGATTTCTAAGAACACGACCAAGTTTTAGTTTTCCTGGTTAATCTGTCTGGTGCATATTCCTGTGTGCAGAGGTTTTGACAAAATAGTAAAACTGTCTGAAATAATAATGGAATACCAAGTACATTTACATACGCTAAGTTGTTCTGGCATTGCCTCAGTTGTCAAGACTCAGAATGTTACTTTGTTCTCGGATAAGCGTCACGAGAATGTAATATTCACGCCACCTAAACCCTCAAGAATACTAAAGAGAAAATATGGCTTTCTATTTCCCACAAATCCTTATCATGAGTGATGGATATTAACATTTCTTTTATATGGGCTTAGATCTGTCACAGTTTGAGATTGGTCTTACGCTAGAAAATCTCCTTCGCTCAAATCGTTATCTCGATGAACTCGCAATGATGTGTCAACCTGTTACATCGTTTACTCTGACGGCCAGTCGTTGTCTTCCATGATTATCAGAGAGGTAAGATTTGCTAATAACTCGGACTATTGTATCTTTGAAATGTTCATAGCTCGTCTAGTTTTACACCTTCAGGCCCCTGGTATTCGCCCCTCAAAGGTATGAACTTTAATAAACTAATGACAACAAAGGTTAAACAACCGACTCATTGTTCAACGACTTGGTCGTGGTTCTGAAACTTGTTAGTCCTGTTATTTGAAAGTAGGAAATCTATTAACGGGAAGGAGATATGTTACACATGTTTTACCGCTAATTATCTCAGCAAGACTACATGGGTGTAGCCTGCTGCTAGGGCCACCCTTTAAATGCGGGATATGGTTATGGACTGCTCTAATATATATATATATATATATATATATATATATATATATATATATATATATATATATATATATATATATATATATATAGAGAGAGAGAGAGAGAGAGAGAGAGAGATAAAGACAGAGGGGGGAGACAGAGGGTGTGTGTTTGTGTGAGAGAAAGGCACGAGACAGCTAAATATAGAGAGAAGACAGAGTGTATGTGAGAGAGAAAGAGAGATATAACCCACGGACATTTCCGATCAATGTGGAAAATTACAAGGTTAACGGACAACCGGTAACCACGTGGCAAACGGAGACTCAGGATGGGTCTAACAAAACCTATCAACTCCCCTCGCTTCTAGTCCCCTGCCCTGAGTGTCACGTTATGTTCACTTAGACAGTTAATATTCTATTTTGACAAAACGTCAATCATAATGAAACATGACACTCGATAGCTTATACCAGGTAAGCTTTCTGTTCCGTATGTGGTATCGTTAACCGTGGACATCCTGGGGCAATGTCCCGATTTAGACCAAAGCTATGAATGACGAAACCCCGTCAAATAAACAAATTACTATCAAGCAGGGCGAGAACTTGATCACAGGTAAGAAAGCCGCAAACGCCTTTGTCGATCACTGTGCCAGAGCAAACCACATCGAGGTCCCTGCAGATAAGCATACAGACATTAGCGAAGAGCTAAAGGGACACGAAAACATAAAAACGGCTCCTGAAGAGCACATGATGGCCAAACTAACAATGCGCGAAATGGAAGAGGCTATGAGAACACTAAAGAAAAGGAAATCTCCCGGAAAAGACGGGATAACAAACGAAATGCTGATGGGGCTGGGCCAAACAGCGAAGAAAAAACTACTATCAGTCCTGAACCAAAGCTGGAAAAGGGGTATTGTACCCCAGGCATGGAAAGATGCAATACTGGTACCAGTACCAAAAACAGGAAAGGACAAAACAGATCCAAATGGATACAGGCCCATAAGCCTACTGAGCTGTGTCGGCAAGCTGATGGAACGGATGATAAACACCAGACTGATGTGGCATCTGGAAGAAAAACGAATACTAATTCCACAGCAAGCCGGCTTTAGACAGCACAGATCCACTGAGGACCAGGTCATCCTCATAGCCCAGGAGATAGAAGATGCCTACCAGGCACAGAAACACACAGTAGCTGTTTGGGTGGATCTGGAAAAGGCATTTGACAAAGTCTGGAAGGATGGACTTAGAGTCAAGCTAAGAAGAAGTGATGTCTGTGGGAAGATGTACAAGTGGATCAACCACTACCTCAAACAAAGAACGGCCAGAGTCCAAGTACAAGGGCAGATGAGCAAAAAGGTGACACTCGAGCAGGGAGTACCCCAAGGGGGAGTATTGTCACCCACACTCTTCCTGGTATATATAAACGATATTACAGAGAATATACCAAGAAGAGTCCATAGCTCAATGTTTGCAGACGATCTGGCTATGTGGACCTCTGAAAAGAATCTCACCATAGCAAGAAATCGGATGCAGACGGCCCTAACATCGCTGGAAGAGTGGGCGAACTCATGGCTGGTCAAAATAAACGAGGAGAAAACCACGTGCACAATATTCTCGCTCTCATTAAAACCCCAAAGTACCAAATTAAGCCTAAATGGCAAAATCCTGCAGCCAAACGACAACCCAACCTATCTGGGAGTCACATTTGATCGGCGCATGACATGGAAAAGTCAGATTGAGAAAAACCGAATGAAAGCCAGAGAAAGAATGGCGATCATGAGGAAACTTGCTGGCACAAGCTGGGGAGCAGACGAAGGCATACTAAAGAAACTGTACACTGGAAGAGTGAGACCAGTTCTCGAGTATGGCATTGCGGCATGGACAACAGCAGCGAAGGCGAACTTCGATAAAGTTAACAAACTTCAAAACCAAGCCATGAGAATTATAACAGGTGGCATGAAGTCAACGCCAATTGTAGAACTTGAAAAGATTACAAAACTGCAATCCATGACCGACAGAAGAGACTGCAGAGCCCAGCTGCAGTCAGAGAAACTCCGAAGACTGACGGACCACCCAATGTACCAGAGACTAAATAATTTGGGAAATGGGAAACTAAAGCGGAGAAACTTTGCAGAAATAGCCAAAGCAAAGATGCACGAAGATCCCATAAACGCACAAACAACACCAAAACCCATCACTACTGTACGAAAACCTACCTGGAGGCAGGATATATTTCCAGAGGTGGTAGAAAATATACCAGGTATTGCAAACAAAAACTGCCAGACTGAAAAAGAAAGGAGAGACACTACCCTAAGGTTCATAACGAAAAGCTACCCAAGCATGGACTGGACCCATGCATATACCGACGGTTCTGTAACAAACACTACACAGAACGGAGGGGCAGGAGCATTCCTGAACCTACAAAATGGCAGACAAATAACACTGTCATTCGCTACTGGTAAGTACACAAGCAATTTCAGAGCGGATGCAGAGGCACTGAGGGCGGCAGTGGAAGAAATGGTGACACACAGTGAAAATGAGAGCCATATAGTCCTGCTGACAGATGCTCTCGCCGTAGTCACAGCGCTAAAAAGCCAGAAAAACACTGAGCTTAATGACTTAAGAGCAGCACTCTGCAAACTGTGCCAGCAGTCCGCACCAAAAAGGGTAGTGGTACAGTGGGTTCCGTCACACTGCAACATCCAAGGCAACGAGGAGGCAGACAGACTGGCAAAAGAAGGTGCAAGGCTACCACAAACAGATACCAGTATGACGTACGAAGAGTCAAAACGGCTTATCAAAGCCAGGTACATGACCAAATGGGAAACCGAACATACTGGTTACACCAAAAACGATGCCTATTACCAGTTGAACCGAAGAGAGCAGGTCGTTGTCTTCAGACTTCGCACTGGCCACAACAGACTCAGGTACCACCTATTCAACAAATTGAAGATAGGGTGTACCGACGAATGCCCGTGCGGTACTGGTAAAATGACCACTGAACATCTGCTGCAGAACTGCCCGATATACGAGGATCAGAGAGAGCAGATGTGGCCATTGCCAGTGGAACTGCAAGACAAGCTCTATGGTAGTGGCGAGAGTCTCAGGATGACCGCCGCTTTTTTCGAAAAAATAATGGTTACTGTCTGACTGTGTACGCAGAAGAAGAAGAAGACCAAAGCTAAATCATTGACAACTGAAATCCTCACAGACTCAAGGGCCCTCATCGAATGCCTGTTTATTGTGTTAACAAATATTTTCAAAATGAATCATTAAGACACATTTGTAAACCTCTATTTCCGACAGTTATCGTTCTGAGCTATTCAATGTTGATCGATTTTCAATGATAACGGGTTTGCGGTGATGACATCATGGGGCGTACCGAAGAAGGCATAACTGGGTCCTACTCTATGTTGTGTAATGGTAAGCTTCTCAGCTGGATGACAACTACGATCCACATCTAGTGGGACAGACTGCTCTAGATCAGCGTCGTTCCAAGTGCCCTATGTGGACGGGAGGTCGTGTCATGACCAATACATTGCGCATGACAGCCATGTTTACTTTCTTGTCGGTGTTCGTTCATCCTGTGATGGTTTGCGTCATTCTGCCTAACATATCGTATTTCAGCACGACATTTTTTGTTGCTAGGTTGGATTTCTCCTTGCGATTCCAATTCTCATAGTCAGATTACACTAGTGCATCCTGTCAACCTCATCATGTCAGAAGCAAAATACCTGAAAAGCCCATGAAAAGGAGTACATGCTGTGAGGACGCTAGCATTAGTGGTTTCAGGATGCTGCATATCAGCAGGGTTATAGTACGATGAGAATTACAGAGCTATAGGCATGATGGTTACCGGAGTGAAATGCAAGTGAAGGGGTGTGTTCGATAATAGATTGTATGTCAAATCTTTGGTTCGGATCAGCGCAGCGAGGCTGCTAGTTGCACAGTTGACAACCAAAATATTTGCATTGGAGCAGTTTAGCGAGACTGCTAGTTGTACTGTAAATAAGGTTGTTAGTTGCATGGTAAGTGAGGCTGCTATTTGTCTACTCGTGAGGCTGTTAGTTGTACGGTAACTGAGGCTGCTAGTCGTACGGTAAGTGAGGCTGCTAGTTGTACGTATAGTGAGGCTATCAGCTAAAGTCAAATTGCTTTAAAAAAAATGGTTATTTCGTTTCTTTGTCTTTTTTCTTTTCTTCTTTTGTTCTCTCGAAAATGAGTAACGCGATTTTATTCTAATGTACCGTAAATGGTGGGTTTCTCTTGTTTATAGATCTTTATTTCAACCCCTACTCCTCAACCCCCTCCCCCCCCCCCCCCCCACAAAAAAACCCACTCATGTACAGCTATGTGAAGCGTAGTACATGCAACATCATGTGTTGGACAGTCTTCTGTCATATGGGTAAATGCGTTATGTATAAGACTTCCTGCTCGAACTCCAGTTTGTCAGCATGCAGGCCAGAGAAGATTTGTTGATTAAATGTCTGCCAATTGGAAGTTTTAATTTTGTCAGGTAATATTTTCTTGTTAAAGAGTTTTTGTGTACCTGTTATTCAATATTGTTGATTGTTCTCTGTGTCGTTTTCCTCTGAGATATCTTTAATTGGTGTTCTGCACTATGTTCTTCACACTGTGTTTAGTTTGACGTATGCTTCCTTCCTTTTTGTCTAGTCTGTGTATCGCTTTCATTCTGCTTCTTTCTTTGGCTGTCTTTTTAATGTGGATGTCGTTTCCTTCACCTACAGATAGCATATTTGTCAATTTATATATCGCTTCCTTCCTATTTCTATAGTTTATCTGTCATTTTGGATTTTGATATCTCATTGTTTGACTTGTCTGTATGTTTTTTTGTCTCTCCGTTTTTGGCTAGTCTGGCAGTTTGGGTTGTGGTCTCTTCCTGTTTGGCTATTCTGTATATTAAGATATCTCCTTCTCTATCTCTATCTGTTCTGTCAGATTGGATCTCGACATCTCCCTATTTGGCTAGTCTGTTAGTTTGAATTTCGGCCTTTCCCTGTTTGGTAAGTCTGTCAGTTTGGTTTTCGGCTCCTCCCTGTTTGGTTAGTCTGTCAGTTTGAATTTCGGCCTCACCTTGTTTGACTAGTCTGTCAGTTTGGAATTCGGCCTTTTCCTGTTTGGCTAGTCTGTCAGATTGGATTTCGGCCTTTTCCTGTTTGGCTAGTCTGTCAGATTGGTTATCTACCTCTCTATCCATCTCTTTTGCCAGTTTAGATTTCGGCAACCCCCCGTTTGACTAGTCTGTCAGATTTGGATCTTGGTCTCTCCCTGTTTGTCAAGTCTGTTAGTTCTGTATCTTGGCCTCTCCATGTTTGTCAAGTCTGTTAGCTCTGTATCTTGGCCTCTCCCTGTTTGTCAAGTCTGTTAGTTCTGAATCTTGGCCTCTCCCTGTTTGCCAAGTCTGTCTATATCCTTTTTTTTGTGGAGCCATCCCTGGCCTTTTATTTCGTGGTAGATGTTCCCAACCCCCATGCCCTGCCTTGCGGTCTGTCCGTCCGGTTCCATTCCTGTCACTCTACACATTACAAGAAGCATCGTCATCAATCCTCCATCTTAGACTCTGATCAAGGGAACAATGTTATTCTAGGTTGGCCGAGACGAGGCGTGCAGCGGGCTAAAAATATGTATACAACCCAGTGAGCTAGTTACCTCTGAAACGTCTTTGTGATCTGGTAACCGGACCAATGACGTCATAAGATTGCTGTGACCTCAGATTGCATGCCCCAATTATTGGACATACCTTTTGATAAAGGTCAACACCGTTTTGCCCGCTTGCAGGCATGAGGCAAGTCATGCGACAAAGGGGAGGAGGGGTGGGGTGGGGGGGGGGGGTGGAGTGATTATGAGATCTTCATGGAAAAAAGTGTGTAGATGTGGAACTGCAGTTCTGTCATTTATTTAAAACACTGATAGTCCCTTAGCTATTATAGACATAACTTTAGATAACTGTGTACATGAATAATGTTTGATGTCATAGATTTTGTGATTGATTGTTTCTAGACACACCTTTTGTTTCACTGATTATGCAACTTTTTTTTCGTGCCCTTTTCACTTTTAAGAGTAATTAGCTAAAATATTTTGACAAAAATGTTGTCAATTTTTCATAATTAATTTGTTAACGTTAATTTAATTTAGCTCAAATCAAGGTGAAATATAGTGAACAAACACATTTCATCTCAGAACAAGGTGAAACATAGTAAACAAGACACGCATCTCATCTCAGAACAATGTTAAACATAGTAAACAAGACACGCATCTCATCTCAGAACAATGTGAAACATAGTAAACAAGACACACATCTGATCTCAGAACAAGGTGAAACATAGTAAACAAGACACATTTCTCATCTCAGAACAATGTGAAAGATAGTAAACAAAACACACATCTCATCTCAGAACAAGGTGAAACATAGTACACAAGACACACATCTCATCTCAGAACAATGTGAAAGATAGTAAACAAGACACACATCTCATCTCAGAACAAGGTGAAACATAGTGAACAAGACACGCATCTAATCTCAGAACAATGTGAAATATAGTGAACAAGACACGCATCTCATCTCAGAACAAGGTGGAACATATTGAACAAGACACGCATCTCAGTTCAGAACAAGGTTGTTGTTGTTGTTACGAAAGCCCACAATAAGTAGATTTACTTTTTTGTGCGCTCTGAAAAAGACGTTAAGTGGTGGGTTGCAGAAGCTTTCCTCACATCCCGAGCACGCTGATGAAGGTGGACCGGGGTCCCCCATGCTTTTGTTCAATGCTTGGCTTCATCTGCGTGTCGCTCACTATTACGGGAATGACGTCGATCCATAACCCTGTTAGTCAGGCTGTCATGAAAACAGCCCATTTCCACGGAAAGCTGCGAGGAAGCCGAGTTGAGGGTCTTGGCCAGGATATTTTACCTGACCCTGACTAACATGTCTGATCAGTTTGTTGTGCCTCACAAGACGTTAGTCTTCCTCACCTCAGAACAAGATGAAATATATCTTCCCAAGATGATACGTGACGTCAAAGTGGGGAGATTATGGCCAAGAACCATCGTCTTGTCCCTATCATAAACAGATAACCCGTCTGTTTTACGGTAACTTGCCTATCAAGGTGAGGTTCGGCATTGTCAGCTTTCCGGCAAGCATATGATTGCCCCACAGCCTCAGAGGGTCCAGATCCACCGTTGTTAGCCTCACTTGGGATATAAGAAGTAACGCTATTGTCTGCTACCAAAGAAACATGGCCAGGAGTGAACATCTCAGAACGAGTAGATTAGGACAACAAAAACTAAAGAGCATGTGACTGGAGCTGGTAGACTAACATACAGCTGGACGTGTGATTACAAAACAACCAGACGTGTGAATACCATACAGTTGGACGTCTGCCTATCATGCAACCAGACGTGTGAATACAAAACAACCAGATGTCTGAATACCATACAGTTGGACGTCTGCCTATCATGCAACCAGACGTGTGATTACAAAACAACCAGACGTGTGATTACAAAACAACCAGACGTGTGAATACAATACAGTTGGACGTCTGCCTATCATGCAACCAGACGTGTGATTTCAAAACAACCAGACGTGTGATTACAAAACAACCAGACGTGTGAATACCATACAGTTGGACGTCTGCATATCATGCAACCAGACGTGTGAATACAAAACAACCAGATGTCTAAATACCATACAGCTGTACGTGTAAGAACCATACATCTGGAGGCGTGGCAACCATGCAACTCGTGTATAGGACCCACAAACTTCTTATACATAAGACAACAATAAAACTGACCACAGGATAACTTACAGGTGAATGAATATAGGACAACCTACAGCTGAATATGGGACAATCTACAGCTGAACAAGGTACAGCCTACAGCTGAACAATGGACAACATACAGCTAAACATGGGACAACCATACAGCTGAACACGGGTAACCATACAGCTGAACACGGGTAACCATACAGCTGAACACGGGTAACCAAACAGCTGAACATGGGTAACCATACAGCTGAACATGGGGAAACCTGCAGCTGAACACGGGGCAACCTACACCTGAACAATGGACAACCTACAGCTAAACATGGGACAACCATACAGCTGAACACAGGGCAACCTACAGCTGAAGACGGGGCAACTTAGAGCTGAACACGAGGTAACCTACAGCTGAACCCGAGGCAATCTACAGCTGAACACGGGCAACCTACAGCTGAACACGGGGGAACCTACAGCTGAACACGGGCAACATACAGCTGAACACGGGTAACCAAACAGCTGAACATGGGTAACCATACAGCTGAACACGGGGAAACCTACAGCTGAACACGGGGCAACCTACCCCTGAACAATGGACAACCTACAGCTAAACATGGGACAACCATACAGCTCAACATAGGGCAACCTACAGCTGAAGACGGGGCAACTTAGAGCTGAACACGGGGTAACCTACAGCTGAACCCGAGGCAATCTACAGCTGAACACGGGCAACCTACAGCTGAACACGGAGGAACCTACAGCTGAACACGGGGCAACATAAGCTGAAGACGGGACAACCTACATCTGAACACGGGGCAAAATACAGCTGAACACGAAACAACCAAACAGCTGAGATCTTTCCAGGAAACTTGGACAAAATAGTGTTTCGGTAGCAGACCTCCCAGATAACCCATTTCTGTCTTCTATTATGTATCCTCTTCTACTACAAAATTAACAATATGCATCTAGTTTTTAATTGATTTCCTATCTATTTTGTGGTCTTGTAGTGCCCTTTGTCATCTGGCGATGTGGCTGGTCTCCTACAGTCTGCAGCTTCACTTAACTCCGGATCCTGCTATGGACAAAGAACTTTTCAAATGCATTTTGTAAGTGAGTTCCCTGAGGAGCACTATGGTATTCTTCACTTTTGATCGTGGTGTTATGGTCGACCCTTTTGACCAATTTGGTACAGACAACGTTCGAGACAACTTGCTTTGAGCAGCTATTGGTGAGTCTACGAGACTGCTCTTTTAGATGTCCACATTACACTTTTTGGGTAGAATCAGACATCGGCCGTTTTAACTCTCTTCCAGCAGATCATCAAGAACTGATGTCCGTGAAAACTACTGATACGTTGTTACCAACTGATTCACTTGCACAAAAAATCAGTTTTTCTCTATTTTCCAACAATTAATCAAAAACTGATGTACCTGTAACCACTGTTATGTTGTCATCAACTGAATTACTTGCATGATCAGTGTTTTCTCTTGTGTCGCTCGGGAAGGGTAACCATTCATTCCATTTGGGTAGATTGCAATTACAAAAGGAACATAGTTGGATAGCCTTCCGGTCAGCTAGTCCCTTACATGAATTATGTATCTGCCTTTATTGGTCCTATGCGTCTCCCTATTCTACATGTCCAACAGTAACGAGGTACTTCTGTCGCCACCACGCTGACCAGTGAGCCGACCGAATCACTTTCCTGCCTACATCACTTGCCATTCTATTAAGGTCTCACGTTCTTGAGGTCTCATTAGTTCTCTGGCTATCTTGTCACCCTGTATATCTCAATGTGACAGCATGTCCCCTTGCTTTTATCTCTAGCTACTACAGCAATGAGCGTGTCTAACACCTCTACCAAATTCTGGTGACAACTAGCAGCAACAACATTGGCGATACGCAAGTTCTACCCCTATTCCTCTAAATGACTAACCCCTAACACCAGCTACAATCGTCTTACACGTGCTAAATCAGATAGACTATCGCCCAAACCCGAGGATAATAACTAAAAAGAAAATTTGGCTCGGTTTGGACGAAGAATGTCCAACATAGCTGGCCTCTAACTGGCCTCTTCCAACTTCTAGTACATTATTGTCTCATCTAACGCCTATGCTTTGTACGTGTCATGTCGCAAAATATGATACACACATAACGCTATCTTCCATACACATCTGAAGTGCATTACAATGCCACTGACACATGACTTCCATATACATCTTTAGTACATGACAATGCCACTGACACATTACTTCCACACATCTGGAGTACATGACAATGCCAGTGACACATGACTTCCATATACATCTGGAGTACATGACAATGCCACTGACACATTACTTCCACACACATCTTGGAGCACATGACAATGTTACTGATACATTATTTCCATACACATCTGAAGTACATGACAATGCCACTGACTCATGATACTGTTACATGTGTTCTTTTACAGATGTGTTATCTGTGGCACTAGTCTTTTTAAATGATACAATTACCAGCATTCACAACTCTATTTAGTCGTCTTTTACGACATGTTAAGTAATGCTCTTTGGGTGTGTCCTTTCTTCTCCAGCATGAGACCCTGGTACAATATAACCCAGGGACTACAAGTCTCTGGCACACAAGCACCTCGGACTACGAGACACAGGGACTATGAGACCCAGAGACCAAATCTGCAATGGCCTTTACATGTTTATCATTCATCTACCAGCATGCAATTCATAAAACGTAACACAAAATGAGTTATGTATGAGTTTAGCAATCTTTTGGTGTAAAACAAAATGCTATAGATTCACCATTTCAAATGTAGACAAATTGTTTTGACGCAGGGAACGCATAGAAAGTGCAGTGGTGTTTCCATGTACTCACACGTAAGTGAAAGAGTAACACGACGAAGAGGTTAAAGATAAATTCTAGTGGTAGCTAATGAATCATAGGTACATTGTAGTGGTACTGATGAGTCATAGGTACATTCTAGTGGTATCTGATGAGTCATAGGTACATTCTAGTGGTAGCTGAGGAGTCATAGGTACATTTTAGTGGTAGTCAATGAGTCATAGATACATGCTAATTGTAACCAGTGAGCCACAGATACATTGTAGTGGTAGTTGGTGAGTCATAGATACATTGTAGGGGTACCCAGTTAGTCATACATTCATTATAGTGGTAGCCAGTTAGTCATAGACACATTGTAGGGGTAACCAGTGAGTCATAGACACATCGTAGTGGTAGCTGGTGAGTCATAGATACATTGTAGCGGTAACCAGTGAGTCATAGATACATTGTAGTGGTAGCTGGTGAGTCGTAGTCACGTTTTATTGGTAGCTGATTAGTTATATATACATTGTAGTGGTAATCAGTTAGTCATATATACATTGTAGTGGTAGCCAGTTAGTCATTGATACATTCTAGTGGTAGGCAGTTAGTCATAACTACATTATAGTGGTAGCCAGTTAGTCATAGATACATTCTAATGGTAGCCAGTTAGTCATAAATACATTATAGTAGTAGCCTGTCAATCATAGATACTTTCTAGTGGTAGCCAGTTAGTAATTGATACGTTCTAGTTTAGCCAGGTCGTCATATATACATTCTAGTGGTAGCCAGTTAGTCATAGATACATTCTAATGGTAGCCAGTTAGTCATAAATACATTGTAGCGGTAGCCAGTTAATCAAAAATTCATTCTAGTGGTAGTCATACATACATTCTAATGGTAACCAGTTAAGTCATAGATGCATTGTAGTGGTAGTCAGTTAGTCATTAATACATTATACTGTTAGCCAGTTAGTCATAGATACATTCTAGTGGTCACAAGTTAGTCGTAAATACATCTTAGTGGTAGCAAATTAGTCATAAATACATTCTAGTGGTAACAAGTTAATCATAAATAGGTTTTAGTGGTAGCCAATTCGTCAAAAATACATTCTAGTCGTAGCCAATTAGTCATAGATTCATTCTAGTGGTTGCTGGTGAGTCATGGGTACATTTTACTGGTAGCAACTGAGTCAGAGATACATTCTAGTTGTAGCTGGTGAGTCATAGATACATTGCAGTGGTAGGCAGTGAGTCATATGTAAATTCTATTGGTAGCCAGTTAGTCAAAGAGACATTTTAGCCGAGGCCTTTATTTTCGTTCCAAAACCACTATGTTGACCTCTTCTTGCAAATCTGACTCATTCTGTGCTATCAGTGAAGCGCACTTTGTTTATGTTCTAACCATGTACTGGTGTTCCTGGCATTGTCTCTATGTATCCTTAGATAACTTTCCTGATATCACCAGCACAAATATACTCATCTATATTTCATATCCTCTGATTTTTGAATAGATCTACCTTCTGTCTCGTACCATCTCAATCAGACACGTCTGATTAGCTGTATATTTAAACAGTCATCATTAAGCCCTCGAAAGTGCATGTAAATCCGTACTAGTGTCTGTTTTTCTCACTTCCGCTAATTAAACACTATTTGTACACTTGTTTGTTTTTTTGTTAAGTGGATTTCCATGGCATGGGTACTCCACCCTCAAGCCATAAATAGCTGACCTACAAACCCAGCATAACTTCAGAATCTCCAATTAGCTTGGATAGCTAACTCTCGTTTGGGCCCTACGTCACAACCATAATTTATTTGAGCCTCAATGTGTTCTCATTCTGTGCCCACAATTAAATCTTCTCAAGCTATTTCTGTAGTTTTTTTTAACTTATTATTTCCCTCGTGCTCCAAAATAGTTTGCACCGTTTCGTCGCCAAGTGCGTAGAAAAGGCGGCAGTTATGTTGGAGAGAAAACAAACCAGAACAAATACATCTCAAGAAGCTTGCGTTCAAATAAATCTCCTGACAGGAATTATCGATTGATTCTGCTATCGTAAGGTGTGTTGTAGCAGACAATTGAATTACTCTCGTGGGAGTGAGCTATTGGATTGAGGAGACGCATATTGCCAACCTCTCCACCAGATAGCTTGTTTTGCGACAGCGAGATACAGCCGACAGATGAACCAAATATATTCTTGTTTCGACCTCCATTGTTGTCCCCGATTCTTTCATCATGTCTTCGATATCTTTGGCTCAATGTTCTTGGTAAAATGCAAATACGTGTTATCAGATCTATGTTATGAACCTGTTACACCTTTGTGTCTTATATTTATTTGAAAACTCCCGACGCGATAATTGAATCTGTTGTACTTATATTTCATAAATGAGAGGTTATTTTCTGAATTTTGTGTGGGTTTTGTTTTTCAATACCAGAAGACTACCAGAAGACTGGTGGCAGGGTTTCCCATTGTGTAAATGACGTGTGTAACAGATGCTAGTTTGGACAGTCTTCTACACTAGAGTTGCTAGATGGCACTGCTAGTTATCTTTTACAACATAGCATATCTGGAGATAGGCTGAATGATACACAGTTAGACAGATAACAGAGAAACATGCACACAGGCAAGGCAGACACATACGGATATTTATACCCAGATCTGTGTGTGTGTGTGTGTATTTGTTTATATATATATATATATATATATATATATATAAAGACAGACATACACATAGATATATGATGGATGGATGGATGGATGGATAGATAGATAGATAGATAGATAGATAGATAGATAGATAGATAGATAGATAGATAGATAGATAGATAGATAGATAGATAGATAGATAGATAGATAGATAGATAGATAGATAGATAGATAGATATAGACAGACAGACAGACAGACAGACAGATAAATAGATAGACAGACAGACAGACAAACAGACAGACAGACAACAGACAGACAAACAGACAGATAGATAGATAGATAGATAGATAGATAGATAGATAGATAGATAGATAGATAGATAGATAGATAGATAAATATAGATAGATAGATAGATAGATAGATAGATAGATAGATAGATAGATAGATAGATAGATAGATAGATAGAAAGATAGATAGATAGATAGATAGATAGATAGATAGATAGATAGATAGATAGATAGATAGATAGATAGATAGATAGATAGATAGATAGATAGATAGATAGATAGATAGATAGATATAGACAGACAGACAGACAGACAGACAGATAAATAGATAGACAGACAGACAGACAAACAGACAGACAGACAACAGACAGACAAACAGACAGATAGATAGATAGATAGATAGATAGATAGATAGATAGATAGATAGATAGATAGATAGATAGATAGATAAATATAGATAGATAGATAGATAGATAGATAGATAGATAGATAGATAGAAAGATAGATAGATAGATAGATAGATAGATAGATAGATAGATAGATAGATAGATAGATAGATAGATAGATAGATAGATAGATAGATAGATAGATAGATATAAAGATAGATAGATAGATAGATAGATAGATAGATAGATAGATAGATAGATAGATAGATAGATAGATAGATAGATAGATAGATCCCTTTCCCTCGAATGGGACGTAGAAACATCAACATTGAATTTAACAAATCCACCTAGTGGTGTTTTTTAGACATATCTACGAACACCACTTTTGCTTCCTCTTCCTCCTCCATAACACCTCTCCCACTCCTGTCAGCACGAACACTTCACCTATCTGCTCTCTCGCAACACCCTCTACGAACACCTCTACTCCTCCTCTCCCCCATGCTCCTCCACCATCTCACCCCACCTCCATGCACGATCACTTCTCCTACCTGCTCCCTCCGATCACCTTCCCCGAACAGCTCTACTCCCTTCTACCACCTCATCTCCTTCATCGAATTCAACAAGTTTCTCTGCTTCCTTCTATTAACCTCCATGAGTAGCTCTGCTACTTCACCCTTTCCCTCCCCTCCCAACACCCTCGACAAGTTATTCTCCTACCTCTCCCTCACTTCAACCTCCACGGTCTGCCCCTCTTCCTCCCAACACCCTTGCCAAGTTCGTCTCCCACGCGTATTACCCCTCGATCCAAAGATATTAAAATGGTTGCTCACTCTCGTGTGCGCCACCCGTTGCCTAGCAACATCTGTGTCCATTTGGCGTCGCTCCAGATCTATTAATAACACAGCACAGATGGAATAGAACAGCCACAACCACAAATAACGCAATCGTTACAAATAAACATGACCAGGTGGCAAGTGAAAGATACTGTCAATGTATTAGGTGGTCGTCATTATGTCGTCATTCTTGTTATTCTTCTTCTCTTTAACTTGTTCTATAGTCATTGTATAAATTTCTTCTTTAACTGCATCTATTTCTTTTCATTCTTCTTTATCTTCGTCTTGTTCTTCTTCTTCCTCTAATTATTATTATTATTATTATTATTATTATTATGTTCTTCTTGTTCTTCTCTTATTCTTATTCTCTTCGTTTTCCTCTTTAGGAACTGCTTTATATTTTCCATTCTTTTTTTTCTTCTTTCTTGTACTTCTTCTTCTTTTTCTCTTCTTCTGCTTTTCATTTTCCTCTTTAGGTACTGCTTTGTGTGTCCCATTCTTCGTCCTCTTCTTCCTCTTCTTCTTCTTCTTCTTCTTCTTCTTCTTTCTCTTCTTTTTGTTCTTCTGCTACTGCTTAATTCTTCACCTTTTCTTATTTCCTTATTTTTCCTTTCTTTTTCTTTTTTTCTTTTTCTTGTTCTTCCTATTCTTCTTCTGCTGCTGCTTTTACTTCTCGTGCAGGAGAGGTTTAAGGCTCGTGATTTGCGACACTCCTGTGGCCGACGGTAGCGTTGTGTGTGGCCGGCGAAATAATGTCGTTTTATCGTGTGATTAGGAATATTAACGCTGGAACAGTACATGCCATTGTGTACCATATTAGAGGTCATATACACGTGTACAAACAGAAACATGATCTAAGTAGAGAGATGACATCCATTAAATTTGAGTTTATCTACTGTGCAAAACCGAGACAAGTTGTGTTTTTTAAATCGTTTTATCAAAGTGGCTTTTGATAAACGTGATGAAAACGGAACAAGCATATTTCAGTCTCACTTTCCAAATGATAATCACGTTGGCATGTTTTCTGAAAGCTACTTATATTCTGTCACTTATCAATCCATGCACGTTTAGCCCAGTGGGATTGAGAAGTAAGACTTTAAACTCGCTTTCATTTGCATGGCTGTTTGTTGACAAAATCACTTTTCAGTAGGACTGACTGGTAACAGTAGTTCGCGCGTTACGTATTGTTATATTAACTGTTGCATGTGATTAATGAATATTGACACTATGGAAATGCTACAATTCTCAGCTACTAGCCGTAATTAGCTCTTTCTCTTAATATAGTTTAATATGAATATTTAGTTATCAATATTGAAGCATAAGACTACAATCCATGAAAGTAGTGATCAGTGTTGCAACATTATATTCCTCTACAGTTAAAATATTGATCAGTATTATAACATTTGACTCATCTACAATCATAATAGTGATCAGTATTGTAACATTAGACTCTTCTACAATTATAATAGTGATCAGTATTGTAACATTAGACTCTTCTACAATTATAATAGGGATCAGTATTGTAACATTAGACTCTTCTACAATTATAATAGTGATCAGTATTGTAACATTAGACTCTTCTACAATTATAATAGGGATCAGTATTGTAACATTAGACTCTTCTACAATTATAATAGTGATCAGTTTTGTAATATGGATACAGTTCCATTAAGATATGTCTGTACTACAGATGAAATGGTTTTGAAAAAAATTAGAAGGGTTGAAAGTGGATAAATGTTCTGGTCAAAATGGTATTCATCCAAAATTTTTTTTAAATTAGAGACCAACTAGAAAAACCATTGACTATATTATGTTCTCACTCACTTGTAAATGGGATTGTTCCAGGTGATTGGAAAGATGCAGGAGTGATTCCCTTATTCAAAGAGTTAGATAGAGCAAAGTATAGACCGGTGTTTAACGAGCATTGTCTGTAAATTGTTAAAGTCAGTAATCAAAGAAAATATTGTAAAGCATTTAGACAAGTTTAATCTAATCAGAAATAGTCAGCATTGGTTTGCTAGAGGAAGATCGTACTTAACAAATCTATTAGATTTCATGGAGGAGGTTACTAAAATGATAGATAAAGGGGAGACAGTAGATGTTATTTATCTAGATTTTGCAAAGGCTTTTGAAAGAGCATCTCATCAAAGATTTTATAGAAAGTTAAATTTACATGGAATAAGAATGGAAGTTGCCAAATGGATTGAAAATTGGTTAACGGGAAGAAGGCAGAGGGTGGGCATAAATAAGGAGTACTCTGAGTGGTGTGAAGTAAAAAGTAGAGTGCCCCAGGCTCAGTTTTGGGACCAATTTTGTTCTTGATATATATAAACGATTTGGGCATTGATATGGGATCCATGATTGCTAAATTCGCTGATGACACAAAACTATGCAGTAGTGTCTCATCTAAAGCAGAAGTGGATATACTTTAGTCGGATTTAGAAAAAATTAGAGAATGGTGTGCGAGCTGGCAAATAGAGTTTAGATAATGTAGATAAATGTACAGTCATCCACATGGTAGATCCAATACGGAACATAATTACAGAATGGGCGTGAATAGTATTAGAATTATATCAAAGGAAAGGGACGTACGGGTTTATAATATATCATATAGGTAAAGTGAGTGAGAAAATCCAGGTAGCAGTGAAAAAGGCAACTGCAATGTTAGATATGATAAAAAGAAATATTAACCATAGAAGCAAAGAAGTGATAGTCAAACTGTATAAAGCATTTGTTAGACCTAGATTGGAGTACTTGGTACAGGTGTGGAGTCCTTATCGTAGAGGAGATATAAACATGCTGGAAAGGATTTTAAAAAAGAGTGATACAGCTGATAGTGGGATTCCAGAATTACAGTTATGAGGAAAGACTCAGAAGAACCGGACTACAGTGTCTAGAAAAGAGAAGAATTCGAGGTGACATAAAATAATCAAAGGAACGGATAAATTAGACTATAACAAGTATTTTGTTTCAAAATACCACCACCTACAAGAACAAGAGGGCATAGCTACAATGTAATTAAAGTTAGTCCCAGATTAGATATTAGGAAATGTCTGCTGTGTCTGCTACGTCTGCTACGAATGACCTCTGACGAATATGGAAATAACGGCAAGATTTCCATTGAAACAAAAATCTACCTCTACCAACCCTGTCCTATGTTATGGTTCCTTCTTCTTCTTCTTCTTCTTCTTCTTCTTCTTCTTCTTCTTCTTCTTCTTCTTCGTACGCTGTCAGACGTCAACCTGTATTTTTTCGAGAAAAAAAACAGCGGTCATCCTGAGGCTGTCGACACTGCCATGGAGCTTGTCTAGTGTTACCACTGGTGATGGCCACATCTGCTTTCTCTGATCCTCGTATGTCGGGCAGTTTTGCAGCAAATATTCAGCGGTCATTTTCCCGGTCCCACACGAGCATTCGTCAGTGCCACCTATCTTCAATTTATTGAATAGCTCTATTGTGGCCTGTGCGAAGTCTGAAGACCACGACCTGCTCTCTTCTGTGCAACTGGTAATAGGCATCCTGGGCATCCAATGGCATGACTACATCCGCAACGTGGAGGTCTCAGCTAAAACAGGCCTCCTCTCGATCTTGGTAACACTGACCCACGTCGGTGATTAGTAATGTCATCCCACTGGATCATGAAACCCCGGCTCACAAGAAACTTCATAGGTTATTCCTCAGCTCCAACAGACTTCCCCCGGCCAACTGCTAGAGGCGTCCCCGCACCGCATGGCTCCGCTCTAGCAAATAGCAGCATTCCTATCTGTTCTGAACAAGACCTGGAGCCGTGCTGCAACAGTGAGTCACAAATATAGTCGATTGACGCAGGGGGACTCAAACGCCTAAGCCAACTTATTATTCTGTACTCCTTAGGTAGGCGAAGCTATAGACTGACTGTAGGCTGTGGGTTTGTATAGGCAGTTTGCTTCGAGCTACGGTTTATAAGAAGCAAACTGGAAGGGTACCTCTATTTCCCTAGTATTTAAATTAGTTTGTTTGTTCCGTTCGCCTTATTTCTCTATTTCCCAAGGCTATTTTTTTATGTCACTCCTGTCGGCCCAGTGCATCCGACTTCGTTATGCATTTAATTTGTAAGGGTCTGTTTCCTCCTGCATTTTCTAAGGGTTTGCTTCCTTCGGGTAGCGGCCGGTGCTGTTATGGAGAGCGAACCCAGCACCTTCGTGCTGTGAGCCGTGTTACTTACTAGCCCACGCCGTCTCCCGTTTCCCTAGTATTAATTATGACACAAAAATTGCTAAACTCCGCCGAAAACTCCTTTATGGTGGACTGAGTATCTTATTATGAGTAGGTGTTAAGAGCGCAGTGGTCAACGGACAGGAGATTCAAGAGTGATGCTTGATTCACCTTTGCGTAAATCTTTATTACTTCCCGGATTGAACAGCTGACCTAGCATTCTGTACCTCCTATGCATGCTATCAGCAGTACCACGAACTCAATCAGAGATCAATGCTGCAAAGACTATGCTAAAGAGTGCCGCTGCCAGCACACATCACTGTTTGACACCGTTGATGATTGCGAAGACTATATTCTCTTCTGTGCAGTTCTCGAGCCATCGTGGAACGTGCGGACAATTGTCATGAATCTGCCGAGACAACCAAACTATTACTACTACTACTACTACTACTACTACTACTACTACTACTACTACTACCACTACTACTATTTCTACTACTATTTCTACTACTACTACTACTACTACTACTACTACTACTACTACTACTAATACTACTACTATTAATACAACTGCTACTAGTACTATTACTACTACTACTACTACTACTACTACTACTACTACTACTACTACTACTACCACTACTACTATTTCTACAACTATAACTGCTACTACTACTACTACTACTACTACTACTACTAGAACTGCTACTAGTACTACTACTACTACTACTACTACTACTACTAGTACTACTCCTACTACTACTACTACTACTACTACTAGTACTACTACTACTACTAGTACTACTACTACTACTAGTACTACTACTACTACTACTACTAGTACTACTACTACTACTACTACTTCCACTATTACTATTTCTACTACTACTACTACTACTACTACTACTACTATTACTACAACTGCTACTAGTACTATTACTACTACTACTACTACTACTACTACTACTACCACTACTACTACTACTACTACTACTACTACCCCTACTACTATTTCTACAATTACAACTGCTATTACTACTAGTACTACTACTACTACTACCGCTACTACTATTTCTACTACTACTGCTGCTGATACTACTACTACTACAACAACTGCTGCTGCTGCTACTGCTTCCATTGCTGCTGTTACAGTTACTACGACTACTACTACTACTACTACTACTACTACTGATGCTGATGTTGCTACTGCGTGTACTGCCGCTGCGCCTACTGCTATTGCTACTACTACTATTACTGCTGCTACTACTACTGCTACAACTACATCCGCCACCGCCTCGTCCCCCACCACACTTACCGCTACCACAACGTCCACTAACACCACCCCTACTACTGCTTCTGCTGCTACTGCTATTTCTGCAACTAGTAAAATACAACTTCACCTGCTACTACTACTACTACTACTACTACTACTACTACTACTACTACTACTACTACTACTGCTGCTATTACTACTACATAATCCTTTTGTTCTTCTTCAGCTTCCTTTAGTCTACTTAAAGACAAGTTATTCCCTACACCCCCACCCCACACCCCCCTCTTCCACCCCCCCCCCCCCCGCCCCCACCCACATCCCACGACTATGCCTTTTATGTAATGAAAGTAACGTCTTGTCTCAGACACTGCCATCTTTAAAAATGGACATATGCAGTGATGGAAAAACCCCTTTGTGACGTCACATAGTACATCATACTCGACAACAGAACTATTATAAGTTTGTAACTGCTGTTGACGTTATCAATATATGGCAATATAGTTAGAGGATACACCAACATACATTAGACACACCACACATATCAGACACACTATACACATCAGAATCACATAGTATAATTATTATGAATTGATCTAGTATTTTCTTCAACAATATAAAAGTAAATGAATAATAATAATAAATTCTTTACCTTTAGTAGCATATTGTTTGTGTCACGTTTATAATCAATCTATGCTCCACACAGCGAAATAAAACAAATTCACTGTATAAAACACAATAAATCAAGATTGAGAGTGATCCTTTCACAGAATCCTGGCCTGAAACCAACTGCATACCCATCTTTGTTTCCTAAACACACTATTATAGTTGACACATACTTGTCAATAAATATGCCAAAATGCAAGAAAGCTGAGAAAATGTAATGAAACTATTGTGAAAATTAATACATTTTCTCTTGCTGCAGTAAGATGTATCTGTCATGGATGAGTCGTTGTGCATCCTTTGTTTGTTGTCTAAAAATACTTTGGAAATAATTGATAATGTTTGTAAAACAGTTTTTGATTTGTGGCATTCACCAGCACAGAAGCCACCTACTCCACCAGCACAGAAGCCACATACTACACCAGCACAGAAGCCACCTACTCCACCAGCACAGAAGCCACCTACTCCACCAGCACAGAAGCCACCTACTCCACCAGCACAGAAGCCACCTACTCCACCAGCACAGAAGCCACCTACTACATCTGCAAAAGGCTCCTCGACACTGCATTTAACAATATGCATAAGCAACTTCCTGTTTATTTTACAGGCCATACATTTTGCTTCTAGTTCTGGTGATATGAGCATTGCTGCATAAGATACAGATGTCAAAAGTGTGACAAGCTTGGGAGGGTACTTTAACCCACCACAGTCTAGTAGCTGTATATACTCAGTAACAATCACATACTGATAAAAAATCAACCGACAATGTTTTATTCCTCTGCAGTAGATCCTTGCATAAAATGCATTGAGCCTTTCCTATAACTTTACTAGAGACAAAATCAGCAATATAGACCAAGGCTTGTTCTGTTCCTTCAGCACAAAACAAAACTTAACTTTTCATTCGGATCATTAGTCTGTAACTTTTCCAATAATAGCCTCTTGTACTGAAGGGATATTGTGCTAGCTCAATGACTGCAGTCACTGTATGCAAAAATGCACTGAGTGTTTCTTTTGTCAGCTTTCCATTGGAACCAGATACGTGTCCCCACTTGATCAACAATGCTGCAAACTTCTCTTGATAATGAACTGATCATTAGCAGATGTTATTGACTTTGAAAAGAGATTCCGTGTAATAGTGCCAATGAACTTACTCCTAACATTGACTATTTGCAACCATGTGAATATGATCTCAATGAAATCTGCTGTGCCACCATCTGAATATGATCTCAATGAAATCATCTGTGCCACCATCTCAATATGATCTCAATGAAATCAGCTGTTTCCGAATTGTCATTAAGAAGACATAGAGCAACAATGTTATATTCACTGAGACAATTGGACATTTTGTCTGTCCATGTTGGAAGAAGAAAGAGCCTTGTAATTCAGAGTTGGGGCTAGCTTGGCAATATTTAGACGCCCCTTGCTATAAAGCTGCTTCAAATGGGAAAACGTAGCAGCTGAAGTGTGATCAGTACAACAGGCAGATTCTATACGAGGAAGTGATCCCCTTGCAGAAGGGTAAATTAATGTTTGCTCTCAATCTTTTAGATTGGTCCAATTTCTTCAGATGCATTTCAGCAAGTGCACAGAATCGTAGAACAAGAACATTTTTTTACAGACGTTACTGGGGTTTTACAATGTAGGTGCTGTTTGGTTTCAGAAGAGTTGTAAATAATTTTCTGTTAACAGCATTACGATCTGCAAGAACTGCGATGACTAAAACCACAGTCCTGCACAACTTTGATGATCTGCAGTAACTTTGTGCTCAGATGGTCAGACGTCATCCTGTGCTAAGGTGCAAGCTCTACCACTTCCTAATAATTTCCAAATACTGAAGAAATGAAGAAAGATTGCATTGTTGTTGCTGTTTTGATAGAGTTTGAAGCTGTACCCAGTAATTGACCTGTCGAGTAGGTCACAGCTGATTGAGCATAAATGAATACCCATTTGTATGGCTACAATCTTTTCTAGCTCATTCAGTTTGCCTGCTTTAATCTTCAAGTACCTGGAGATGCTTTCATCATCAGCTTTAATCTTCAAGTACATGGAGATGCGTTCATCATCAGCTTTAATCTTCAAGTACCTGGAGATGCTTCCATCGTCAGCTTTAATATTCAAGTATCTGGAGATGCTTCCATCATCAGCTTTAATCTTCAAGTATCTGGAGATGCTTTCATCATGAGCTTTAATCTTCAAGTACCTGGAGATGATTCCATCATCAGCTTTAATCTTCAAGTATCTGGAGATGCTTCCATCATCAGTAGACACTGACAATGGAGATGTTAAATTTCTCACGGTGCTTGGATGAGGCAAACATAAGAGATGAGATTTTCTAATAAATCTGTAACATGCTAGTGATGTTATGAATGTAAAGTATAATGTACAGCTACTGTAGCGCTTTCTGTGTTTATCAGTGATAAAAAGCTGCAACTGCTCTACCCTACACGTTAATTGCTTTCGGATATTGCCATATTTATCTCTTCAGATTAAAGTAGTAATTCTTTTGCACTTTGTAACATAGTGCATGTTTCGTCTACTAAATCACTGACAGTGATACTGTATCAGATTTATAATCACTGTAATGGATCATTAGATTTTCAAGCTGTAACCACCTTTCTAGCTTGCTGTTATTAATAATCTAGTATAGATGTTTGGCAGCAACCTTTTTATTCCTGGGATAGACTTCTACAGACATGTCAGTTAACACGTTAATGCTGACAGTTATGTAAGGTGTAATGTTTTCTTTGATAGCCACGCAGTACAGTACAAAACAGGTATGCGCTCCATCTAGCAAAGTAAACTTTTATTGCTTATCTAACAGTCCTTTCAATTTCGCACTAAGCTGAGACTGAAGAGTGTGGTAGTTTTGTATAACATATGTCGAAAGCCAGTCATACATTTTTTCTTCATGCTTTCTCACAATTTCGGAAGCACGTTCTCCTGGATTTTTGCGAGGTTGATGTTTGTCAGCTGATAAATAGGAAGGTAGTTCGGGAAAAAATGATGGATATGCATTTTGTTTTAGAGCAGGACACTTTCATGGAAGCACATGTGTAACTCCAGATTTGTGAGTGTAAGTATCGCTTATAATAATATCACACGGTCAAACATGCTTGATACTCACCAGGCTGGCTTTAGTTTATACAAAGTCATTCCTATGGATGTACTTAATTTTCTTTTTCCTCATTTCTGCATTACGTGGAAACTAAAATACACGCACATAACCACAAGTGCTGTTGTAATTTGATTTACATCTAGGAAAACAACATTTAGAAGGCATTTTGGATACAATTCCTCAAATTCAAAATTCTCGACTGTTTAAAAACAGAGCCTTTGGAAGTGACGTCACTAAGTCGGTCAGTCTGTCTCTTTTAAAGAAGGCCTTGTCTCAAACCACATCAATAGCCAGATGTCGATATCTTGAATGTACTACGGGCCGTAGCACAATAACGCATGCATCATTCTTGTTTCCTCCTCCCTGTAATCTAGGCAAAGTTTGGTGCGCCACAGCTCTCTGTGCTATGTCCATCTTCACGTAGTCACGATCACAGCTATCGTTTAAAGACGTTCTCAGTTTTGCAGCTCAAGTTTCAATCAGACGTGTGCAACCTCAAATATTTGACTCGCCATCCCAAAAATAAATACCACATTCCTCGGGCCTCAGTGGTCTGATGAATAATTAGCACTAGTGCAGTGGTAGAGCACTTGCTTTTCACGGCTAATGTACGGCGTTCAACCCCCATAACCGTCATATAGGTCTTTCGGCTTAATTGTAAATAGGCACTTGGCTACTGGTCACCCAACCACACCCCGTACAAGCTGTAGCCTTAATTTCCAACCAGCGGTTGTCTGTCGAAGGCCAAGATTTACCTTACCTTTATTTACCACCTAAGATGTATTGATCAAGTCTACTGTCACCTTACGTGAGAGAATTCAATCCAGTAACATCATTAAGCCCTGCATAATTTCGGTCATTTTTGGTAACTCTTAAATGGTATTTCAGTGAAATTAAAAACATATTAAATAATGTTTTATCAGTTATAACTTAATTCATTACCTAGCTACAGAAAAACAAGCTCTCATACAATACAGCATGACTTCCGACCCTTTTCCGAAAGAGACTTGGTGATCGATTCCTCATACTTTATACAAAATATAAATTCTGCCATTAGATCAGAAAGAGTTTCTTTTCGTTCTATAAATGTTACCCATTTAGATAAAATTATTTTACGACGTGTTTAATGAATTCATTATTACCAGTGCTTCTTCAAACTGAATCTGTAGTTAAAAGCACACACTAACCCAAACCCCAAACTTCACAAAGTCTACTTAAAACTCACAACTTCACATTCACAAAGTCTACTTAAAGCCCACACACTCACCTTCACAAAGTCTACTTAAAGCCCACACACTCACCTTCACAAAGTCTACTTAAAGCCCACACACTCACCTTCACAAAGTCTACTTAAAGCCCACACACTCACCTTCACAAAGTCTACTTAAAGCCCACACACTCACCTTCACAAAGTCTACTTAAAGCCCACACACTCACCTTCACAAAGTCTACTTAAAGCCCACACACTCACCTTCACAAAGTCTACTTAAAGCCCACACACTCACCTTCACAAAGTCTACTTAAAGCCCACACACTCACCTTCACAAAGTCTACTTAAAGCCCACACACTCACCTTCACAAAGTCTACTTAAAGCCCACACACTCACATTCACAAAGTCTACTTAAAGCCCACACACTCACCTTCACAAAGTCTACTTAAAACTCACAACTTCACCTTCACAAAGTCTACTTAAAGCCCACACACTCACCTTCACAAAGTCTACTTAAAACCTACATCTTCACATTCACAAATTCTACATAAAACCCAGACACTCACCTTTTCAAATTCTACTTAAAACCCACACCATAATCTTAACAAAGTCTACTGATGGGGTGTGGGTTTAAATAGGCAATCCTCATTGTATGCGTCAACCTGTTTTTAATACAGACCAATGCATATTATACAAAGAGGATGTCATAACTGGAGAATATACCATAAGAATAAAATACCAAGGTGATGTAATACCAAGAGGATGTCATACCAAAAGTATGTCATCACAATAGGATGTCATACCAAGAGGATATCATTCAAAGAAGATATCATACCAGAGGATATCATATCAAAAATGTGTCATACCAAAAGGATGTCATACCAAAAATATGTCATACCAAGAAGATATCATACGAGAGTATATCATAGCAAGAGGATATCATAGCAAGAGGATGCCACACCAAAAATGTGTCAGACCAAAAGGATGTCATGCCAGAGGGTATCATAACAAGCGGATGTCATACAAGAGGATATCATACCAGGGGACATCATAGCAAGAGGATGTTACACCAAGAGGATGTCATACTAGAGGATATCATACCAAGAGGATATCATACCAAGAAGATATCATACCAAGAGGATACCATAATAGAAGATATACCAAGAAGATATCACAGCAAGAGGATATCATACCAAGAGGATATCATACCGGAGGATATCATGCCTAGAGGACATCATTCCCAGGGGCAGTCATATCAAGAACATATCATACTTTTCGACCGACAAATTACAGTACCTACAAGTTTCAGAACCGTGACAAAGGCGTTGGACAATGGGTCGGTCTAATAACTTTCACGGGTATCAGGCAACTAAAACTCTGTACATTAGCGTGTTAATGTCAGGGGCCCAAACGCGTAATCAAGGTAGAGGGTGACCACAGATGGTAGACGTCGAAATGATCTCAAACACGTTACATCCCCGCATAAGTGGGGAATTGACAAAATCGCACCTCTATGCCAATTTGACAGTCCCAGGATGGAAACAGAATTCTCACGGAATAGACGAGGAATTGACCCTTCTAAGCCTGTCAGGACGATCATAAAGATCGGGACTTTAGCAAAGGAGGTTCACAGGCGTCAGATAAGGAAATGAACGAAGAATGAGGTCATCGGTAGACGGTGAGACTGAACGGTGATTGGTCAGAAATCGAGAAAGTGTCTGTTAAGAACACAACCAAAAGTCCAGAGAGATGATATTTGAAGACGATTCATTCAGAGATGCATTCTTACAAGGATTCATCCAGAGAAAGACAATCATTGAAAACGATTCATTCAGATATGCATTCTTACAAGGATTCATCCAGAGAAAGGCAATCATTGAAAACGATTCATTCAGATATGCATTTTTACAAGGATTCATCCAGAGAAAGGCAATCATTGAAAACGATTCATTCAGATATGCATTCTGACACGGATTCATCCAGGGGATTGAAATCATTGAAAACGATTCATTCAGATATGCATTCTTACAAGGATTCATTAAGAGAAAAGCAATCATTGAAAACGATTCATTCAGATATGCATTCTTACAAGGATTCATCCAGAGAAAGGCAATTATTAAAGACGATTGATTAAGATGTATTCTTACAAAAATTCATTCAACGAGAGGCAGAGTGAGCGGACGGTCTCACCGGTAGGGACATACACAGATAGAAATGAACTAAAGCATGTTCTGAATGATTCAAGAGAACTCATTCAGGAAGAGACAGAGATATAGATGGCGCAAGTAATTACAGAAAATGTAAGCCATTCTTCCATTAAGAAGTGAGGAAGAGGTCAGATCTCCTAGGACCAGATCAAAATCAGATTATTTATAAACGCAAATTAGACGCAGTGGGTCAATTGGGACTGTTACATGTCGTAGAGCCCTACAGACACACCGCAGGATCTTTGTAGATCTATATCATCCCACTCATGTTTCATCCATCAAGTAGAGGAATTGTGAGCTCAAGTGCAGAGTAGTTTCGAATAAGCAGAATTAAAGTTAGACGCAACATTCGTATCTAGAACTAGCCGGATACTGACCACAGGATCGAACATTGCGTTGTTATGTAATGAGACCAACATACGTTCATTTGTACCATACGTCTCGGTACACTTGGGTAGGCAAAGGATTGCGTTACAGCTATGTATATGTGAATGAGTTGCTCTATCAGTGATACGGAGAGCGGGAAGGAGTCAATACAAGTTTGTTTACTATTTTTGTGTACAAAACCAAGCCGTGTTTTATGTTAGTGTAGTTAGTGTAAGTGTGCCACGGTTGTGTAGGACTCAGTGTGCTAACGGCAGATATGGATAGCAAGTGGTGTGCAGGTGTTGTGTTGTGAGCTCTATTACAATACTACATTCAAAAGTGTTTGCAGTGACGTTCGGGTTCAAAGAGAAATGGTTGCCAAGTGTGGTTTGGACGCCGTCTACTACACACGATATTATTAATGGTTCAGTGACCTCAGATCGACACAGATCAGGTTGAAGATTGGAAGAGTATCGTGTAGTCTACTACAATACTAGGTGGCTGGTATACGGAGAGGCTTTCATACCAAGAGGATGTCATTCCAAGAGGCTGGTATACAATGACACTGTAATTCCAAGAGGCTCTCATTTCAAGAGGATTTCTTTCCAAGAGGCTGTTATACAAAGAGCATGTAATAACATGGGACTGTCATACTAGGAGGATGTTATACGGAGAGGCTCTCATACCAAGAGACTGTTATTCAAAGAGCATGTAATAAAATGAGACTGTCATACCAGGAGGATGTTATACCAAGAGGCTCTCATACCAAAAGGCTGTTATACAAAGAGGCTTTCATACCAAGAGGATGTCATTCCAAGAGGTTGTCTTTCTCAGAGGCTGTCATACCTAGAGGTTGTCATATCAAGATAATGTCATACCCAGAGGCTGTCATAGAAGGAGGCTGCCATACCAAAAGGCTGTTAAAACAAGAAGATGCCCCAACAAAGTGGGTCCAATTATTCCAAGCAGATAATCAAAATAATGTATTTCATTTTACACATTCTGGACTGGCTCCTCTTACATCCACGTTTTACACCGTATGGAATGACTGCTCTCTCATTCACGTTTTATATCGTACGAAATGACTGCTCTTACATCCACGTTTTACACCGTATAGATTAACTGCTCTCACATCCACATTCTACAAATATTCCCCGTGTGGGTGGAAAGTTTTTGATTCAGTTCTTCATAAAAATTGTTGGGAAAATTATGATTCAACTTACAACTAGACATGATTAAATTGTTGCATATAATTTTATGTAATTATTAGCAGATCAAATAATTTATATGTGCCCAAAGATACATATCTATCGATCGACAAGAAACATAACTAGTAATGTATTTAATCCTCTTCTTCTTCATCATCAACGCATGCCATCATATGACAGCCCCAGTTTCCTTCACAAAACGTAAGAACTAACTTATGCTTCTCTCGTTCTCTTACGGTTTATCCTAAAGCTATGATGTACAGTGTCATGTTTGTCACTACGCACATCTTATGGAGTTACAACATGGAAAACATGCTCTCCTGTTCCTCTTGTCTAATCACAATGACACATGTCTGTGTTCTATTTTCATGTTTGAGTCTTCAATGGCCGAATTGAAAATAATCCAAGGGAAACAGTCCTCTGTAAACATAGGCAGGTAAGAGTTATCTCCCATACAGAAAAGCTAAAACTACTGGATATATTTTCAGTGTCCAAATTTTTTTTTAAACAGTCCATCACAACAGACTATTTAGTCCGTTGTTGTTGCTGTTGGTACTGTTGCGCTGTGGATGCTAATGCTGTTATCATATTATTGCTAAAGCCGTTGTAATTTTGCTGTTGTTGATCATGCCTTGGTGTAGTTATTATCTCTGCTTTTTGTGTTATTAATTGTGTGACTCTTCTGGTCTTTACTGTTGTCATTGGTTACGGTCGCTGTTGTCAATGTTATCTTTTTATTGTTGTTTTTCTCATACCGTTTATGTTATTGTTGTTGCTGTTGTTGTTGCTGTTGTAGTAGTTGTTTTTGTCCTTGTTGTTGTCGCTGTTGTGCTAATCGCTGATATCGTTGTTCTTTTAGTTTTCTGTTGTTTGTGTAACCAATATTAGTGCTGGTGCTGTTTCTGTCGTGGCTGTTGTTGTTGTTGTTGTCTATGTTTTTGTTGTTTATGTTCTTTCTACCATCGACGTTTGTTGTTGCTGTAATTGTCATGGTCTATAAGTTTCATCTAACACTGGCTAGGTGGAGGTCTTTTCTGTATGTTTTACTTGACACCGAGGTAACATATCACTAATCTACGTCCTTAGACGACGCTACTACGTTCGGATGCGTGATCTTCTTGTGTGACAAAAATGAGGGACGGACCTTATTATTAGCACAGGTATTTTTATCACCATCAATTTATATTGTTTTCCTGCTTTTCCTTTCATTTTGAAGTCTTGCTGGCTAGTATTATTTGCTTTCGCTTCGAGTAGGTTCAGACATGTTTAAGTAGGACACAATACGCCCATCAGGACACAATACGCCCATCAGAACACACCACGCTCATCAAATGACACATCAAATCGAGTATGTGGTACTACAAGGATAGAGTATGTAGGACTACAACGATCGAGTATGTCATACTACAAGTATCGAGTATGTGGCACTACAAGAAAGGAGTATGTGGTACTATAAGAATAGAGTAAGTCGTACTACAAGAATCGAATATGTCGTACTACAACAATCGAGTATGTGGTACTACACGGATGAAGTATGTGGTATTACAAGAGTCGAGTATGTGGTACTACAAGAATCGAGTATGTGGTACTACAAGAATCGAATATGTGGTACTACACGGATCCAGTATGTGGTACTACAAGAATCGAGTATGTGGTACTACAAGGATCGAGTATATGGTACTACAAGTGTGGAGTATATGGTACTACAAGTGTGGAGTATGTGGTACTACAAGTGTGGAGTATGTGGTACTACAAGCCTCAAGTATGTGGTACTCCAAGTATCGAGCGTGTCGATCAAGTATGTGGTACTCCAAGTATCGAGCGTGTCGATCAAGTATGTGGTACTCCAAGTATCGAGCGTGTCGATCAAGTATGTGGTACTCCAAGTATCGAGCGTGTCGATCAAGTATGTGGTACCAAAAGAATCG
This sequence comes from Ariolimax columbianus, assembly GCA_036924085.1. NCBI lineage: Eukaryota > Metazoa > Mollusca > Gastropoda > Stylommatophora > Arionidae > Ariolimax > Ariolimax columbianus. Next base: position 97,327,101 of record JAVGWX010000005.1, on the reverse strand, counting down.
AGCGTGTGACTTACAAAGATGGAACTTTCCAACATCCTGCACATCTTTAGTGGGGAATAATAATTGATATTAGACTGTTTTAGTCAGCCGACCTCATTAATCTTCAATCTGTTTTCCTGGTTTTCAAAGCGCATTATAAGTGTCTGATGTTTAAACTCACTTAGATCTTTCGGTTTCGGGTGTAGGACCAATACTGACTAACTGTCACTCGGGTTATCTCTCTGTGTCATTGGTGGATGCTTAAAGTTGTTGGATCATCTGGACGTCACATTTCGTGTTCCCATGTTGTTAGTCATGCGATATATATATATATATACACACACAAATTAAGGTGGTGCGTTTGTGTGATCAGTAAGTCGAAAATATATTGAAATATTATTATATAATAATAAAAGTTGTCTGATCATCATCATCATCTGATTAAGTCCGCCCGCGGAGAATGGTGTTGAATGTGTCTGATCATGTCATTCCACTCTTCTCTTCAGATCTCTTCAGCTAACCACAAATCTGCACCAGAATACTCTTGCACACAAGTGTGATGTACTTGTTTCTTGGACGTCTTCTAGTTTCCCCTGAATTTCGTCTTCCAGTATTTTCAAAAGTAAATCGTAATGTGTCGTATTGTGACTCGTCATATTTTTTGTTCTGTTCAGCTCACTTTTATCATCATGTAATAGTACCACATCGCAAAAGCTGCTAATGTCTTTCCATCCATTTTATCTAGAGTCCATGTTTCAGAGCCGTTCAATACTTCTATCTATCTCTATCTATGTTCTTTCATCGCCAAACACGGTGCATAAGGTAGAACACAATGTTCTCCTGATAGATCGTTCTTAGGCCACTCTTTGTAGCTTCTTTATGCTGTTGAGACCCACAATGATGGTTTTTCTAGTAATTGTCCGGCTTACCGGGTGATACTACAAGTGATTACTCTGATTTCCAGACATCTATAGCTTGGTTAAATGCGAATGAGGCCGTGGCGATCCAATGTAAGATTTCAGCTGATGCTGTGCCTCCATGCTGTTCAATTTTCTGTCTACGTAAACGCATTCTTTTCCCTTCTGTAATATGTTTTTATTCAGTGTGTAACCCTTCCCTACCTCTGGAACCATCACCATCAGATGCCTCAACATCTGATACTACTACATCCTACCATCAGATGCCTCAACAGCTGATACTACTACATCCCACCATCACCATCAGATGCCCCAACAGCTGATACTACTACATCCCACCATCACCATCAGATGCCCCAACAGCTGATACTACTACATCCCACCATCACCATCAGATGCCCCAACAGCTGATACTACTATACCCCACCATCACCATCAGATGCCCCAACAGCTGATACTACTACATCCCACCATCACCATAAGATGCCCCAACAGCTGATACTACTACATCCCACCATCACCATCAGATGCCCCAACAGCTGATACTACTTCACCCCACCATCACCATCAGATGCCCCAACAGCTGATACTACTACATCCCACCATCACCATCAGATGCCCCAACAGCTGATACTACTACATCCCACCATCACCATCAGATGCCCCAACAGCTGATACTACTTCACCCCACCATCACCATCAGATGCCCCAACAGCTGATACTACTTCACCCCACCATCACCATCAGATGCCCCAACAGCTGATACTACTACATCCCACCATCACCATCAGATGCCCCAACAGCTGATACTACTACATCCCACCATCAATATCAGATGTCCCAACAGCTGATACTACTACATCCCACCAGCAGACGCCCCAACAGCTGATACTACTACATCTCACCATCACCATCAGATGCCCCAACAGCTGATACAACTACATCCCACCATCACCATCAGAAGCACAAACAGCCGCTTCGCTGCAAGAATGACATTAGTTGTAGAATTCGCTCAGCTAGGCACTAATTATCGTTGTATGTTATCACCCTCTTATGAAATGCTGTCAGTGTGGCAGTAGGCATATTCTCGACATTCCCATACGCTTCCGCCAACACGTGATTGAGACGCCATTGTACGAGGTCTTAGCTATTGTGGGTCGAGCTACCATTCTCAATCCTTTGTTGTACATTCAAGTTGGAATAGTCATATGGCGTACACAGCCACCAGGGATGGCATATGAACCATATAGGTCTCGGTTTTAGGTGGGGTGAGGTGGCCCATTCCCCTTTATCGATTCATTGCCTTCATTAACAGCGGGTAGACTAGTCACTTGCAATGTCTCTACCAGGATGGGAACCCGGCAATACTGTCGCCAAACAAAGTATTTAACTACACTATAACTCAATTCAGGAAGAAGGGTGTGGAATACAATTATAACGCATTTTCTGATAGTCCACGTTATCTTCCAGCAATAAACAAAGCTCATACTCACCTAAGGGAAATAACAACCAAATTTCGTCATCACAAGCATGACAAATGTCAAGGCAATTATCGACACAGCGGGATATGATTGGTGGGTTTTGTCTGAACGGAAACTCCAAAAGCTGCTCTGGTCAAATAACGGTGATTGATAGATTAAATGTATGTTTGTGGCGCTGTTTGTTTCGCCACGTTTATGCCTGACTAACCATATTAAAGACCACGATGTGCATGTACAGGACAAGATTATTGGGTTATCTGAAGATCAGAAATCCTTTAAATCTGGGGTGTCAATATCAAACAGCTTGAGTGTCACATGAGATTAAGTCTAATTGCTCCAAGGCCCCGCAATAGTGTCGATGGTAACATGAGATCAAGTCTTATAGTCTCAGGGCCCTGCCATAGAACCGAGGGTTAAATGAGACATAGGCCCCAGGTCCTCACAAAAGTACCGAGGGTCACATGATATTGGGGATCAAGTCTAATACACCAGGGCCCCACCACTGTACCGAAGTTACATGAGATCAAACATGTTGGCCCCACCACTGTACCGAAGTTACACGAGATCAAACATGTTGGCCCCACGGCCCCACCACTGTACCGAAGTTACATGAGATCAAACATATTGGCCCCAGTGCCACACCACAGAACAGTTATTGCACACTGGTCGGACATATAGGTAATTATTCTATTCCATGAAAGGGCATATGATGTGGGTACCGATGGTTCTTATAATTCGCTGGTTGTTGCTGTTGTTTCGAACGCCCACACTGAGTCGGTTTACTCTTCTGTGTGCCCTGTGAAAGACAAGTGGCGGGTTGTAGTAGCTTTCCTCACATCCCGGGCGTGCTGAAGAAGGTGGACCGGTGTCCTACAGTCGGTTGTGCTATGCTTGACTCCATCTGCGTGTTGCTCACTACTACGGGCATCACGGCGATCCCTTCTTTCGTTAGCCAGTCTGTCCTGAAAACAGCCCGTTTCCAGGGAGGGCTACGAGGAAGCCGATATGAGGGTCTTGGCCAGTATGTTGTGCCTGGCCTTACTAACATGCCTGACCATTATGTTGTGCCTGACCCTGAGTAACAAGTCTGACCAGTATGTTGTGCCTGACCCTGAGTAACAATCCTGACTAGTATGTTGTGCCTGGCCCTGACTAATATGCCTGACCAGTATGTTGTGCCTGACCCTGAGTAACAATCATGACCAGTATGTTGGGCCTGGCCCTGACTAACATGCCTGACCAGTATGTTGTGCCTGACCAGACGTTAGTCTTTCTCCCCTTCGCTTGCTGTACACAACTCTTATCCCGTACTCACAAGCGTCTCTCTCTACTGGACCCAGAACTGCTTAAGAAATGTTTCAGCGACTGCCAATTCATTGTTTTGAGATATCCCACATGAGGCAGCAGATTATACATGTCTATACGTTATATCCAGTGGGCTCCTATCCATATCCAGTGAACCTGCTACAGGTGCTTCGAGGCCAGGATGGCTTTCGCTTACGTAAATTTAAGAATAAGCTCCCAAAGTTCTGACGCCTCTTTGTCTCGCTCGCTATTCGTTCATTCTACAGCCGGCCATTTTGTATTTTTCACAGCAAGGAAAGAGAGTTCTACACAGTGGCGGCTCTTAAGACAACCGCATAAGATACCCGCCCCTAAAAAGAAATCACTCTCTGTCTCTATTGTCAAGCTCCAGCCTGTTATCATGAATACGCCACTGCCTCGGTAACACCAACGCCTCTCACTTGCATACTTTATGATTTGTTTTTTTCTCTCAAAGAGAAGAATATGCCCACCGTTACAGCCTCCGCCTTTCTACGAAGCTTGTATCCAAATACTTCCAGTGATGGATTCATAGTAGTGATTTTGCATGACGAAGTCAGCAGAACCATACACAGCCCTCTTCAATCATCTCTTATGACATGATTGAAATGATAATGTAGTGCTATTCGTTGTACTTCTCTCACTACTCCTGTACCATACTTACTGACGTTGCTTATACTTCTTCTTCTTCTTCGTCGTTCGTTCTCAATCTCCCGCTACCAAACCCTGAAAGGGCTTAAGTAGCAAAATGTAGTCCAGAGAACGGAATGCGTTATGTCGTAGTTTACAGCTTGGCTGCGATATTTGCACCTTTCGGACCAATACATCCGACTTCAGCAAGCATTTTTTGAGTACCGGGTTAGCATTCCCTCTTCGATCCCTTCTCCTTAGCCAGTTTGCCTGCTGCAGCCTGTTATCCAGGATCACCGCATGGAGTTGTAGAAGGGTCTTGGCAGCTATTGTTCGCCGGCCCTGACGCTAGGAGTCAGCTATGGGTCACTGACCACTGCAGCTCATGCGCTGCTCAGCTTATACGATAACTTAGACTTTGGCTTGTTACAAGAACAGACAGTGTAACGTGTCACCTGATTCGGTGTTACGTAACTTAGCGTCGCTATACTGGTTTAGAAGACTCTGCAGAGTCTGTATACAAGTTTCATTAACATGTCCTTGCTCTAAAAGCTATGCGCATCCAATCTATTCTTTAATGATTAATTGTCCCTCCCTCTACTACTTCATGTGGCAAGGTATTCCAAGCATTCGCCACTCTCTGACTAAAAAAATAATTCACAATATCTAATCTGAATCTTTCTTTAGTTAATCTGTTCCGAGAACAGACAATGTATCGTGTCACCCGATTCTGTCTTTCAAGAACAGACAGTGTATCATGTCACGTGATTCTGTGTTACAAGAACAGACAGTGTATCATGTCACTTGATTTTGTGTTACAAGAACAGACAGTGTATCATGTCACTTGATTCTGTGTTACAAGAACAGACAGTGTATCATGTCATTTGATTCTGTGTTACAAGAACAGACAGTGTACATGTCACTTGATTCTGTGTTTCGAGACAGACAGTGTATCGTGTCACTTGATTAAGTGTTACACATAATTTATTGAGATATTTGTCTTCAATATAAAATGATCACCAACTCTTTGTAATTTGTGTTGTACAAACTTTGATCAAGGCAACATAAATAAGTATCACAATATGTGATGTGGTATCAGTGATTAAGACAGAGAGAAAGAGAGAGAGAGAGAAAGAGAGAGAGGGAGAGAAAGAGAGAGAGAAAAAAGGGTATTAAAAAGGAAAGTTGAAACTTTGTCGTGCATGATAGACAGTCAGGGTAATGTCACTAGATGACAGTTAAGGAGCTCACGAAAGGAATGAATGAAAGGCGAAACGGTGGGTATTCGAGCCCCGCAAGTTTCGATCGTCCGCTGGTGTCAATGGGAGGTTAGATCAGGCTTCAAGACCTATCGGAGACCGACTATAAACTCGGAGGTCTCGTGTACACTATGTCAGTATGTACACGTAAAAGAACCCTCGGCAATTGAACATCTAAAAGAACAGGTTGTTAGCCTCTGTGATTGCATATATTTTAGTCCCTACCCAACAGTGGCCTGTATGAAGTCATCAGAAATGTAAAATGCCAAACAGCTATTGATCTGCGTACTCGATTGCAAATACATACCAAAGCACCTCTCTACACCGTGAGCGGTACAACATGAGGGACTAAGAGAGAGAGAGAGAGAGAGAGAGAGAGAGAGAGAGGGGGGGAGAGATAGATAGATAGAGAGAGAGAAACATACAGAGAGAAATACATTATTAAGTGACATCAGTGTCCCCAACCCACCAGCTGCGGCTGCTTATAACAGCAGATACCAGGCCTTCAAACAAAAGAAAAACTGACGCGACACTGTTAAAGAGACACCACAAAGACAAAGACATCTATTAAAAACAAACGGTCACGCAGGTAGTAAGGAAAAGGAGAATCTGCCTCCTCAAGGGGTCTAGCCCCATAACCATATCTATCTATCTATCTATCTATCTATCTATCTATCTATCTATCTATCTATCTATCTATCTATCTATCTATCTATCTGTCTGTCTGTCTGTCTGTCTGTCTGTCTGTCTGTCTATGTGTCTGTCTGTCTAGCTATCTATCTATAAATATATTAATCTATCTATCTATCTATATAGCTGCATGTCTGCCTGTCTACCTGTTTGTTCTCCTACCTGGTTGTCTCTTTGTCTGTTAGTAAAAAATGTGTACAGTATAATGCTAGAGCGGCATAAAGTCTGTGCCGCGTGATCAATCGACTAATCGAATATCCAATCACGGTGGTCCAGTACGAGACCCAGACGCCGATTTCGTGAGCGTGCAGTCCAAGGTAGAGAGCCATGTAACAATCACATGCTACTTATGTTCACTTTCAGCTTAGTTTTCCCCTTTACTTGACCTTTGTCGGTCAGTATTTGCTTGTGAGTAAGGAGTTGAAGTTTCTTCATTTGGACCAAGAGTGGTGCGTTTTTTTTAAAATGTAGATGCGTGAGCTACTGATTGTTCATTTCTTTGGCCACGAGTGTTTTGTTGGTTGCTGTAAAACCCTAGAGTTCTGACGGCTCCTCTCTTGGACCAACAGTATTGTGTTGATTGTTGTTAGTGACTTGCTGAAGGTTGTGTACTATCCCTTATCTATTTCATATTTACACAGAACAGGTGTTTAAACATTCTAGAAGAAATGCTAGTACTCCGTATCGGGGAAATGTTAATAAATAATCACAGATATGCAGATGACAAATTTCATGCAGGCTGAGTGTGAACAAGAACTACAAGAACTGGTCATTGAAGTAACGAACATATTATAGGTATATGGATTGGAGATTAGTTCTGAGAAAACGAAAACTATGATAATTAGCAAAGTAGAAAAACCAACTACTCTACAGATACAAAAAGATAATCAAACACTAGAAAAGTGCAAGCGTTGTTTCTTTCTTGGAAATATAAAACTAGAGGATGGAAGATGCAAAATAAAAATCAGGACGCGATTATGGATTGATAAATGTAATTTCACCAACATGAGTGATATATTGACATCCAGGCAATGAGAGTGATCAGATGTTATGTATAATCTCCATTACTGTGTGGCATAGAACCGTGGGCACATAGAAAACAGATGGTGAAAACAGTTGATACGTTTAAAATGGGAAAACATAGAAGAATGGCTCATCTCGTGGAAAGATATGGAAACAGATAAGAAAGTCTTGGAAAATTACTGGTTGAATACTTTTTACTAACTTACTTGTTTACTTACCTACCTACCTTCTATCTTGCTTACTTACTTAAAAACTTAATTACACCGGATAAAATTTAAAATGTGAACTAAGAGTTGCGAGTCTAACAGTTAAGATATTTTGGTCACGTAATCAATTTAACACCTCGCTGAAAACAATACTAAGAGGAAGGGCAGAGGGCCAAAATGTCCGAAGTAAATGGCGTTATCAGAAATGGACAGGCTGAAAGTGGCACAGTCAAGTTAAGAGACAGAGTACTCTGGAGATCCATTTCAGTCGACTTTCATTGTGGAGATGATACTTGATTTGAACTTTCTATTTCTCAAGTTGTGTTCGAAGTGGTTAAGTATTTGTGGCAGTTGGTCCGAATAGACTGTTTATCTATTGTCGTTTGTTCTGAAGCTGATGTCCTACAAAACGTATTTAATTCATCATGAGCTTGAGGTCAGACTAGACTCGGATGGCTCATGATAGGAAGACTTGGCAAGTATGATACGCAGAAAGCCGACATGCTTTTGATTTGCTTGATTGATTGATACGGTCAGACCAAAAGTCAGACTTCTACGGAAAAGCTCCAGCTATCTGGCCAGAGAAAACCGCAAACAATTTGCAGACATAAGCTGAAATCGAAAAGTGCGAAACACTCATTCCAGAAACATGGATACTGAGCCAGGACTGGTTCAAAATAATATTGGAGGTTACACGGAAAACGAAGAAAGTTAGCAGTTGGCAACAGAACAAATAATTCACGTTTGGCATGAGTTCAAGAGAGACAGTACCTTAGCATCTCCTGGACCCACGTGTACACAGATGGATCGGCTACAAAGAGAGATAAAATGGGAGGCTGCCAATCTACATCACACACTCCAACAGCAACATACAAGATTGCTCCATACCAGTAGGAGAGACCTGTACCAATTTAAGAGCTGAAGCAACAGCTGTATATGAAGAAAATAAGATTTTTATCAGCGAAAACTCAACTACGAGGAAAAGGCTCCTTCTAATAGACACCAAGAGCGTTTTCAAAGCCATCTCAAGCCACAAACAATATAGGCTCTAAGAGCGTACTCCAAGCCATCTCAAGCCACAAACAATATAGGCTCCAAGAGCGTACTCCAAGCCATCTCAAGCCACAAACAATATTGACTCTCCAACGAAATAAAATATGACATCGGGTTGCTGTCCCGAAAAACACAGATCTAGTCCTACAGTGAGTTACTGCCCACTGCTGGATCATTGGAAACGTGAAGACAGAGGAGCTAGCAAAATCCAGAAGTGGCAGCACACAGACTCGCCATCCACAGAGCAATACAGAAGCAACGATACTCATCAAACAATCCATGAGGACGGAATGGAGAGACCAGAACAAAGAATACAAGTCTAGAAAATTACTCCATAGGCAAACTTGGCAGAGATGGGCAGATAATTATCTTCATATTCAGAACTGGCCCTTGCAGACTCAAGGCCAACATCCACAGATTAGGTCTTGAAGACTCCGTCACGGGCGATTTCTGAGCACACATGCAAACACCAGAACATATTCTGCAAGAGTGACCCACTTATGCAGACCAAAAAGAGGCAGTCTGGCCCGGGGAAGCGAACATGTACGAAAAGCTGTAGGGTACCGACGAAGACCTTAAGCGCAGTCTCCTTATGAACCTCGCCTGAATAGAAGCAAAGCATTAGTTGGTAGACGAAGAGACGGAAGGCGACCAGCAGCAGAATATGTTTTCCAATTATGTTGACACCATTAAAGAAATAGAGCGACTATATCGCCCTCCAAACACATTTTAGAGCTATATTTGTATGGTTAGGATGAAGCCCCAGAATCTTGCAATCACGTTAATGAGGAAAATAGATGTGATATATTTGAAAGTGAATGACGAAGTAGCAACAGACTAACTTTGGTTGGGTTTCGTATTTAACTTGTTTAATTTTTGTGTCATCTTGTTGTACATGGTCTTATGTTTTGTTTATCTTGAGACATATCTTGTTTTGCACGGGCTTACGTGTTGTCTATTTTGCGTCAGGTATCGTCCTGCAAAGGCTTAAGTTTTATATATTTTGAGCCAGGTGTTGTTAAATTTTTGTTGCTGCTGTTATGGACGCATTGGTACGCCGGTTCAGTCCAATAGGTTGTTGTAAGCCAGTGTTGTTATTGTATTTGTGTTTGTATGATCTATTTAACTTCATCTTGGTGCCATTTGAATTTTCATTTCTCTAGCAAAGCATGTTGCGTTGGTTATTGTGAGCTCTTGTTATGAGACTTCCGTTAGTTAATTGGTTAGCTAATTGTCTTTCCGTGCATGTAATTGAGCGGCGTGTGAAGCTTGTCGTTTGTCATGGGCCAAATGCATCGCGTCGGATATTGCGAGTCTGTGTCGTTGCCCAATCACTCTAATGTCATATATCCACCTGCCTCGCGGTGGCCCTCTTAGCTATATCAACGTTGTAGACCATCATTGGAAGTTGATGATGGTACATTCTCATGATATGACCATACCAACGTATTTTGTGCCTGAAAATGTACTGTGAACATAATCCGAATGTCTTAATTTCTCCCTCTGTCTTTTCTGGTAATACCAACAATCATCTTCCAACATTTCACACGTTAAAATTCTGCTCCCATTCGCTTTGGACAAAGGCCATATTTGGCACTGGTATCAGTCTGCATAAATATACTGTGTATCAGCTATTGCTTTGTTGCCAAACTAATGCTTGGGTTTCTAAGCAATGCTGACAGCTAATCAGACGCTTTCTGGCACTTAGTTTCGATCCCCTGTCGAGGTTATCGTCTGCCAAACAAATACTTTCCAAGTATTTGAATGCATGGGCACGATGAAGAGCAATATCGTTTCCACTTATGTCGAGTGGCCCAGGTGCTCTGCCGGTCATCATAGTTCCTGATTTCTTCTCGTTAATTCTCATGCTGTATATGGCACAGGCTGTATCGTCCATCTATTATACCTCCTAGAACGCTGAAGTCTCTTCCCTTGACCTATCGGTATGGCGTTGGTTATTGTAAGTCACTGCTGTTGTATGATTGCTACTATGTAACCTGTCCTTGTGTGTTCATGTTTCGTGATACAAGTCTGCCTCATCATTTTTGTCTTTCTCTGTACTGTTTCAAAATGTACTCTCCCGACGTTCTAGTGTGTAACCGGATAATAGCATAAAATGACTCTTGTTTAATCGGCACTCCCCATTTTAGCCATTATTCAACGATAAAGGGAAGACTTAATATTCTTGAAGAAATGGAAAGTCTACTAGCGACATTTGTATTACTGACCGTTGTATCAGCTCAAACTGAGCCAAATTTGATTCCTGACGGGAACAGTTTACAACCTGGCATGTGAGTATGTAGTGGATTCTTATACAGTTTCTGAGTATTTGTTTGGTCTGTATTTCTTCTCCAATCATTTGTTGGTGTACCTTTTTACTGTATTTCACTTTCATATTCTTTATAGTTTATTTGAGTACTAGATGGTCAATTATATGTATCATTTATTCGAGCTTCCGTTGTCAACTACCTTAACCTATTATTTGAGCAACGGTTGGTAAACTGTATTTATCTCATATATGAATGCCCGTTGTTAATTACCTTAAACTGTTATTTGAGTGCTCGTTGGACAATTACCGTTATCTTTTATTTCAGTATTTGCTGGAAAATTACCGTTATCTTTTATTTCAGTGTTTGCTGGAAAATTACCGTTATCTTTTAGTTCCGTGTTTGCTGGAAAATTACCGTTATCTTTTATTTCAGTGTTTGCTGGAAAATTACCGTTATCTTTTATTTCAGTGTTTGCTGGAAAATTACCGTTATCTTTTATTTCAGTATTTGCTGGAAAATTACCGTTATCTTTTATTTCAGTGTTTGCTGGAAAATTACCGTTATCTTTTATTTCAGTGTTTGCTGGAAAATTACCGTTATCTTTTATTTCAGTGTTTGCTGGAAAATTACCGTTATCTTTTATTTCAGTGTTTGCTGGAAAATTACCGTTATCTTTTATTTCAGTGTTTGCAGGAAAATAACCATTATCTTTTATTTCAGTGTTTGCTGGAAAATTACCGTTATCTTTTATTTCAGTGTTTGCTGGAAAATTACCATTATCTATTATTTCAGTGTTTGCTGGAAAATTACCGTTATCTTTTATTTCAGTGTTTGCTGGAAAATTACCGTTATCTTTTATTTCAGTGTTTGCTGGAAAATTACCATTATCTTTTATTTCAGTGTTTGCTGGAAAATTACCGTTATCTTTTATTTCAGTGTTTGCTGGAAAATTACCGTTATCTTTTATTTCAGTGTTTGCTAGACAATTACCGTTATCTTTTATTTCAGTGTTTGCTGGAAAATTACCGTTATCTTTTATTTCAGTGTTTGCTGGAAAATTACCGTTATCTTTTATTTCAGTGTTTGCTGGAAAATTACCGTTATCTTTTATTTCAGTGTTTGCTGGAAAATTACCGTTATCTTTTATTTCAGTGTTTGCTGGAAAATTACCGTTATCTTTTATTTCAGTGTTTGCTGGAAAATTACCGTTATCTTTTATTTCAGTGTTTGCTGGAAAATTACCGTTATCTTTTATTTCAGTGTTTGCTGGAAAATTACCGTTATTTTTTATTTCAGTGTTTGCGGGAAAATTAGCGTTATCTTTTATTTCAGTGTTTGCTGGAAAATTAACGTTATCTTTTATTTCAGTGTTTGCTGGAAAATTACCGTTATCTTTTATTTCAGTGTTTGCTGGAAAATTACCCTTATCTATCTGTTATTTGACACTGATCAGACAATGTTAGCCAGGGTGAGGAGAAATATACTGGCCAAGACCCCCAACTGACCTCTTCGTTGGTAGTCCTGGAACCAGACTGTTGTCGAGGTCAACAGTCTGGCTAACAAGATGAGGTACGACGTGATCCATGTAGTAGTGGGCAACACGCAGATGAAGTCAAGCATAGTACAAATGCCTGGAGAACTCTGTTCCACCTTCATCAGCACGCTCGGAATGTGAGGAAAGCTACTGCAACCCGCCACTTAACGTCATTTTCAGGGCGCACAAAAGAGTAACCAACAACAATCTATTATTTGAGTGATCCGTTGTCAAATAAACCTGAATCGATTACTTGAGAGCTTGTTGTGCAATTCATTATCATCATGGGCGTCTAAGTCTTTATAGACCATGCCCGTGGCGCCCTGTAAGTTTTGTCCATCTCTGTCTCCTGTATTTCGACACTGTCTGCTATGGATGTAAAGGCCGATTCACGAGTGACAGTCCCTGCCACAGATCGTACAGCCATACTGAGGAGGCTGGCTTGCCTGACTGCTCCTTGATCTCTTCTTTCTCTTTTATCTGCAGCCAAAAGGCATCTACCAACGCCAGCAGTCACTATGTTCCTTCCAACTGATTGTCTCCAGATAGCTCGATCCTGAGCAATGTCTTCCCAGCCCTCGGAGGGAGGGGGAATGTCGCATGACTTCATGTCCCTCTTGCATATTTCCTAGAATCGCAGTGGGGGATAGCCGATTTTTCTAATTCCAATGACTAGCTGTCCATAAAGGATATCCTTTGGCAGTCTCTCGTCTTCCATGCGGTAAACATGTCCCAACCACCGTAGACGTCGCTGGCTCAAAATCGAGTACATGGTATGAGTGTTTGCTCTCCGTAAAACCGTATAATGTGACACTCTCTCTTGCCACTCAATCCCTAATATACGCCGTAGACACCTCACATGAAAGGTGCTTAGCCGCTGTTCCTGTTTAGTGTAAGTTCTCCAAGTCTCGCTTCCATACATGAGAGTGATAAGAACGCAGGTCTGATAGACCAGGACCTTGGTGTAGTGAGACAGCGCAGTGTTTTCCCCGACTCTCTTCGTCAGGTGGGCCATGACGGTACTTGCCCTGCCAAGCTTACTGGCTGTCTCCTTCTTCGATAGTGTTGCTGATGGCCGACCCCAGAAAAGTGAAACTGTTGACGACCTCCAGAGTGACGCCTTCAATTTTCCTTGATGGCGTAGTGGTAATTCCCTGTGCGCAAACCTTTGTCTTTTCTAAGCTTGTTGTGAACCCAAATTGCTTGCAGCCCTCGGCGAATCTGTCTCCCATTCTCTGCAGAGCCTCCTCACTATTAGTCACTAGAACTGCATCATCCGCAAATAGCATCTCTCTAATGATCACCGTCCTCACCTTGGTACTCGCACGCAGTCCGGACAGGTTAAACTGACCTAGTGTGCAGATAAACACCGCCCACAGATGTGTCATAAGCGTAGGCCAGATGCATGAAGAAGAATATACCAAATTGGGTCGGCGAGAGCACACATCCCTGCTTCACTTAACTCTTGATGGGAAAAGTGTTTGAAGATGATCCATCGTATAGAACTGAGCCCATCATATCAGCTTCAAAAGAAATTATCATGCTATGCAGTTTTGGGATGCAGCCGATCTTCTCGAGGAGTTTGAATAGACCCTTTCTACTAACCACGTCGGAGGCCTTGGTGGGGCCTGGAAACATCATAAAGAGCGGCTGGTCTTGTTCTGTGCACTTCTCCTGGATTTGGCGAAGCGTGAAAATCATATCCGTTGTTGATCTATCTACTCTAAAGCCACACTGGTATTCTTGGTACACCCTGTCCGCGAGCAGTATCAACCTGTTTAGTAGCATGCCGGCGTAAACTTTGCCTACAACGCTCAGAAGTAAGATCCCTCTATAATTATTTTCCGCATTTGATGGCTTCGGGTGGGATACCATGTCCCCCCGGTGCTTTGCCATTAGATAGGTATTTGATATCCTTATCAAGCTCATCCAGAGTAGTTGGTCTGTCAAGTTCCTCTATAACGGACAGGACCTGTAGCCTGCACAAGGCCTCATCAGTGATCACCGATTCCAGAGAGTAAAGCTTAAAGTAGTGCTCCACCCATTTGGTCATCTGTTGGTCACGGCCCATGATTCTCACACCTGTCAGAGATTTCAGAAGAGCAGCACCTCTCGCAGTACGGTCCAATGCCACATTTATGCCTCTATACATGCCCTGGATATTTCCTGTCTCTACATTTAGCTGAAATTCTTCCCACATTTTCTGCCAGTACTCATTCGCGCATTGTCTAGCGGTTCGTTGATTGGTGCCTCCGGTTCTCCTGATAGCAGCAAGCGTTCTCTCATTTTGGCATTTTTATAATTGATGAAAACTTTTCGCTTGGCCTCAATTACTAGTTCCATTCTTTCGAGATGTGCATTGAACTAGTAGTGATTTACTCGTACCTTTATGCCAAACGTAGCTAATGCTGTATTATGGATGGCACCTTTCATAGCGTTCCACTTAGCTGTGACATCACACTCAGATACTCCCTGAAGAGCAACATTCATGTCAGACACAACCTCTCCACATTGGAAGGAGTCACCATCTTCGCTGTGTTGATCCGGGAATGCCCCATCTGTTTGGAGCGGTATATTGTGCGAGGCTTCAAGCGTACCATACTGCATACAAAAGCATGGTCAGAGTCGCAGTTTGCACTGCGATAGCTTGCATAGTCCGTCTTTTAATTCATGAGCAAGATCCGAACAATTTTCTACTAAACTGCATGTCAGATCCAAATGAATTTTCGCATGCAGCCTTAGAATATCCAAGACGTTAAAACATTGATATTATTTAGTCCATAGATATTAAAATATCCCCGAATTCTTTTGATCTTCTAGGACCATTGCAAATAAATGACATTAAATTTAAGATTTCACTGTGAGGAGATGAATCTCTCAGCATTTTGTTCAAAGGCGTATCTTCTTAATGTCTTGATATATAAATTAATTGTTTGCGTTGCCCTTTATTTACAATTATAAAATTTGCACCATTATGTAACAGTTAGTTCAGCCCTTCGGTGACGCCCTTAGCTCAGCTCATTTTATGTTGTGTAACGCATTTAAATATTGCAATGTATTTATTGCTATTGTATGACCACCTAATTGTTTTGATAAATATACTCTAATTCATCCGTCTGCTAGTCAGTATATCCACAAAAGATGATATTCATCCGAATTTGTCGATTCAAAGAGGTTGATAATAATTACTGACTGGATAAATTGTAATACATTTTGTTGCCAGTACTGTTTATCTTCCCGGAGCACATGTTCAACGTACTTCTTCCAGAACTGAATGTCTATTTTTGAAAGTTACTCACGTTTCAGCACTTCAACATCACACATTTTAAATATCCTGTTCTGTTCGGTAACTTGTCCTTTGACTTTAGCCCACACAGGCTATAATGTTAATTGTAGTTTCCGGAGAGTAACGAGTTGATTTTTCGTCAACAGTTTCAATATCTCCCGTTTTATAACATCTCTGTCGAAATCATCAAATTTACTTTTCCTTCCTTGGTTGATATGTGCACTAAGTCATTTCCAATCCAATGGTAAAATAATGATCTATCCAGACAATACGCCAATTGCGTTCGTTTCTCTGGGTCATGAATATCGCAATATCAATGACCTATCTCAGATTCCTTACGGAAGAACTGTTATAGTAAAACGGCAACCTTCTGCATTGTTATAAATGTACACTTCAAACTCATTTTGAAATATTTCAATGTGATTTTTGAAAAAGCAACTAAATGTCACAATAACCACACTTTAAACTATTAATGTGTATTGATTGGCATCCTGTCAGTCTCGAGAGACAATGAACTTCACGCTAGAGCCGGGGAAGTCAGTTGTTGCCCTTGCTTTTGCCGCACACGTTTGGCGTCTGCATCTTGAGGCATATTGTCTTCCCCTGCAGACCAACACACAAGCCTGCCTCCAGCCAGGACTGTCTTTACAAGTTTCTCCCAGTTGCAAGTGTTCACATCGAACGCCTTCAGGTCACGCTTGCAAACATTTTTGTTGCGGATGAAGGTTCTATCTATTTTACGTTTGCCCTTGATCAGCTCCCCGTAAAGGATATCTTTTGGTATTCGCCCATTCTCCATTCTGCACACGTGAATAAGCCATCGCAAGCGGCGCTGGCGGAGGATCGTAACTAAATTGGCAATCTCTGCACGGTCCAGCACGTCGTCGTTATTCACTATGTCACTCCATGCAATTTCAAGTATGCGCCTCAGGCAGTGTATATGAAAAGCGTTTAACATTTTTTCATGAGAAACATACAGAGCCCATGTTTCGCTGCAATAAAACAGGATACCAATAACACAGGATCTGTACACAGCATCCTGTGTGGAGATGGTCAGCATGATGTTATTCCACACTCTTTGTGAGAGCCTGGCAAGTGTAGATGAGGTCATTCCTAATCGCTTCTGTAGCTCCGCGTCCAGTGGAAGTTTGTCGGTGATGATATATCCGAGGTAGTCAAAATGATTTACTACTTCCAGATTGTTATCGTTTGAGACAATGTCTGGAGGATCTTCTTCTTCTGCGTACGCAGTCAGACAGTAACCATTATTTTTTCGAAAAAAGCGGCGGTCATCCTGAGGCTGTCGCCACTGCCATAGAGCTTGTCTTGCAATTCCACTGGTAATGGCCACATCTGCTCTCTCTGATCCTCGTATGTCGGGCAGTTCTGCAGCAGATGTTCAGCGGTCATTTTACCAGTACCGCACGGGCATTCGTCGGTACACCCTATCTTCAATTTGTTGAATAGGTGGTACCTCAGTGTATTGTGGCCAGTGCGAAGTCTGAAGACAACGACCTGCTCTCTTCGGTTCAACTGGTAATAGGATTCGTTTTTGGTGTAACTAGTATGTTCGGTTTCCCATTTGGTCATGTATCTGGCTTTGATAAGCCGTTTTGACTCTTCGTACGTCATACTGGTATCTGTTTGTGGTAGTCTTGCACCTTCTTTTGCCAGTCTGTCTGCCTCCTCGTTGCCTTGGATGTTGCAGTGTGATGGGACCCACTGTACCACTACCCTTTTTGGTGCGGACTGCTGGCACAGTTTACAGAGTGCTGCTCTTAAGTCATTAAGCTCAGTGTTTTTCTGGCTTTTTAGCGCTGTGACTACGGCGAGAGCATCTGTCCGCAGGACTATATGGCTCTCATTTTCACTGTGTGTTACCATTTCTTCCACTGCCGCCCTCAGTGCCTCTGCCTCCGCTCTGAAATTGCTTGTGTACTTACCAGTAGCGAATGACAGTGTTATTTTTCTGCCATTTGGTAGGTTCAGGAATGCTCCTGCCCCTCCGTTCTGTGTTGTGTTTGTTACAGAGCCGTCGGTGTATGCATGGGTCCAGTCCATGCTTGGGTAGCTTTTCGTTATGAAGCTTAGGGTAGTATCTCTCCTTTCTTTTTCAGTCTGGCAGTTTTTGTTTGCAATACCTGGTATATTTTCTACCACCTCTGGAAATATATCCTGCCTCCAGGTAGGTTTTCGTACAGTAGTGATGGGTTTTGGTGTTGTTAGTGCGTTTATGGGATCTTCGTTCATCTTTGCTTTGGCTATTTCTGCAAAGTTTCTCCGCTTTAGTTTCCCATTTCCCAAATTGTTTAGTCTCTGGTGCATTGGATGGTCGGTCAGTCTTCGGAGTTTCTCTGACTGCAGCTGGGCTCTGCAGTCTCTTCTATCGGTCATGGATTGCAGTTTTGTAATCTTTTCAAGTTCTACAATTGGCGTTGATTTCATGCCACCTGTTATAATTCTCATGGCTTGGTTTTGAAGTTTGTTAACTTTATCGAAGTTCGCCGTCGCTGCTGTTGTCCATGCCGCAATGCCATACTCGAGAACTGGTCTAACTCTTCCAGTGTACAGTTTCTTTAGTATGCCTTCGTCTGCTCCCCAGCTAGTGCCAGCAAGTTTCCTCATGATTGCCATTCTTTCTCTGGCTTTCATTCGGTTTCTCTCAATCTGACTTTTCCATGTCATGCGCCGATCAAATGTGACTCCCAGATAGGTTGGGTTGTCGTTTGGCTGCAGGAATTTGCCATTTAGACTTAATTTGGTACTTTGGGGTTTTAATGAAAGCGAGAATATTGTGCATGTGGTTTTCTCTTCGTTTATTTTGACCAGCCATGAGTTCGCCCACTCTTCCAGCGATGTTAGGGCCGTCTGCATCCGATATCTTGCTATGGTGAGATTCTTTTCAGAGGTCCACATAGCCAGATCGTCTGCAAACATTGAGCTATGGACTCTTCTTGGTATATTCTCTGTAATTTCGTTTATATATACCAGGAATAGTGTGAGTGACAGTACTCCCCCTTGGGGTACTCCCTGCTCGAGTGTCACCTTTTTGCTCATCTGCCCTTGTACTTGGACTCTGGCCGTTCTTTGTTTGAGGTAGTGGTTGATCCACTTGTACATCCTCCCCCAGACATCACTTCTTCTCAGCTTGACTCTAAGTCCATCTTTCCAGACTTTGTCAAATGCCTTTTCCAGATCCACCCAAACAGCTACTGTGTGTTTCTGTGCCTGGTAGGCATCTTCTATCTCCTGGGCTATGAGGATGACCTGGTCCTCAGTGGATCTGTGCTGTCTAAAGCCGGCTTGCTGTGGAATTAGTATTCGTTTTTCTTCCAGATGCCACATCAGTCTGGTGTTTATCATCCGTTCCATCAGCTTACCGACACAGCTCAGTAGGCTTATGGGCCTGTATCCATTTGGATCTGTTTTGTCCTTTCCTGTTTTTGGTACTGGTACCAGTATTGCGTCTTTCCATGCCCGTGGTACAATTCCCCTTTTCCAGCTTTGGTTCAGGACCGACAGCAGTTTCCTCTTCGCTGTTTGGCCCAGCCCCATCAGCATTTCGTTTGTTATCCCGTCTTTTCCGGGAATTTCCTTTTCTTTAGTGTTCTCATAGCCTCTTCCATTTCGCGCATTGTTAATTTGGCCATCATGTGCTCTTCAGGTGCCGTATTCATGTTTTCGTGCCCCTTTAGCTCTTCGCTAATGTCTGTATGTTTATCTGCAGAGACCTCGATGTGGTTTGCTCTAGTATAGTGATCGACAAAGGCGTTTGCGGCTTTCTTACCTGTGATCAAGTTCTCGCCCTGCTTGATAGTAATTTGTTTATTTGACGGGGTTTCGTCGTTCATGGCTCTGACTAGCTTCCATAGCTTGTTCCCGTCTTTGTCCAGGTTTAGACTTTCCGTTTTATTTTTCCAGCTTTCTCTTGCTGTTTGCTTGAGAGTGTGTTTGTACTTCGCCGCGGCGGCTTTGAGGGCGATGTTTGCCTCCATGAATTTTTCTCGCTCTGTCATGTTCCTAGCATTTGTTACTGCATCTTCCACTTTCTGCAACTCATCATTCCAGTAGGGCTTATAGTTTTTCCTAGCTCCTCTTGGGATGGTTTCAGTGGCGGCTTGCATTATTGCCTTGCTTAGGCTCTCTACCATGGGCTTCATTTTGGTGTTTCGTGTGTTGATGGTTTCACACAGCCCATCTGTCAGGATTGCAAATCTGTCCCAGTCGGCTCGTTTGTAATTCCAACGTGGGAGCGGTTTTGTTTCCTGTGGGCCTACTTCCATGTCAATGGTTAGCCTGATAGGCCTGTGGTCGCTACCTGCCAGTTGGTTTAGCACCTGGCGGTCTATTTTATAGTGTATGTCCTGTGTGGAGAAGGCCAAATCTGGAGTCGAGGTGGTATGCCATGTTCTTGAATAGAAGCTAGGGCTATCCTCCGGCCTATTGATTAGGGAGAGATTTGCATCTATCTCCCAATCTTCCACTTCGTCACCTCTGCTGTCTGTGTCAGAGTATCCCCATCTCTCCGAGTGGCTGTTGAAATCTCCAACTACTATGCAGTTGGAGTCTCTGACCTCCATACTCGAGAGCGATAGGTCTCTATTTGGTGGTCCGTACAGATTGAAAATGCGGAGCTTCGTCTCTTGAGCCATTATGTAAACTCCTACAATTTCTGCTTGTCCGGTGTGATTGACAGATACCGCGCTACTCGGTATGCAGTTTCTGGTCAGTATCAGGACCCCTCCTTTGTGGCCTTCTCTATCTAGACGGAAGGTCTGGTATCCTCTGATTGAGAATTTATGATTATTGTTGAGGTGCGTTTCCTGGATACATGCCACGTCAATCTTACCTTCATGCAGGTGATGTGTTAGGGAAAGTTTTTTGTTAATGACTCCCTCCGCATTCCACTGTAGTATTTTGGGGGTGTCTGGAGGATCTGAACCCATAATTTTTTTTTTTTTGTACACTGGTGGTGAGTTCAAACAGATCACAAGATTTTGCCAACCTTTTAATGAGGATCTGTAATTCGGCTTCCGTGTAGGCGACCAGGGCAGCATCGTCTGCAAAGAGCATATCCCCAATGAGTCTCCATTCTCTTACGTTTTGCTCGCAGTTTAGTTAGATTGAATAGTCTTCCATCTGACCTAGTATGCAGAAAGACCCCTCCTTCTGTGGCAGTTCCGCGTTTAAACACGGTGCAAAAGAAAATGCCGAATAGAGTCGGAGTCAGAAAACAACCTTGTTTAACTCTGCCTTTAATGACGAGGGTCTCAGATTCCTGACCGAGATGCTGCACTGCACCTTTCATGACCACACGAAAGACCTAATCATGTTCAGTAGTTTAGGTGGGCAGCCAACTTTAGACAATACTTTAAAAAGATCCCCTCTGTTTACCAGTACGAATGCCTTTGTGAGGTGATGCAGGCAAGAAATGGTGATTTGTGTTGTTTTCTGCATTTCTCTTGCAATTGTCTCAGTGAAAAGACCACATCAACGGCGGAATTTCTGCACGAAAACTACACTGAGACTCTAGGTACACCCTGTCGGCCAGCTTTCGCAGCCTGCCCAGGATGATGCGAGCATACACTTTGTCTACGGTGTTGAGGAGCGATATTCACCGGTAATTGTAAACATAAATAAAACAAAGATAATGACCACCGACAAAACACAATGTCAGCATAAATTTACAGTGGGTGGTGAGGAAATAGATCAGGTCACACGTTTTGAAGATCTGGGCTCCAGAATTGGCAAACATGGCGACTGCTCGAAAGGAATCAGAAGAAGATTAGCCATGGCAATGCAGAGACTGAACAGCCTGAAAAAATTATAGCAGAGCACCAACAAAATGATCAAAGTAAAAGTCTTGAGAACCTGTGTTTTTCCTGTGGCAGCTTATGGTTGAGAATCATGGACGATTACCTAATCTTCCAGACAAAGAATCGAATCCTTCGAGTCAAAATGTTATAGAAAGATCATCAGAATACCCTGGACAGAGAAAAAGACAAATGTAGACATTCGGCAAGAGTTGAGCATAGAGAAGAACTGGTTTAACAATTCCTTTTTGGCTAGAAAATGCAAATACTTTGGTCACATCAAGAGACACAACGGTCTCGAGAGAACAGTGATAGAAGGTATGGTGCCATGCAAAAGAGGAAGAGATAGACCAAGAAGACGATGGCACAAAGATAACCAGGAATGTCTGGGTATGACTGTGGCGGAGGCTGAAGTTTTGGCAAGGGAAAGTGTTTCTTTCAGACAGACTGTAATGGGACCAACGTTCTATACATGCTACATAATGATAAATTGTTGCAGTCTTTTATGTCTCCCTTTTTTTGTAAAGAGTGATTATGTTGGCGTCTATCATGTCCTGTGATACGGCCCGCTTATCCCAACACTGGCGTATACGCCTATAACTATTAGACAGTTTCCCATCAATGACGTTTGCTGTTTTCCGCATATGACAAAGTGTCTAATTGGTGCACGGGATAATCAGAATTTTGTATTTACTGAGCGTATTTGAAGGTCAAAACATATATTTTTTAAACAGCACGTCTATGCACCTTAAACATGTTAAAAGTATGTCCGATTCACTGAGGTTGCTTTTAATATAGACTAATGAGTATTTTTTTCTCAAAATACATCAAATTTTTTATAGAAAAAAATATTTCCATAACAATATGGATATTCTAAAACTGCATGCGAAATATCATTTGGATCTGACATGCAATTTAGTAGACCTTTTTTTTTGACCTTGTTTATGAATTAAAAGACTGATTATATTGGAGAGGACCATGTTTATAGCGGAACGTTTGGTGACAATCAAGTCGATTTGATACTTTATACTTTATGTTGCAGTTGTTGGACAATTTTCCTTTATCTATACATTATTTGAGTGATCCGTGGTCATATAAGCCTGTATCGATTATTTGAGAAATCCTTGATCAGTTAGTTTTATCTTCTATTTGAGTGTTCGTTGGTCACTTATGTTTAAATTGATTGCTGAAAAAGATGCGACAGTTTACAAAATTGTGATGATACTATTTAATGAAGAGCCTAGCGGCAACACTTCAGCAAGTCTCGTTTTAGGAAGCCTGTGTCCAAGATTATTCAGTGGTGGTTTCAATAGCAACGGTTTTGACATGATGAAGATGCTAGGCCCATGCACAACCCCTTCCAGTAACTTCTAACAAGATGCTTAGAAGGTTACAGTTGCCTTATTCGTTTCCACTCACAGTGTGTGTGACGCATGCTGGAAGTTTGGTAGTTTTCTTTGCGACTTGATCAGAAATTTTAAATATGTGAAACGTAAGGTCAAGTGGGATCCCATGGCAACAATTATTGTCGGAGATGAAGATAACTCACCATGGAGTAAGTTGCAGCATATGTGAAGTGGGGTGGCCAGTTCCCTTCCTTGCTATTGGTATCGTCCCAAAGTTATACTTCAGGTACCCATTTACAGCTGAGTAGACGGGAGGAGTGGTCCTACCAGGAACGAACTACGTCTGGATTTCTGTTTCTGCCTGTCCGTGAATTCGAACCCTGGCGCAGTGTAATCTCAGTCTAAATAAGCCAGCTCACTGTCGACAGGGTTCCACGCTGTGTAAATTTACTCTTTTGTGCACCCTGAAAAAGACGTTAGAGGCGGGTTGCAGTAACTTTCCTCACATCCTGAGCGAGTTAATGAAGGTGGACATGGGACCTCTAGGCGGTTGTGCTAAGCGTAGGACATCTTTAAACAGGCCCCTTTTGAATGAAATCTGAGCCCATTGTTTTGCAATCATCCACCTTTTCGCTCCAATGTGAATTACATGTGTTAACTGCAGCTAGCCCCGTCTACAGGAAGCATGTGTTCGATCTTCTGCGGTGAATGATTGTAGTCGCAGCTGTTTTAACATGATAGGTTGGAAACCTAAAGCACAATCATTGTTAATCGTCCTTCACTAGATGCTTGGCAGGGGACAGTGAACATAATCTTTACATTCCGGCACCATTCGTGTCCTATATATATATATATATATATAAATGTATGTCCTCCGTTCTGGAACGTTAACCCTAGTATTGTCCATAAGTGTGCGCACATTCCACGTGGCAAGGGTTTTAGGCAGTGCCCTTTTTCTTATTTATATTAGGATAACTACAACAGTGGGATCTAAATGGGAATGTTAACTATAAACTGACCAAGAACCCAGCGTCACTTTCGCACAGTTCTCCCTGGAATCAGGTTTTTAAAAAGGAAGATTGACTAACGAGGTGGTGGATCGACATGATCCCCGAAGTAGTGAGCGATGAAGTCAAGCATAGCACAACCGCATGAAGGTCCACGATCCACCTCTACCAACACGCTCCGGGTGTGAGGAAAGCTTCTGTAACACACCTCTAATGTCTTTTTCAGGGGACACAAAACAGTAAATTCACACATTGTGGGCATTCAACAACAACATGTACAGTTACCATGGCTGTTGCACTTTGAGCGATCAAACTGACAATCCAGTTTTTGTTTTCTATCTTTAGGCCCCATGTCTGCGCCTACCAGGAGGTCACCAAAGTTCTAGTTCGTCAGCCTTGTATCCAGGCATTCACGAGATTGGTCAAAGTATGGAAGCCCAACTGCGGCTACACGAGAAACTGGTGTGTGGGATACGAGAGGAAGTAAGGACACGGCAATGTGTTTTAACAGTTAATTGTTGTCAATGTGAGTGTGTGAGTATATGTGTGTACATGTATGTGTGTGTACATATATGTGTGTACATGTATATGTGTGTACATGTCTGTGTACAAGTATGTGTGTGTACATTTATGTGTATGTGTGTCAATGTGAGTGTGTGAGTATATGTGTGTACATGTATGTGTGTGTACATGTATGTGTGTGCATGTATATGTGTGTACATTACTGTATACATGTATGTGTGTACATGTATGTGTGTACATTTATGTGTATGTGTGTGTGTGTGTGTGTGCGAAACATTAGATGGAAGAAAACAGTAATCAGAAATAAAGAAAGACAGACAAACTGAAGAACAGAAATACAGACCAAACGAAAGGAAGTATAGACATTAAAACAGAAACACCGAAAGATCAACAGACATAAAGACAAAGCAATACAGAAAAAAAACGATTCCTTTCTTCCTATGATCCCTGGGAAAAGGTAGGCTATTCACTGGCCCAATGCCTGAATAGTTATTTGAAGTGAAATGGTTTGCTTGTGTTAGGCAGGGTCCTGAAGGGGAGCAATGCATTGTGGAACTGAAGCATGTCGTAAAATTGTTGTTCGTGGGAGTGACTTCCCTATTTTGCAGAAACCTCTACACCCCCGTTGTATAACAGACTAAGTCATGTCAGATTAAGAAAGGTTATGTATGAACCCCACTACTTCATCCTATAGAAGCTGTAAGCCACAAAAACAAGAAGACTCTACAACCCATAATAGAAAACACTACTCACTATGGTAGAAGACTCTACAACCCATAATGAAGGGTAGTGACTAGGTCAAGTAGAGTGTTTTCTATAGCTTGCTTACGACTTATTATCTTTATCACACTTCGAAGAGGTGTAAAGCATCATTTACACCAGACAAGACACACAGAAATGACACAAAAGTATATACAGAAACACGTATCGCCCGTACATACACTAACTGAAGTATTGTTCTGGTACAGGACACAATACTACACGACGTTTAAGGATACGTACCAACCTCAGCAGGTGACAAGATACAAGTGTTGTAATGGCTGGGAGCTTAGCGACCAAGGTCACTCTTGTAACACAAGTGAGTACTTTACTATTGTGTCTTTCACAATGTGTGTCGCGTTATAAAATTGAATATCTAGTGCGACCAGTCCTTAAAATGCGATATATGGCACCCACTCGAATACGAATATGCTATTCAGTGCAACCCTGACAGGATTGAGTTGTAGTTATACTTGTAAGAGTTGTAGTTGTAGTTGTGTTAATGATGTTATTAGATAATAACAGTAATAACCCAACGTACCCGGTTCGAATGACGTTCGTGTCCAGTTTGGCAAACATTGGTTCTTTCTTTTGGTCCTCCATATATAGAAAGTAATGGCAACCTACCGTACTTCACACTTGCCAAGAAACTTATAACAGCCAAAAAGGTTGACAGTTGTAAGAAGTGACGTTCTGTAAAGGATATACTACTTACTTAAGAAATACTAACAATAATTAAATAACAACAACATTAACAAGTTGACATTATTAATAGCAATAACAGAAATGATAATGATAATATTCATTTTTAAAACACTAATAACTATAACAATAATTATAACAATACTAATAACAGGAGAGGCAGAATGCGCAATGCAAAAGTGCGAATCATTGTTGAACCAAAACCATCCATTGATGAAGAGAGAATCAAGTGGTTCGGCCACCTAATGAGAATGCAATCTGTTCAACTACCCATGTGCGCCTACAACTCACAACGATTGGATTTTCCCAACCATGACAGACCGGGAACTAGATGGCTAGAAAATGTTGCAGGTATTCTAAATCGTCATTGGATGAAGACTACTTCAGCGACGCGTCTGGCTATGAATAGAAAATGAAGCACCTCACGTGGCCACACGACACAGAGGGATAAGACAAGACAATATTTCATCGGCTCTTTCCTTCTTGTCAGACGATAGTAATTGTTGAAAAAAAAGGTATGTAACTACAGTCCATGACGGTAACGAATGTGACTCGTAAGACCAATCAGAGCAGAGAAGCATCTTCCAGTGTGTGTGCAAGGAAAGTCAGGACTGTTTGCCGTGTTGCATGGTGGGACGTGTCTCCTCAAACTCTGAGTCTTTAGCCTATCAGCAATCAGTTTCTCCTTTGTTTGTATTCTATGATTAATCCTGCCCCTCCGTGTAACACGATCCATGGCGTCCTGTTCCCATGAATCCAAACCGATGCCTGCATCATTCATTTCCCACATGCATACACCCTTGTACCGAAGTAGTGACCGGCCTTGAGACCTTTTCCCCAACCGTAATTCCCCATAGGGAAGGTATTTGGGTATTCTGGCATCATCCATCCTCCAAGTGCGTCCTAGCCATCGGAGCCTTCGAAGACTAAGCATGGAAGAGATTGTGACAGTGCCTGTCCTCTCCACACCTCTGCACTGGTAATCTTGTCTTGCCACCCAACCCCCAGGATTCTGCGCACGCACCTCACGTGAAAGCTGTTTAGCCGCCTCTCCTGGTGCATGTAGGCAAACCATGTCTCACTGACGTAAAGAAGGGTGCTGAGAACACATGACTGGTAAACAAGTGTTTTTGTTTTAACAGTGAGCTTCTTGTTCTCTCAGACCGTTTTTGTTAATCTGCTCATTGTTGTTGTTGCCTTGCCTATCCTGATATTGATCTCTTGGTCCAGGGATAGTTTATTATTGACTGAGGATCCAAAGTACGTGAACGGATTTATTACATCGAGAGCCTCATCATAAATGGAGATTATTAGTGGGTTTTTTGCACCCTGGACCATAACTTGTGTTTTCGTTTTGTTGATTGTTAACCCGAACTCACAGCAGGCATCCAAAAATGCAGATAATAAGCTTTGCAGTTCCTCCTCTGAGTGAGCACTAAATGCGGCATCATCCGCAAATAGCAGTCCTCTCATCAGCACCCTGTTTATTTTGGTCTTGGCTTTCAGCCTTTGAAAATTGAATAGGCGAGAATGAATGAAGATACCACCTTCCTGGTCACGAAATGCATGCTTCAAGAGAAGTGAGAAATATATTCTAAAGAGGGTTGAAGAAAGTACACAGCCTCGTTTTACTCTGCAATTGATTGAAAACTTCTCTGAGGACGCACCGACAAAGTTGGTGACAAGACAAACAATAATAGCCAAATGAACAATAACAATAGAAATAACAATAATAGCAAACCTGGTAAACCAAAAGTAATAATATTACAAAAAATAATCCTAACAAGCCTGCAGACCTTTGACATCTACATGTTTACCATCAGCTGTGTTATTGATGTAAACCCAACGGAATAACCAGACAGAAGATCCACACACGCCCTTAAAGGCGTGATGCCTCTGTATCTACTATAATCTATTGTATTGCCGTTGATCCGACAATGACCAGGGCAAAAGATCCACACACGCCCTTTATACGCATGACGCAACATAATTATTATCTACTATAATCTATGGAATTGCCGTTGACCCCAGAATATCAAGGACAGAAGATCCACAAACACCCTTAAAGGTTTGATGCCTCTATATCTACTATAATATATTTTATGCCTTTGACCCCAGAATAACCAGGACAATTGATCCACAAAAGCCCTTATGAGGCTTTTATGGTCGCTCTCCACTTATACCGGATTCATCCGCTTTGTACCTTCGAAGAATTGACTGAGAGTAAGACACAATGACAGACATGATTAATAATGTCTCGCATTATCACATTAGAGAGGATGTGACTGTCTCATTCTTCATTCTAATAGTGTCGTCAGTATAATCTATTAATCACTCTTTATTTGTAATCATTTATCGTAATTTTCGTAAAGAAAGGTCATTGTTCATCCGTGGAATAATCTGTTCGGGTTGTGAGCCGTGCCACTTTACCACTAGCCCACCCCGTCCCCAATATGGTTTAATGAAAATCTCGTTGAATTTCAGCCCAATGTGATGAAGGAAAGTGTCAAAATGGCGGGAAGTGTAACGGCTCTAACATTTGCACATGTAGGTCAGGATTTCACGGACTTCATTGTCAGGAAGGTGAGTTCTCAAACCACGTGGTTGTTTTGGATGTTGCTGATCTTGTTGTTAGTGCTGAGTTGAGTCAATGGGATACAGTGGCTGTTCTTATATCCCAGCAGTACTTGAGAATGTGGACCACGGTCCTCCTGGTTGTGGTGGAGTGCGAGACCACTTAGTAAGTTCACTACTATGGGGATTACAGTTTTGATACCCACCTTGTTGACCAGACAACTGTGACACAGTCGATTTTGAGAAGCACAAGCAACATGAGGTGCTGTCTTGATCAATAGTTTTCACCTGACACTGGGCAGTCAGGTAAAACATACTGATCAGGCTATGTTAGTCAGGGTGAGGTGAAATCATACTGATCAGACTATGTTAGTCAGGGTGAGGGTAAAATCATACTGATCAGACTATGCCAGGGTGAGGTGAAATCATACTGATCAGACTATGTTAGTCAGGGTGAGGTGAAATCATACTGATCAGACTATGTTAGTCAGGGTGAGGTGAAATCATACTGATCAGACTATGTTAGTCAGGGTGAGGTGAAATCATACATATCA
This sequence comes from Ariolimax columbianus, assembly GCA_036924085.1. Classification (NCBI taxonomy): domain Eukaryota; kingdom Metazoa; phylum Mollusca; class Gastropoda; order Stylommatophora; family Arionidae; genus Ariolimax; species Ariolimax columbianus. The sequence continues at coordinate 97,298,173 of JAVGWX010000005.1, read as the reverse complement.
GACTATGTTAGGGTGAGGTGAAATCATACTGATCAGACTATGTTAGTCAGGGTGAGCTGAAATCATACTGATCAGACTATGTTAGTCAGGGTGAGCTGAAATCATACTGATCAGACTATGTTAGTCAGGGTGAGATGAAATCATACTGATCAGACTATGTTAGTCAGGGTGAGGTGAAATCATACTGATCAGACTATGTTAGTCAGGGTGAGATGAAATCATACTGATCAGACTATGTTAGTCAGGGTGAGGTGAAATCATACTGATCAGACTATGTTAGTCAGGGTGAGGTGAAATCATACTGATCAGACTATATTAATTAGGATCAGATGAAACATACTGATCAGACTATATTAATTAGGATCAGTTAAAACATACTGATCAAAACCGCCCCCTAATTTCCAAGCATTTTCCCTGAAAACAATCGGTTTTACGACAGTCTGACTAACGAAGCTCGCATTGCACTACAGTCAGGAAGGCTACGGACTACCTTCTCAAGTACGCTTCGGGTTGTGAGAAGAACCACTGTAACCTGCCACTAAAGAAATTCGTCAAGAGTACCTAACTAAATTACAATTGGCATTAGCAACAGCAACAACAGTAACAACCTGATCTTGACTATAGTCTTGGATCATGTATATTGACAAGAAATATCGGAAGGGGGGGGGGGGGGGATGAGTATACTACTTGATGATCGTTACTTTTCGCCCCTGTTTGTTTGGAATACAATCACAGCCAATATCTAAAGTAGGCTATGATACAATGATGTAAAGTCGTTAAAAATAGACTGATAGATGTGTAGAACTCACGTGAAGAGAAAGGTCATCCTATAGCAGCAAATGTTATCAGGCACTAAGTGTCACACACGTCATTGTACAAAGTATCAGCTTTTGATGAGGTTATATTGTCAGTTCCTTTACTCGCTGCGTGTCCTTCACTACCGGTTAACCAGGTACTTATTTACAGTTGGGTCAACTGAGAGGTGTCAGTTATGGAGATAGAACGCGTTACCGTTTCTGCGAGAAGCAAGTGCTCTATCACTCGGCTACTCGGGTGCTAGAGTAAAGTGACTTGTGAGTAATGTGACTGACGAATGTTGTGACTGGTGAGCATAGTGACTGATGAATGTTGTGACTGGTGAGCATAGTGGATGATGAATATTATGACTGATGAATATAATGACTAATACGTATTTTAACTGATGCACGTATTGACTGATGAATATTTTAGCTGATTAGTTTTACTGTGAGCTCAGTACATGCAGTGGTCGAAGGACATAAGAAACGCTATGAAGACTATCTCTAGAAGTATCTCTAAATAGTTTTCTCACTCATGTCCTGTCTTGTCAGCTGTTTACTCCGGTATCAGCTTATCCGGCCTTCATTACTTTTCTCACTTCGTACCATCTCCTGGTCTGGCCACTTCTGCTCCCCAGCTGACGATTCCACATGTGTCCTATGTATTGATGAGTCATGTTGTATCCAGCTATGTACCATTTCATACTTGTTGATGTGTTCATATCCATTTTCAAATGCACCACCTCTTCTTTCGAGATGTATTTTATTTCATATTGTTATACTTTGTCACCCCTGAAGAAAATCTTAAGGTCATAACGTACGTTTGCTTCTTGTTTTCGTCTTAGCATTGTATCTTCACTGTACTTATACATGCATGTTTCCACTTCCACGCTACTGGTGCTTAGCTTTAATAATAATAATGTTCTCGTAGGCGTCGAAGGCCCTTGCGTCGATCCACCACTACCATGTCCCACTGCTGATGATGTGTTCATGCGTAGCGTGTCGACCGAAATCCCTAGAGACCCCCCCCCCCCCCCCCCAAGGTTGAGCCGTGTACTCCACAGCCTTGGGATGAGGGCCGCGAGGAGAGTGCTAGACCAATGCTTGTAACAGGCTTTCCGTGTCTGCCCCTGTCAAACTTCCTGTTGTTACGTGTTCCGCCACCGAAGCTTCTGATTGTGTCCAATTGTTAGTCAGCGCGACCCTTACCTCGCTCCTGAGAATACGAACGAGGTTGCGAGCGGTATCGTGTAACCTTCGGGGGAGAAAAGGGTGGGCAGGAGGAAGTTGGCTTAAGTCTGATCAGAAATGTCCTTGATTAGTGATAACCTGAACTGAATTCTGGTGCGCAGTTAAGCGGAGCGTTCAACTGCATCATGGATTGATTTCCCACGACTTGAGCCAGGCATACAATGCAGCGAAATTGAGCATAAACATGATAACCGATCGAAAGCACATCAATTCCACATAATAAAATCCTTGATACCATCGTATGAAGGAGTTGTGAAATATAATCCGAACAGGAACCACCAAACATCGGAAAACTCGATACAAACACCGGCGAGTCGAGAGCGCAGCCACTAAGGCGCGGCCATCTTACTTTGTGCTGGGATTTGCACTCGACGAATGTTCTCACTGTGTGTCTATATCGGCTTTTCTTAAATCCCGGAAGGTACTGTAACAGATCAACTGACCCTTCTAGCTGTAGTGAAATGTTAGACATCTCAACAGGCCATCTAAATGCGCCTTGACATTCAAATAGCAAGTACACAACAGTGTTTTCGTGCATGCTTCTTGTGAGGAGTCAAAACAGTACTGACTCCAATGTTTCTGAGAAGCTAAATGTAGAAATAGAAGAAGAGAGAGTGAATACTATATATATGTGTATACATCCAGTGACAAATACTTTCTGCATTTTGTAACATTTCCTCAGATATCAATGAATGTTCCGTTAATAACGGCGGGTGTGAAAAGGAATGCGTCAATACGATTGGTTCTTACTTTTGTCGGTGTCCAATGGGATATAAGCAGACTCAAGATACAAGAGGCTGTGTTGGTGAGTGTTTTTATTTCTTATGCTCTCTCAGATGTGTGGTTTTGTTGTCTGTCCATCACGACTGATGAAGACCACTCTCACTGCTCGTGGTGAGATATGTAGAAATAACCAAAACAGAGAAAAGGCAGATCTACTTGCTGTTGTTGTTAAAAAATTGTGCTTTAGTTCTTCCCTGTTGGCGATGCTTGTTTGGTGACGGATTACAAAGACTCCTTTTATATAACTTAAGTTAACGTATTTATGCTGGTTTGGAAGACTCTGTAAAGTCTGTTTAGGGCATATAACCAGTTTCTTTTACATTCAATTAATTTAAAAACACGTATGCGCATCCAATCTATTATTAAATGCATTAACTTACCATTCATCCACTGTCTTCCGTGACAATGCATTCCAAGCATTCACCACTCTCTAACTGAACAAAATACTTCCTGGTATCTGATCTGGACCTTTCCATAATTAATGTGTAGCTGTGCCATCTTGTTCTTGTAGGCGGCTGGTTGTTTTTTTGTTGTAAACTTGTTATAGAGTAATTGATCCTTTCCGTTGATATTCTGTTATGTACTGAAGGTGAACCTGGGCCCGTCTGTTGTTGTTGTAAACTTGTTATAGAGTAATTGATCCTTTCCGTTGATATTCTGTTATGTACTGAAGGTGAACCTGGGCCCGTCTGTTGTTGTTGTAAACTTGTTATAGAGTAATTGATCCTTTCCGTTGATATTCTGTTATGTACTGAAGGTGAACCTGGGCCCGTCTGTTGTTGTTGTAAACTTGTTATAGAGTAATTGATCATTTCCGTTGATATTCTGTTATGTACTGAAGGTGAACCTGGGCCCGTCTGTTGTTGTTGTAAACTTGTTATAGAGTAATTGATCCTTTCCGTTGATATTCTGTTATGTACTGAAGGTGAACCTGGGCAAGTTTACTCTTTTGTGTGCCTTGAAAATAGCCTGTTTTCAGGGACCGCTTTATGGAAAAGAGAATGTGGTCTTGGTCAGTGTATTGTGTCTGCCCGTGATGGGACGTCCTGGTAAGTATGTTGTGTCTGATTGGACTAGCGTCTCAATTATGCCTGGATCCGTCTGAATGTCATACAATGACAGGCTTCACTGTAAGCTCAACACTAAAGGGTTCACAGAGGTAATTCCGACTTGGCTGACCATGCTGCTGTAACACAGTGTGCTCCATGTGTATGACGTGCATGTGATATTTGGTCATGATCAATGTATTGCACCAGACCTTGACGTTAGCTTCAGCTCACAGAGAGAGTCGCGTTAATTATATTTTATGACATGTAGCAAGCCCTTCGCAGAAATGGCTCTCATTACCGCGTCTCTACATGACTCGATATTTGACCAGTTTTCCTCCAGCTATCATTACCTCGAAGTATTCCATTACCTTCTTGAGTGTTTGTTGTGTAATTGTGCATGATTCGAACCCGCACGTTTCCAGAGGGATGAAGCATGTCTTCAATATTTTTATCTGTGTTTGTTCTCAGATCCTTTTTTTTCATCTATTCACTTCTGTCATGAAATGATCATTCTTCTCCTTGTGACATCCTTCTTCTTCTTGTGAAATGATCATTCTTCTTGTGACATGATCAATCTTCTTGTGACATGATCATTCTTCTTGTGACATGATCAATCTTCTTGTGACATGATCATTCTTCTTGTGACATGATCATTCTTCTTGTGACATGATCATTCTTTTGCTTGTGACATCATTCTTCTTCTTGTGACATGATTATTCTTCTTCTTGTGACATGATTATTCTTCTCCTTGTGACATCATTCTTCTTGTTGTGACATGATCATTCTTCTTGTGACATGATCCTTCTTCTTGTGACATGATCATTCTTGTTCTTGTGACATGATCATTCTTTTGCTTGTGACGTCATTCTTCTTCTTGTGACGTCATTCTTCTTCTTGTGACGTCATTCTTCTTCTTGTGACATCATTCTTCTTCTTGTGATGTGATCATTCTTCTTGTGACATGATCATTCTTCTTGTGACATGATCATTCTTCTTCTTGTGACATGATCATTCTTCTTCTTGTGACATCATTCTTCTTCGCGTGACATGATCATTCTTCTTGTGACATGATCATTCTTCTTGTGACATGATCATTCTTCTTGTGACATGATCATTCTTCTTGTGACATGATCATTCTTCTTGTGACATGATCATTCTTCTTGTGACATGATCATTCTTCTTGTGACATGATCATTCTTCTTGTGACATGATCATTCTTCTTCGCGTGACATGATCATTCTTCTTGTGACATGATCATTCTTCTTGTGACATGATCATTCTTCTTGTGACATGATCATTCTTCTTCTTGTGACGTGATCATTCTTCTCCTTGTGACATCATTCTTCTTCTTGTGACATCATTCTTCTTCGCGTGACATGATCATTCTTCTTCTTGTGACATGATCATTCTTCTTGTGACATGATTATTCTTCTTGTGACATGATCATTCTTCTTGTGACATGATCATTCTTCTCCTTGTGACATGATCATTCTTCTCCTTGTGACATGATCATTCTTCTTCTTGTGACATGATCATTCTTCTCCTTGTGACATGATCATTCTTCTTCTTGTGACAATATCATTCTTCTTCTTGTGACATGATCATTCTTCTCCTTGTGACATCATTCTTCTTTGCGTGACATCATTCTTCTCCTTGTGACATGATCATTCTTCTTCTTGTGACATGATCATTCTTCTTGTGACATGATTATTATTCTTCTTATGACATGATTATTCTTTTGCTTGTGACATCATTCCTCTTCTTGTGACATGATTATTCTTCTCCTTGTGACATCATTCTTCTTCTTGTCACATCATTCTTCTTCGTGTGACATGATCATTCTTCTTCTTGTGACATGATCATTCTTATTGTGACATGATCATTCTTCTTGTGACATGATTATTCTTCTTCTTGTGACATGATTATTCTTCTCCTTGTGACATTATTCTTCTCCTTGTGACATGATTATTATTCTCCTTGTGACATCATTCTTCTTCTTGTGACATGATCATTCTTCTCCTTGTGACATGATCATTCTTCTTCTTGTGACATGATCATTTTTCTTCTTGTGACATGATCATTCTTCTTCTTGTGACATGATCATTCTTCTCCTTGTGACATGATCATTCTTCTTCTTGTGACATGATCATTTTTCTTCTTGTGACATGATTATTCTTCTCCTTGTGACATGATCATTCTTCTTCTTGTGACATGATCATTCTTCTCCTTGTGACATGATTATTCTTCTTCTTGTGACATGATTATTCTTCTCCTTGTGACATGATCATTCTTCTTCTTGTGACATGATTATTCTTCTTCTTGCTTCTTTTTAGCAACCTCCGCCGCTAGTTTATATTCAAGCTATTGACGTTATCTTCTAGGTCAACTTTGGATGTTCTTTTACTTCATCGGTAGAAACCTTGTTCATTGCTGTTCTTTGAACAGATCATCTGCTCTAGTCCCTCTACGATCCTTAAGAGGATGGCTTGGTCATCATCAGTTCTGGTATGTTATTTCCTAAATTAACCGTACATGAAGAAACAAATGTGTTGGCATTGGTTGAGGACTATAAAAAGCGTTTTCTAGGCAGATATCTGGCACGTTAAGTTCTAGGCTGAAACATATGTGATGTAAGTAAGTTTTAAAAGAACATAATTTTTGGCAGTGTTTATTTAACTGAGTAAATACTTTATCTTTCAGATGTCGACGAGTGTATTGGTTACAATGGGGGGTGTCAGTACAAGTGCATTAACAACCCCGGGGGCTACAAATGTGACTGTCCCAGAGGGCAAAAGTTGAAGTCAGACGGCCGATCTTGTATACGTAAGTTTGTCTGTTCTCATCAATCATCATCATGCGTCATGCCTTATGTCGCCGACCCCCAGTTCCCACTACATATGTCTATACGTTAAGCGTTCGTGTATGTCTCTGAGATCCTTCTCTTCTGTCTCTCCCATACTATGCGGCCATTCCTGTTATTCCGACGTTGTCTTTCTCTACCGTCTGTCCTCGGTCTGTGGGATGCCATTGTTAGTTATCCATACATTCGGTCTTAAGAATGACATCGACGAATTTGGTTTGGCCCATTTTGATTTTAAATATATTTTCTAACAATGACTTTCAACATTGCTTCATTTTCCAATATCTCTACATTTACATATCTGGCGCTAGGACTTCCTGTAACCAATGTCCTCCGCGGCACTGTCACGTGGTGGGATGGGGAATGGGGTCGCTAGTCCAATCAGGCAGAACATACTGACCAGGATGTCGCGTCAGGGTCAGGCATAATAAACTGACCAAGACCATTATCTCTCTTCCATGTAGCGTTCCATCGAAACAGTATGTTTTCAAAACAATCTGACTGACGAAATGTGGATCGACGTGATCCCCGTAGTAAGGAGCGTCACGCAGATGAAGTCAATCATAACAGAACAACCGGTAGGACCACCTTCATCAGCTCTCTCTGGATGTAAAGAAAGCTAGTACAACAACTGGCCACTAAACGCCCTCTTCAGAACGCACATAAGAGTAAAGTACTCAATGTCGGCATTAAACAACAGCAACAACGTGGCATGGTACTCGCAGAAACTTCAACAGAACAAAACATACAAAAAACTGTCGTACTTAGTCTGTACTTTGCAGAGAGTGAAAAAAGGTGGAGAGGAAAAAGAAGTAGGACAAAAAGAAGAAGAAAAAGAAGAAGAAGAAGAAGAATGAGGAGGAGGAGGAAAGATGCATAAGAAAATGAAGAAGAAGAAGAGGAAAAAGTTGAAGATGAAGATTAAGAGGAAGAAGAGGAATAAGCTGAAGATGAAGAAGGCGTTAAAGAAGAAGAATGAGGAGGAGGAGGAAAGATGCATAAGAAAATGAAGAAGAAGAAGAGGAAAAAGTTGAAGATGAAGATTAAGAGGAAGAAGAGGAATAAGCTGAAGATGAAGAAGGCGTTAAAGAAGAAGAATGAGGAGGAGGAGGAAAGATGCATAAGAAAATGAAGAAGAAGAAGAAGAGGAAAAAGTTGAAGATGAAGATTAAGAGGAAGACGAGGAATAAGCTGAAGATGAAGAAGGCGTTAAAGAAGAAGTAGAATGAGGAGGAAATGAAGGCAGAGAAGAAAAAGAAGAAGAAAAAGAGCAAACCTACATCATCACCGAAGTGGTAATTGTGGAGACATGAATAAATCAACTGTAACCTTCCAATCATTTAATGTAAAGCTGTTAAAGATGGTTGTGTGCTCTAGCAACCTCGCCATGTAGAATGAATGGTTACATAAACCAGTACCGTAGGAACCTAGAAAGCGACTTGGGGCATGCTTACATGAGTGGTAGCCATGTGCTGCAGATGGGACATACATGAAACTTGGTCATGCTTATTGTTGCTCGAAGCTACTCATTTTGCTCTTTACTCTAATGACTTTTCTGTGGTTGCAGGTTACAGTGGCTCTGCTTATATCCCGAGGTGTACTGAAGATGGTGGACATGGGTTCTCCTATCTGCAGTGAAATTTTATGCTTTTTAGTCAGCTCAGGAACGTGGAGATAATATCGTCGATACCACCTAGTTGTCGAGGATGTAGCAACGAAGAATGTTTTCACGAGCACTGTTTTGGTACAAGATTTGGTTCTGGGCAATAATTTGCACCTGACCCTGACGTGAAGTGAGGTCTTGGCCATGATGTTACAGCTGATGCTGGCGTGAATGAGGTCTTGAAAAAGGTGTTACACCTGATCCTGTCGTAAAGTGAGGTCTTGGACAGTATTTTACATCAGACCCTGACGTTGTCGGGTTTTAACCAGTACGTTACATCTGACCTTGACGTGAGGTGAGCTCTTGGACAAGATGTTACAACTGATGCTGGGGTAAAGTTAGGTATTGGACAATATGTTACACCTGACCCTGGCTTGAAGGAAACCCTTGGACAAGATGTTACACCGGACCCTGACGTTAAGTCAGGTTTTGACCAGTATGTTACATCTGACCCTGACGTGAGGTGAGGCATTGGATAAGATGTTACACCTGGCCATGACATGAAGTGGAGTCTTGGATAGTATGGTACAGCTGACCCTGGCGTTAAAACAGGTTTTGACCAGTACGTAACACCTGACCCTGGCTTGAAGTAAGCTCTCGGACAATATGTTACACCTGACCCTGACGTGAAGTGAGGTCTTGGACAAGATGTTACACCTGACCCTGACGCGAGTTAGGGTCTTGGTCAAGATGTTACACCTGACCCTGACGTGAGATGCGGTATCGGACAAGATGTTACACCAGACCCTGGCGTGAAGGGAAGTCTTGGATAGTATGTTACACCTGACCCTGACGTGAGATGGGGTCTTGGACAGTTTTTTACGTCTGACCTCGACTTTGACCTTCGCACCAAGGAAAATATAAAATCGGTCTCAACTCATGTGTTCTGGAATGTGGAGATCTATTTTGTAAGTTTCATGTAACTTATTCTTCCTACAGAAAAGGTTAGACAGCATCGTGGCAAATCCACAATAATTGCTTGCTGTATGAGAGGTTACAGTGCAACAATGTATGCACCCCTTTCAGACCCCAGTAACACACAACCATCAGCACAGAGGAAATAAGAAACAGAATATACATAAGCTAAATGGCAGAAGTAAACTAAATAACCTTAATACGGGATTTTCTGTTAATTGTTGTTGTTGCTGTTGTTGTTGTTGTTGTTGCTGTTGATGATGATCATGGTAATGAATACCAACGATGAGTAGCTATTCTCTTTTGTGGACCTTGAAAAAGGCGTTTGGTGGGCCATCACAGTAGCTTTCCTTACATCCTGGGCGTGCTGATAATGGTAAACGGTGATCCTTTAGGCTGTTATCCTATACTTCACGTCATCTACGTATCGCTCACTACTTTAGGGATCACGTTGATCCCCAACCTCGTTTTCCAAATTGTCATGAAACAGCCTGTGTCAGGGAGAACTGCGTGGAAGTGAGATTCAGGGCTTGGTCAGTACATTTCGCCTGACCCTTATTAACTTTGTCCAATCAGTACTTTTTGTCTGTCCAGACATTACTCTCCTCTTCCGTGGTCAAGATGACTCCCCTTGCACAGAATTAGTATAGTTCGGTCACATCCACATACTGGTCCCGTGACACAGTGCACACTGTTGCTGCCATGTTAAAAACCAGAATATAGTCCGGTCACAACCGCATAATGGTCCCGTCACACAGTGTACACTGCCGCTGACATGTTAAATACCAGAATATAGTCCGGTCACAACCACATAATGGTCCCGTGACACAGTCCACACACTGCCGCTGACATGTTAAATACCAGAATACTAGGTCAACGTTTTATGAGGCCGGAGTGACCAGTTTCCTTCTTCCTTGCATTCTCTTAACTTCCAGAAAGCCAAGTATATACTTACAGCTAGGTAGACTGAACCATGGATCGAACCCATCCTTTCACTACGTCAATCAGATGCTCAAGAAAATAGTGCAATCACTCAACGTTCAATATTAAGGCGAGCACCGATTCCGAATTCGTTGTTCACTCCACGCGATCACTGTGCAAACATTGCTGTTCGTATCCTGTTTGGAAGTCCGTCAAAGCGCCTCGTGCAACCGCATAGTGGTCCTTTCTTGTGACAATGTGTTTATCATGGTGGGACTCATAGCTCAATATAATTGCACGAAGGTCGTAGAGTAAACATGTAGCATTTAGGACCCAGTTTGTAATTCCAGTAGTGTGTACAAGGAGAAGCCGTCATCCCTTGCAATGTTTATTTACGCTGTCTCAAACTTTCGGCCCCTTTAGATCTGACATGCACCCTCCCAGTGTGAATGGCACCACAAAGTGAGAGCAGAAATATTAGAACATCTGCAGACAGCAGTACATGTTATTAAATATATTTGTTCACAAATTTTTGTTAGTTGATTGGGGGAAACGCTCTTTAGTAAGACCTCTCATAATGACAGATTAGCGGTTACCAGCACAGTTGAAGACAGAGAGCAGGTTCTGTACTACTGGATTGGCTTATGTCAACAGGGACAATCTTGGAGACTGGAAACCCCAGAACTGCACCTTTCACGTGTCTAGTAAGCTGCAAGAAGGAAAGCACACACAAACGTGATAATAATAGTCACACGTTAAGTCCGGAAGGCAAAAGAGAGAAGACACTGGACAACACCTTCTACTGACCGGCCATAAAGATCTGCAGGAAAAAAGTTGCCGGATTGAACACCAGTACTGCAATATTCAAGTATGTTATTATATAACGGGCTGCTCTCAGATACCCCCAAATGCCGTTAGACGCCACTGTGAGGTTAACTTTTCTTTATCTCGCATTTGTTTCGCTATTGTTTTTTTTCCCCAAAAAACATTCTTTTGTAGACTTTCTTTAAAACCGTCAATCCATTTATTTCGGGATCGTTCTCTTGTTTTGAAGCCTTGTTGTCTGGAGATATAGGCATATTCAACCACGTGGATTGCATCTCATTTTCCCTCCCCATATCATCCATATTGCATGTTCCCAGAAGGTTTGGACAGACAATAAAGTGGTCTGGGACGTGTCGCTTTGCAGGTGCATGTCTCATCCTTGCTGTATCTCCATCTCTGTAAGTTCTCCTTGCATCATGAACATCAGTTCGAAGTTTATTTAGTAACTTCCATGTTGCGTAAGAAAGGTAGTGTCTAGGTGCAAGTTCCTTCTGAAGTTCGATCAATGGGACCTGCAATCCATTCTTCGATCCGGCGTTTCCGTGACTAGTCTGCATGGGCTGTGTTGACTATAAGAAACTTGTGTTTTGCTAGGGTTTTGTTTAAAGTGAATTTCGTGGTAATATTTGGCAAAGACATCAATGGCGCTTGTCAGTTTGTATTCAGCCTCTTCAATTTACGCAGATGATCTGAAACGTTTGTCTCACAAAGGCCAAATGACAGAATCAAAGAGCCACATTGAAACTGAATATCAACAGGAATGAAACCAAGCTTCTTAAAAGTAAACCGACCAACAAAGAACCAATCGTGTTGGTCGAGAACAGTTGAAGAGACGGATGCCTTTACTTATTTGGTCAGTATAATTTACACGTCAGACAATATTGATGCAGATGTAAAGACCAGAATTGGAAATGCAAAAATGCCATTCCTGATACTAGACAAAATATATATATATATCGTGAGATATCAGGACTCACACCAAAGTTAGAATATTCAACACCAGTGTCAAGTCGGTGCTGCTGAATGAAATGGAAACGTACAGAATGACCAAAGGGAAACAACAAAGACTTCAGATGCCCATGAATGATAATGGGCTTAAAGTGGCAACACATTGTGAGAAATGAAAACCTGTTGGAAAGGAACAATAAAATAGATACTAGAACAACACATTAAAAGAAGAAAATGAGGCTGAAAGGGACTGTTCAATATAGTTATGCAGTCTCTCGAGTGGAATCCTCAAGAAAAGAATAGTAGAGTTAGATCTAAAAATTACATGGAGAAAAACATGTGAGAGGGAACTACGATTAAGTTGTTACACCTGGCTGCAGTCAGAAACAGTAGGCCAAGACCGTGTATGCTGGCGAGATGTGGTCGGTGGCCTATGTACCATAGGAGCCATGGGCTTTGATTTTTTGATTGATTGATATATTTATGGCGTTGTCAACACTTTTTTCTGATGTCTTCATATTCAACTCTCTGTCACTTCCAGTTATCCTGACCGGGTTTGCAATCATCCCATTTCTTATGATGGGATGTTTCATGTTCGTAGCTTGATCAGAATCATTGTCTGACACTTGTAACATAAGGTCTTTTGAAAAGAAAATGGATATTTTTTAGTTTTTCACTCTTTTGAAAATAAATAATTTTTTAAAATGTAAATAATCAAGATGAAAACGCCGTATACATGTCAAGCTAAGACAGAAAGAATAAATTAAATAAGTTAATTCATTTTTGGCACTGGAAATCATTCAAAACAGACGACAGAAGATATGTCCCAGAAAGAAAGGGGGTCGAAGACACAGTGAATGAGATGACAGGAGTCAGCGACTCAAAGCTGATTGCTTGCGTCAGAGTCGGCGAGCCAGAACTGTCCAAGACTCTCCCCCCCCCCTTTGTGTCCTCATATGACCCTTTGGCCCTAGATTGGTCTCATACTACCATTGATCACACAAGTGTATCCTCATATGACCCGTGGTCCCTAGATTGGTCTCATACAACCATTGATCACACAAGTGTATCCTTATATTGGCCTTCAGCCTTAGATTGGTCTCATACAAACATTGATCCCACAAACGTGTCCTCGTGTGGCCTTCAGCCTTAGATTGGTCTCATACAACCATTGATCCCACAAACGTGTCCTCATGTGGCCTTCAGCCGTAGATTGGTCTCATACAACCATTGATCCCACAAACGTGTCCTCGTGTGGCCTTCAGCCTTAGATTGGTCTAATACAACCATTGATCCCACAAACGTGTCCTCGTGTGGCATTCAGCCTTAGATTGGTCTCATACAACCGTTGATCCCACAAACGTGTCCTCATGCGGTCCAACCTTAAATCTCCCTAATACAACTATTGGTCAAATAAAAGTGTACTCGTGCGGCACTCAAACGTTAAATGGTCTTCCTGTCCACATGCAAATAATGATTACAAATCGGTCTTAGTGCAGCTCTTCAGCTAGTCCAGTGATGTTCACTGGAACTTCGTGTCAGCAAATGTATGCATATGAGACGCTCGTGGCTTGGTTTTATTTTCAGTCTTCACTTCAGACATTATCTGTCGTCATGGACAAAATTTGCCCTCATCTACTCTTGGGCCATCGAACGTACCTTCATGTAGCGATTGGATACAAAACATAATCTTTTACTGCCCCTGAGGTGACCTAGTTTAAGATCCCTGGTTTAGTTTGGTCCAATAGCAACATGATTTATGGATGCTCATTTTCAGGTAAAAAAAAACACACACACAAAAAACTAAGAAAGGAGTAAAACAACACGATAATAGCCGGAAAGAAACCGCAGAGTTGCGAGGTTAGTTTACAATACGTTGTTCAAGCAACTGGGGCCTGATTGTGATTTCCGATAATCGTTTGTAATTGATGGAAACAGGCAACAGTTTTATCGATATAGTACGGATTGATAACTTAACGGTTATCTGTTGATCAATTGGAGGAGGAAAGGGGTAAGGGTTAGAGGGAGGGATAGAATGACACATTAAGTCCCACTCAAAAACTTAACAAAATGCATAGCAGAGTAAGGTGTCGGACAGATTACTGTCGATCAAATAAATCATTGATTGATTAACATTTTCCCTGATAAACAGGGAAAGGCAGGTCATTTATCACAGCTGAGCGAAAGGGTGAGAGCCACACAGGAGGAAGGACTCCTCCCTAAAATTAAAGGCAAACGAATACACAATATATCAATATATCTTCACTTAGTCGCTTCTCTTCTACCCCCCAGAGTGCAGAGGTCTTGTTTGAATATACTTTAACTCAAGGGTACAGGTGGCTGGCTTATTGTGTCTTTGCATGATTGAGGAACTACATCCTTTTGTTTTTCATCTATGCCACTAAGATGTAGGAGTTTCTTTATCTTTGGAACATTTACACGGACATAGACCAGCTCTTTTCGATCTTCAACTGCCAAGTTTGTTTTTATTTTACATGCATGACGTGTAAGCGGAACCTCCGAGCTTACCATACGCTTCCGATAGCAAAAGTTGCAGGCCTCACATTTGAGACCAATGCGCGCTTGAAACTTCCGGGATTTGAACAACCAGCCGTTTAGCGCAATCGTTTCTTCATAGGTGAGTGCCTTACCTGTCAATTTTAGCGACTAATACATACATACATACATACATACAAACATACAAACATACAAACATACATACATACATACATACATACATACATACACACATACACACATACATGCACGCACGCACGCGTAGGCTCTCAAGACTTTTGTCGCTTTGTTGGTGCTCTGCCATGATTTCTTTAGGCTGTTCAGTCTCTACGTTGCCAAAGCTAGTCTTTTGATTTCTTTCGAGCAGTCGCAATTTACCTGATCTATATCACCACCTACTGTAAATTTATGTTCACATTGTGTTTTGTCGATAGTCATTATCTTTGTTTTGTTTATGTTTATAAACAGGTTGTGATCTTTACTGTGTCCATTTACGACAGAAAGTAGCTGCTCTAGTCCTTCTGCACTTCTGTATAGTATCACTGTATCATCTGCGTATCGTAACTGTAGAATCTCGTAACCGCCAATCGTAAATGTAAATAAACTTTCAATGATCTCGTCTTCTCCAACATTTCTAATTATACAATATATATATATATATATATATTTATATATACATACATACATACATATATACAAAAAGACATACATACATACAGAAATACATACACACACACGCACGCACACACACACACACACACACACACGCACGCACGTACGCACACACACACACACACACGCACGTACGCACACGCACACATACACGCACACACACGCACGTACGCACGCACACACCACAAGCACACACGCGCGCACACACACGCACGCACACACGCACGCACACACACACGCGCGCACACACACACGCACGCCCACACACACGCATATACACACACGCACACACACACACGCACGCACGCACACACACACACGCACGCACACACACACACGCACGCACACACACACACGCACGCACGCACGGACACACCCACACACACAGGCCCGCACACACACATACGCACGCCCACAAACACAAGCGCCCACACACACACACACACACACGCACGCACGCACGGACACACACACACATTCAGACCCGCACACACACGCACGCCCACACACACGCACGCCCACAAACACAAACGCCCACACACACACACGCACGCCCACAAACACAAACGCCCACACACACACACGCACGCCCGCACACACACACACACGCACGCCCGCACACACACACACACGTATATATAATACTAAATCGTTATTTCACCCTGTACAAAACGTATGGTAACTACAACAGTAACCCCTATTGAGGCGTGTTGATAAATAGATTATGGGTTCTTGAAATTGAATTTCTGCGCCAATCTTTGATGTGTTTGCCAGACCGCTGTTACACCATCCCCTTTTCGTCACCTCTAATGTTTTGGATCGGAAGGTTACAGTGGCCGTATTTTCTGCTCCTCACTGGCATATATCAAAAATATATTTTTTTTAAACTATAATTTATGGTGTTTATTTCCATTACTACGGTTGTCCTGGGAAATTTATCAGGCTGAGAATTAAAAGCTAGTTCCTTTGTAGTTACTGCGCAACGTGCAAGATAGGTTTGTAATTCATATTCACTCTACGCAGTTATCCTGGATAACAGGCTGCAACAAAGCAGACTGGCTATGGAGAAGGGATCGAAGAAAGAAGGCTAAACCGATACTAAAAAAGCCTGCTAAAGTCGGATATGTCAGACCGAAAAATGCAAATATCGCAGGTAAACTACAACATAACGCATTCCGTTCTCTGGACAACATCCTGCTACTTCTAAAGCCCTTTTCGGGACGTGGTAGCGGAAGAGTGAGAACGAACGAAAAAGAAGAAGAATAAAATATTCAATAAATAATAATCAAATGCTTTACCGAAGATTTGAACGATGTTCCCTTTGGTCAGAAGACCAGTGTACTAATAGTTGAGTCGCTCGCTTCTCATCAATACCATTTACTATAAACGTGATGACATTTCGTTCACCACTTCAATATAAATGATCGCAATCAATCGATCCAGCTCAAGGAATTATCGATATAGACGAAAACTGTAACGAGGCAGCCAAACAATTTGTTCGTAGTACGTACATTAACGTTTGAATCAGCTTCCACCACTTGGCGCTTTGTTGAACATAATGGTTATTTTTTGCTGGGGAAGTTTATGGTAATAAATTTGGTTTATTGTCCGAGGTAACAGACCGTGAATACTTGTTTATGCTACCACTCTAATTATATATTCACATGTTCAAACATAAAGCCTGGACGGTTTCGTGTGTAAAGATGGTTGTAAATGGATTATAGCACTTTGCTCCAGACGTATTTTCTTACATCTATTTATATCTGAATGTGTCAGCAGATTGTTTTCCAAAGTAGCAATAGTGAGAACATTTGATATGGATTTGAGGGTTGGGTGAGCGTCTGACGAGCAGAGTTTCAGAGTAATCGCTTCTCGTGACAAAGGTACTGGGTTCCATCTTCTTCTTCTTCTTCTTCTTCTTCTTCTTCTTCTTCTTCTTCTTCTTCTTCTGTCGTTCTCAATCTCTCGCAACCTAGTCATGAAAAGGGATTTGCAAGTAGCATTATGTAGTCCGGAGAATGAAATACGTTTTGTTGTAGTTTACAGCTTGACTGCGATATTTGCACCTTTCGGTCTGACACATCCGACTTCAGCAGACATTTTTTAGTACCAGGTTAATTTTTCCTCTTCGATCCATCCTACTTAGCTACTTCCAAAGTAGCAATTGTGAGGACATTTGATATAGATTTGAGGGTTGGGTGAGCGTCTGACGAGCAGAGTTTCAGAGTGATCGTTTCTCGTGACAAAGGTACTGGGTTCCATCTTCGTTATCGTTACGTTTAAGTTTAATCTGCCAATTGGATACCTGTTTTACTGTTAGGTAGAGATCAAAACGCTGAGCAGCGCATGAGCTGCAGCGCTTAACGACCCATAGCTGACTACTAGCATCAGGACCAGCGACCCATAGCTGACTACTATCATCATGGCCAGCGAACAAGAACTGCCGAGATCCTACTGCACCTCGACGTGATGATTCTGAATAACAGGCTGCAACAGAGCAGACTGACTAAGTAGGATGGATCAAAGAGGAAAGACTAACCTGGTACAACAGAGCAAACTGACTAAGTAGGATGGATCGAAGAGGAAAGACTAACCTGGTACAACAGAGCAAACTGACTAAGTAGGATGGATCGAAGAGGAAAGACTAACTTGGTACTAAAAAAATGTCTGCTGAAGTCGGATGTGTCAGACCGAAAGGTGCAGATATCGCAGTCAAGCTGTAAACTACAACAAAACGTATTTCGTTCTCCGGACTACATTCTGCTACTTGCAAATCCCTTTTCAGGACTTGGTTGCGGTAGACTGAGAACGAAGAAGAAGAAGGAGAAGAAGAAGAAGAAGAAGAAGAAGAAGACTGCTAGATAAGGTAAAGCAATGGAGATGGGAACTGCGGGAGATAAGAGTAATCAAGCTCAGGTGAAACATACAGATCAAGAATCTACCTCACGTCTTCATTCGTGCTGCAGAAAACCGAATCAGATTGTGTCACAGGAGTCTATTCAACGTGGTGGGGATAGACACTACAATTCCCGTAACTCTGAGCAAACTGTGGAACCAAACATTGCGCTTCAGCTAGGATATCCCTGGTCCACATTGTGAAGTGCGACTCGGGATGTAAGTAAAGCCGCGGTAGCCCACTTGTAAAGAAACGTCGTCAAGAATTAGTTCAACTGAGAACGAGCAGCTTTAAAAACAGCAACAACAACAGAACTGCTGGATAACAGCTACAAGATCAACACAACAACAAAAGAGCAACACAGGGACAACAGCAGCAACACATCAACATCAACAGCTGCAAAAACAACAACAGCAACAGAACTCCTTGATAACAACTACAAGAGCAACACAACAACAAATGAGCAACAAAAAGACAATAAGAACAGCAACAAGACGAACAGCAGAAACATTGGAACTGGGCATCTCAACTCATTTAACAGCTGCGACCACGTAGAGTGAAGTTCCTAACACGTCATCCCCGTTAGCAGTGAAGACGTCATTGGGCAGCTGTAGTTTATGTTCTATTTGTACTTTCTGCATAAAATATCTTTAATCACTTGAATCACGACCATGCCATAACTAGTAATCAGTTTGGGTTGCGAAGGAAAATGTACTTCGTCACTGATGAACCGTATTCGTTGTTTATAGTGTTTTTGGAGAGTATTCGTCTTCGAGATTTCAACTCCTAATAATTTTTTCTGGAAGTGGGTTTTCTGTGGATCTTCTTGCATCCTAAAGTGCACTGCAGAAAAGCTGGTCATCTTAGCTGTTGTGGAATGCAAGAGTTCTCAGCACGCACACAACTGGGAAGATCACATTTCTGATCTCCAATTTGTGGGTGAGGCTGCTGTAATATAGCATGTTTTCAAGTGCAAGGCGTGTGCGTGATGTGGGGTCTTGGTTGCTGTGTTGCAATTGACACTGATGTTACATAGGGTTTTAATTGCTACGTATTGCCTGACCCTGGCATTAATTGACGATCTCGGTCAGCATGTTCCACCTGACCTTTACACGAGGTGAGGGTCTAGGTCAGCATGTTCCACCTGACCTTTACACGAGGTGAGGGTCTAGGTCAGCATGTTCCACCTGACCTTTACATGAGGTGGGGGTCTATGTCAACATGTTCCACCTGACCTTTAAATGAGGTGGGGGTCAAGGTCAGCATATTCCACCTGACCTTTAAATGAGGTAGGGGTCTAGGTCAGCATGTTCCACCTGCCCTTTAAATGAGGTGGGGGTCAAGGTCAGCATGTTCCACCCTCCCTTTACATGCGATGGGGGTCTAGGTCAACATGCTCCACCTGACCTTTACATTAGGTGGGGGTCAAGGTCAGCATGTTCCACCTGACTCTGACATGAAGTAGCGATTTTGGTCAGTATGCTCCACCTGACCCTGACATTTAGTAGCGATCGGGGTCAGTATGCGCCACCTGGCCCTGACACGAGACTTGGCACCCGAAGCACATTGTTCCAATATCGCATCCATTTTAGAGAGGGAAAAAAGGACCAGTCCAACCTACTTTGCATATCGCAGAAGTTCACTTCATTTTAAAGCTTTGCATGTGGTTGTCAATTCAACTTCTTAAAGAATGTCACACACAAACAATCTATACAGAATCTAATACATTCTTTGACCGACAAAGGTTTCCTACGAATAAGGAAACTTTGATGGACATCCGTATGCTTCGGCTGGATACAAAATGAAAGTTCATTTGGATAAGGATGTGAATGATGATGTGAATAATGAAATGGATATTCATATGGATGTTGATATAGAAGATGATCATATGGATGTTGATATAGAAGATTATCATATGGATGTTGATATAGAAGATGATATTATGGATGTTGATATAGAGGATGATTATATGGATGTTGATATAGAAGATGATTATATGGATGTTGATATAGAAGATGATTATATGGATGTTGATATAGAAGATGATCATATGGATGTTGATATAGAAGATGATTATATGGATGTTGATATAGAAGATGATTATATGGATGTTGATATAGAAGATGATCATATGGATGTTGATATAGAAGATGATTATATGGATGTTGATATAGAAGATGATTTTATGGATGTTGATATAGAAGATTATCATATGGATGTTGATATAGAAGATGATCATATGGATGTTGATATAGAAGATGATTATATGGATGTTGATATAGTAGATTATTATATGGATGTTGATATAGAAGATTATCATATGAATGTTGATATAGAGGATGTTTATATGGATGAGGACGAGAAGGAGAGATAGACAATTATACAGATTATGATAAGTATGACAAATGACAAAGAAAACGATTATGTAGATGAGGATCAGGAGATTGATATGGGCGATGATGAAAATGATGATGAAGATAAGGATGATGATGTGGGCTGTGATAATGATAAAGATGAAAATGAGGATAAGGACGATAATGACGATGATAATGACGATAAATATGACGATACGGAAATTGATGGGGATGATTACAAAGATGATGATGATTTGCATGATGATAATGAGGATGGCTATAATGACGAGAATGATGATACATATGATGATTACTACGAGGATGAGGATGAAGATAGTGATTAGAATACGGATAAGGATAATACACACTTTGATGAAGATTATGAAAACGATGGTAAGAATGATGATGATATTGATGATGTTGAGGGTGAGGGTAAGGATGCGACGGATGAGGATAACGATTCAGATGACGAAGAGGATAAGAATGATGATGATAAAGATATGAGGATGACAGGTAAAATAAGGGCTATGATGAGGTTGATGATAAAGATGAATATGGGGATTTTGGTGATACAGATGAGGATGATAATAAAGGTTATGATTAGGGTGATAATGTAGATGAGAATGATAAGGATAATGATAAGATGCTAATGATGATGAAACAACGATGAGAAGGGATGATGATGAAAACGATGATTATGTTAAGGACGATGATGAGGATATTGATATGGACGACGATAATGATGGTGATGAGAATGAGTGTGGTGATAAAGCATGTGATGAGGATGATGATTAGTATGATGAGGTGTCAGGCGACATATGCCATTTTTTTTTATCTATCAGAAACAGCTGTTATGTTCTATTTTGTTACGATATCCAGAATCGATATTATTGCACTCCGGTGGGAATTAAAGGTACTCCGTTTCTCTCAACACATGAATAATATTGATACTATTGGTTTATGTAGATCGTTGGTTACCATTACTCCTGCTCCTTCCTGCTCGGTCTAGATCTGAAGTCAATCTCATACAGTCTGTGAATCTCCAAGTAATCTATATGGACTTTGCTGTCGGTGATTAGTCGATTTCAATATGTCTTCACCCCCACATCCCCACCTTCACTTTTTGTAATGTCTGCCCTCCTCCCACCCCACTGTGGTGACTAGGATATCAGATGAGCGTAAGCCGCTGGGGGTTTCAGACTAATCTACCTATTTCATTGCCATAAACGTCATCATGACCGGGACATTATATTAACCTTAGTCTGACCGGGACATTATATTAACTTTAGCCTGGCTGAAACATTATATTAACCTTAGCCTGACCGGGTCATTATATTAACCTTAGCCTGACCGGGACATTATATTAACCTTAGCATGACCGGGACATTATATCAACGTTAGCATGGCAGGGACATTATATTAACTTTAGCCTGACCGAGACATTATATAAACCTTAGCATGAGCGAGACATTATATCAACGTTAGCAACTGAAAGTTTCAAGCTTATGTACAAGATAATAATATTAATAATGTTCGCTTTGGCGGCAAAGGCGCGTTGCGACGAACGACCACTACCATGTCCAACTGCTGAGGCTATGTTTATGCATAGCGTATCGACCGAAATCCCTACAGACTCCACAGGTGGAGAAGAGTACTCCGCTGCCTCGAGGTGAGGGCCGCGAGGAGTGTGTTAGACCAATGTTTGTGTCAGGTTTTCTGTGTCTGTTCGTGTCTGACTTCCTGTTTTTATGTGTCCCTCCGCCGAGGCTTCTGATTGTGTGCACATGTGGGTCAGCGTCACCTTTGCTGTTCTGAGAATACGAGGTTGGGAGAGGTATCGTGTAACCTTCGGTAAAGGGAGGCAGGATGAAAGCGGCTTCAGTCCGCGCAGAGAAATCCTTGAGTAGTGATAACCTGGAATGAATTCTGAGTGCAGTTAAGTTGAACGTTGAACGCCATCTTGTACTTGCATCCCACGGGTTAAGCCAGGCATTAAATCATCTATTTAGTTGCCATAAACGTCAGCATCACCAGGACCTTCTATCAACGTAAGTCACTGAATGTTTCCGTTCTCTGTAATTGATATCCCCGAAGAAAGAGCTAAGAGACGAACACACTGACCACATGAAAAAAAGACGCAATAGCTGTAAATGCTATAAAGAAATAAACACCGGATGTTCACATTGAGAAGCGAGAACTGTTGGGTCCTTGAGTCAGCGATCTTGGTAGAGTAGCAAGTTGGGTAATGACTTGATAACAACCGGACACAAGTAAAATGGGAATTTACGCATTAAAGATACAAAAATTTAACTGAAGGACTAGAACACATCTCCGGACTACATCCTGCTACTTGCAAAGCTCTGTTCAGGACTTGATAGCGTGAGATTGAGAACGAACGAAGAAGAAGAAGAAGAGGAGAACACACCAAGCGAGACTAGATAAGTGGTCGTAGGAGAGAATAATAGAATCACGTGGATTGTGATCTCTGTATCAATTTGAACTAAGTGTTTTTATTGGTTTATTAATCAATTGATCGCTTTATTGGCCAAGATCTAAACCTCTGTCGAATTATTTAAACCAAATCGTGACTTGTGATATCTATTGATGATGCATATCGTTACCACGGCAATGATAATTATTGCATTCATGATTACTGATGTGATTATGGTGATTATATTGACATCATTTTTGGTTCCACCAATTTGAACCATGTATGATTTGCCCTTTTATTGCACAAAAGCCGCCAATTTGCCGATCATGCCGAAATTACTTGGAAACTTCAGTCTATGAAACACTGCGCGTATTTGATGTCATATATTTCCATATGAGGCGTGAACTGAAACGACAATCACTATACATTTCAAAGACTTCAAACATACACTTGCCCAGGGATATGAAGCTTGACCCCGTACATTGAACATTCTACTTTTTTGCAAACATTGCAATTTTGAATTTACTATTGAATTACACTGTTTTTATTCGTTTAGCCTATGGTAAAGACCTTTCTTCAGACAAAGGTCAATGCATGTGTGTTTACAAGTGAATGAAAAAAATACCAATAAAATGAATGCAGTTTTTAGATTTTCACTTGATCATGACAACATGGTACAGTCGGACCCCACATTTGATCAAACCGGATGCACACAACCGCTTTCATATGAAATGAATGAGTGTATATGACCAGTAAGTAGAACAGAACATTCATTTGAAGAAGACATATGTCATAGAACTAGTTGTACAACAAGATCCGAAGAACTAACTAATTTAGACGCATTTATAAACTCTGGATCCACAATTACATTAGACGGTAGAATATGCAAAGACATCAGGATCAGAATGAACAAAGCCAGTACAGCCTACGCCAGCTCAAACTAGATTTGGAAATATTTGCAGAATAACATAAACACAATATAAAGAACAAACAAGCGCTGCTGTCTTTCTGTGCTTTTGTACGATGCAGACTGCTGGTGAGTAACAAACAGAAAATGTCTAAACTGTTTAAATTTCACAAAATATGTTTATCGAAAAAACATAGATTTTTGTTTGGCTAAAACATTATCATCAGCCAAGAACTGATTACCCACGCAACTATGGAGCTATGCATATCATCTTAATATGTCAAGGCTGGAATTGGATTGGCCGCATGGGACTCTGATAGCATCATCAGAACCTACATGGTATGGACTCCTCAGAGAAGGTAACAGAGATATCGACCATAGACAACGTGTCGAAGAATCGTAGTAGCCGAAATGAAACTGATGAACCAGAGGTGATACACCGTACAATGGATGACGGTAGACAGAGTAAGGTGCAGAGAGTTTGTTGTTGTCGTTAAGGACTCCATTAAGGTGTGTTGATCTTTGAACTTTATGTCAGTGGATGAGGACGTATCTAAGATGCCGCAGACGTTTAATTTAAAAATAGCATAAGTGTATGTTGATAAACATATCAAAACGTACAATTGATTTTTGCCATGTTATGTTATGTTATGTTATACTATTGTATGCTATATTGTGTTATCTTATGTTATGTTATGCAATAACGACATCGATGCAACTAGGGCATGATCATATATGCTCAATCTCTTTCCGCAAATAACAAACAGGTCTAGTACTGACGTTTTACGTATGTCGCTGGATATACATACTTAAAATTCATCCTATCAGAACTCTTCAACTGCTCGACACACGTTTGACTTCAAACCTCTGCCGTCTGAGGGTTGCTGATTCAACGATTGCACCATTACACGTATCAATCAATCTCCATTTTATCAGCGTTTCATACGTGTGTACCTGATGTTAGCTGCTGCTCTCATGGCAGCAACCTTCAGCGTGAGAATGGTATTGAGAGTATTACTTGTATCCCAATCTTCGCCCTTCCTCTCCAGCCTGATCGGGACAGTAGATGTACCCAGGTTCCTGAACATGTGAGGTCTCCGTTTCTGATATGAGCTCGTACCATTACTATCCCTTCTGTACCTTCCATTCTTCTTCTTCTTCTTCATCGTACACAGTCAGACAGCAGCCTTTATTTTTTTGAAAAAAGCAGCGGTCATCCTGAGGCTGTCGACACTGCCATAGAGCTTGTCTAGTGTTGCCACTGGTGATGGCCACATCTGCTCTCTCTGATCCTCGTATGTCGGGCAGTTCTGCAGCAAATGCTCAGCGGTCATGGTCCCGGTACCACACGGGCATTCGTCAGTGCCACCTATCTTCAATTTGTTGAATATGTGGTACCTCAGTCTATTGTGGCCAGTGCGAAGTCTGAAGACCACGACCTGCTCTCTTCTGTTCAACTGGTAATGGGCATCTTTTTTTGTGTAGCCAATATGTTCGGTTTCCCATTTGGTCATGTATCTAGCTCTAATAAGCCGTTTTGACTCTTCGTATGTCATACTAGTATCTGGTTGTGGTAGTCTTGCACCTTCTTTTGCCAGTCTGTCTGCCTCCTCGTTGCCTTGGATGTTGCAGTGGGATGGAACCCACTGTACCACTACCCTTTTTGGTGCGGACTGCTGGCATAGTTGACAGAGTACTGCTCTTAAATCATTAAGTTCACACCTTCCATTCAAAGATTAACAAATTGTGGTGATAAATGTGTCTCTCAGACAGGCACTACAGAACTGAGCTAATTGCTTAATCCCCATTCCTGTACTGTGCTTTTTCCATAAATGTCGCACTCGGGACAGTATTCTCCAGTCATGCCGTTCTGCAGTCGTGTCTTTCTCCAGTCTTGTCGATCTCCGGTCGTGTCTTTCTCCAGTCGTGTCTTTCTCCAGGTGTGAGTTTGACACTGTTCGTGTGTGTCCTACGTGCGGTAGAGTTTGTCACAATCAGATCGGACTGTTCAGTCATATGCAGTCACATCTGAATAAACATATCTGACGCTGTCGCCATCTTCGCTTGCTATGGGCAACTAACTAACTAACTAACCCAGCCCATGTCACAAACCCCACTGTCATCCTTCGTGAGGTGCCCAAGCTCTGGTTCATGATCTATAATGGTGGAATGTCTATGTTTATTTCCTAACTTACAATTGAGTAGTTTACTGGAAAAATAAATGACGAACTACGGCTGAGTCATCATCAATCTCGGCAGGGAATGCAGTGAGTAGTACAACGGGAAATCGGACCTTGGGGCTAAACATCTGATAACTGATAATACTCCCGATAATATCTCAAAGATAATAGAGATGCACATATTGTAACATAATGCACAAATAAAGGTGATAGAAGATACTGTAATAACTATATGTATCTTTCTGCTAAGTTTTATAAGAGTCTTCTTTAGTCATTCTACTACGGCTAAAAATAAAATTCCATGAGTGTGTATATACGGAGTCGCAGGGAGGATTCATGTCTATGAGATCAACGACCATGTGCCTGTTTAAGAGCGATATTGTTTCCATTTATGTTGAGTGGACACGGTATTATGTCAATCCTCATAGACTGTCTTCAGGGTACTAATTCTTTTATTATATTTTGTTGAGGCCGCATCGAGCATGGTCATGTGATTTTGCAGTCTAGTTTCATCTTCTTACATAAGATTGGTCTGCGACAAAGAATATTTCGTGTATTGAATTTGGTATCCATTTCAAATTTTGTAGTTTTACTGGCTTCTGTTGTGATTTTGTCCATGTAAATTTTGAAAATTGGATATATATATATATATATAATGTCTCCTGACTAGTTTTTCTCAAACGTTTTATCCTTGAGAATGTCTTAATAAAATAGTTCTCTGGTCATAGGTCATCATAACAAAGATGACATTTATAGCTCACTTCACGCTAGCCTAATAAAGTCAGTTGTCTTTTTAATAATCTAGCCATTAATATATGATCTCATTTGATTGATTTAATTGATTTATATATTCAATATAAACATTTGATGGGAATTTTTGTTCAAGTATGATCACTCACAGAACACAGCTAGACTAGACACCCGTCATGTATCTTTTGGTCCGCTGACAATCAATTGTATGAAACATCATGGTACTTCACAAATTGTACCGATTCTGCAATCATGTGTCTCTGTACTTGCCTAAATGGTGTGTCTCTGTACTTGCCTAAATGGTGTGTCTCTGTACTTGCCTAAATGGTGTGTCTCTTCGCTACCTAAACGGTTTAGTTACGAAATGTTGTAGTATGCCTCCGGCGAAAGTATTGGCGCTGCTTTGACGCAAAAGCAGAATACGGAGACGGAAGCACGGTTTAAGCGACAAGAAATTTTCATTGGAGTGGCTATTTTGAGAACAGAATGTGCAGGATTCTTGTGTTTGCTTCTGCTTGAAAATACACGATGTAAGACGTGTTGCTACTGCAAGCTTGCTCGTTGGAACTTATAAATTCAATAAGTTGTCAGTCTGACCCCTGTTTGCATTAAAAAACTAGAACAGATCATTCGTTAACTTGAACTTATTTTTCGGTGTAACCAAAAGATGACTTGCAGTTCAGCTCAAATGCCATATGAACTGTGAAGGTCGGCTTCAGTGGATTTCCAACGAGCTTTGGTAGTGCAATCTCCATGATATTCCCTTTTCATCTTCTGACCGTGTACAATGAAAACTGTAACACGTCATCGCCACTGGAATGATCATTTATGTCATTATTTCAACTTTATCACATTATTTATTTATTTGTAATTTCTTTCTTGTCAACAGAGGCGGATCCATGTGCAGAGAACAATGGGGACTGTCAACATAAATGTGTCAATGATTGGGGCCGGGCAGTATGCAGATGTTACACTGGCTACTTCTTGATGTATGATGGGAAATCTTGTGAAGGTGAAACCCTGTGATGAATACATATTTCTGATTGATCAGATGTTGATGTGTGTTTCTGTTTGGTCAGATGTTAATGAATGTTCTTATTTGTCAGATGTTGACCTATGTTTCTGATTGGTCAAACGTTGACGTGTGTTTCTGATTAGTCAGATGTCAATGTGTGTGTTCTTAACTGGTCAAATGTTGATGGGTGGTGTTGTTCTTATTGATCAAATGTTAATCTGCATGTGTGTTCTTATTGGGCAGATGTTAATATGTGTGTGTTTTCTTATTTGTCAGATGTTGATGGGTGTGTGTTCTTATTAGTCAAATGTTAAAATGGGATCAAGATGCTGAGCAGCACATGAGCTGCTGTGGTCAGCGACCCATAGCTGACTGCTAGCGTCAGGGCAAGCGAACCATAGCTGCCAAGACCCTTCTACACCTCCACGCGGTGATCCTGGATAACAGGCTGCAGCAGGGCAGACTGGCTAAGAAAAATGGATCGAAGAGGGAATGCTAACCCAGTACTAAAAAAATGCTTGCTGAAGTCGGATGTGTTGGACCGAAAGGTGCAAATATTGCAGTCAATCTGTAAACTATGACACAACGCATTCCGTTCTCTGGACTACATTCTGCTACTTAAGCCATTTCAGGGTTTGGTAGCGGGAGATTGAGAACGAACGAAGAAGAAGAAGAAGAAGAAATGTTAATATATATGTGTGTTCTTATTGGTAGAGTTTGATGTGTGTTCTTATTGGTCAGATGTTAACTTAACTTAACGTTTTTATACTGGTTTAGAAGACCCTGCAGAGTCTGTATTCAACCAGTTACATTTACATCACCATGCTCTAAAAGCTATGCGCATCCAGTTTATTCTTAAATGCATTAACTGTCCCTGCCTCTACTACCTCCCCTGGCAATGCATTCCAAGCAGACACCACTCTCTGACTAAAAAAATATTTCCTAATATCTAACCTGGACCTCTCTTTAGTCAGCTTGTAGCTATGCCCTCGTGTTATTGTAGGAGGCTGTATTTAAAAAAACTTGTTATAGTCTAATTTATCGATTCCTCTGATCATCTTATAAACCTGAATTAAGTCACCACGAATTCTTCTCTCTTCGAGACACTGAAGGCCGGTTTTTCTGAGTCGTTCCTCATAACTGTAATTCTGGAATCCCACTATCATCTTTGTCGCTCTTTTTTGTATTCTTTCTAGCATGTTTATGTCCCCTCTATGATAAGGACTCCACACCTGTACACAGTATTCCAATCTAGGTCTAACTAAAGCTTTATACAGTTTGACGATCACTTCCTTGCTCCTATGTTTAATATTTCTTTTTATCATACCTAACATTGCATTTGCCTTTTTCACTGCTACCTTAACTTGCTCACTCACCTTTCCTGTATGATCTATTATAACCCCAAGGTCCCTTTCCTTATCTATCTTTCTAATATTGTTTTCTCCCATTCTGTAATTATGTTCCATATTGGATCTACCCATGTAGATGACTGTACATTTATCTACATTAAACTCCATGATGAATGTGTGTTCTTATTGGTCAGGTGTTCTTCTTCTTCTTCTTCGTTCATTCTCAATCTCCCACTACCAAACCCTGAAAGGGTAAGTAGCAGAATGTAGTCCAGAGAAAGGAATGCGTTGTGTTGTAGTTTACAGCTTGGCTGCGATATTTGGACCTTTCGGTCCAACACATCAGACTTCAGCAAGCATTTTTTAGTACCGGGTTAGCATTCCCTCTTCGATCCCTTCTCCTTAGCCAGTCTGTCCTGCTGCAGCCTGTTATCCAGGATCACCACGTGGAGGTGTAGAAGGGTCTTGGCAGCTATGGTTCACTGGCCCTGACGCTAGCAGTCAGCTATGGGTAGCTGACCACTGCAGCTCATGCGCTGCTCAGCATCTTGATCCCGGTCAGGTGTTGATGTGTGTGTGTTCTAATTGCTCAGATGTTTATGGGTGCGTTTTCTGATTTGTCAGGTGTTGATGTGTGTGTGTTCTGCTTGGTCAGATGTTGATGGGTGCATGTTCTTATTGGTCAGATGTTGATGAGTGTGTGTTCCTGATAGTCGAATGTTGATGGGAGTGTGTTCCTATTGGTCATATATTGATGGGTGTGTGTTCCTATTGGTCAGATGTTGATCGGTGTGTGTTCCTATTGGTCAGATGTTGATCGGTGTGTGTTCCTATTGGTCAGATGTTGATCGGTGTGTGTTCCTATTGGTCAGATGTTGATCGATGTGTGTTCCTATTAACTCAACTAAACGTCTTTAAACTGGCTTAGAAGACTCTGCAGAATCTGTGTACAACTAGTTTAATTTACATTTCCTTGTTTTAAAAGCTATGCGCAGCCAACCTATTGGTCATAAGTTGATGGGTGCTGTTTCCCTTGTTGGTCAGCTGCTGATAGGTGCTGTTTCGCTTGTTGGTCAGCTGCTAATGGGTACTGTTTCCCTTGTTGGTCAGATGCTGATGGGTGCTGTTTCCCTTGTTGGTCAGATGCTGATGGGTGCTGTTTCCCTTGTTGGTCAGATGCTGATGGGTGCTGTTTCCCTTGTTGGTCAGATGCTGATGGGTGCTGTTTCCCTTGTTGGTCAGATGCTGATGGGTGCTGTTTCCCTTGTTGGTCAGATGCTGATGGGTGCTGTTTCCCTTGTTAGTTAGCTGCTGATGGGTGCTGTTTCCCTTGTTGGTTAGCTGCTGATGGGTGCTGTTTCCCTTGTTGGTCTGATGTTGTTGGGTTTTATTTTCCATGTTGGTCAAATGTTGATGTGTGTATTTCTTATTGGTCAGATGTTGTAAGGTATGTGTTCTTATTGGTCAGGTATTGTTCGGTGTGTGTTTCTATTGCTCAAATGTTGATGAGTGTGTGTGTTCTTATTGGTCAGTCGCTGATGTATGTGTTCTTAATCATCAGATGTTTGATGTGCTGTTTTCCTTATTTGTCAGTGGTTTATCGATGCATTTTCCTTATTGGTCAGATGTTGATGTGTATGTGTTTTCCATATTGGTCATGTGTTGATGTGTGTGTGTTTTCCATATTGGTCAGATGTTGATGTGTGTGTGTTTTCCATATTGGTCACATGTTGATGTGTGTGTGTATTCCATATTGGTCACATGTTGATGTGTGTTTTGCTTGTCTGATATTAAAGAGTGTGTTTTCCTTATCGATCAGATGTTGTTGTGTGTGTGGTTTCTTTATTGGTTAGATGTAAGTGTGTGTGTTTTCTTTATTGGTAAGATGTTGATGTGTGTGTTTTTTGTATCTGATTTGTCAGATGTAAAATGCTGTTATTGTGCGAAGCGACTCGTGCTGAGTTTATTTAACCCTCTACAACATTTCTATGGTATCAAATGGCATACTTGTGAAGATGGACGGTGGTCCTCCTGGCTGTAGTGCAAAGTATGGCTCCTCAGTGAGCTCACTAGAATGAGAATTATATTGTTGATCACTACTTCGTTGGTCAAGCTACTGTGAAACAGTCTGTTTCTATGAGCACGAAGGACATGAGGTGGGGATCTTGATCAGTATATTTCTCTTTATACCCTGTTTACTGTTTGCTTCCTTCAGATATTGATACAGGTGTTTTCCTGATTGGTCAAATATTAATGAATGTGTGTTCCCGATTAGTCAGTGAGTCAGAATGTTTGCAATATAATTCAGATATTGATGAGTGTGTAGTCCAGAGTGCCGACTGCCTCCAGGGCTGCACCAACACAGCTGGGTCTTTCGTGTGTACTTGCAGTCCAGCTTATCAGCTTGGTGAAGATGGGAAAACCTGTCATTGTGAGTATACATATATATATACTATTTACTATCTGCTATTTAGACCTCACATTTTCTGTGTTGGGACTAGTCTAAATCATAAGAGTATTGTCTTGGTTTGAAAATAACTGGACTAATGTAACCAACCAAGCATGTCATAAAAGCCAACTAATGAGGAATGTGCATGGGATTGGCAGCTGGAAGAACGGAATGCGTTGTGTCGCTAGTTTACAGCTTGACTGCGATATTTGCACCTTTTGGTCTGAAACATCCGTCTTCGATAGGAATCATATTCTATATTTCTTTTAGTAAAATCACATGCACACATTTCCGTCACTTGACTTCTATTGGTGTGCCTGTTAATACAGTCACAAACTAGTTGCTAACTTTTCTTGGTTATGCTAAACTGGTATGTTAACTTTGCTGTGTCTACCCTGCTGTAAACAGATATATGATTAACAGATTTGTTGAAGCCAAAGCAGCGATGAAGGTCCACATACTTTATGAAATTGAGACTTTGCACAATGAAGGCAACTGGTCTTACCACTTTATGAACTTGAGACCTTGCAGAATTAAAGCAACTGGTTTTAACCACTTTATGAACTTGAGACCTTGTAGAATGAAAGCAACTGGTTGTAACCACTTTTTGAACTTGAGACCTTGCGGAATGAAAGCAACTGGTCTAAGCACTTTATGAACTTGAGACCTTGCTCGATGAAGTGAACTAGTGTAGCCATTTTTTTTAAGTTGAGACCTTGCACAATGAAGCCTTTGAAATGTTTCCTCCAACATCATTAAATACTATAGAACGTCTTTTACCACCTTTTCAGCTGTTACGCAAATATCATCTTTTTTCTTCTTGCCCATTTTTAATTCCAGCCAGAGTATAAGACCTCCACTACAATTGATCTCCATTTGGGTTAGCAAGTATGCACCAAAGCACTTTTCTATTGTCTGTAGTGGTTCTTTATGTAGCAACATGTTTTTTTTATGATGAGGTCACTAGCTCTAAGTACAGCTCTCTTTAGTAACCTTTAAGACATGCATGGCAGTGCAGTCAGCATATAGTTTCTTCTCGAGTAGGCCTAAGTAGTACACTGGATTCTATTCGAGAAGCAGATATCGTGTCCAATGATATATGACTGATTTATTTACTCCTTGGCCCCATTAATCCTCCCTCGTGGATCATAGCAATGAGAACAAAACACAACCAATAACGTTGTTAAATGGCAATTCATTACACATGAAAGTGCCATTCTCAAACAAAAGACCTCATATAACTACTGACAAAAATCTATTGACTGTTTTTTTGTCTCCCATTCCAGTGTTGATTAATTCAAGTAAAGAGCAAGCTGCAGGTAATTCTGTGATCTGTATGTTGTTATTCTTTCATAGTTCAAAATGCAGATTTAGTTATACAGAAGAATTTTAGGAATCACATGTGTAGCTAAGATGATTGAGAATCTGATAAGGTAAGCTAGTGCCCCAAATAAACATAATAAATACATTGAGATGTGGGTGGCCTAGTGGTTAGGATACTTTCTACTATTCAGTAGGACACAGGTTCATACCCCAGTAAGGACTTAGGTATTTTCTACTGTGGTGAAAATAAAAATCTAGCTTGCACACTTTGATTCTGCACCCTGAGCAAGTAATCAATATTTCTTTGGATTATAAATTATTTTAGGGCAAGTGTATTAGCCAAAATCTTTTATTATGCATAAGAAATACAAATTTTACCCAGAAAGATAAATAGAAAATAATTTTAATGTTTTATTTGTCTGAAGAAGGCCATAGTTATGATTTGATATCATTAAAAAAAAGAATGCAGTGTTAACATATTTTATTTTTATCATACTCCCTTTTCAGAATTTTGTCATAAGGACTCAATATGGTATGACTTGTCTTAATCAGTCTCTTTCAACCATGAGCTGTAGATGACTTCTTTACTTTATCTTGTACTGCAGTTTATTTTGTCTTTACAGGATGGAGTAGCTGACACAATGCTCAACCATCCTCAATCAGGCTTGACTTACTTGTCCTCTTCTACCATGGATTGTAGAGGACTATTTCTTTTACTGTTGTAGTGTATCGTTTTTACAGGATAGGATAGCCAGGCCTTATGCAAAACCATCTTTAGTCTCACTTAACTTAGTCACAATCCTTTAACGATGAGGTGTAGAGTTCTACATTTATCTTTCTTATAGCTTATTTGTTTCAACAAGATATGGTAGCATGCCTCATACCCTGCCCTCTGTAGTGACTTGTTAAATATGCCCAAACAAGTTACAGTGTCACTATTCTTTGCTAAAAGACATTCATAGATAAACCATAAGTGCCTATTTTAGTGTAGAGCTGTGAATGTAGTCAAGTTTAATATTGCAAAACTGGTAGGGAGGCATTGTTTTTAGCTGCAGAAATATTCATAAGATTTTTCATATATATTGGGTCAACAACAAATTCTTTATCTTCAAGGTCTTTTTTTGATATTTTGGCTTAACAACACATTTTCTTCATCTCCTTTTGATATTTTGGCTTAACAACACATTTTCTTCATCTCCTTCTTATATTTTGGCTTAACAACACATTTTCTTCATCTCCTTCTTATATTTTGGCTTAACAACACAGTTTCTTCATCTCCTTCTTATATTTTGGCTTAACAACACATTTTCTTCATCTCCTTCTTATATTTTGGCTTAACAACACATTTTCTTCATCTCCTTCTTATATTTTGGCTTAACAACACATTTTATTCATCTCCTTCTTATATTTTGGCTTAACAACACATTTTCTTCATCTCCTTCTTATATTCTTATATTTTGCCTTAACAACACGTTTTATTCATCTCCTTCTTATATTTTGGCTTAACAACACATTTTCTTCATCTCCTTCTTATATTTTGGCTTAACGACACATTCTACTTCCTTTTTTGTCTTTTTTTCTTTCAGCTTCTCATTCAAGTGATATGCCAAATTGTATATTTATTATTTTTTTATATTTGTTATTTATTTTTCTCAGATGATCTGACTGGAAAAGTGTGGTTACCAGTTATTATATTTGTTTAATTGACCAAAGATCAGAGCACAGCAATTTCATGTTAATCATACACCAAAGAAAAAATGATTAAAGTTTAATTATTGTTTTATTTTTTGTTTTAATTTGAAGGTAATATTGTTTTAGTATTGTTTGTGTGGTTTCAAAAGTTGTTAAAGTGAGCCATCAAAATCTGACATTTTTTATAACAAAACTATGCAATAAACTCACAAAGTTTGTTTAATTTGATACAATTTCTGCCAACACTTTGGAGAACTGAAATACTGTTCATTTTTTCATTTATGTTTATTAGTTAGTTTGTTTTTCTCACTAATATCATTGAGCGTTGTGAAGCTTAAGTCATCTGTCTTGTACAAAGTGTGTTGCATTGGTCATTGTGAGCCTGTGTCATTGCACAATCACTCTAATATCATTTATCTACCTGCTTTGTAGTGGCACTCTTGCTCTGTAGCCAGATCTACCAACGTCGTAAGCCATCAGTAGAAGTTGAAGAGGGTGCGTGCGTTCTAATGAGAGGACTGAACCAGCATATTTTGGGCCTGGAAATGTACTCTGCACAAGACATAGTGCAACCATACTTTAAATGTCTTTATTTTGCATTCTGTCTTTCCTGGTAACATCGATGACCTTCTTCAAACACTTCATTTCACACGTGTCTTGGTCAGAGGCCATGTTTGGCACTGGTAGCACACAGTCAGCATAAATATTCTGTATATCAGCTGTTACTTTGTTGCTAAACTAATGCTCGGGTGCCTAAGCACCGGGGACAGCAGATCAGATCCTTTCTGACACCGTCTTGATTTCCCTGTCAAACCTAGTCTGCAGAAAAAATACAGCCCAAATACTTGAACTCATGGGCTTGTGGAAGAGCAATACCATTTACTTATATTTTCATGTGGGATTCCCTGGAAACATGTTGTTTTCAAGGCAGCCTGGCTGACGTCATGTGGATTGATGTGATCCTCATAGTAGTGAGCGTGATGTAGATGTAACCAAGCATATCACAACCAACTGAAGGACCACGGTCCACCTTCATCAGCATGCTCGGGATTTGAGGCAAGCTACTACAACCCGCCACTTAACGTCCTGTTTTCAGGGCACACAAAAAAGTAAACTTACTCATTATGGGGATTAAACAACAGCAACAACTTATATTTTCATTGGTAGTTTGTGTTATCTCCATTTTCCCAAATACTAATCCATGTCACTGCTTACATAAAAGTTACTTCCCTTTGACCATAAGCTGTTGGAAGCCATTTAACTCTTCTTACATTCCGAGGCAAATTTGAAAATGTATATCAGGGTCCTCCTGGATGTAGTGCAATGCTAGGTTGATCAGTAAGCTCACACCTAATGGTATTACTGTGTCAATCGTGGGGTTGTCCAAGACCTGGCTACTAAAAATAAATGAACAAAAAACAACACATACTATCTTCTCCCTATATTACACACGGCAGCAAGTAAAACTCCAATTAAATGGAAAAGAGATATGGCTAGATGAGGCTCCAGCCTTCAAAGGAGTTTCCTTAGACCGACGTCTCACCTGGAAAGCGCAAATTTTAAAGACCCAGCGACACTACGCATGTCCATCATGAAGAAACTTGCTGGTATTGCTTGGGGTACTGACGGAAACACACTAAAGAAATTATACACAGGCAGAGTGAGACCATTTTTGGAATACCGCATTGCAGCTTTGTCCACTGCATCTAAATCAAACTTTGACAAAATAGAGCGCACCCAGAACCAAGCAGCCTGTATCATAACAGGAGCCCTGAAGTCCACCCAAATAAAAGACCTGGAAGCTATAACTGGGCTACAACCAATGGAAGACCGCACAGACTGTAGAATCCTACAGCAAGCGGAAAAATTCAAAAGAATCATGGACCACCCGATACATCACAGACTAAATAGTTTGGGATGCGGCAGGCTAAAAAGGAAAAGTTTTACAGTCCAGGCAAAAGAAAATATTAAAAACAATGCTGCACTCTTAAACGAAAAAAAAAATAAAATCAATACCAGCATGCTCCATCCGCCTCTGGAAAGGAAGACCCTTCCCTGATATTATTTGCAATATCCCCAAAATCGAAGACGAAAAGACAGAAACAGAGGAACAGAAGAAACAAATTGTTACAAATTACATCAACCAAAAATTTCCACCAACAGCCTGGACGCACGCCTATACGGATGGCTCAGCCAAAGATGCCATTGGAAACGGGGGAGGAAGCATCACTATAAAAATAAAAATAAAATTCTACTCAGCAGCATTTGCCACTGGGAGATGCTGCAGCACCTTCAGTGCCAATGCCCTGAGACAAGCAGCTGAAACCCTTATAGACCATAAGAAGCAGGCAGAAAAGCAAGTGATCATTTTCACAGACACCCTCACAGTGGTAATGGTGCTCAAGAAACAGCACAAAAATGAACTCGGTGCTCTGACAGACTCGCTCGAACGCCTGTCCCAGTGCTTAAAAAAAAGCACAGTCCAGTGGATACCAGGCAACGAAGAGGCAGACAGACTCGCCCGAGTGGGAGGAATGCTGCAGCAGAGTGATACAGAAATCACATACAATAAGACAAAAGCATTCATCAGGGCAACGTACAGTGCAAAATGGAAAAAAGACCACCCTGGCCACATAGAAAGCGATGCCTTCCATCAACTCTCCAGACGAAACCAGGTGATAATTCTCCGGCTGCGCACAGGTCACAACAGACTTAGATGTCATCTGTACAACAAGTTCAAGATTGGCACTACAGGCCTTTGTGCCTGCGGCACAGCCCCCACGAAGGCAGAACATATTTTGTAGTCATGCCCACTGTATACCGACAAAAGAAGTAGCATTTGGCAACAGCCAGTGTCCTTCCACGAGAAGCTGTATGGAAGCGTACATAGCCTTGAGTCAACCACTGCCTTCATTATAGTCATTGAAGTTGAGGTCTGAAGATGAACGAGGCAGAAGAAGAAGAAATTCTGAGGGTGTTGGCCAGCATGTTTCATATGACCCTGATTCTCTTCACTCTCAACCTGACGTAAAGAACATTCCAGACTGTATTATTAATGCATTGTTAATTCCTTTCAATCCTAAGCTTACACTGGAGAGCTCGCCCCAGAGGGAATGCAGCTTCCCAAAAATAAATCTGGTAATATTTTAGTTCATTACATTGTATTCAGTGTTGTGTTGAAATTGTCCCCAATGGTGATTTGATGACCTTTCATAGAGTACATCAGCGTCTATATTGGGTATGTAAGAGCCCATCATTTGGGTATTTCAGAACCCTTCATTTGGGTATGCCAGAGCCCTTGATTTGGGATATTAAATCCCATCATTGTGCATATCAGAGTCCATCTTTTGGGAATATGGCTCTTCATTAGGAATGTCATGGCCCTCAATTTGGTATAATAGGACCCTTCAATTGTAATTTAAAGCCTTTCATTTGGGATAAGAGTTCATTGAGTATGTTGGGGACCTTCATTAGTTATGTCGAGGCTCTAAATTAGGTATGATAGAGCCCTTCATTGAGTATGTCAGGGCCTTTCATTGGGGATATAAGGCCTTTCATTGAGTGTGTAGCTCACTTCATTGGTGATATTATGGTCTTTAATTGGGAGTGTAGCTCCCTTCATTGAGGATATTAGGGCTTTTCATTGGGAATGTAGCTCCCTTCATTGGGGATATTAGAGTCTTTAATTGAGAATGTAGCTCTCTTTATTTGAGGATATTAGGGCTTTTCATTAGAATTGTCAGTACCCTTCATTAGAGATATGAGGGCTCTCATATGGGGAGTAAAGAATATGGCAATGCACATTGCAATGCCATTAAAGGTTGTCAAGTAAAGTTTTATAACAATACCTCCTCATATATGGACTAGTGGATAAGTGACACGCAATGACTACAGCCCAAGAAAGGCAATTACAATTACAAACTTCAGAAATGAGGTACCTAAGAAAGGCAGTTCAGGTGACGAAAAGGGACAAGATCCGTAACCAGATAATACGTAGCAATCTTGAAGTTCAACCCCTGCAGACACGAGTGAAGCAGTCCCAACTACAGTGGTTTGACCATGTTTGTAGAATGGAAGAAGATCGGATACCAAAGCGATCATGGGAGATCAAAAGTCAAGGACGCAGACCCCGAGGACGTCCCAAAGTACGTTGGGAAGACAACATACGACAGTCCCTAAGTGATAGAGGGCTGGATTGGAAAGAGGCCAGAAAAAAGACGGCGGATAGAGCAGTGTGGCGTTCTCTTTGGCAAACCTCTACACCTCATGGTAGAAGAGGAGCGACTAAGTAAGTAAGTAAGGATAAGTGACACATTTCACAATCCGAAGGTGATGGGTTTGATCTGCATTACTGGGGAGGCAAACCCTTAGAAAATGCAGGAGGAAGCATACCTTTACATAAAATGCTGAAGTCGGATGCACTGGGCCGACAGGTGCAAAATAAAAACCACAGTGCAACGCACACCACCTTGGGGAAAAAATATAATTTTTTTTTTAAATATATGAAACAAGAATGAATACATTGTTTTCGAGAAGATTGAAGAAGAAGTAGATACAAAAGAAGAGGATTATGAAAAAGAAGAACAATATGCTAAAGTGATGAAGAGAATACAGAAAAGAATAAGATGATAAAGAAAAAAATATATGATACAAAATGGGGAAAAGATGATAAAGAAAAAGTAGATGATGCAGAAATCTAAGATAATAAAGAAGAAGTTGATAACAAAAAAGTTGATGAAAAAGAAGATGATAAAAAAGAAAAATATGATAAATAAGAAGTTGATGAAGAAAATGACAATGAAGATGAAGTTATTTAGCCAGTGTGTTTAATTCCTTAAAGTTGAGGTCACTTCTATTGTCTATGTGTATATGTGGGAGTGTGTGTGCGTGCGTGCGTACATGTGCCCATGCTTTCATGTGTGTTTGTTGTTTTTTAAATGCCTTTATTAAAAATTCATGTAACAGAAAGTATAGTTTGTGGATGAAGAACAAATGGTTTAATAACAAATATGGCTAGAGTGAAAATAAATTCTTGGAATGTGAACAGATGAAAAAATTATACTTTTATGATTGTACCAGACACTGTATTTATAGACAGAAAATGATAATTTAGAGTATACAATTATAGAACTGCAACAAGATTATAAGAGGGAAGGACATATAAATATGTGGACAAAAAAACCAAAATAAATTAGGTCATGCTAGATTTACAGGACAGAAAACAATAGAGAGAGAGAGAGAGAAAAAATGTAAAATATTTATGTGTCCAATGTTTAAAAAAAAAATAATGAAACAGTTGCTCAGCCTGACTTTAGGAAAAGTTGCAGAAATGCCTAAGAACATATGATCAGAACAAACATATTGATATTCTCATTACATTGATTGATTGATAAAATAGGCTACTATAATGCACGTTCAATTCATCTGTCATGTATGTCTCTTAACTTTACTTATTGTCTTTATACTGGTTTAGAAGACTCTGCAGAGTCTGTATACAACCAGTTTCTTTAACCACTTGATCTAAAAACTATGTGCATCTAATCTATTCTTCAATGCATTA
Organism: Ariolimax columbianus; assembly: GCA_036924085.1. Classification (NCBI taxonomy): domain Eukaryota; kingdom Metazoa; phylum Mollusca; class Gastropoda; order Stylommatophora; family Arionidae; genus Ariolimax; species Ariolimax columbianus. The sequence goes on along the minus strand of JAVGWX010000005.1, from coordinate 97,258,066 downwards.
ATTGACTCTGCCTCCACTATTTCCTATGGCAATGCATTCCAAGCATGCATTACTCTCTGACTAAAAAAATATGTTATAGTCAAATTCCTCCTTTCACTTGATTATCTTAAATCACCTCAAATTCTTCTCTTATCTAGACATTGTAGGCTGGTTTTTCTTTGGCTCTTCTCATAACTATAATACTGGAATCCCACTATCAATCTTCTTTGTATCCTTTCCAGCATGTATATATCCTCTCTACAATAAGGACACAGCTGAACACATTACTCCAGTATAGGTCTAACTAATGCTTTTTACATTTTGACTATCACTTCCTTGCTCCTATGTTTAATCTTATAACATAAGGTAACGAGGCTCATCTGGTGAACTTCTGTGCCATCAACAATGGAGGATGTTCCCACATGTGTCAGAGTGGTGAAGATGGCCCAGTTTGTTCTTGCAGAAAAGGATACAAACTACATACAGATGACAAGACATGTGAAGGTGAGTAACTTGATGCCCCTTTAGCATTCAACATTATTTACTTCATAAACTTCATAAACTTAATTTGTTTAAATATTATTCTAAATTCATTTAAAAAAATAATAAACTTCTTCATCTCATGTCTTGTAGTATTAGTTAGTTAGTTGCCCATCGCAAGCAAAGTAGTCCAGAAGATTGTTGAGGCATCATATCTCACTGTACAGTATTATGAATCGCCTTTTTCTGTCTCTGAGGGGAGTAACATCAGGATCAGATGAAACATACTGATCAAAAGCTCCCACTTCACATCTGTGTCAGTCTCTCTGAAAACAGGTTGTCTCTAACTTAACTTAACGTTTTTATAGTGGTTTAGGAAACTCATCAGAGTCTTTATACAACCAGTTGCTTTTGCATTACTCTGCTTTAAAAGCTATGCGTATCCAATCTATTCTTAGAAGCATTAACTGTCCCTGCCTCCACTACCTCACGAGGCAATGCATTCCAAGCATTCACCACTCTCTGACTAAAAAAATCTTTCCTAATATCCAATCTGGACCTCTCTATAGTTAATTTGTATCTGTGCCCTCTTGTTCTCATTGGTAGATGTAATTTGAAAAACTTGTTAAAATCAAATTTAACATTTCTGTGATTATCTTATAAACCAGTATTAAGTTACCTCAAAATCTTCTCTTTTCTAGACACTGTAGGCAGATTTTTTTTAGACGTTCCTCATAACTGTAATTCTGGAATCCCACTATCAGTTTTGTCGCTCTTCTTTGTATCCTTTCCAGCACGTTTATATCTTCTCTACGATAAAGACTCCATACATGTACACATTATTCCAATCTGGGTCTAATCAATGCTTTATACAGTTTGACAATCACTATCTTACTCCTATGTTTAATATTTCTTTTTATCATACCTAACATTGCATTTGCCTTATTCACTGCTACCTGGACTTGCTAACTCACTTTACCTGTATGCGCTATTATAGCCCCTAGGTCCCTTTACATTTTTCAATCTTGGATCCTATATCAATGTCCAAATCGTTATATATATCAAGTACAATATTGGTCCCAAAACCGAGCCCTGTGGCACTCCACTTTTTACTTCACACCACTCCTTATTTATGCCCACTCTCTGCCTTCGTCACGTTAAGCAACTTTCAATCCATTTAGCAACTTCCCCACCTATTCCATGTGGTTTTAACTTTTTAAATAATCTACAATGAGGTACTCTATCAAAAGCCTTTTCAAAATCTAGATAAATAACATCCACTAGTTCTCCCTTATCTATCATTTGAGTAACTTCCTCCATGAATTCCAATAGATTTGTTAAGCACGATCTTCCTCTAGTAAACCCATGCTAACTATTTCTGGTTATATTAAACCTGTCTAGATGCATTACAATGTTTTCTTTGATTATTGATTCTAGCAATTCACAGACTATGTTTGTTAAACTCACCGGTCTTTAATTTGCTGGATCTGATTTCTCTCCCTTTTTGAAAAAGGGGATCACTCTTGCATCTTTCCGACTCTTGGAACAATCTTTTGTTAGTGATTGAGAACATAATATATCCAATGGTTTTGCTAGTTGGTCTCTAATTTCAAATATTAATTTTGTATGGATACCATCTTAACCTGGACATTTATCTACTTTTAATCCCTCCAATTTTTTTTAAACACTAACACTTTCACACTGTTATTGCTAATGCTAATGTTTTTTTCCTGCCTTAAGCCTGGTCTTAGCCATACTTATTATACTATTATTAGTATTTCAATCATTTAGACATATCTATATATATAAATATAATCACACATAATTATTAATTAAATATAACAATGCTGTTGAATTTTGCTTGACTGTTGTCTGAAAAATCAAACGTCAATGCCAATGTATACTCAAACAATCTTATTCATGTTCTGTATTCATTTCTCTACTTCTGAACTGAGAGGGATCAGACGGTCATAAATAAAAAAATTAATTTCAGTCAAGCTCACTGAGCATGAATCTTCTGTTGTGGTGAAGGAAATTCAGTATTGTCAAACAATAAGCATTCCTAACGAAACGGATAAGACTGCTGACCTTCAAAAACTGCACGTCGCCCACTTTTAGAAAACAGAACGCACACATATTTCATAAACACAATAGAACGTGATATTCTTCAGCCCAACACTTTGGAAGTTCGTAAGCACAAGAAAAAGGTATATGTTGGCTATGTTCGTTACATCTTCATGCAATTGTGCAACTGTCATTGAATATGTCCTCCCTGGAGGCCGCCAATAACACGTTCCCACATGCCCAGGTAATTTCACAGCAGCCTGGCAAATGGGATGGGGACCGATTATGCAATACCAATGGTGGTGAGCATACTGAGGAGCCTTGCATTGCACTATAGCACTACAGCCAGTAGTGCATTGATCCAATTTCTCAAGTATGCGTCAGGATGTAAGAAGAGTCACTGTAACCCACCACATAAGAAACAGTGTCAAGAGTTAAATTAACTCAGTACGATTGACTTCGACAGCAACAACAATCACCTCAGTCTCTCCATCACCAGTGTTCCTGTCACTCTCCAAGTTTTATCAACCAATTTCTTAATGTTTTCTGTCCTAGACATTCTGAATCTTCCTTTTTTGTCCAATCCTAAAACTGTTTGCTTGGCTATAGAGTTGGGCAGCCCATTTCATCAAATGTCCTCTTTGTGATTGAATTTGTTTCCAGGATGTCTGCTGTTTAATTGCTACAAATCAGAACATGACTAGAACAGTAGATCCACACAAGCCTCTGGAAGGCTTGAGGCCTTTATATCTCCTATCCACTATTGCCATAGACTTCTCTAAATATAGTGTTATTAGTGTTACCATGTTGCAAGGACAGACAGGGAAGTTTAATGGACAATTTCTGGCAGTTTTGAATGGTGAAAGGTAAAACTTTTTTCCCTTCAGAATCCTTTGTGATTTAAAATTGATAAGTTATATTCTCAAAATGGGCTACCTTCTGCTGAATTGTGTAGATATGTACAGTTCATTCTTCCACATAATGGACTTGTAATACCAGGGTTGCAAAAGGCAAGCTATGACTAGTTACACAGTAACCTGCTTGGTATCTCATAAGAAATGACTAAGGAGGACTGATAATTGTTTTGTTCTGTTAAGAATCAACGTCATTGCATTTCAGACAAACCAAAAAGTGCACAGTCCCTCTCAGTATATGGCAATGAGTGTAAATACTGATGGGTCTTGTAGCTTGCTGGTTGTACAGACTCCTGCTTTGTCCTCTCAGACAGCCCTCTCTGCTGAGTTCATATATGATTTCAAAACTTTGCAATCTATGCATCAACAACGGTTCATCAATGTCTTCATCCAAGAGGTAGTCATTGACAAACTTTAAAATTGTATTTCTATTCTTTGCCTATGTCTTCACTGTGGATGCTTTTAAGATCAGAATGATGTGAGTTCTTGTATTCCTGAAAATCCCACAATCACTAGTGCAGTACATGGTCCAAGGCCTTAATGTTTGCCCTTCACTCATGCCATAGTCAGCCCTAATGGACCTTCTGAATTAAGGATTGGGAATCAGAGAGGATTATACACTCTTTAAAGAGATCTAAGACAGCCTCCTAAGAGTCAAGGTCACTGTCTCTATCTCCATCCTTGCACTGGAGAGTTTTGTCATTTCTGCGGTGTGCTACTCAACAGCTACTCTAGCTCTTGCTCTAGCAGCGAAGCCTCAGCCTGTTTTCTTACTAAAATATATGACAGTATCAGCACCCTGGACATGAGATCAGTTTGCCCATCCTGCAGAAACTGATTCACAAGAAGAAGAATGGAAGATTACTGCAGCTCGTGAAGGACAAGGAGTGATCAAGTCAAGCCAAGTCTTCTATTGATTTATATTTTCATTCTTTGAGTTCTTTCTCTTTTTTGTCATTGTCATTTTTAATTTTGATTGAAACGAAAGGTCTAGATTACAAGATGAGTTTGGTAATCAAACATTAAATCAATCAAAACCTTTCAACTCCCTGCGATGCATAGGTCTTCATTAAATACATGTGAAATCCTTTTGTCCTGTGCCATACTTTTGAACTCAGCCCATATCTTCCCTGTTTTCTTTATGTTTGTTGCAACCTCTCTTTTCTATATGTGTTTTGGTCTACCTCGAAGTCTCTTAACTTGGGGATTCCAGAACAGAGACTATCTTGTAATACTATCAGCAAGTCTGCTTAATGTGTGTCACATCCAGTTCCAACACCTTCTCTTCATCTCAAGTGCTACTGATATCTTTCCCAAAATTTCACATTAGAAACATTCTCTTACAACTTTAATCACACTGTTCGACGTAGGCACCGTTTGAGGAACGCCTGAACCTTCCTTGTTGTCATTTTCATTGATATGGGTTGTCAGTGTATATAAATGATTGAATTACCAATGTGGGGACTGCGTGGGCTAGTGGATAAGTGACACGGCTCACCCCCCGAAGGTGCTGGGTTCGATCCCCATCACAGCACCGGCCGTTACCCCGGGGAAGCAAACCCTTAGAAAATGCAGGAGGAAGTAGACCCTTACATAAAATGCATGCTGAAGTCGGATGCATTGGGCCGACAGGTGCAAAATAAAAACCAAAGTGCAATGCACACCGCCTTGGGGAATAGAGAAATAAGGCAAACGCACACACACACACACAAAATTATCAATGTGAATGATGAGACTAGAGCAACTGCCACACTCAGAGCATGTTGCAATAGGCAACAAACAGTGAGGTCTAACCCTTCTAGTGTAGGCATTGTACACCATGCCATTCACTCTGACCACATGCCTACTGAGTGTAGTGTAGTCTTCAGAGTTTGATAAAAAGCTCAAGGAACAGCATCCCAAATATAATACAGGAATAAAAGAAAGCTACAGAAACAATACCTGACATATGATACAGGAATAAAAGAAAGCTATAGAAACAATACTCATATATAATACAGGAATAAAAGAAAGCTACAGAAATAATACCTGACATATGATACAGGAATAAAAGAAAGCTATAGAAACAATACTCATATATAATACAGGAATAAAAGAAAGCTACAGAAACAATACCTGACATATGATACAGGAATAAAAGAAAGCTATAGAAACAATACTCATATATGATACAGGAACAAAAGATAATTCCAGAAATAATACCCATAAATAATTCAGAGAAAAAAGAAAACTCTAGAAACAATATCTTCATTTATGATACCACACACAAGAAAGCTTAGAAACAATTCCCCATGTATGATACCAGAACATTTTTTTAAATCTCCAGAAACAATATCTCATATAAAATCCAAGAACAATAGAGAAAATAGCACGCTATTCTCGAGGGTTAGAAGCAGATGTAGAAGCTGGATCACATTCTGGGACTTACACATCTTACTCCACATTTGGTTCACTAGTTGCTATCCTAAGTGAGGTAGATACTGGCTCATTGATGAAGCAAGTTTACAACTCTTGACAAGTTTCAGTTTATCAAACTGAAAATGAGTACCTACCTTACAGCTCAGAACTACAAGTCAGCAAGATACATCAGAACACTCAGAGCTAGTACAATAAAGTCTATCACACTTTGTCCCTGACAACAACATTTGCTATGAAACTACCTTTACCATCCTGTCATCTGACATGTCATACACAAGGTATCAAGAAGGAGCCAGTGATCAACTTCTGCTCCATCAGCAATGGAGGCTGTGCACACAGGTGTCAGAGCACCAACAGTGGACCTTCATGCTCATGTAGGAGAGGGTTCAAACTGCTTACCGATAACATGTCCTGTGGAGGTGAGTACACTTGTGTGCTATACTATTCTTTATCATCACATGTCCATCTGTTACTCTAGAAAGGGTATAGTATTTCCACTACAGCTGATCTCATCATAGAAAGCCTGTGTCCATGCCTTCATGTGCTTTTCTAGTAGTACCTGCCATGAGCCTCCCATTACCTTTGGTCACCTCATCTCACCTAACAAAAAGTGTCTTTCACTTCATCCCTAACACCATTAACTACCCAATCTATAAACAAGTTGTACATTTTGATATTCAGTTGGTTTATCAACAAATTGTTCACTTTGAGGTTTGCTGTAGCTGAAATGTAAAACACTTGCTTATTATGAATTTCAAATCCTGTAAGTCCAATGTCTCTTGGTCATAAGGGATGTGAGACAGTATCTAATCATATCAGAAATTGATGAAGAAATAGAAGGTCCCATGTACACATTGTGCACGTGCACATAAAATAACCCTTTGTAGTTTAAATTAGACAGGAACTGGCTGTTAGCCACTGTCTGAATAAATGTGTAGAGAGATAATGAAATTCCTACCCATTACGTTGATAACCTTTCCTCAGACCCAGTAAACCACAGTAAATAAAATAGTAAAAATAACATAGTACAGATAGCTTTGGCTACCTGGCAGTATACTGTTTGTATACCAAGATTTCAAGTATTACAGGTATTGTTTATGTTATTATCAACTCCTCCTCCCATCAGCTTCAGTGTCTCTAGCTAAGAGCAAAGGCCTAGAGTCAGCAGACCTGACAAGGGTCCAATTTGAGAACACCTCCAAGACACCTGTTGCTACTGAGTTGCATAATGAAAATGATTTCCTGACTCTGGAACTCTTGGATGTTCAGAACCTTTCAAGTCAGTGTTCACTTTCAGCTTGTTGTGTAGAACAGTATATTCTACAGTCATTTTGGTGTTATTTTCTGTGTCAATTTGCTGTTTCTGTCATTGTTGAAAAGATTGTTGGTTTTTATGTTCATTTCAATAAGCTCTATTCTGATATTATAATTTCAATGATTGCTGTTTTTATGTTCATTTGAATAAGTACTGTATTGTATTATAATTTTTGTTAGATGCTATTTTTTATGTTTATTCGTAAAATTGCTGTTTTTATTAGTTTAGATGACTGCTCCTTTTATTTTAATGCTCATCTTAAAAAAGGTTGTTTTTTATTATCCAACCAATTCAATATTATTAATGAGTGTGCTGTATTATTGATTATGTTCTTATTATAAATTAAATTATTTTTAAGATTAATTTAATTATTGCTTCTTTTTATTATTGTAACAAATGTTGTTTAATATAGTCATTTGAAATAGCGCTGAAATTATTCTTTTCAATAACTGCAATTTTCAACAAGTATAATTGTCTCTCTTTTTCTCTTCATCTAAAATAGTTATATCTATCACCACAATAAATTTGATATTGTAACAATCTTGACAGAATTTAACGTAGGCTAAGCTTCAACTTCCATTTAAAAGCTTCCAGTGGATTCTCAACACATAGCCTCAGACAGGAAAAGCCTTCTTCTTGACAGCACCTACTAGACTCCGCCAAGAGAACACCCAATGATAGTGGGATTCTAGAATTATAGCTATGAGGATAGACTCAGAAAAACCGGCCTACAGTGTATAGACTAGGGAAGAATTTGAGGTGATTTAATACAGGTTTATAAGATTATCAAGAGAAAGGATAAATAGAGCTATAACAAGTTTTCATAGTACCGCCGTCTACAAGAACAAGCGTGCACAGCTACAGATTAATTAAAGAAAGGTCAAGATTAGATACTAGGGAATATTCTTTCAGTCAGAGAATGGTGAATGCTTGGAATGCATTGCCACAGAAATTACTGTGTACACTCACATCATGATGGTAACAACGAGAAGAAAAGAAAATTAAGCCACATCAAGTGTGTAGTGAACGTGTTTAGTGTGTCATTAATTAATCATTGAATATAAGTCCAAACTCTTTTGTCAGAATGCGTTCTTGGCACATTTGGGCCAGACTGTAGATTTACCTGCCAACTTTGTCTTAATGGAGCCATATGTACACAGCAACAAGATGCTTGTCTGTGTCAGCCTGGATGGATGGGGTTTGTCTGCAACGAAACTTGTCCAGAGGTAAGGCAGCACAGAGGTGTAGATCTTTATCTCAAATGATCTAATCTCATATTATATTTTCTCTCAACTCATCTATACCCTCATCAATCATCTCATCCGGGATCAAGATGCTGAGCAGCGCATGAGCTGCAGTGGTCAGCGACCCATAGCTGACTGCTAGTGTCAGGGCCAGCAAACCAGAGCTGCCAAGACCCTTCTACACCTCCACGCAGTGATCCTGGATAACAGGCTGCAGCAGGCAGACTGGCTAAGGAAAAGGGATCGAAGAGGGAATACTAACCCGGTACTCACAAAAATGCTTGCTGAAGTCAGATGTGTTGGACCGAAAGGTACAAATATCACAGTCAAGCTGTAAACTATGACACAACGCAATCTGTTCTCTGGACTACATTCTGCTACCTAAGCCCTTTCAAGGTTTGGTAGCGGGAGATTGAGAACGAACTAAGCCGAGCCAAGCCAATCATCTCATCCCATCTAACCACTCATTTACACTATAATATCATCATATCTATTCTCCAATCACATCTATCCCCCATCTCATTTATCCCTCCATCATATCCATTTCCCCATTATATATATCCCTTCATGTCATCTACACTGTCATTTCATCTATTCAGCCATCCCATCTATTCCATCATCACATCTGTCCCCCCATCATATCTATCCCTCATTTCATCTATCCCCCATAACATCTATCCTGTCATATTATCTATACTACCATCTCATCTATCCCTCCATCACATCTATACCACCATCTCATCTATACCACCATCTCATCTATACCGCCATCTCATCTATTCAACTATCTCATCTATACCGCCATCTTATCTATTCAGCCATCTCATCTATACCGCCATCTTATCTATTCAGCCATCTCATCTATACCGCCATCTCATCTATTCACCCTTTCTCATCCATTCACCCATCTCATCTATTCAGCCATCTCATCTATACCGCCATCTCATCTATTCACCCTTTCTCATCGATTCACCCATTTATCCATTCCCCCATCTCATCTATTCACCCATCTCATTCATAACACCATCTCATCTATCCCTCCATCACATCTATTGCACCATCTCATATATCCCTCCATCACATCTATACTGCCATTTCATCTATTCACCTATCTCACCTTTTCACCTAACACATCTATTCACTTATCACAACTTCCACCATCTCATCTATTCCCCCATCTCATCTATTCACCCATTACATCTATTCCACCATCTCATCTATTAACTCATCTCATCTTTTCACCCATCACATCTATTCACTTATTACAACTATTCCACCATCTTATCTATTCATACATCTAATCTATTCCCCCATCTCATCTATTCATCCATTACATCTATTCCACCATCTCATCTATTCCCCCATCTCATCTTTTCACCCATCACATCTATTCACTTATTACAACTATTCCACCATCTCATCTATTCATACATCTCATCTATTCCACCATCTCATCTATTCACCCATCCCATCTTTTCACCCAACACATCTATTCACTTATCACAACTATTCTACCATCTCATCTATTCATACATCTCATCTATTCCCCTGTCCCATCTATTCACCCATTACATCAATTCCATCATCTCATCTATTCCCCCATCTTATCTTTTCACCCATCACATCTATTCACTTATTACAACTATTCCACCATCTCATCTATTCATACATCTCATCTATTCCACCATCTCATCTATTCACCCATCCCATCTTTTCACCCATCACATCTATTCACTTATTACAACTATTCCAACATCTCATCTATTCATACATCTCATCTATTCCACCATCTCATCTATTCCACCATCTCATCTATTCACCCATCACATCTATTCACTTATTACAACTATTCCAACATCTCATCTATTCATACATCTCATCTATTCCTCCATCTCATCTATTCACCCATTACATCTATACCGCCATCTCATCTATTCACACATCACATCTATTTCATCATTTCAACCACCCATCCCATCTCATCAATCACATCTCATTCATCATTTCATTTATCATTGCATCTATCCACTCATTTATTTAATAATCTCATTTATTCTCTCATCAATCCCCTCATTACATCTATCCCACCGTCTCATTCATTATCTCAGTTATCTATTTTCATCAATCTTCTATCCTCTCACTTGTATCATCTCCTCTCATCTATCATCTCACTTATCCACTCACTCCATTTATTTCCTCATATCATACCCCCTCAGCTCATCTCTATCATATCATCTTTTTTCTAATCTTATAAATATATATTCTGCAAACTTTACCACACCACATTCCATTACATATCAACATACTGTTATATTTAGTAATAGATGTCTGGGGTTGATAGAAAACTCTTGAAAGTTTGATACAGAGATTAGAAGAGTGAATAAGGTGGTTATTCAATGGCAGAGAATATTTACAGGAGTACTACATGTTCAGTTCTAGTGCTATCTCGACATTGAAGTTCACCTGCAATAGATCTTCATCATCATTTGTGTTAATGGCCTTGATGATACAACCTGCTAGATGTTTCCCTCTATATCTTTCACTGTTATCCTCTCACTTATAGTTGTGATAAAATCTGGCTTGTTTGCTCTCCACCTTTTTTTCATCTGCTGTCTATAGCAAGGTATAATGTCTTTAGATGTGACCTAATTATCTTAACTGCCAGATTCTAATTTTGCTTGTCAATTCTCTTTTAATCCTTAATTTCTTCAAAGATTCTTATTTGTTTACTTTCTTTCTTACAAGACATGATCCATTCTTTAATATATCCACATTTCAAAATCATCATTTCTGTTCTCTAACTGTTCATTCATTGTCTAGGTTACTACGTCATACAGTAATTTTGAGTGTACACTATACTTGTTCACTCTCATATACTATATGTACTTTGCTCTGTGCAATATCCTCAGGGTACATTTGGGAATGGCTGCAGCAGCCTGTGTCGCTGCAAGAATAGTGGCATGTGTCATCATGTGACAGGAGAATGTAAGTGTCCACCAGGTGTCGATGGGGACTTCTGTGAGAATGACTGTCCAGTCGGTTTCTATGGTGACAGATGTGACGAGGTGAGATTTGCTTCTTTTACTTTTTTGTACCTTTGTCTCAATTACTTTATTGTACCTTTGTCTCGATTACTTTATTGTACCTTTGTCTCAAATACTTTATTCTACCTTTGTCTCTTTTACTTTATTGTACCTTTGTCTATTTAACTTTTTTGTACCTTTGTCTATTTTACTTATTGTACCTTTGTCTCAATTACTTTATTGTACCTTTGTCTATTTTACTTTATTGTACCTTTGTCTCAATTACTTTATTGTACCTTTGTCTATTTTACTTTATTGTACCTTTGTCTCAATTACTCTATTATACCTTTGTTTCTTTTACTTTATTGTACCGTTATCTCAATTTCCTTATTGTACCTTTGTCTCAATTCCTATTTTTTATTTTAGTCTCAATTATTTAATTGCACTTTAGTTTCATTTACATTTGTGTCTTGTTTACTTTACTGTACTTGTCTCATCCAGGCCTGTCAACAAAAATGTCCAAATGGCTATTGCAACAAGAAATCAGGCCACTGTGACTGCCAATCAGGCATGTCAAGCTTAGAATGTAACCAGCCTTGCCCATCATTTAGATATGGCTCCAACTGCGTGAGTCAGTGCGACTGTGACACAAACAACTCCCTAGGCTGTCACCCCCAGGTATGACTGATCTCCATCTGTTGATGTTGTTGTGCTTCAGAGCATGCCTTAGTGGATACACATCGAGGCTGCACATCTTCAACAGCATTTCTCTGTCAAATATTTCTTTTTAGGTAGCAGATTATCAAAGACAGAAACAAATAAAAAACCTCACACTGCATTCTTTATTAAAAGATATCAAACTGGGGGACCCAGTGGTCTCGAGGTACAGTGTTCACCTCAGGTGCTGGAGGTTGCAAGTCCATATCACGGTGGAGACCAATATTTTTTCATGTGGATCATCTGGGAAAATTTTCCTATGATCTCTGAGTAGTGAGATCAGACATCCAGTTTCAGTGATGCGCACATTAAAAATCCCTTGACAGTTGGAAATAAAAAAGAGTAGGCTTACCAACCGCTGCTTGGACAAAATTCAAGTTTAAAAAAGGGGACTGTGTGGTTGCAGGCCTACCTTGCTCAAATTTACACTTCCACAACCACCAGTCCCAAAATTAGGCCATAGTATATTCCAGGACCTACCAACCTAGCGATTAGTAACAGATAATGGAATTGACCTGGCAAGTCACCAGCGGATTTTCTTCTGCCAAAAAATATAAAACAAAGGAGGTCACACCTCCTCACAATGTCTAATGACATAAGTGGACTGAAGATAGGTAGATGGATCAAACTGCAGCCTAGTCATATTGTGAGGATATTTAAAAAAGAATTTAAATGTTAAAAAAATTATGTTTATTTTTATGATATGTATTATTTATGTATACTTTTTATCTTTTATATATATATTTTATCTTTTAAATATACTTTTTGTGTTACTAAGGCTCAAATGGTGAGTAAATATAAGTAGCAATTGAACATTGCCAGGACTGTCATAAGAGGGGATCAAGGATGGTTGAGCACGCCAAATATATATGAGAGATTGCATCCATAGATGTTGAACGAGTCATATATAAATGAGAGATTGCAGTCAAGGATAGCTGAGCAAGCCAACAAATATGTGAGAGATTGTAACCAAAGAAGCGTTGAGCAAGCCAAATATATATGAGAGATTGTTACCAAAGAGGGTTGAGCAAGCCAAATATGTATGAAGATTGCAGCCAAAGAAGATTGAGCATGCTAAATGTATATGGGAGTTTACATCCATGGAGGTTGAACAAGTCATATATAAATGAGAGATTGCTGTCAAACTCAATACTGAAAATGGTGAAAATATAAACAAGTTTAAGAAAATGTGTGACCTAAGAATAGGCATTAATTGACATTTCAACTTGAAGACATTTTATCATGAACTGGACAGACAGGGAAGAGTAATCAAGATCAGGTGAAACATTCTGATCAGAACACCACCTCATGTCCTCATTTGTGCACTTGGGAACAGACTGTATCACAGGCTGCATCTGGTCATGGAGGTGGGGATTAGCACTGTAATCCTCATAGTGATGAGCTTATTAAAGAAACATATTACACTACAGCTAGTAAGGTACAGGTCCATCTTTTCAAGAACATCTCAGGATGTATGATTTTTGTTTAAAGCTGCTCTTGATGATGCCTCTTTGATACCAGGTTGCAGTGGATCTTCTTATATTCCAAAGCATACTTAAGAAGATGGGTCTCCTGGCTGTAGTTGTATGTGAGGTTCTTCAGCAAACTCACCAGTATATACAACACAGATCCCTCCCCCACATCCCACCAAAAAAAACCAACAACTGTGAGCTGAGCTACACAATTATCAGTGTAAAATATTTAGCAGGCCATGAAGGTAATGAATAAAATATCAAAGGCAACTTGGCAAAGAATCCTGAAAACTTAAATGATAATTGTAAATTGTAAACACAAATGATTTGTCGCTGACCAAGCATTGGAGGGACTTTGTTGCTGTCCTGACAATTGCAATCATGTGCGAAGGATCCTGTTTCTTAGGGTCACTGACTAAAGAACTAAGAGGAATATATTAAACTCAAATGTAAAGAGAGTTGATACATTTTGGTGTAGTATGTTCTTAGGGTCACTGACTAAAGAACTAAGAGGAATATATTAAACTCAAATGTAAAGAGAGTTGATACATTTTGGTGTAGTATGTTCTTAGGGTCACTGACTAAAGAACTAAGAGGAATATATTAAACTCAAATGTAAAGAGAGTTGATACATTTTGGTGTAGTATGTAACAGGGAGCATAATTCTACAGCTGATGCCCTCTCATTTCTTTCATTAGTTTCCTTTGGCAAGACATGTCAATTTTCATCATCCAAAGAATGTCATTTACATTTTCTATCCCTCTTGATTCAAGTTAAATTTGCTGCAGATTTGAAAGATTTAAACATAATAACTTGGAATACTTGGAATCCTGGTATTCAAAACAGGCATGTTGTTAATGTCTGTTGCCAGGTAGCCAAAGGCTATCCGTAGTGGATATTTTAAACTTCCTGCGGTTTACTAAATAGGTAAATTATACATGAAATCATTCAGTTCTAGATTGGAAGCTGGAACTCCCATATGGACTAAAGTGTATGTTGTCTGTTCAAAAAACAAATTATGTATTAAAAATACTACATACATTTGTGTCGCCTTAGTGTTACGCAAGGCCTGAAAAGGTGGAAAGAATAATAACACTGTAAACTGCATTTTGCAAGAATTTTTAAGTGATGATTGTGGAGGGCTGAGCATGAGGCTGGCTACTCTATCTTGTAAAAACTTTCAGCCACAAAAAACGTCAACAGGTATGGACAGGTCAATATGTGCTGACTTTGTGTATGCTTCTGAAGACCTCTGCTCCACAAAGAACTTAAAGAGTTTGAATTGTTTGATTGATACATTTGTGCTAGATATTTGAAAATACTATTCCCATACCAATATCATTTCTAAATATTTGTAAAAACAAATATCTTAGATGTGTATTTGCATGTTACATACACTTGTAATAATTTTATTTTTTATTTTATCTTGCGAGTTATGACTGTTACATAAATTCAGCATTCATTTTGTGGTCTGGTCCAAAACATGATGGACAAAGTCTTATGTGAGCCGCTAAACAAATAAAAGTATCCCTTTCTGCTCTAACCAATCATTTTGTTCCTTCTTCCAGAGTGGATCATGTGACTGCAGACCTGGATATGAAGGACAGCGCTGTGACAGTCAGTGTAAGGATGGTTTCTTCAGCACAAATAATTATAATATCTGGGCTGTCTTCAAAAACAAGAACTCTTTTGTTCTTTCTTGAGCAAATTGACCAACTTGTATCCTCAGTTATTTTCTCTGCAATGTCATCACTGTGTTGTGGTAGAGGAGTTTGTGTGCTCATCTGCCCACACGAGATGTGCCAAGGGCTAAGGAATGTTAAAATGAAAACTAAATAAATGGACAAATATCTGTGAAGATTTATTTGTTTGGAATGGTTATCTCCTGGTTTGATTTCAGGGTGCATTTTAACTACTTTATTTTCTGTTGTTGGTTGTATGTTTTACAAGTGAAAAATAAGACATGAATGCATTCAATCATTCACACTACAACTTGATAATTGGTAAGTTTTTCAGGAAATGAAAGCCTCTGACAGCTTCTCTAAAACAGAGGGTATTATAGTTGAGTGTCTCAAGACCTCAATGGAAGCAGGAGACAAAATTCTTAAAGGAAATGATGTAATGTTGGCTGGCATGTATCTTTATTCCAATTTTGATGCTTACTGACGGATGAACAGCAAACCAAATCTGTGAATGAAGAATGTGATATAGCAGTCAGAATGAAATGACCCCAAGAATGTCCATGAGAGGATATTGAAAGTATTACAGCATTATCATCTAATAACTTGTCTGATTTAGAGTTTGGCTTTGTAAATGTCATCGGCAAACAATGTAGTGCAAAATGTCTTCTGTAAGACTTTAACTAATATGTACTCCTTTCTGTAAATAATAAATTCAAGTTAATGGTAGGGGATTATTTAGCTAAGTGGTATAGGATTATTTAGCTAAGTGGTATAGGATTATTTAGCTAAGTTAGTGGTACTGGATATAGGATTATTTAGCTAAGTGGTATAGGATTATTTAGCTAAGTGGTATAGGATTATTTAGCTAAGTTAGTGGTACTGGATATAGGATTATTTAGCTAAGTGGTATAGGATTATTTAGCTAAGTGGTATAGGATTATTTAGCTAAGTTAGTGGTACTGGATATAGGATTATTTAGCTAAGTGGTATAGGATTATTTAGCTAAGTTAGTGGTACTGGATATAGGATTATTTAGCTAAGTTAGTGGTACTGGATATAGGATTATTTAGCTAAGTGGTATAGGATTATTTAGCTAAGTGGTATAGGATTATTTAGCTAAGTTAGTGGTACTGGATATAGGATTATTTAGCTAAGTGGTATAGGATTATTTAGCTAAGTGGTATAGGATTATTTAGCTAAGTTAGTGGTACTGGATATAGGATTATTTAGCTAAGTGGTATAGGATTATTTAGCTAAGTTAGTGGTACTGGATATAGGATTATTTAGCTAAGTTAGTGGTACTGGATATAGGATTATTTAGCTAAGTGGTATAGGATTATTTAGCTAAGTTAGTGGTACTGGATATAGGATTATTTAGCTGAAATTTAAAAAAATGTAATTCTCACGCAATGTTGTCTGTTTACGTTGTAGTAGTAAAATATACTGAAAATGTACAAAATGTTATACAACTCGTTCTTATTTTGTGCACCGAAATTAATAAAATTGTATTTGATAACAGTTAAGAAAATAGGGGAGATCTGCGTGGTCTATGAGGGAAATGTCTGTTTCACAATCTCAAAAGACTCGATTCGACTCCCACCGTGTACAGTTTGGCAGACACATGATTGTTATTGGCGTGACAGTTCCTCCACGTATGGAAAGTAATGGCAATCTGCTATACTATACACCTGTAAAGAAACTTATAACAGCCAAGTAGGTTGGCGGATGTAAGTAGCAATATTCTGCAAAAGGACATGCTACCTACTTTTTTTATGAAAGAGGAGTTGATTGAAGCATTTATTTTTTCGAATCAACTTATGTGCATAATTTTTTAATTTTAAAATTAAAGTTTGTAAGACTTACATAAACCCATATTTTGGCTGTCTTAAATTTTAATGTAACAATTATAATTTGATGAAATTTATCTTCAGTTTTCAGAATGTTCCTTTTATCACCAAGTTATGTTAATATAATTTCCTCACAGATTTTCTAATTAAAAAGGTTCAGTGTTTGTCAGAATTGTTGGTGGACAACAACATTTCATTTATTTCTCTTCAGTTTTTAGAAAATTTATGTTCTGTTTATCCTCAAAATTGTATTTTTGTGATCCGGAAAAATTGTTTAGTGTCCTTTTGGAATTATGTATTGAAAATAAATATGACATTGATTTGAGTCATAAACTGACATCCAAACAAATAACACCAATTAAAAATATGACTGATCAAGTGTTATATATACACTTGTCTATACTGTATAGCATAGAAATGTGAAAAATGAAAAGAACAGTCATGAAGAAAATTCACGTTTTTGAAATGGGTATATGAAGACGAATGCAAATGAGGAAAGGTGGCGGGGTGAGGGCTATGTCTGAATGGGGGTATACATTTCATGGGAAGAAAAGAAACAAATTTAAGTCTTGGAGAAATTGGAGGTCAAGAGTATTGATGAATGAATTCAAAGTCAGACATAACTTGATCAACCCAATACTCAAAGGAAAAGTGAAGGGCAATATGCCAGAGATGAACAGTGCAATAGGTGGAAGTATGACATACAAAATATGGACAATTAGAAGCCTAGCAGTTTGTACTAGCTTAGCAAGAGACATAGGATGTTGAAGATTCAATGTAGGTGGCCTTTGGTATGTAGATGGCGCTTGAACAGAACTGAACAACAATCAAGAAAGGGATGTTGTAGATGGCACAGGCAGAGTGAACCAAGAGCAGGTAACTCCAGTTTTGGTAATAGTCAAGGGAGAAGAATGTGTCCACACCCTTTGAAAGAGTGATGTATTATTTCAGAATGATCATAACCCTAGACAAGGAATGCAGAGAATGGTACAACAAGAAAGCAGAGCCTGAGGTTAATCAGCTGATAAGTGTTAACACTCAGGAGAGTGATACTGGTTGACTAGCCTTCAGACTTATGTGGCTCACTGTCAAGCCAGCAGCGAAACATGGCCACTAATGAGAATCAATTATGGACAATGCATGCCGCTCTTGAACATCATCTTGTGGGACTGACAATCAGGCAAAAGCAAGAGAGGGGCCTTCACAACATCGACATCCAAAAAATGTCACAAATCAAAGATATTCAGTAGCATATAAATCACTCAAAACACCATTGGGCTGGTCACATCGCAAGAAGGAAAATGAGCGTTGCAGTTCCACAACAGCTCTATGGTATTCTTGGGGAAAAAAAAGACCCTGTGGTCGGCCAACCCCCAGATGGCAAGATTCGATAGAGAGGAACAACAACATTCACGACCCTATATCGAATAAACTGCTCATTCACTGGTCAACACGTGCCTACGACCGCAATAAACGGATACAGAGTTGGGACCAACATAAGGCAAACTACGTTGTTGAAGAACGTGTTGTTTAAGATTAAGGTTAAGAATATGAATATCTTATCTTAATATCCACCGCCATTTTTATGCTTCTTAATTGACAATTACACATCAATTCTTTATTTAATAAAGTGTGACATATCAGACAATTTTGTTCTTGCCCCATGCACCTATACCTAGTTGAAAAAAAGGAAGATTTTTCTGCTGTTTGCCTACAGCTTGTCCCAAAGTAATCTGTCTGAACAAGTGTGATTGTGACAAGATAACTGGAGAATGTCAAAGTTTGGCTGGATGGGGAGGGCCGTTTTGTAATGAGAGTAAGTTACAAATTGCAGGAATGCTGTAACAAAATAAATAGTTTTATAGGAGGTACTGCTGTTCGGGATGAAGTGTTCAAGATTTCTGTGCATGACACATGGGGTAATCATTTTCCCTTCCTTGTAAGAGAAATTGGGTATATGTAGAACTTGTATAACAGATGGGCGTGAACAGCTCTCTTCATTGTATGACAGATGATGGTGACCTGTTCCCTTACTAACATGAAAGCTGTTTTGACCAGTTTCATTTCCATGAATGACATATGAGGGTGACCAGTTTCATTCCTTGTAGGGCAGCTGAGGTGACCAATTGCATTCCTTGTATGAAAGCTGAAGTGACCAGTTCACTTACTTACATGAAAGCTGATGTGACTAGTTGCTTTATTTATATGAAAACTGAGGTGACCAGTCCTTTTATTTATATGAAAGCTGAGGTGACCAGTTTCCTTACTTGCATGAAAGCTGAGGGGACCAGTTCCCTTACTTACAGTAAAGCTGAGGTGACCAGTGCCAGTTCCTTTGTTTATTTGAAAACTGAGGTGACCAGTTCACTTACTTACATGAAAGCTGAGGTGACCAGTTCACTTACTTACATGAAAGCTGAGGGGACCAGTTAGTTAGTTAGTTTTCTTTCCACTTGGGCCGTTGAGCACTGTGGTGAGCTTAAGTTGTCTATCCTGCACGAAGTGTGTTGTATCGGTTAATGTGAGCCTGTGTCGCTCCACAATCACTCTAACGTCATCTATCCACCTGTCTTGCATCCGCCCCTTTGCCCTGTAGCCAGATCTACTAGCATTGTAAGCCATTAGGGGAAGTTGATGATGGTGCATTCTCATGAGATGACCAATCCAACTTTTTTCTGCCTGGAAAGGCTTTCGGCACAAAATGTAGTACCGACCATACTTTGAATGTCATTATTCCACATTCTGTCTCTCCTAGTAACACCGATGACCTTCCTCAAACACTTCATTTCACATGTCAAAATTCTGCTCTAACGCACCCTGGACAAAGGCAATGTTTGGCACTGTTAGTACAGAGACGGCATAATTATACTGTTTATCAGCTGTTGCTTTGTTGCCAAACTATTGCTTGGGTGCCTAAGCAGCGGAGACACCTGATATAACAGCAAATGTTTTTTAACACCTAATCTGAATTTCCCTGTCGAAGCTCCTGTCTGCTGAAAAAATACTCCCCAAAATACTTGAACTCATGGACCTGTTGAAGAGCAATATCATTAGGACTTATTTTGAGTGGCCCAGGAGTTCTACTGATCATCATAGTTTCGGTTTTGTTCTCGCTAATTTGCATATTGTATTTAGCACAAGTAGTCGCAAGTGCATTCAAGTGGTTTTGCAGTTTATTTTCATCGTCGTACTGCAAGCACTGATCATCTGCAAAGAGTAATTCATGAATTGAGATCTGTTCTGCTTCAGATGTTTCAATTTGGCCAGTCTCTGGTACGATTTTGTCCATGTAGATGTTAAATAATAGAGGAGAAAGCACACACCCTTGTCACACTCCAGTAGTGATTTCCAAAGCATCTGTGACCAGTTCCCTATCTTATATGAAAGTTTAGGTGACCAGTTCTTTTATTATTATATAAAAGCTCGGGTGGCCAGTTCTTTTATTTATATGAAAGCTAAGGTGACCTGTTCCTTTATTTATATGAAAGCTGAGGTGACCAACTTAACTTAATGTCTTTATACTGGTTTCAGACTACCAGTTCCCTTACTTATAACATAACTAAACTTAATGTTATTATACTGGTTCATTAGACTGCAGAAACTGTATACAACCAATTTCTTGGAGGGTAGTTAACTGATGTGCAAGTTCATTATAATAGAATCAAACACTAGAGCAAAGTAAACCTGTAGCCTGTTAGGTGCCATTTATGCTGCTCTTTACAAATCACATAACCATGACCTGTATTATGTCATGTCACACAGTTAGTCACTTCTTACGATATGCTCTCTGTGGGGAAATATGAAAGCTGATTGACCAGTTCCCTTCCTTTTATAAGAGAGAGGGGGGGGGGGGGGGGGGGGGGGGAAAGGGGGTATGGTGTCTGTGACCAGTTCCCTTCCTTGTTTGAAAGCTGATGTAACCAGTTCCCTTCCTTGCCACTATTTTAGAAGGTTGCTTACAGGAAGCCTGCAGCAAAGCACTGTATGTGCTCTTGTAGTGGTGGTATCTGTATCAGTTTGTTTTACATGATGATGTTGCTAGTTCCATACAGAATCCTCTCTAATCACCTTGCATAGCATACATGAGAGAGCAGGGTTATCATTCTTTCCTCCACAGAAATGGATCAAAGGGGTCCACCTGAGAACAGATTAGATTCATCAAATGAATTATTTTCAAATGAATGATGTTCTAATTCTACTGTTTTCTTGCAGCATGTACTCCTGGAGCAAACATGGCTGGCTGTGAAAAGAGGTGTGACTGTCGTAACAATGCTACATGTGACCCAGTGTCAGGAGAGTGTATGTGTGGTCCAGGATGGATAGGTATTGCATGTGACCAGAGTAAGTGGCTGGTCAGATGCGTGTATTTAAAAATAAATAGATGATGATACAGGACCTCCTTTTTATTCTCCTCTATAAGGTTCAGGGGCCAAGATAAAGAAATCAATGATTAGCCTGAGATTCATTATATCTATTAGGTGGTCCCCTTAAAGTGTGTGGGAGGTGGGGGGTGATTTAAACCTTGCCTGTTTAACCTGAAATGACTGGACTAGTTAAGTACCATACTACATATTTTGGATTCATGACATCCTCATCAATGGAATTTTTGTTTCTTGATGCTGTTAGGTCGATTGCATTCATTCACAAAAGGTATATCTGTCAGTTTTATCTTTCTTAATCTTTGACTTAATAAAGATAGAAGTGTGCATGACATACAACATGTCGATCCCATACTTATTATTAATGCCCTTTATTTAAATGAATCTGTCAGGACTGTTGCATAAATAAAGTTCTGTGACTGTATGAAAGTACTTTGTCTGAGGCAGGCTGAGATACTAGTACATTAAAAGCACATACACGTCCCAGACATATGGAGAATTGAACATGGTATGTACATTTGGTTTATCAGCATGTAGGGTTGCCTTTCTTGCCGAAGACGGATGTGTCTGATTGAAAGGTGCAAATATTGTAGTCAGGCTGTAAACTAATGACACAACGCATTCCGTTCTCCAAACTACATTCTGCTACTTGCAAAGCCTTGTTCAGGGCTTGGTAGTGGGAGGTTGAGAATGAACGTAGAAGAAGAAGAAGATGAAGAAGAAGAGGGGTTGTCTTTGTTTGGAAGTGGTTGCAAACAGATATGCTCAAAGACAAACTCTTTTACCATGCCTGTGTAAAATCTTCAGGATGAGTGCTGTTATCATCTAGATAAATAAACACTAGCCTAAAAAACACGATGAGAAGTTGAGGGTCACGTCAAACAAATCAAACACATCTGAAGAAGACTAGTAGCCCTACTACTACAACTTTACAACTTACAGTCTTTTTCAGACCAAGACAGAATCACTGGACAATAAATTTTAACTTTTTGTGTGCATCTGAGATTAAATCAAATTACTTTTATGCTGTTTGGTCTGCTGAAAATGAATACGGCCAATAAAACACCAGATTAGGTCTAGTTTATTAAATATCTGTAAAACAAGTTTTACACAATTGCATATACATACTATATGATTATAGTGCTTGTAGCAGAAATGGTTCACAGGAACGCCTATGTGCTTCTCGCTTGTGAGGCATTTCTCACAAGTGTCCAACAAAAGTCTGCTAGCATTGCTGCATTCCATTTCTCTTGGTACCATATTTCAAGGGTAGTGATGTCCTGATAAAATTGTTCCCCATGTTCGTCACTGACAGCACTACAATTAACAAAGAAATATGTATCTAATTTAGTCTAATTTATCCTTTCCGTTGATTATCTTATAAACTTGCATTAAGTCACCTGAAGTTCTTCTCTTCTCTAGACTAGACACTGTATGCCAGTTTTTCCGAGTCTTACCTCATAACTGTAATTCTGGAATCCCACTATCAGTTTTGTCACTTTACTTTGAATCCTTTCTAGCATGTTTTTAAATCCCCTCTACGATAAGTACTCCACACCTGTACACAGTACTCTAATCTAGGTCTAATTAATGCTTTATGCAGTTTTACTATTACTATCTTGCTCCTATGTTTAATATTTCTATTTATCTTACCTAACATTGCATTTTCATTTTTCACTGCTACCTGAGCTTGCTTACTCACCTCACCTGTATTATCTATTATAACCTCTAAGTCCCTTTCCTTTTCTATCTTTATAATATTGTTCTTGCCAATTCTGTGTTCTATGCTGGATCCACCCATGTGGATGACTCCATTTGCCAGCTCACAGACTATTCTCGAATTGTCTCTAAATCCAACCTCAATATATCTACTTCTGCTTTAGATGAGACACTACTGCATTAGCCTTTTTCACTGCCATCTAGACTTGCCCCCGCACCTTACCTGTATGATCTATTATAACTCCTAGGTCTGTTTCCTTTTTTATTGTCCTAATATTGTTCTCTCTCATCATGTAATTCCTTATATTCCTTATTGGATCTTTCCATGTAGATGGGTATACATTTTTCTACATTAACTCCATCTTTCAGCAGATATTTGAATCGTATCAAAATTCAATCTCAATAGATCCACCTCTGTCGGTGAAGAGAACCTGCCGCATAATTTTGTGTCATCCGCAAACTTTGCAATCATGGATCTGATATATGAACAAACATCTGAGACAGAAGCTGACTGGATACTGTCTTGACTGGGAAAAGGCTAGACTAGTCGTGGTCATAGGTCTATAGATCTAGTATAAATAATAAACCTGAAAGGAAAAAAAACTGTCTGGTTACTGATGAAGTAGTCAGTAACCATCTTGCCAGATTTTATTTGTCTAGGCAGGAATACAAGTATTTATGTACTTTCCTCTATCTGTGACAATCTTTTATTTGTCATCAACCATATTACTGTTTTGTTTGTCCTTATTGATCATTGTTGTTGGTGACTCTCTCCCTCAGAATGCCCAATTGGTTTCCATGGTGTTGGATGCAGCAAGGCATGCCGCTGTCAGCATGGAGCAGAGTGTGACCATGTCAACGGTGTCTGCCTGTGTCAAGCTGGCTGGAGGGGCAAGAGATGTGAGAAGGCATGTCCTGATGGTTTCTATGGCATCAAGTGTCATAGCTTGTGTAATTGTGGAGCTTATGCTGGGTGAGTGCGTGACTGACTGCATGAGTGAGTGTGTAAGGGAGTGACTGAATGTGAGTATAGAAGTGTGTGTGACTATGTTGTATGTGTAGAGCTAACTAGAGGTGCAAGAGATGGGTGAAGATCATGTATATGTGTTATTTTATCTGACCATCTGTTACAAAGTATGCTCGATGAGTGCATCTATTGGTGAAAGTTTACAGTCTCGATGTGATACACTTTGTTCTATATCATGTTCCCAAGCCATAGAGTAGAATTGCTTAATAAAGAATAGTGTTGACCAGCCTAATTATATTTTCCTGAGAGAGTTCTGCTGGTTTCCATATTGAATGTAGAGAGTTTAAAATAAATCATGCATTAATGTATCATGGATAGTGAATAGTTTGTATTTGACACAAATAAATGCAGTCTTTCTTCGTCTTTGTACGCTTTCCGTTGCCAACTTGAATATATCTTCTTCTTCATCTTCTTCATTGTTCATCATGAAAAGGACATTTTGTTACATTGCATCATAGTTTACAGCGAGACTGTGATATCTGACTTCAGTCCCGACACATCCAGTGCGTGCATGGCACCTTTATGGGACATGGTCTGCATTCTCTCTTAGATCCTGCTTCTCTCCTCCAATCTGCACAGATGCTGTCTGTTTTAGAGCCTCCACTTGGAGATGGAAAAGAATATTAAATAACTCAAAATGAGCCACTGACTGCTGTCATCTCATTCACTACATCTTCGACCCCTGATTTAATCTTTAGAAAGTAGTGGGAAGGCTGGTGGTTATTGATATCTTCAAGACCTTGTATAGGAATGGTGCTGATCATGGTCAACTATTATAGCTTTCTCTGCTATTTATATTTTAGATACTGTTTCAGATGTATATAGGCCATTCTATCAGTGCATTGATTCACTTGTCTATACTTTCTGTTTTTACTTTGGTGCAACCTGCTTCCACTTGGAGGCAGAACAGAGTCTTGGTCAGGTCTGGTTTGCTGACCCTGAAGCAAGCAGCCTTCTATGAGTTCCTGGGTGCTGTCAGCTCAATCAGCTTCAGTGTGAAGATTGAAAATAACCACTTATTCATCCCTGTTGAGCTGGAAACATTTTTGTTTTTTGTGGATATCTTGTTTGATACTGTATCTACTCCTGGTAAACCTGTTGACCTCATTGTAAGTCATGAGGTAAGATCAGATGAGCTGCGATCTCCACATTGAAGGTCAAATGCAATGAATCTCCAAGGTCTTCTATGTCCTGTCTTATTGGGGCAATAAAACACTCACTTTTCACATCAATGGTGCAGGGTTCAACTCCCATTCTAGTTGATCTTCCTGTAAATGAGTATTGGACTTACTTATGGAAGGAAAGGCAGAGAAGAAGAGAACAGTTCACGTTATTTCATAAACAGTCTGAGACCTAGTATAGCGAAGTCTCTAACACTTTATCCAAGTGTGTGCCATGGGGACTACCTTTACCATTTAACAATACCCTCCACTTTAAAGAGCTTCCATCCAATGACATTTTTACTCTCTACTTTGCCATCTGGTGTGGTTTTTATTTAGATGTTATGTCTTTTCTCGAATTCCAAATATTTCAACTGACAGATTTTGTTCTCTAATTTTCTTTTTCTTCTAGCTTCTCCCAGATTTCTTTCTATGTATTACTTCCTTAAAGTATACAGGATTCTTCTATATCTCGATATATCTAGCTAGGATCTCAAGTTTGAAGACAGAACACAGACAATGGAAATTAAAGTAGGAATGTCATTATCCATTTTTCTTTTGTGTAAACTTTTAGCTGCAACCATGTTTCTGGAGAGTGTCGCTGTGCGCCGGGCACTACAGGAAAGTCATGTGATCACAGTTGTTTACCAGGCTTCTGGGGTGAAAACTGTAAAAATACATGTGGCTGTTTGAATGGGGCATCATGTGACCCAGTGACAGGGTCATGCCAGTGCCAGCCTGGATGGAAGTCAGCACTATGTGATGAACGTGAGTTGTTACCTGGTTCTTCCGTGTCACTGCACTACTGTTTCTTCTTCTGGGATGTTCTTTCAGAATTGAGAGCATTTCTAAATAGATCAAGATCAAAACAATCTCATGGCAGACACTGCTGCCTGGGATAAAGTGTCCGAGACTTAATTGTACTAGGCCACATCTTGCTTATGAGGTGGGATAGTAATTTCCCTCCTTATTGGCTTCACTTGCCAAATAGTAACCCAGGTACCTATTTACAGCTTGGTAGACTAGAACGTGTCAGTGAAAAGCGAGTGATCTACCACTATGATAATCAGATGCCCTATATGGACATTTTTCTTTTTGAAACAATAAATTGGTTCTAAATGTGGTCATAGCCGGAAGTGAAATCAGGAATGCTCTCTCAATTCTTACCAAAGGCCTCCAAGACATGTGCAACACAATCTCTCTACAGCAAATGCTCAGTTCCTGGAGATCTTGTAGCAGGAGTATTCCTGCAGACAGGAGAAAAGACAAGGTGCAATTCTCAGACAGTCTGAAACTAGAATGCTCAAGACAGTATCTGCTTATAAGTCATAGATAGTAATTAATTAGGATAAGAAAAACTGACTTTAAATCACTTGTTACCTTGCACCTAATTTGACAGAAAAAAGCTATAGAGAGTAAACTACACAAATATATTTTTTAATAGCCAATGGGTCAGGCATAATTGCAGCAAACAACTGTATGATGTACTCTGTAATCTTGATATTCAATCACACATAACAGGTATCTGATGTCAGAGAACAAAATGTTGTTTAAACTCATTTTGGTCTTTTGCCTTTGGGGTACCATGTTGGACCAAGGGCTTTACTCAGGCGTTTTTATGGGTGTGGACATCTGAGTGGACACTTAAAGTTGTAGTGCCACCAGACATCACTTCTTATGCTCATCTGTTGTCACACAAGCATGAAAACCATGTTTCCAGTCCAACCTGTATAATATGAAGCAACATATCCTACACAGACACACTTAAATTGAGCAAAGTAGAAGTATTTCATGTGCTTCAGAATTAGTGGTTGGTGTAGTAATTATATATTATAAAGTTGCTTGCCACAAAGTCAGCCTCCTTATTTCTCTGTTTATAGCCTGCTACTTACCAAACGACTCACTTTTCTGCCAAGGCTGTGGAGATCCAGTTTTATTGTGGTTTATAATTTGTACAGGATGGGTCATCCAGCCCTATGCCCAACTCTCCTTAGTCAACTTTTACTACAAATATAGCAGGTTATAGTGTGTTGTTATTCATTACTGTGTACACACATGGATCAGACACAGAGCATACAAAGGGGAGGCAGTGGAATCTAAATCACACACTTCAACAACAACATAGAAAACCACTCCATACCACAGGAGAGATCAGTACCAATTTCAGAGCTGAAGCAACCGCAGCACATGCAACAATGCAGATTCATATCAGCCAAAATACTACAGGGAAAATGGTCATTCTAGCAAACTCCAGTAGCAGACTCCAAGCCATCTCAAATCCCAAACAAGATAGACTCTCACACAAAATAAAATATAACATTGGCTTTCTGTCACTAAAAACAGATCTAGTGCCAAAGTAGATTCTGGCCCACTATGGGATCATTGGAAATGAATGGCAGGTGTGCTCACAAAAGCCGAAAGTGGTGGCACACAGACACCATCCGCAGAGCCATAAAGAAGCAAAAACACTCATGAAACGATCCATGAGGACGAAATTGAGAGAACAACACAAAGAATACAATCCAGAAAATAACAGAAAAGACAAACTTGGCAGAGATGGGCAGACAAAGATCTTCAGACTCAGACCGGAATATTGCAGACTCAAGGCCCACTTCCACAGAATGGGTCATAAAGACACCACCATGTGTGATTGCAGAGCACACTAACAAACACCAGAATATAAGCAGACCAAAGAAAGGCAGTCTGGTTGGAGAAGCGACCATGCTCAAAAAGCTGTGGGGGATGCGAGAAGACCTGAAATGCAGTCTCTTTCGTGAACCTCATTGGGCTAGAAGCATAGCATCAGTTGATTGAAAAAGAAGAAGTGCTAATTATTACTTCCCTTTCAGGGTAACTCTCAGGCACATCCTCAAATTTGGCTGTTATATATGACAGCCATTTGCTGTGCACATACGGGTGATTAAAAATATAGTCTAATTTCTCTATGGCAGATATGCTCCCACCATGACATTGACCACGCCTCCAATCATACAGGTGAAAAACCTGCTGAGTTTGAATTAGCTTTCTGGATTTGAAAATATCTCTCTCAAGAAAGAATACCTTAACTATTGTGAGGTGAAAATAAAGAGAAAAACTTGTTTGATAATGGTTTCGAATGAAATGAAATGTGAAATGCTGTATAATGAAACACATGTGTCTGATTCATGTTTTGTTTTCTTGCATGGGTCACCTCCAGCATGTCCACAAGGGATGTATGGACAGAATTGTATGTACAGATGTTTCTGTATGCAGAGGGGATCGTGTCATCCCACTAGTGGCATGTGCAACTGTTCTGCAGGATGGCAGGGAGCTGCTTGTGAGAAACGTAAGTAGGTCACAGAAACAACTGAAATGATGACAGTTAGAGATCTGTATAATAGAGCAATATTCTATATAAGGATACTAGCAGAATAATATGTTGAAGTACAAAGAAGCATTTATATGTCTTTTAAAGGCTACAAAAAGGCCTTTGACAAGGCTCATTAGGAGAAATTTATTACCTAAATGGAAAATACCAGTATGGATGGAAAAGACACAAGAATACTTAATTAACCCTACCATACCTGAGGCCCTGAACCTAACTGTCCCCCATTCCTGGGCTCCAGAGCATTAAAGAGAAAAAAACCAACATGATATAGAAAAATGTTAGTTACATGCAAACAAGTGGTTAGAATAAGATGTAACTTGGAGACATTGTAGAAAATAGGTTTACCTTTCATCTAGCGTCAATATTCCACCTTTGTGTGCCAATCCACCCAGAAAAAGGCAAAGAATCTGTCTCGAGTCATACCATTTCGAAATCCGGGAGTAAACACAACAAAGAGCCCTCATTTGTCCAATAATCCTGATAGCTGGGCTTTATACATGAGTATTCTATATAGATCCTAAGTCCAAGAAAAGCCTTCATCTCATCACTCGCACTCGAGCTCTCTCTGTCTGTTTCACTTGAACAGAGTCTGAATCAACCAAATTATTGATCACCTGTTGGACTGTCATAAGCCTAGACTTACCTTTATTTCCTATTGAAGTGCTTGGTTCATCATCCGCTCATTTCATTGTCAATTTTCCGAATTTGTTCACGTTAAACCCCACAAAATCAATTCAAACATGGGGGCAGCCATTTGCAATGACTAATCACGAGGATTGACCACGATTGGTTGGTTATTTTTAGATTCTGACACATTTTATTACGTACTACCTAAAGTACCGCAAAACCGGTCCAGCGGTATAGCGTCAGTTAAGGAAATTACCGGAAAAAGGGTACAGCGGTCTGGTAGGATTAATGACCTATACTGGAACGTAACTGTAAGCTTTACTCACCATGTATAGATTTAAAAAGAGTAGTGTTACAAGGATGCAAACTGTTCCCTTGTCTATTTAATATTTACATAGAACCCTTTTTTAAACAGATATTGGGAAAAGCCAGGAGTCATTGGTGGAGTATCCAAAAATAATTTAAGATATGTGGATGACACAGTTCAGCTAGCTCAATGCAAACAAGAATTATAGTAATTGAGGATTCAATACAGAACACAAGTCAGATATATGGATTGGACATTAGCACTGCGAAACCAAAACTATGAAATAAGCAAAGTAGACAGGAAATCTGTTTTACAGATAACAATAGATGATCAACCGCTGGAACAGATAAATAGATTCTCCTATCTTAGAAATGTATTAACAGAATATAAAAAAATGCAAAATGGAAATCAGAGATGAAACCAGGTTACTGCCATACTGAGAGCATGTCATAAACATGACTCATAGTACAGTCTAATCTTTGTAGGATAAATACTCTCCAACACATGGCAGTGACCACGCCACCAATCATAGAGGTATAAAACCTGTTGAATTTGAATTAGCTTTCTGGATTTTAAAATATCACTCTAGAAAGAATGTCCCAAATAGGCAACAAAAATGAAAGTGTATGGGTAGAAATAGAAAGTTGGTGAAAAAAACACTGGTTGGAGTATACTCCAGATGTCCATCAAGTCAAAAAGAGGAAGATGAGGAGCTGATAAGTAGCATAGAAAAAGCAAGTGAAGGGAAATTATTATTAATGGGGGATTTCAACTTTCCAAAAATAAAATGGGATAATGCAGAAGCACTTGTAGAGTAAAAACCTTTTGTTCAGTGAATAACTGACAATTTTTTTTATTCAACATGTAGAAGCAGCCACCAGAGGCAAAAAAACACTCAACAGTATTTATTACAGAAGAAAAAATGATTGAAAACGTTGCCGTTGGGGAACTGTTTGGCTCAAGTGACTATCAAATCATCCGTTGGGATCTTATTGCAGGGAAAGAAAAAAACATAAACTCGCGAACATACGACTACTCTAAGGCAGATGTTAAGAGGATGAAAGAGGCAGCGAGCCACATAATCTGGAAAGATATTGTCAGAGGAACAGATGTTGAACAAGAGGGGAAGAGTTTTAAAGCAGTTCTAGAAAAGCTAAAAGAGGAATGTATTCCATGTAGGGAGGTAAACCCCAAGCCTAAAAAGTGGAAAACTAGATTTGTAGTTAAATGTAGAAGAGCTAAAACTAAAGCATGGAAAAAATATATAGAGGCAGGTAAATCAAAAGAAACATATTTAAAATATTTGGACAAGCAAAACATAGCTCAGAAAATGAATAAAGCAGGAAAAATAGACTTTACAGAAAACTTGGCCATAGGATCAAAATTCATAGTTAAAGCTTCTTTTCTTATGTTAGAAATAAACAAAGAATGAAAGACAAAGTATGCCCTCTCATAGATAGCACAGGAAAAATAATAAGTGAGAAAAGGGAGGCAGCTACTCCATTCAATCAGTGCTTTAGCACAGTTTACTGAATAGAAGACCGCTCCAAGATCCCAGAGCCTGTAGATATTTTCCAAAGAAACATGGATACAAACAGATAAATCAGAATTTGAAAATGAGAATTGTCAAGTGTTATGTATACTCATAACTACTTTATGGCGCAGAAACATGGACAATGAATAACAAGTTGGAAAAGAGTATTGAAGCCTTCAAAATGTGGTTATATAGGAGATTGAGTCACATTTCTTGGAAAGAGAAGAAAATAAATTTGGAGTTATTGGAAAAGTTGGGGGTGAAATGAGAATTAATGACCAAAATCAGGATTAGACAAATACATTATTTTGGTCATATAACAAGACATACCTCCTTATTGAAAACTATACTGGAGGGTAGGATGGAAGGCAGTCATTCAAGAGGCAGACAACGCTTTAAGTGGGTGGATAACATCAGGAGATGGACTGGGAAAAGCCTCTCAGATAGCACAATTAGGGCAAGAGATAGAGTACACTGGAGATCCATTGCAGCCGACATTCGATGCAGAGATGGCATCTGAACTGAACTGAACATCATATGCAGTGTCTGAGAGACAGAACAGTTATAGTTCCCCTCACTTGCAGCCAAATAATTTGTAGCAATCTTCGTTCAGGATAAGTTATATTTTATCCAGATGTAAAGTGGAATCTGCCTTACAGTTGAGGTGGACAAGACTACGAGGAAGGAAATGTTTATCTTATCCCAGAAAGCACAGAGACCTTGTACAATCAAAACTCTAACACTGAGTGCTATTACAAACAAGACTAACACTGAGACTTACTGAAATCAAGTCTCTAACACTGAGAGCTACTATAATCAAGTCTCTAAATTTGAGACCTATTACAATCAAGTCTCTAATGGTGAAATCTACTACAATCAAGCCGATAACATTGATTGAGACATCACAACCTGTCTCTAATATTGAGAGCTACTACAATTAACTCTTTCAGGACTTGATTCTTTTTAGGTTTGGACCAAATTAATTTTCAGCTGAAGCAAAATTTCACTGCATCTCTTTTACAACTGACTATTACACACCATAACATAGACAAATATAGTACTCATTATATATCATTGTAAAGAAAAATGGGTACAGAAAATGAAAATATCAGTAAATTGCTGATATTTCATTATTTGAAAAAATAATTATGTTGTACAAAAAAAAATGTTAACGGGTAGATAATTTATGAGTCAAAATATTGTAACTCACTATCATTTTTCATTGGCCTGAATTGTTGATTTCAATTTGTCTGGTAATTTTGCAGAATAGTATCCAAAGTCCCTCAAAACACTGTTTATTTTATGCATTTATCTCCAAAAATGTTGAGATTATGTACAATTTTCCTCAATGACCAAAATAAAAAAAAATGTTAAAAAATTCACAACTTCCAATATTTTAGGCATCACGCCACCCATCACCAGGCCTTGTAGTCCTCAGTGGTATGGAATTTGCCTTTCTCCTTGCAGAATTGCCATTATTTCCATCACCATCAACTCTAGATGTACCTGTTATATCCTCTAAATCAGTCTCATCGCTGCTGCTTGATGATTCAGGAGCACTGATAGTCCCTGACTGGAAGCAACCACCAACTAACCCTAAGCCAGACCGTTTTGATTTCTTAGTACTAGGTCTACTAGTACTACTAGTACTATCACTGTAATCGCTATCCTCTGAATCGTCTAATTCTGTATCAGAATCACTAACTAATAAGCTTTGAAACACAGCTGTAGCTTGTTCTGCACTATATCGTTTTGGTCTGGTAGAAGCAGTGGGCGTTGGCATTATTTTTTTAGGAATGAACAACACAGTTTAGCTACTTAAAAATACAAATATATCACTTATTCAGTACCTAAACACGCTTGGGACCACTCAAATGTTACGAACGGAAGCTGTTCTAGTTCTGGTTGTAATTTTTAAGTAGTTTGGTTAACACAAAACCCGAATCACGACTCTACAAAACAAAAACCGAATTATCGGTTAATGGTCTTCTAGGGTTTAAATAAGAGTCCGTTATATCGGTCATTGGTCCGGAATGTGTTAAGTTCTAACACTGAGAGTTACTACAATCATCTCTAAATTTAAGACCTATTACAATCAAGTCTCTAATACCGAGAGTTACTACAATCAAGTTGGAAAGAGTGAAATCTACTACAATCAAGCCTATAACATTGAGACCTATTACAATCAAGTCTCTAACAATGAGACCTACCATAATCAAGTCTCTAATACTGAGGCCAATTGCAATCATGTCTATAACTCTTGACCTCTTACAATCAAGTCTCTAAATGAGAAAAAGGGAGAGAAGGTGGGGAATGGGCAGTGGGCAGTTGGGGAATGTTAGGATTTCAAGGGCAGAATTATTCTTTAGTTTAGTCTGTTAAGTAATATTTATGAATTTCTTTTAACTAATTTTTTTCAAGTTTTAAAATTCATCAAAATTTTCAATTGCTTTTTTCATTTTAAAAATAATTTAAAAATAATAACAGTGACTTAACCACTGGCCAGAAATAAAGTGTTAAAGACTTCAGTAGGCTGAGCCACAGCTTGTGTGAGGTCGGGTGGTCAGTTCCCTTCCTTGATGCCTTTTCCTTTTTTAACCGCGAGTCATGCTCATTTACAGTGATGGCCAAGTGAGTGCTCATTATTTGGAGTGAGTCAGACCATCCAGGAAAGGTAGAAATTACAACCTGACATATAGTGAAAAGGATGGACAAGAGAAAAATGGTTGAAGATTCCTGGTATAGGTTATTCTCTATCAAAGGTGAAATACAAACCTACCCTACACATTGCATGGAAACTGCATTGGCAAGCTGCCTTTATACCCCACCCATATACAGAAATACATTGTCTTAGCTCCATTTGCTCCTACGTCTGATTCAAATTACATCATCTTCTTGACGTTTGTCCACGCAGACCCCACTTATGTCCGACATACGTAAAAAAGTGTGCACTTTGAATCAAACAGAGCACAATCGTTTCTTGTTAATTATCTACATTGAAACTCTTATATTTGTGATATTTGTAATTATACCTAAAGTGTTTTTCAGTTGTCTAAGTACATTTACAAGCAATTTAAATGCTATGGTTTTGACTCATCCATTTTTTACCTGTACCCAAGTTATGGCCCCTAACTGGAAATAAATTCAAGTATTGCTGTAAGTCCTCCAGGGCCCGGTGGACCACAACAATGAGAACAAAAATCATCATTTTTTTTTGCCAATCGCCCAGTAAAGATACAGGGTATTTACCCTGGTAAAGACTCGCTTCAGCCTACTCATGTGTAAATTGGTACCTGGCTTAATATTAAAGTGGCAATACAGCAAGAAAAGGAACTAAAATTAAACACTTCATCTCTGTTAGCATTATCTGGTTTGAGACTACCTTTACATGTTTTTGATAATGTGCACTCTTTCAGCCTGCGATGTTGGGCAGTATGGCCCAAACTGTGAATTTAAGTGTGACTGTCTCAGCAACAAGTCGTGCGACCGATTTACTGGAAAGTGTGTGTGCCAGGCTGGATACAGGGGACGACGCTGTGACAAACGTTAGTAAGCTTGTGGCACATTACACTTCTGTGTTATTAGTTCATCTTCATCTTTTGTCACCTCAAGCACCAAGGGAGAAGAAGCCTAGCCATGGCTAAGGTGACATGGTAGGGGTTGGCATATTATGGATTAGTATGGTGGTTGATAGGGTAGTGGTTGAGATGCTAGTGGTTGATATGGTAGTGACTGATGTGGTAGGGGTTGATATGGGAGTGGTTAACATGGTTGTGGTTGCCACGGTTGTTGTTGATATGGTAGTGGTTGACATGGTTGTGGTTGAAATTGTAGAGGTTGAAATGGCAGTGGTTGGCATGGTAGTGGTTGATATGGTAAGGATTGATATGGTAGTGGTTCACATAGTCGTTTATATGGAAGTAGTTGACAAGGTATTTTTGACATGTTAGTGGTTGATGTGGATGGGGTTGTTGTGGTAGTGGTTGATGTGGATGTGGTTGATATGGTAGTGGTTGACATGGTAGTGGTTGACATGGTAGTGGTTGACATAGTAGGGGTTGACATGGTAGTTCTTGATATGGTAGTGGAGGATATGATAGTGGTTGATATGTCAATGTTTGACATGGTAGTGGTTGACATGGTATTAGTTGACAAGGTATTTTTGACATCGTAGTTGTTGACATGGTAGGGGCACAATGTTGAAATAAGCTGGTGTTATGTAAACTGCTATGCAAGGGTTACTTACTTACTTTCTATGTCCAGCAACCTCACATAGTCTTTGCCCAAAAACCAGCCACCCCCAGTGCACTTTCGTTTACCACCAATCAGGTTTTCCATGTCCTGAGTGGTCCATCAGGGTCTTTGCATATGACAAAGACAATAATAGCACAATTACTTCATAGAGAGCATGCTGTAAGAGGCAACTAGTTGGGTGACATGGCATAACACCGGCATGGTTAGGTGGTTTGTTATGAGCAGCATAGATGACGTCTAATAGGCTGTGGGTCTACTTTGCTCTAGTGTTTAAGTCTATTAAGATGGACTCCCACATCAGTTAACCACCCTCCATAACACTTGCCTCAATGCAGCGGAGTAATAAGCTGCTCGAACCTAGCCCGCTAAGCAGCAATTCCTCCTCCCATCTACATCCAGTTCTCAGTGCAGATGGGACATGCAGTGGGGCATCTGCCCTTGTAGAAGTACAAATAAAAATGATAAAGCAAAAGCAAAAATTGGAAAAACAATAAAATTACAAATTAAAATCTTTTTATGTAAATGTGAAAAGCATAGTAAATAAAAGAGAAGAATTGGAACTGTATGTAGAAGAAGAAAAACCAGATATAATAGGATTAACAGAATCATGAACATATGAGAACATTGCAGATAGGGAACTTTAAATAGAGGGATATACAATGTAAAGGAAAGATAGGATAGTTGGAGACAATGCTAAGGGAGGTGGCATCTTATTTTACTGTGCAAATTCAGTTAATATAAAGATCAAAGATGATTTATCATGTGGTAATAAAAATGAAAGTGTATGGGGAGAAATAGAAAGTGGAAGTGAAAAAACAGTGATTGGGGTATACTATAGATGTCCATCAAGTCAAAAAGAGGAAGGTGAGGAGCTGATAAGTAGCATAGAAAAAGCAAGTGAAGGGAAATAATTTTTAATGGAAAATTTCAACTTTCCAAAAATTAAATGGGATAATGCAGAAGCATTTGTAGAGTAAAAACCTTTTGTTTAGTGCATAACTGACAATTCTTTTTATTTAACATGTAGTAGCAGCCATCAGAGGCAAAAAAACACTGGACAGTTTTTATTACAGAGGAAAATATGATTGAAAACGTTGCCATTGGGGAACTGTTTAGCTCAAGTGACCATCAAATCATCCGTTGGGATCTAATAGCATGGAAAGAAATAAACATAAACATGTGAACATATGACTACTCTAAGGCAGATGTTAAGAAGATGAAAGAGGCAGCGAGCCACATAATCTGGAAAGATATTGTCAGAGGAATAGATGTTCAACAAGAGTGGGAGAGTTTTAAAACAGTTCTAGAAAAGCTAAAAGAGGAATGTATTCCATGTAGGGAGGTAAACCCTAAGCCTAAAAAGTGGATAACTAGATTTGTAGTTAAATGTAGAAGAGCTAAAACTAAAGCATGGAAAAAATATATAGAGCCAGGTAAATCAAAAGAAACATGTTTAAAATATTTGGACAAGCAAAACATAGAAAGTGAATAAAACAGTAAAAATAGACTTAAAAAAACAACTTCCTCAGAGGATCAAGACTGATAGTAATAGCTTCTCATTTTATGTTAGAAATAAACAAATAATGAAAGATAAAGTAGGCCCTCTCATCGACAGCAGAGGTAAAATAATAAGTGAGAAAAGGGAGGCAGATAATCTACTCAATCAATACTTTGGCACAGTCTACACAAAAGAGGACTACTCCAAGATCCCAGGGCCTATAGATATTTTTCTAAGAGACATGGATACAGCGGATTAAGATCAATCTGTATTACAGTGGAAATGGTTTTTTAAAACTTGGGGGGGGGGGGGGGGGGGTTGAAAGTGGATAAATATCCAGGTAAAGATGGTATTCATCCAAAATTGTTGTTTGAAATTAGAGACCAACTAGCAAAACCATTAGCTATATTATGTATTCAATCACTTGCAAAAGGGATTGTTTCACGGGATTGGAAAGATGCAGGAGTGATCCCATTATTCAAAAAGAGCAAAAAATCAGATCCAGCAACTTATAGACCGATGAGTTTAACAACCATAGTTTGTAAATTGTTATAGTCAATAATCAAAGAAAACAGTGTAATGCATTTAGATAAGTTTAATCTAATCAGAAATAGTCAGCATGGGTTTACTAGAGGGAGATGGTGTTTAACAAATCTATTAGAATTCATGGAGGAGGTTACCAAAATGATAGATAAAGGAGAGCCAGTGGATGTTATTTATCTAGATTTTGCAAAGGCCTTTGATAAAGTACCTCATCAAAGATTATTTCGAAAGTTAAAATTACATGGAATAGGTGGGGAAGTTGCCAAATGGATTGAAAATTTGTTAATCAGAAGAAGACAGAGAGTGGGCATAAATAAGGAGTACTCTGAGTGATGTGAAGTAAAATATGGAGTGCCAAAAGGCTCGGTTTTGGGACCAATTTCGTTCTTGATATATATAAATCATTTGGACATTGATAACGGATCCATGATTGCAAAATTTGCTGATGACACAAAGCTATGCATTAGTGTCTTATCTAAAACAGAAGTGGATATTTTGAGATCGGATTTGAGAATGGTATGTACGATGGCAAATGGAGTTTAATGTAGATAAATGTACAGTCATTCGCATGGGTAGATCCAATATGAAACATAATTACAGAATGAGCAAGAACAATATTAGAAAGATAAATAAGGAAAAAGACCTAGGGGTTATAATAGTTCATACAGGTAAGGTGAGTGAGCAAGTCCAGGTAACAGTGAAAAAGGCAAATGCAATGTTAGGTATGGTAAAAAGAAATGTTAAACAAAGGAGCAAGGAAGTCATAGTCAAACTGTATAAAGCATTGGTTAGACCTAGAGTACTATGTACAGGTGTGGAGTCCTTATCATAGAGGGGATATCTTCTTCTTCTTCTGCGTACACTGTCAGACGTCAACTTGTATTTGTTCGAAGAAAGCAGCTGTCATCCTGAGGCTGTCGACACTGCCATAGAGCTTGTCTAGTGTTGGCACTGGGGAAGGCCACATGTGCTTTCTCTGGTCCTCGTATGTCAGGCAATTTTGCAGCAGATGTTCAGCGGTCCTTTTCCCTGTACCACAGGTGCATTCGTCAGTGCCACCTATCTTCAGTTTATTGAATAGATGGTACCTCAGTCTTTTGTGCCATGTGCGGGGTCTGAAGACCATGACCTGCTCTCTTCTGCTCAACTGGTAATAGGCATCATTTTTTTGTGAATCCAGTATGCTCTGTTTCCCATTTGGCCATGTATCTGGCCCTAATAAACCTCTTGGACTTTTCGTAGGTCACACTAGAATCTGGTTGTGGTAATCTTGCACCTTCTTTTGCCAGTCTGTCTGCCTCCTCGTTGCCTTGAATGTTACAGTGGGATGGAACCCACTGTACTACTACTCTTTTTGGTGTGAATTGCTGGTATAGTTGACAGAGTACTGCTTTTAAATCTTCAATTTCTCTATTTTTTCTTGCTTTTTCATGCTGTAACCACAGACAGGCGATCTGTAAACAGGACTATCTGACTTTCATTGCTTTCGCCTGTCAGCATTGCTTTTACTGCAGCCTTCAGTGCCTCTGCCTGCGCTCTGAAATTGCTTGAGAATTTTCCAGTTGCCACTGACAGTGTTATTTTTCTACCGTTTGTTAGGCTCAGGAATACTCCTCCCCCTCCATTCTGTGTTGTGTTTGTTACAGAACCGTCGATGTATGTATGGGTCCAGTCCATGCTTGGGTAATATTTTGCTATGTACCTCAGGGTTATGTCTCTTCTTTCTTTTTCAGTCTGGCTGTTCTTGTTTAGAATACCTGGTATATTTTCTACCACCTCTGGAATGATATGCTGCTTTCAGGTGGGTTTGCATACAGTAGGGATGGGCTTTGGTGTTGTCAGGGTGTTCATAGGGTCTTCGCTCATCTTTACTTTGGCTATTTCTGCAAAGTTTCTCCGCGTTAGTTTCCCTTTTCCAAATCTATTTAGTTTCTGATGCATTGGATGGTCTGTCAGTCTTCTGAGTTTCTCTGCTTGCTGCTGGGCTCTGCTGTCTCTTCTATCGATCATGGATTGCAGATTTATAATCTTTTCAAGTTCTATAATTGGCATTGACTAAATGCTTCCTGTTATAACTCTCATGGCTTGGTTTTGAAGTTTACTAATTTTATCAAAGTTTGCCTTTGCTGCTGTTGTCCATGCCGCAATGCCATACTCGAGAACTGGTCTCACTCTTCCAGTGTACAGTTTCTTCAGTATTCTTTCGTCTGCTCCCCAGCTTGGGCCAGCAAGTTTCCTCATGATTGCCATTCTTTGTCTTGCTCTCATTCGGTTTCTCTTGATCTGACTTTTTCATGTCATGCACCGATCAAATGTGACGCCCAAGTAGTTTGGGTTGTCATTTAGCCCCAGATATTTACCATTAAGACTTATTTTGGTGTTCTGTGGTTTGTTTGAAAGGGAGAATATCATACATGTTGTTTTTTCTTCATTTATTTTGACCAGCCATGATTTCGCCCACTCCTCTAGCAATGTTAGGGCCTGCTGCATCCGATTGTTTGCTGCGGTGAGATTTTCTTCAGAGGTCCACATGGCCATATCGTTTGCAAACATGGATCTGTGGAATCTTTTTGGTATAATCATAGAGAGGATATAAACATGCTGGAAAAAATACAAAAAAATAGTGACACAGCTGATAGTGGGATTCCAGAATTACAGTTATGAGGAAAGACTCAGAAAAACTGGCCTACAGTGTCTAGAAAATAGAAGAATTTGAGGTGACTCAATACAGGTTTATACGATGATCAGAAAAACGGATAAATTAGACCACAACAAGTTATTCAAAATACAACCACCCACAAGAACAAGAGGGCATAGCTACAAACTAACTAAAGAGAGGTCCAGATTAGATATTTGAAATACTTTTTTAGACAAAGAGTGGTGAATTTTTGGAATGCATTGCCACAGGAGGTAGTGCAGAGAGGAACAATTATTGCATTTAAGAATAAATTGGTTGCGCATAGCTTAAAGAGCAAAGTAGTATAAAAGAAACTGGTTGTATACAGAATGTGCAGTCTTCTAAACCAGTATGAAGACGTTAAGTTAAGTTAAGGTCAACTAAGACCAAGACTAAGGTTCTCCACTGTACAGAATTTCTGCATATTGGGACATATAAACAGGTGTTCCAGGTCCTGGACAGCTCCACATTGGCAATATTCATTGTCTGTATATCTCCACTATTTCAGGATATACCCACATCTTGAAACACCTGTTCTTAACCTGTTCAGAAATCTCCACGGGATATATGACAAATCATGTCCTGTTTTAAGTTCTTCTTTCCTCTCCGTCCAACCTTCACCATTCTTTTGACTCCACTTTTCTATGTGGTTTCTTTCGGGGTGCTGTTCTGAGGGATGTACAGTCCGCAGAAAACTTGTCCTCAATTTCAGTCGTATTGTTTTTGGTGTATGTCTAATATGAGGGTGTCTCTGGTCATAGGACTGCTTTTGTCTCTGAACTACAGATATGACATGTCTTCTAATATCCGAAGGTGCAATACCAGCATTTGTATAGACCTTATCTGTTGGTGTCAATTTAAGGCATCCTGTTACAATTCGGCATGTCTCATTTACTGCTACATCCATCTGTTTCGTGTATGTAGATGCATTCCGTACTGGTGCCGCATACTCTGCTGCTGAGAGACATAGTGCAAGGGATGATGTGCAGAGCACCAGTCTTTATCGCCTTGCAAATTGTTTTGTTTCTTGCACTGACTTTGTGTTTTACCACATTGCAGTCTGTCTTGTATGATAATGTGTGGTCCATTACTTCTTCTTCGTCGTTCGTTCTCAATCTCCCACTACCAAACACTGAAAGGGCTTAAGTAGCAGAATGTAGTTCAGAGAACGGAATGCGTTGTGTCGTAGTTTACAGCTTGGCTGCGATATTTGCACCTTTCGGTCCAACACATCCAACTTCAGCAAGCATTTTTTTAGTACCGGGTTAGCATTCTCTCTTCGATCCCTTCTCTTTAGCCAGTCTGCCCTGATGCAGCCTGTTATCCAGGATCACCGCGTGGAGGTGTAGAAGGGTCTTGGCAGCTATGGTTCGCTGGCCCTGACGCTAGCAGTCAGCTATGGGTCGCTGACCACTGCAGCTCTTGCGCTGCTCAGCATCTTGATCCCGGTCCATTACAATGTCTAAATACTTGGGTGTCTCACTTTGTTCAAGTACCTGTCTGTGCCATTTAATATGAAGTTGTACGCAAGGGGTGAGTGGGTTTCTGTCATCTAATTGATGCTTGTATTGAAGTCACCGTTGTGTTGGGTGAATTGGAGCCACCTGAATGGTGGGTGAGTTGGAGCCCATTAAAATGGTTAATTGGTTGGAGCCACAGGAATGGTAGGTGTGAGCCATCCTAGTGGTGGGTGGGTTGAAGCCACCGTAATGGTGGGTGGGTTGTAACCACTCTAATAGTGGGTGAGTTTAAGCCACGCTAATGGTGAGTGGGTTGTAACTACTCTAATAGTGGGTGAGTTGAAGCCACCCTAGTGGTGGGTGCGTTGGAGCCAGTCGAGTGGCTGGTCAGTATTAGCAACCTGAGTGGTGGGTGGAAGTCTTATACAAAATCTTGTAATGAACACAATCTAAATTTTTTTAAACATGTTTTTAAAAAAACCAAATAACATTCTGAAAAAAGGAATATTGTTTTCACACACACAGTAGAGACTAAATTCAAATGTTCAAGCTTTCATTATACTGAGGAAATTGTAAAAATGTGAGGAGAGCAACACAACTGACTTAGTGACTTATGTGAGAATTGAAACTTCTGCTTGTTAAATCAGATGTTGGATATTTTCTTCTTGTTTCAATTTTTGTGGAAGATTATTTAAAAAAAGTATAATTTGACAATTATACTTTTATGAATAAAAGTATTGTTACTAAAGTAACAAAATATATTAAAAACTGGAAAAAATAACAGCTTACAAACTGCTTGTCAAGAGTTACTATGAGGAGATAAACTTGAATAACACCTGACATTTTTCTAGTTTCAATTACAAATTGACAAGTATGATGAACAGATACATGTTAAGCCCTTCTTGATCAAAAGTCAAGATTTCACTTAGAAAATAGTCAGAATTTTGATGTTAACTGCTATAAAATGTTATTCCTCGTAGTTTTTGAATGCATTCGTCACTGTTCTTCACTTTTGACACATTAGTTTTTTAAAACAACTAAACTTAACATATTTATACTGCAAAATCTTATACAATCAGTTTCATTGGTACTTGTACCTGACTTCTTAATTCCTGACACATTAGTTTCTGAAGGTAATTGTATCTGAGTTTTTCACTCTTGACATATCAGTTTCTGAAGGTACTTGTAACTGAATTCTTCATTCTTGACATATCAGTTTCTGAAGGTACTTATATCTGAGCTCTTCACTCTTGACCGATTTTCTGGTAGTGAGTTTCAGTGGCTCTTCTTACATTGCATGGCGTACTGAAGATGATGAACCTGCACCATCCACGTTGTAGTGCAATGCAAGGATTCTGAACCTGACTACTTTAATGGTCACAGTATCAAATCTCACCTCATTAGCAAAGTTGCTGTAACACAGTCTCTGTTTCTATGGGCTCAGCAAGGAGATGAGATCAGGGACTTGGTCAGTATGTAGCCCCTGACTTTGACTTGAATCTTGTTACATGTCTATGTCCACATCAGTTGTTATTTGTACATATAAAGGTCTCTTTGTACATATAAAATGTTCTTTCTACATACTAAATGTCTTGTGTACATATTAGGTGTTCTGTGTACATATAAAATGTTCTTTGAACATATTAATTGATCAAGAATGTAAAATTAGCCACAGTGAAATATTAATCATATATTTTTATTCAGCTTGCATTAAAGGTTTCTTTGGCAAGGAATGCCAGGAAATCTGCCAATGCAAGAATGCTGCAACATGTGATCCAATCACTGGAAAATGTACTTGCCAGGCAGGATGGACAGGCAAATTGTGTGATAAAGGTAAATTGGTGCATACTTGTGTATTTTTACTTACCCTGTCAAGTAAAAATTGTAATGTGTGTGAAATCTTCTGTACTTTCAGCATTTCAGGATTTCAATTTCCATGCCTCGACATCCTAGATATTCCATATATGTCTTCCACAGCTTCTATTTCCCTTTTTTTCTTGCCATTGTAGCAATGCATTCCAGAGCCTACTTTACAAGCATACATTCAATCAGCTACTCACTCTTTTATCAACACTTGGTGTAGTTATTTGTCTTCTACATTGGGGTGTAGAGGTCTTCATGTCTTTGTCTTGTAACTTTTATAGTTTATACAAAATAAGATATCTGGTCCCATGTCCATCTATATTTTGTCTTCTTTTATGAAATGCCTGGGAGGTTGCAGTGTTGTTATTGTTTGCTCCCTTTTTGAACCACAGTAACAAATGGGTGACTTCCGTATTATAATAAACATAGCATTTATGTCCAGGAAAACTCCTAGAATTACAGTTCTTATTAGCTGG
Source organism: Ariolimax columbianus (assembly GCA_036924085.1). Classification (NCBI taxonomy): domain Eukaryota; kingdom Metazoa; phylum Mollusca; class Gastropoda; order Stylommatophora; family Arionidae; genus Ariolimax; species Ariolimax columbianus. Next base: position 97,214,020 of record JAVGWX010000005.1, on the reverse strand, counting down.
TAGGATGTTTGATGGCCAATCAGAAATGAGCTTTTAGTAGTTGCACGACATCACCAATAGCTGTGTAGAAGGATCCTTTGATGATTCACTGTTTTACTTCAGGTAAAGAATAGAGACACCACTATAGATGGTCTTTTTACAGAGAGATTGCATCCAAGCATTTGATGTGGGGGTATCTTCTTCTTCTTCTTCTTCGTACGCTGTCAGACGTCAACCTTTATTTTTTCGAAAAAAGCAGCGGTCATCCTGAGGCTGTCGACACTGCCATAGAGCTTGTCTAGTGTTACCCCTGTTGATGGCCACATCTGCTTTCTCTGATCCTCGTATGTCGGGCAGTTTTTCAGCAGATGTTCAGCGGTCATTTTCCCGGTACCACAACTGCATTCGTCAGTCCACCTATCTTCAATTTATTGAATAGGTGGTACCTCAGTCTATTGTGGCTAGTGCGAAGTCTGAAGACCAGGACCTGCTCTCTTCTGTTCAACTGGTAATAGGCATCGTTTTTGGTACTGCTCTTAAATCATTAAGTTCAGTATTTTTCTGGCTTTTTAGTGCTGTGACTACGGCCAGGGCATCTGTAAGCAGGATTATATGGCTTTCATTTCTTTTGCATGTCACCATTTCTTCTACTGCAGCCCTCAGTGCCTCTGCCTTCGCTCTGAAATTGCTTGAGTATTTTCCAGTTGCCACTGGTAGTTTTGTTTTCCTACCATTTGGTAGGCTCAGGAATACCCCTGCCCCTCCGTTCTGTGTTGTGTTTGTTACAGAGCCGTTGGTGTATGCATGGGTCCAGTCCATGGTTGGGTAGTTTTTCGTTATGTATCTCAGGGTTATGTCTCTTCTTTCTTTTTCAGTCTGGCTGTTCTTTTTTTCCAATACCTGGTATATTTTCTACCACCTCTGGAAATATATGCTGCCTCCAGGTAGGTTTGCGTACAGTAGGGATGGGCTTTGGTGTTGTTAATGCGTTCATAGGGTCTTCGTTCATCTTTGCTTTGGCTATTTCTGCAAAGTTTCTCCGCTTTAGTTTCCCATTTCCAAAATGATTTAGTCTCTTATGCATTGGATGGTCAGTCAGTCTTCTGAGTTTTTCTGCTTACTGCTGGGCTTTGCAGTCTCTTCTGTCGGTCATGGATTGCAGATTTGTAATCTTTTCAAGCTCTACAATTGGCGTTGACTTCATGCCTCCTGTTATAACTCTCATGGTTTGGTTTTGAAGTTTGCTAATTTTGTCAAAGTTCGCCTTTGCTGCTGTTGTCCATGCCGCAATGCCATACTCGAGAACTGGTCTCACTCTTTCAGTGTACAGTTTCTTTAGTATACTTTCGTCTGCTTCACAGCTTGTGCCCTCAAGTTTCCTCATGATTGCCATTCTTTCTCTGGCTCTCATTCGGTTTCTCTCGATCTGACTTTTCCATGTCATGCGCCGATCAAATGTGACTCCCAGGTAGTTTGGGTTGTCGTTTGGTCGCAGATATTTGTCGTTACGACTTATTTTGGTGTTTTGGGGTTTGTTTGAAAGTGAGAATATCGTACATGTTGTTTTTTCCTCATATCTTTTGACCAGCCATGAGTTCGCCCACTCCTCCAGCAATGTTAGGGCCTGCTGCATTCGATTACTTGCTATGGTGAGATTCTTTTCAGAGGTCCACATAGCCAGATTGTCTGCAAACATGGAGCTATGGACTCTTCTTGGTATATTCTCTGTGATGTTATTTATATACACCAGGAAGAGTGTGGGTCACAGTACTCCTCCTTGGGGTACTCCCTGCTCAAGTGTCACCTTTTTCCTCACATGCCCTTGTACTTGAACTCTGGCTGTTCTGTTTTTGAGGTAGTGGCTGATCCATCTGTACATTTTCCCACAAACTTCACTTCTTCGTAGCTTGACTTTAAGTCCCTCTTTCCAGACCTTGTCAAATGCCTTTTCTAGATCCACCCACACCACTACTGTAGTCTTTTTCTCCTGGTAAGCATCCTCTATTTCCTGTGCTATGAGAGTGATCTGATCCTCAGTGGATCTGTGCTGTCTAAAGCCTGCTTGCTGTGGAATTAGTATGTGTTTTTCTTCCAGATGCCACATCAGTCTGGTGTTTATCATATGCTCCATCAGTTTTCCTACACAGCTCAGCAGACTGATGGGTCTGTATCCATTTTGATCTGCTCTATCTTTTTATTTCTTTGGTACTGGTATAATTACAGCATCTTTCCATGCCTGAGGTACAATTCCCCTTTTCCAGCTTTGGTTCAGGACTGATAGTAACTTTCTCTTTGCTGTTTGGCCCAGCCCCATCAGCATTTCATTTGTTACGCCATCTTTTCTAGGACATTTCTTTTTCTTTAGAGTTCTCATGGCCTCTTCCATTTCATTCATGATGAGGGGGTATGAATCACAATGGTTTTGCATGATGAGTTTAAACAAACAAGATGACCACAAAGCAACAGCTGCTCTCATGGTCTGCGATTTTTGTGTGGTTTGTTCTTTCCAATTAATATATGGAGCTCAGTGTTGTGTGGCAATCATTTTCTAGCATGTCCTACACTATTCACAGGAAGCCTATGTGTGTAATTTTCCTCAGAATTCTGAGAAAACAGGATCTGTTCTTCATGTGTTATAGAATACAGTTGTTGGATAGGACGTCACTACATATTGCGCACCGTTCTTTGTTGGTGTGCATGACCTACTTGGAAATTGCGTCCATTTTCATTGCATGCCACGACCAGAATCTCCCCTCAGCCATGGGTTAATGGTCGCTCACCTAGACCTGCAGGTGTGGGTGCTGGTCAGCAGCTGCTGTCAAGAGGTAAGACATTCGCCTCTCACATTGTCAAGGAACGGTGGACGATGGACTCCAACAAGTTTCAAGCAGCCCCTGGTCTCACGGATTGTACAACCTGAATGTCTGCATCTTGAGCTACTTCCAGTTGTCTTAATTGTATGTCTTGCCACTGGTTCTCGGAAACTCAGGATGAGAGAGGGAGATTAATGTCCTGCGCAGCTTCTGTCTCTCTATAATCAAAATTCAGCACAAGTTACATCTTCAGAACAAGGACAGTCTGATGATGTTGTCATCTTCGTTTTCAATAGGCAACTGTACTTACTTACTTAAACAAACAAAAAAGTGAAGATCCTGTTAACACACTGGTGTGTCATATTGTGAATATGATGTAAGGTCAATAACTTTTCTGACTAATGGCACAGTGGGGGTCATGAGGTCAACATCCCACCGGCTGACTTTACTTTTCCAGATTGTTCTAGCACCCAATTTTTAAGGCTAGGTCAACCCCATGAGTCCTTTTTTGATAGGGAAAATCTAGCACTAACTGGCGACCAAGCCCCAATTGCTCAGCTGATGAGTTTGCTAACCTTCATTCATGTTTACAAAATGTTTTAAAGGTTTTGTGGTCCTATTCTTTTTGTCCAAGTACCATCTACGTGAAGAATGGGTGGTGAGGTGCAGGTGAGGGAAATGGATGAGGAGCAGGTTATGAGGAGTGGATGGAAGAGTGGGAAGTGAGGAGTGTGTGGAGGGTAAGTGAATAGTGGGTAGTGAGTTGGTGAGGAACGGGTGGTAAGTGGGCAAGGAGTGGATGGTGAGTGGGTTAGGAGCAGGTGGAGAGGTCAGAGCAGGTGATGTGTGGGTAAGGAGCTGGTGAGCAAGTGGTTTAGACACTGGTCTTCTAATCAAGAGGACATGGGTTTAAATTCTCACTACAATATAGGTTTTTCCTGTGTGGGGAAAAATAAAAACCTAGCTTATACACTGCATGCCTACTGCAGACGCAAGTGACCTTTATTCCACAGCTCTATAAATCTTCCTGGTGGATACCAGCAATGAGAAGACATGCCATGAGAATAGTTGTTTGACTACATGACATGAGTGAGAATCTGCCAAAGATGGATGTGTCTGAAAGGTGCAAATATTGCAGTCAAGCTGTAAACTAGCAACACAATGCATTCTGTTCTCCAGACTAAATCCTTCTACTTACAAAGCCCTGTTCAGGGCTTGGTAGCAATAGATTAAGAATGATCACGGAGAAGTAGAAGAAGACAAATTAGTAGGATCCTATAGATACTGTTATTAATGCACTTCTTTCAGATCAGACAACTAGGACTGTTGCTTGGATATGATTATTTGACTGTTAGAATGTCCTTTAATCTTTTAGAATATACTCCAAGAGATGAAAGACACCACGGCAAGAGCAAACACTTTCAATTCTATGATCATTCCAGCAATGATTTACGGATTTGAAGTGTGAAACTTTTGCAAAACAGATGTTCAGAAGCTCAGAGTCACTGAGAGAACAATGGAACTGCGCTTACTAAAAATTTTGATATGGGATAAGATCCAAAAAGAAGAAATTCGACATCAAACTTTATTTCGGGATGTTGTGGAAACAGCAATATCATGCAGACATTGTTGGGCTGGACATGTGGTTCGCATGCTTGACAACAGATGGATACGTAAAACAATGTTTTGGTGGCCACATGCCTGTACACATCCACTGGGTTGCTCACTTTTGTGATGGTGATATGAACTGACCCAAGATCTAGACCCGCATTGGTACAGTGTTGCAAAAGATCGGGACGCATACAAAATATTGTAGGCTTCCTCGCATATGGTACATCTGCCTAACTGACACAGAGGATATTGTGATAAGGTAATGTGAATGTACTGTCATACACAGGCTAATTCTATTCCAAAAAAGTCACATATAAATAACATGTAAATTATACATTAAAAGCACAAATAAATCACATGGCAATTCTAAATTAAAAGAGCATATACATCACAGGGAGATTCTACATTAAAAGCATATGCTCATCACATTTCAAATTCTACATTACATTGAAAATACACACATTTGAGGCAGATTTTAGTGCACATTAGTAACACATATACAATACAGGGAGATTCTATATTAAAAGCATAACATTCACAGGAAATTCTACATTATAAGCATATACACATCTCGAGCAGTTTCTACATTAGCAACACATATACATCACATAGAGATTTGACATTAACAACACATATACAACACATCTAGACTATATTAACAACATATATAAAACATATGTAGATTCTACATTAACAACACATATACAACATATAGAGATTCTAAATTAACAACACATATACAACAGATGGACATTCTATATTAAAAGCACATACAAATAACAAGAAGATTCTAACATCCTATGTTCGATTGCTCATCAGCTTGTAGATTTGGTACGTTTGGAGGTAGTTGCAAGCAGAAGTGTTCATGTGCCAAGGGCCAGCCTTGCTACCATGTCAACGGTCAATGTGAGTGCCTACCTGGTCTAACTGGCAGGAGATGTGAAAGTCGTGAGTATATTATTGCATCTTTTTTCTTGTGCCCGAGCATCTGTTAACAGTCTGCTCTTACAACTGCCAAGGGATGTAAAAGGAGACAGTCCTCGTTGGCAAAATTTAAGGAGATAGTCATCGTTGGTAGAGTTGAAGGAGACAGTCCAAGTGGGTAGAGTTGAAGTAGACAGTCCTCGTTGGTAGAGTTGAAGGAGACAGTCCAAGTGGGTAGAGTTGAAGTAGACAGTCCTTGTTGGTAGAGTTGAAGTAGACAGTCCTTGTTGGTAGAGTTGACAGGTACAGTCCTCGTCAGAGTTGGAGACAGTCCTCGTTGGTAGAGTTAAAGGAGACAGTCCAAGTGGGTAGAGTTGAAGGAGACAGTCCGCATTTGAATAGTTGAAGGAGACAGTCCTTATTAGTAGAGCTAAAGGAGACAGTCTTCGTTGATAGAGTTGAATAAGGTAATTCTCATTGGTAGAGTTGAAGTAGACAGTCCTCGTTGATAGAGTTGAATAAGGTAATTCTCATTGGTAAAGTTGAAGTAGACAGTCCTCGTTGATAGAGTTAAATAAAGTAATTCTCATTGGTAAAGTTGAAGTAGACAGTCCTCGTTGATAGAGTTGAATAAAGTAATTCTCATTGGTAAAGTTGAAGTAGACAGTCCTCGTTGATAGAGTTGAATAAGGTAATTCTCATTGACAGAGTTGAAGTAGACAGTCCTCGTTGATAGAGTTGAATAAGGTAATTCTCATTGGTAGAGTTCAAGTAGACAGTCCTCGTTGATAGAGTTGAATAAGGTAATTCTCATTGGTAGAGTTGAAGTAGACAGTCCTCGTTGATAGAGTTGAATAAAGTAATTCTCATTGGTAGAGTTGAAGTAGACAGTCCTCGTTGATAGAGTTGAATAAGGTAATTCTCATTGGTAGAGTTGAAGTAGACAGTCCTCGTTGATAGAGTTGAATAAGGTAATTCTCATTGGTAAAGTTGAAGGAGACAGTTCTAGTGGGCAAAGTTGTTTTTTTTGTTGTTTTTTTTTGCATTTGCCTTATTTCTCTAATCCCCAAGGCGGTGTGCATTGCACTGTGGTTTTTATTTTGTGCCTATCGGCCCAGTGCATCTGACTTCAGCATGCATTTTATGTAAAGGTCTGTTTCCTCCTGCATTTTCTAAAGGTTTGCTCCCCGGGGTAACGGCCGGTGCTGTGTGGGGATCAAACCCAGTACCTTCAGATTGTATGCCATGTCACTTAACTGTCCCCAGTGGGTAAAGTAAAAGGAGACAGTCTTTGTTGTTAGAATTGAAAGAGGCGGTTCTTGTTGGCAAAGTTATGCAGGACAATAATCATGGGCAGAGTTGAAGAAAACAATCCTCATGGCAGAGATGGAGAAAACAATCCTCATGGCAGAGATGGAGAAAACAATCCTCATGGCAGAGATGGAGAAAAAAATCCTCATGGCAGAGTTGAAGAAAACAGTCCTCATGGCAGCGATGGAGAAAACAATCCTCATGGCAGAGTTGAAGAAAACAATCCTCATGGCAGAGATGGAGAAAACAATCCTCATGGCAGAGATGGAGAAAAAAATCCTCATGGCAGAGTTGAAGAAAACAATCCTCATGGCAGAGATGGAGAAAACAATCCTCATGGCAGAGATGAAGAAAACAATCCTCATGGCAGAGATGGAGAAAACAATCCTCATGGCAGAGATGGAGAAAACAATCCTCATGGCAGAGATGGAGAAAACATCATTGGTGCCACGTGCCATTTGTATTCCTATGCTCAGTGAGCAATGAAAAAGAATGGCTGAAATTTTTTATTGAGAAATAAATTTCCAAGGAGATCAGAGTGGTAAAGGATGATGACTATTCTTGAGGCTTTATGTTACAAGGAGATCAGAGTGGTAAAGGATGATGACTATTCTTGAGGCTTTATGTTACAAGGAGATCAGAGTGGTAAAGGATGATGACTATTCTTGAGGCTTTATGTTACAAGGAGATCAGAGTGGTAAAGGATGATGACTATTCTTGAGGCTTTATGTTACAAGGAGATCAGAGTGGTAAAGGATGATGACTATTCTTGAGGCTTTATGTTACAAGGAGATCAGAGTGGTAAAGGATGATGACTATTCTTGAGGCTTTATGTTACAAGGAGATCAGAGTGGTAAAGGATGATGACTATTCTTGAGGCTTTATGTTACAAGGAGATCAGAGTGGTAAAGGATGATGACTATTCTTGAGGCTTTATGTTACAAGGAGATCAGAGTGGTAAAGGATGATGACTATTCTTGAGGCTTTATGTTACAAGGAGATCAGAGTGGTAAAGGATGATGACTATTCTTGAGGCTTTATGTTACAAGGAGATCAGACTGGTAAAGGATGATGACTATTCTTGAGGCTTTATGTTACAAGGAGAACCAGAATGATAAGTGATGACTTCATTTTTCTATTTCTGTTTCTAAGAATTTACGTCACTGCACTTCTGGCATACCCATAGGTACTCAGTTTCTCTCTTCAAATGGCATAAGGTATGGATGCTGATGATCCCTGTAGTTCGCTGGTTGAACACTCTCCTGCTTCATCCTCTCATGCGCCATACTCTACTCGAACCTTGTTTAATGTTGAAACTTTGCAGTCTGTGGATTGCTGCTTCATCTATTGCGGTGTCCTCATCTAACAGGCGGTCATTGATTGATTTCAAAATGTCACTTCTATCTATCACTAATGTGCCCATGATGGGAGCTTGTGAAGCAATGATGTCAGCTCTTTCATTGCCCTGAACCTCAGCATGAGCAGGACAGTAGATCCATGTCAACCCCTGGAGGCTTGAGGCCTCAACAGCTGCTATCTACCTGTACCTAAGCCATCCCTTCTGTACCTTCTAAAATACAGCTTGTGCGTCTGTCACGATGACTGCCCTTGTTATAGAAGTCTCAGATATCCACATCAGTGCTGAGGTCAATGCTTCCATCTCCATTCTCATACTGGAGGTTATTGACATGTATGCACTACTGAGCTCAGCAATGACCTGTCCTATCACTCTAACCAAGAAGCCCCAGCCTGATGTCCAAAAGTGCAGCACTGATCCGTCGGTTTATATGACGGCATCACTCTCCTGCGTGTTCTCAGTTATCAGCTGATTCACCATGTGTTCTGCTCTCCCGTTGCTTCATTCTCTGCATTGCTTGCCTAAGGTTATGATGTCTCTCTGGTACTTTATTTTTAACTTATCTGACGACTTAACATTTTTATACTGATTTAGAAGACTCTGTTAAAGTCTGTATACAACAAGTCTCTTTTACATTCACGATTTTAGTTTTTTTGTTGTTGTTGCTTTCGCCTTATTTCTCTAATCCCCAAGGCGGGTGTGCGTTACACTGTGGTTTTTATTTTGCGCCGGTCGGCATAGTGCATCCGACTTCAGCATGCATTTATGTAAGGGTCTGCTTCCTCCTGCATTTTCTAAAGGTTTGCTCCCCGGGGTAACGGCCGGTGCTGTGTGGGGATCAAACCCAGTACCTTCGGATTGTATGCCATGTCACTTAACTGTCCCCAGTGGGTAAAGTAAAAGGAGACAGTCTTTGTTGTTAGAATTGAAAGAGACGGTTCTTGTTGGCAAAGTTATACAGGACAATAATAATAGGCAGAGTTGAAGAAAACAATCCTCATGGCAGAGATGGAGAAAACAATCCTCATGGCAGAGACGGAGAAAACAATCCTCATGGCAGAGATGGAGAAAAAAATCCTCATGGCAGAGTTGAAGAAAACAATCCTCATGGCAGAGATGGAGAAAACAATCCTCATGGCAGAGATGAAGAAAACAATCCTCATGGCAGAGATGGAGAAAACAATCCTCATGGCAGAGATGGAGAAAACAATCCTCATGGCAGAGATGAAGAAAACAATCCTCATGGCAGAGATGGAGAAAACAATCCTCATGGCAGAGATGGAGAAAACAATCCTCATGGCAGAGATGGAGAAAACATCATTGGTGCCACGTGCCATTTGTATTCCTATGCTCAGTGAGCAATGAAAAAGAATGGCTGAAATTTTTTATTGAGAAATAAATTTCCAAGGAGATCAGAGTGGTAAAGGATGATGACTATTCTTGAGGCTTTATGTTACAAGGAGATCAGACTGGTAAAGGATGATGACTATTCTTGAGGCTTTATGTTACAAGGAGATCAGACTGGTAAAGGATGATGACTATTCTTGAGGCTTTATGTTACAAGGAGAACCAGAATGATAAGTGATGACTTCATTTTTCTATTTCTGTTTCTAAGAATTTACGTCACTGCACTTCTGGCATACCCATAGGTACTCAGTTTCTCTCTTCAAATGGCATAAGGTATGGATGCTGATGATCCCTGTAGTTCGCTGGTTGTACACTCTCCTGCTTCATCCTCTCATGCGCCATACTCTACTCGAACCTTGTTTAATGTTGAAACTTTGCAGTCTGTGGATTGCTGCTTCATCTATTGTGGTGTCCTCATCTAGCAGGCGGTCATTGATTGATTTCAAAATGTCACTTCTATCTATCACTAATGTGCCCATGATGGGAGCTTGTGAAGCAATGATGTCAGCTCTTTCATTGCCCTGAACCTCAGCATGAGCAGGACAGTAGATCCATGTCAACCCCTGGAGGCTTGAGGCCTCAACCTAAGCCATCCCTTCTGTACCTTCTGAAATACAGCTTGTGCGTCTGTCACGATGACTGCCCTTGTTATAGAAGTCTCAGATATCCACATCAGTGCTGAGGTCAATGCTTCCATCTCCATTCTCACACTGGAGGTTATTGACATGTATGCACTACTGAGCTCAGCAATGACCTGTCCTATCACTCTAACCAAGAAGCCCCAGCCTGATGTCCAAAAGTGCAGCACTGATCCGTCGGTTTATATGACGGCATCACTCTCCTGCGTGTTCTCAGTTATCAGCTGATTCACCATGTGTTCTGCTCTCCCGTTGCTTCATTCTTTGCGTCCTTGCCTAAGGTTATGATGTCTCTCTGGTACTTTATTTTTAACTTATCTGACGACTTAACGTTTTTATACTGATTTAGAAGACTCTGTTAAAGTCTGTATACAACAAGTCTCTTTTACATTCACGATTTTTTTTTGTTTTTGCGTTCGCCTTATTTCTCTAATCCCCAAGGCGGGTGTGTGTTACACTGTGGTTTTTATTTTGCGCCGGTCGGCCCAGTGCATCCGACTTCAGCATGCATTTATGTAAGGGTCTGCTTCCTCCTGCATTTTCTAAGGGTTTGCTTCCCTGGGGTAACGGCCGATGCTGTGATGGGGATCGAACCCAGCACCTTCTGGTTGTGAGCCGTATTACTTAACTACTATGCCACGCCGTCCCTCTTCACTTGATTTAAAAATAACTATGCACATTCAATCTATTCTTGAATGCATTAATTGGCCCTTCATCCATTAATTCCTGTGGCAATGCAGTCCAAGCATTCACCACTCTCTGATAAAAAATAATTTTCTGGTATCTTTAGGTCAAAGAAGAGCTAAACTGATTAATGATGCCTTTATTCTCAAGGCACATTGTTCAAAGAAGCAGATGTTTAAATGATGACTTTCGTTCCAGTGCCCTATGTTCCAAAAAGAACCTGATAGATAAATGACTTATTTCTCATGGCTCTGTCTTCCAAGGATAACTAGAATAAATTACAACTATTTGTTTCTGACAGCTCTGTGTTTCAAAGATAATTAAACAAATAAATGATGACTTTTTTTTCATGAATCTGTGTTCCAAAGATAATTAGACAAATAAGTGATGTCTCTTTTCTCTTGGCACTGTTCTCCAAGGATAACTAGACAAATAAGTGATGACTCTTTTCTTTTGGCACTGTTTTCCAAGGATAACTAGACAAATAAATTATTACTGTTTTCTCACAGCCTTGTGTCCCAAGGATCAGTAGATAAATAAATGATTCATTTTTTCTCAGTCACTGCTTCAGTTACAAAATGAGCTGGATTTTTAGGTGGTTTGCTTGACGCATGTTTGTTGAAGACCTTTGCTCTATAGAGAGCTAAAAGGTTTTGATGACGATGATGGTGATAAGGAAGAGCCTTAGTAATCAATGGTGACAATGGATTTGTTTGCCAGTCTCTTGGCCAAAGGGACTGTTGCTCAAATCCTTGATACGGCATAGGTTTATTTCTATTGAGGGGGAAATGTAAACTAAGCCTACACACTGTATGGTGACTGCACAGATAAATGAGCTTTATTCCTCATTTATAGATCTCATTCAGCCAGTTCAAGCAATATGAACAATCACAGCAAATAAATAAAAACCGTTTCAGCTGCCTGTGGAGCATAGGCCTTCAAGAAATGCTGACATCAATTTAAGTTTGTGTAATGATTGACAGTCAATTTAATGTGAAGATTATGATAACTGACCATGTATCCTTTCAGAATGTGAGCCAGGCATGTTTGGCCAAGCCTGTCAAGGGAGGTGCACCTGTGACGAGAACATGGTCTGTCATCATGTGACTGGGCAGTGCATGTGTCGCTCTGGATTCTATGGCAAGAACTGCAGTAAAGGTAGAAGTGTCTGCACACTTGCCTCACAAATATGTCCCATACATGACTCAATGTAACCTAGTAGTGACAATAATCAAAAGAATGTCAAGTATCTTTAGCTTTGATAGCATATACACCAGACAACAGAAAACATTTGCATTTGATAACAGAAAACATATACACCAGACAACAGAAAACATTTGCATTTGATAACAGAAAACATATACACCAGACAACAGAAAATATTTGCATTTGATAACAGAAAACATATACACCAGACAACAGAAAACATTTGCATTTGATAACAGAAAACATATACACCAGACAACAGAAAACATTTGCATTTGATAACAGAAAACATATACACCAGACAACAGAAAATATTTGCATTTGATAACAGAAAACATATACACCAGACAACAGAAAACATTTGCATTTGATAACAGAAAACATATACACCAGACAACAGAAAACATTTACACTAGACAATATATAAACCAGACAAGGGAAAACATGTACACCAGACAATGGAAAACATGGCTACCAGACAACGGAAAACATATACACCAGATAACAGAAAACATACATTAGGTAACATAAAACATGTACATCAGTCAACTGATTTCTGTGTTGTGAGTTTGGCACCATAGACAGACTCTGGAATGCGCTCCATTGTCCTTTGAGCAACTTGACGCTTTTCTGCATCTGTTTTTCTAGATCCCATTTCTCGCAACCATGGCTTGAATAACCATGGTGTTGAAGCTGTGAGCTCCTACCTTGTTCTTTCTCATCTGTTGATGTATGGGTTTGATACAATTGAGGCTGAAGCATATTGCTTCTATCCTTCATGAAATCTTGTGTTCAGGTAAATATATGAATTCACATTTCTGATGGGATCATTTCTTATCCGAAGTTCACCTTGTGAGAAGAACTTTATGTGTAATGAACAATTTGCAATTTACTAACCTTACTAGTTGTTAATATCTTGGCTTCCTTATTTGCAACAATGGAAACTGCCAAAAAGAAATCAGAAGATGAACGGCCCTAACAGTGCAGTGGTTAAATAAAATGAGGAACACTGTGGTAGAACATTAAAAAGCAAAAATACAAATCCTGCGGGCATGCATTTGCCCTGCTGCATATACAAATGTGAAAAAATGAAAATCTCACAAACAATACAAAATAAAATTGAATCCTTCAAGCTAAAATGCTGCAGAATACAATGGATAGTTAAAAAGGGAAAAATAACATAGACATCCTGAGTGAAATAATTGTAGAACAAAATTGGCTCGCAAACAGCATCACATCAAGGAAACTCAAATACTTTGACCACATCAAACACTATCATAAACAGCATCACATCATGGAAACTCAAATACTTTGACCACATCAAACACTCTCGTAAACAGCATCACATCAAGGAAACTCAAATACTTTGACTACATCAAACACTCTCATAAACAGCATCACATCATGAAAACTCAAATACTTTGACCACATCAAACACTCTCGTAAACAGCATCACATCATGGAAACTCAAATACTTTGACCACATCAAACACTCTCGTAAACAGCATCACATCAAGGAAACTCAAATACTTTGACCACATCAAACACTGCAATGGTCTTAAAAAAACCGATCGTAGAGGATATGGTACCTGGAAAATCAGACAGAAGCAGACTGAAAAAGAAATAAAAATGAAGGATATCAAAGATGTTCATTCTACAGATGACAGTTATGGAGACAGGAGAATTGACTAAAGATCGAGAGACGTACAGTCCAGCTGTGATGAGATCAACACTCCCCAAAGGACATGCTAGATGATGATTACCTTCAGAGTTTCTACATTTCCTGACACATACCTGATTTCTCAATTTGAAACTGCCCCATTTTATTATTTGTCTGTCACAGACACTAAGATTACAGCCACTTTATGGTCTGATTACGCAATATAGATCTATTGTCTTCTAGTTGGGGAGGAAAGAATAGTACTATCAACATTCATATACATAGAGAAAGAAATTAGAGAGTGTTGCACATGGGACTAGCAACCTCTAGTACAACAAATTGCTAGGATAACCACAATTGCAAGAGCACGCAAACTGCTCATCACAGGCTTCCTCTTAGCAACCATCTGTAGGTGTAACCTTATGCTTTATAAGGATTTAAACTATAATAAAATGTATTAAACTTATTATTATTGACAAATATTGACCTTCCTTATACTTTGTATAATTGACTACTGTCTACTTCTGTTGCCATTTTCAATATTCTGTTAATCTGTTTTCATTGACATCTTTGCCAGAGAGAACAAAAGACAAACACGAATGGAGGGAAGGTGGAGACATCAAGGGGCACAAGAAGCCCACACAGAAGAACCAAAAAATGTTGAAAGACAAGGCTGCCCTTAGTAAGCTGAAAGCTGGTAAGCAACACTATACTGCTGTTACAATTTTCATACATCTTTTTTCTTTAAACCTTTCATTTTTCCGCATGCTGGGTTCTGTTGGAGGGATTGATGACTGATACTGTTTTCTTCCTGCAGCAGTCACAACCAATGATTTGTATTCTTTTATATTGATGCCTTCTTTTGGCCCTCTTTAATTGCACTTCTTACAACATATTTGACAGGTTACAGTGCTAACATTCATTGATCCCTTTTCAGTTTTTAAAATTGATGCCTTCATTAGTATATATTGATGGTTTACTGCCCATACTGGCATCCAGCAGTTCATTTATATATATATTTATATATATATATATATCCCATCTGCTTGATTTGATAATATTGTCATCAAGCAAGATTTCATCACACTTGACCTATGTAAAAAGTCTCATAGAACAGACTTCATTTACCAGAGCACCCTCATATGTGCTCGGTCCCTTTTAATGCTGAAAGTGATAATGACAGAGTACAAACTTTGTAGCCCCTGTGGTGGCTACGAAATTGTTCTAAAACTTCATCAAGTACCCATTTACAGCTGAGTTGACTAGGCGAAGTGATTATATCATGAAAAAAACCATAACATATCACATTTTTCAAACCGAGCATGACGGGATGTGAACCTTGTAGGTTGAGTTTGTAATCTAAATTCAGGGGCCGTTGGCCGCACTCCTCAATCTATAAATAAGAATAAACGTTGCATACTGAAACAGGTCAATAGCTTCTCCTATCTTACAGATACAATAATGGAGAATGCCCGATATTAGGAATGTCTAAAGATGTATTAATTAGCATACGACAGGTATGGGCGTCCCACCAAAAACTCATAAATTAAACATGTGAATAATCAAGTATTGTGTGTAATATACATTACTGTATTTAGTAGGAATATGAAAAATGAACAAACAATTGCAGGAGATAATTGCAACCTTTTTAAATGTGAACATGTAAAAGAATGAGATTCAGTTTGTGAAAAGAAAAGATAACAAGTTAGGCAGTCTATGAGAAATTGGGGTAAAAAAAAGAGTCAGACAAAATATTTTTAGCATATCAAAAGACATGCCACATTTCTTAAAACTATAATGGCAGAAAATAAAATGTGAAAACATGCTACTACAAGAAGACAATACTACAAGTGGGAGTATACCGTCAAAGATTAGCAGAAATGGTCTGTTTGATTAAACCATCCAGGTTGTTCGATTCAGTTAGGTCGACCTATAGTGGGGAGATGGCTACTGACCTAATCTAATTTTTGACTGCTACAGTGTTTTGTAGGATGTGAGATGATACAGATATAAGGTCTGTAGTGTAGTGTAGGAGCATGTAAAGGATAATACCTCATAGTGAGAGACAGTCACTTCCTAGGAGACTAGAATGGTCTGGTTTCTATTATTTGCCCTACTCCTGTCTAACTCACATTAGGTTCCATGTGTCTGCTAGTGTATAGCAGCACAGCTCTTTCCTTTCCACATAAAAACGTCTTTGATTGGTCAGACAAACTACGTGTTATATAAAATGGACACTCTGAAAGCAAGAGAGCGACCAGATCTGTGGTAGAAAGCAACGGCAAACTACTGTACATACACTGCCAAGATATAATGATAGCCAAAGACTAATAAACTCAAAGTTATGATGGCAAAGCTCTCAGACTAGGCGAATCAAATTAGTGATATAAGGATGACAACAATGCTTGGAAAAGTACCAGAAATAGTGATGAGAGTCAAGAACCAAACTGTAACACAATGGAAAACCCAAGCATTGTTCTGTCATCTCCAGTTATAGATACTGTTTAACAAGAAAATGAAAATAACTAGCACAATCAATACAAATGGCAACTATGTGCCTTATTATCAGAAGTAAGAAAGGTTTTTATGAGTAATTTCATGAACTACTTACCCCCATATTTCTAGTATAAACTAAATAAGATAATTGCTCGAGTAGCTACCAGAGTGGAGAATAATAGGGTCATTGTAACCTTCCAAGCATATCATAGAGGGCGATTAAACATAATAGAATATGGGATAAGCAAACTCATCATGTAAAACAATTATTATTGAAACAATTACTGCATATGTTCAGATACAGACTTCTGGGTTCTATAATTGCTTTAGTTGGGTGTGAGGAAGTCTAGGCCAATGGTTGTACTATGTTTGAGGAGACAGTTGGCCAAATCATATCATCCCTTGCAAGAAAGTGTATTGTTCACCTGTATGTCTGTTAATCGATACCTGGTTGTTTATTACATCACTTCCTTTCTGTTCTCCAATGTGAATGCTTTCAGAGTTGTAAAGAAAAAAAAGATGTCCAAACCATTTAATGTATACTCTTGGATAGATAATAATACTATACACATATTTTTCCTCCCTTTAGCATCTTGGGTTTTTGGTAAGCTTCCTGTATTGATGTTGTGCTTGCTATTAATTATTTGTTCAATTCTAAGTATGAAAAATCTGTCATTATTGCTAGAAAGTGAGACAAAGAAAACATTGACAGCAGGTGAAAAATGTGCTGTATAGCACATATTGACATATTAAAAAATGTAAGTGTTTTTGAATAGTACTTATATTTGACAAAAGTGATTCAACACTTGCCCTCAAAATAACAGAACTTCATAGCAAGAAGAAGAACAAGACAATTATCTTCATTGTCATTTGCTTTGACAGGGCATTTTGCTACATTATGTTGTAGTTTACACAGAAGCTGCAATATCTGAGCCTTTTGGTGTAACACACCCAGTGCCAGCATGGAACATTATAAAAACCAGGCTTGCCTTTGTAATCCTTATTCACTCAGTCCTAGATACTGCAACCCACCACTGCCCTTTTCAGGGTGCACTAAAAAGTAGACTTACTCATTGTGGGCACTCAACAACAACAACCCAGTCTGCATGGATGCAGCTTGTTTCAAAGGCTGCTATTTGAAGGCAGAATAGAATCTTGAACAGCCATTGTTTGCTGACCCTGATGTAAGAAATCAGTATACCCCCCCTTACCTCATGTTGTCATCTCATTCACTGCATCTTTATCCCCAAGAAAAATATTAATTGACAATGTTAAAGAAGCAATACAGAGGCAAAAATTGAAATAACAGCAGGTACATCTGACATACAGAAAAAGTCCATCCCACAAGACGTGAGACTATGTTAAATGACATCTCTTGCACTTTATCCTTTAAAACATCTTCCACTAGAATACCTGTAATTTATTAAAGTTTCTGGTTGACTATCCTTTCTGCGATTGGAATACCTTTAACTTACTAAAACATAACAGCTAAGTCCAAAATTTATGTTACAGAAATATCTTTAACTTATTAAAGTGTAACAACTAGCTCTAACCTTTCTGTTACAGAAATACATGTAACTTATTAAAGTGAAACACAGTGAGTCTTTCCTTTTTGCTATGAGAGTGCCTGTAACTTATTAAATTGTAACAGTGGAACTCTATTCTTTCTTCTCAGCCTTTCTGTCCTTGTGGAATCCCTGAAAATCTTTTCAGGTCTTGAAGAACCCCTGTAGAACGATGATTATATTTACGGCTGATGGTATCTTAGCATGATCAGTTAGTTGTAAATATTATAATGGAATGCCATACACAATATACATGTTCTGTTGACAATATTAAATAACAAAACTATTAATAATCATAAAGATTATAAACATGTATATTTTCCAAGTGCTTACAATATGCAAGGAGGCGTCAAAAACTTAAAGTTTTGTGTTGAAGAATTTGCTACATTAAGGTTATATTTTGAAATCCCACTTATACTTGTATTTGCCTTTGTTGTCACTGCCTACTTTAAGAATTGTAGAGAGACTAGAAGTAGAAAATAGGGTTCTGTTCATTGCTAATTGGCATACAGGACCATTTTGTGTCTGTCCACAACTGTGAGCTAAGTTGGATTGCTTTTTTTTAATAAACTACTTCTAAATGATTCAGTCACCATCTCTCATGGAATCTATAGATACCTACTGATTCATTCTCCATTTCTCAGAGAATCCCTAAAGACCTACTGATTCAATCTCCATCTCTCATGAAAATCATAGAGACCTAGTGATTCAGTCTCTATCTTTCAAGAAATGTCTAGAGGTCTACTGATTCAATCACCATCTCTCATGGAATCCCTAGATACTTATTGATCCAATCATCATCTCTCAGGGGGAATCCCTATAGACTTATTGATTTAGCCACCATCTAATGAAATCCTTAGAGACCTATTGATTATTAGAGACCCATCTAATATAAGACCTACTGATTCATTCACCATATTTCATGAAACTCTTAATGACCTATTGATTCAATGAAAATTTCTTATGGAGCCCCTAGAAACCTTTTGATTTAGTCACCATCTCTAATGGAATCCTTAGAAACCTAAGGATTCAATGAACATCTCTTATGGAGCTCCTAGAGACCTTTTGATTTAGTCACCATCTCTAATGGAATCCTTAGAAACCTAAGGATTCAATGAACATTTCTTATGTAACCCCTAAAGACCTATTTGAAATTTTAGAATTTTCCTAAATACCAGTTGAAGAACTGGTTTATCTAAAATGTTTCTTGAAGAAAGTAAGTGAGATCTCTCAACATATGTAAATTAGATGTAACAGATTTTGTACAGCTAGCAATATTACAACATTCTCCTGAACTGATATAGCTTGCATATGAAAAGTGTAATCTGCTGCATCACTTTCTCATTATCTATACATATGTGTATTGATGTTATTGTAGTTATGAATCCAGAAACACTGCAGCTCTTGCCCTTCAACCAAATGCCATGTTGTATCTGCATATGATTTGTTATTGCTGTTTGGTTCAATGTTATGTAAATCAAATATACCTTTAAAATGTGTACTCACTTAAAATTAAAATCTGTTACTCTGAAAATAAAAATGTCATTGATGTATATACGACTTATAAAAAGTTAGGGGTTCATTAATTAAATACAAAGTTCTGTTTTCCAGTTTCCATTTGAAATGTAGCAATTTTTTAAATTACAAAACCTCTATGGAAGCGTGTTCACCATCTGAACTCTCTCGTTATCTACGTCCATGGATAAAAAGATAACCAAACAATGAACATTGCAGATTCAAATTTCCCCAACTAATTCATATTTCAGATGGTATTCTAACTTGTGACAACTTTTATAGCCTGCAGATATGAAAAATATACTTTAATGCAACTGTTATAGACTTAAATGTGCAAAACTTAATTTGTGAAAACTGTGATTGATTTGGCAGCATGAACAAATTAATTTGATATAAATTAAAAGGTTGTAAGTAAGAAAAACTTAACAAAATACAACTTGTATTGGTTGTAAGTAAGATGAACCTAATTGAAACAACATTTTTAGGTTACAAGGATGAAGAGTTTAATTTAATACAAATGTTTTTTTGGTTGGCAGTAAAAAAAATTGATTTTCTGACTACTTTTTGATGTTGCTAGTAAGAAATATTTAATTGAATACAACTTGTATAGGTTGCAAGGATGGAGAGTACGGACCAGATTGTGACCAAGTGTGTCTGTGTGACAATGATGCTAGTTGTGAAATGACGACAGGTCGTTGTTTTTGTCCAGAAGGTTATGTTGGTGCTACATGCTCTCAGAGGTGTCCAGATAATAGATACGGCTATAACTGTAGTCAAGTAAGTCAAGCTTACCTGTGACACATAATCTGAGTCAGGCTGGTTACTTACAGCACACAGTCTGAGACAGGCTGGTTACTTCTAGCATACAATCTGAGACAGACTGCCTACTTCTGAAATACAATCTGAGACAGGCTTCCTATTTCTGGCATACAATCTGAGACAGGCTGTTTACTTCTAGCATACAATCTGAGACAGGATGGTTACTTCTAGCATACAATCTGAGTCAGACTGCTTACTTCTAGTATACAATCTGAGACAGGTTGCCTACTTCTGACAGACAATCTGAGACAGGCTGCCTACTTCTGACATACAATCTGAGACAGGCTGCCTACTTCTGGCACTCAAAATGAGTTAGACTGTTTACTTTTAACATATAGCATGAGTCAGACATGCTTACTTCTGGTACACAAACTGAATCAGAATGCTAGCTTCTGGTGTACAAGATGAGTCAGACATGCTTACTTCTGGTACACAAACTGAATCAGAATGCTAGCTTCTGGTATACAAAATGAGTCACACTACTTACTTCTGACACACAATCAGAGTCACTGCTTACTTTTGGCATTTAAGCTGTGTCAGATTGCTTACTTCTGGCTTTTAGGTTCTGTCAGATTGCCTACTTCTGGCATTTTAGCTCTGTCAGATTGTGTACTTTTGGTATTTTAGCTCTGTCAGATTGCCTACTTCTGGCATTTAAGCTCTGTCAGATTGCCTACTTCTGACATTTATGATGAATTAGAATCCTAACTTATGGCAGGATAAGTCACAAGGATTAGTTCTGGCACATAAGATGAGTGAGAATCTTTACTTTTGGCACATATGCTGAGTCAAAAGCTGAGTCAGACTGCTTACCAACTGACCTTATTGCTTCTCTTCTACCTTGATGTGGAGAGCAATGCCAGAGATAATGTAAGATTGTTCTATGTGCTGTCTTATACCCTGGAGTAAAGAGGTTTGTGAAAGTTAACACCAGACTATTTTATCTGCTGTCTTCTACCCTGGGGGGTAGTGGTTTGCCAGAGTTAACACCAGACTATAATATCAATTGTCTTCTACCATGTGGTGTAGATGTTTTCCAGAGAGAATGCCAAACTATTCTATAAGCTGACATCAACCTTCAAATATAAATATTTGCCAAAGCGACCAACAGACTATTTGATCTGCTGTTTTTGCCTCCCATCATATGCTTTCAAACATCAGTTCAAAAATATCTCAAGATAGCAGTAGCCAGACAAGGGCTGCTGAAATCTTCAAAGTACTTGCCCTTATCATCTTCAACTTGAATATATCTACAGAAAGCAGTGACCAATCTGAAGTTATTGAAATCTCCATAGAGCGTGTCCAGAAATGGTAAAGGTGATGTCCATTTTAACATTCCCTGTATCTATGTTGAATATAGTTTCTGCAGTCGTTCAATGATTCTTCTTCTTTTTTTTATCTAAAAAGAACTTTTTATTGTATTGTGTTGTAGTTTACAGCATGGCTGTGATATCTGCGCTTTTCGGTCTGACAAATTTGGTTTCAGCACCACATTTGTGGGATTGGATTCACCTTCCCAGTTTGATCCCTATTTTCTCAGCCAGGCTGCATGAGTACAATATATTTCTTGACATACCATTAAGAGTCAATGACTGCTTCAATGTCATTTACTGTGTCTATCAGCACCACAGAATTGTTGATATCTTCATCTTTTGTGCTTGATGCAAATCCTGAAGGCACTCCCACCACTTGTTCAAATATGTTTATTCTGAAGGTTATCACTTCTTTTCTCCTGTTTAACTGTTTATGCACATCATTTCTTTGGTGACCTGAAACCTTTTCCGAAATATGTTTTCATAAAGTACTTGGTCTCATTTATATTACTGTTGGTATCAGTTGTTCTCATGGTTTTTGCTTATCTTCCTGTGTTTGATTTTGTTGTTGTTGTTCAAAGCTCCTCAGCACTTGAAACTTTGAACGACTCTAGCTGAAACATGAGGCCATGACTACAGTTGGTCAGCCTCTGTACAGGAAGCCTGCATCAACGCATGAATGTGTTTTTGTACAGCTTGTTTCTGTGGCACCTTGCTTTATGTAAAAAGGTTGCTAGCTCCATACACATCCTTACCTAGGTCACCTTTTGTGACTCGTATAGTAGGGTGGTACCCAGGCTGAGATGAAATGAACCACATTAAACCTCCAACCAATTCATAACAGGTGTTAATGAGGATTGTGCATGTGATTAGCTACCTTATTATGCACTCCTCCCAAAAATTGTTTAGCATGTTTCAAGTGTATAAACATCGATCTGTGTCTCGCATGGCAGTGTGTATCCATGGGGTTTGGTACAGTTTGTGCCTCCCATTAAGTGAGTGAGACTGCATGTGGTCGAGTCGTATCAAGCTCTGCCTTGTACAACACCAGGTGGAGATGTTTTCCCTGTCGTTGGAAAATGGCCAGCAGATTTATAATGTCTGTCCAGGGTGGGAAGGAAAGTCATAGACCCAAAACATTATAATCTGGACCCACAAGATCTAGTCACTCAGCAAAGCTGATTAATACAACAACCTCATTATGCTTCCCTGAGTGATTAGCTTTTGTTGGTTCTAGAAACAATGATGATGGGTCTGTGGCTTTGTTTTGCACCTTGTACAGAAACCAAAGAGTCTCTGACTCTTCCTCGACAACAGGAGGAACATAGTGCACCTGTCGTTTTGCAGTGCCGAATGTTGAACTAACAATTCTAAGGAGTCTTAGCAAGCTTACCGCCTGCCCCACCACTAACATAGAGGCCTCAAGAGAGTCCTGTATCCATCAGTTGTTTCAGTTTTACAATAGGACATGAAACACACTCAGCACAATGTAATGCTGAGCTGGTCACACTCAGTGTAGTACAATGCTGAACTTGAGACAATCAGCGCAGTACAGTATTGAGCTAGGTTCAGACATGCATGTTTCAATATTTGAACATAGTCATGCATGGCAGAGTATCATGCAATCATCAAATAGATATTTGTCAGAGACACGTGGGGCGAACAGGGCATCAGGAACAATTGTAGTTGAGGGATGGGCAGACTGAGCTTTGAACACTTGCTCTTTATCCCGGGGAGGCTTAGCGGCTCTCTGTGCAGAACGGATCCTAATAAACTGCTTTTGAAACTGCCACTGCAAAAGCTTAGATGCTGGATTCTTATAAAGACACCAGCTGTAGTGATGTCCTTATACAGTCTGGTAGTTTCCTCAGACCACAACAATTTGCAAGGCCAAATGACAGTTTTGGCACTGCACAAGAGCCTAATTCTGTATACCAACTATTTTTGTATGACATTTGAGCTCTGATAGACAAACAAAACTGTCTGTAGTTGTAAGTAAGATCAATCATTCAATTTAAACCGTCGCTGCCCCATGTGGAACATAGGTCCTCAACGTATACACACCAAGTCTTTCTGTTATGCGCAAAATTTATCAGCTCAATCCAAGGCTTCCCAGTCTCTTTGACATTTTCCTCAAGCTTTCTTTGCCTTACATGATTAGGACTCTCCCTACTTCTGTTGTCTCTGTGGTTCCAGAACAGAGACTTCTTTGTAATACTGTCAAATGGTTTCCTGAATGTTTGACTTATCCAACACCCGTGCCTCCTCTTTATGTCCTGTTCCACTGGTATCTATCCAGTTAGTTCTCTCCCATACACAAGATCTATGAGTATATATACCATTTAAATCCATCTATCTAAAGTGGTGTACTTTATTAATAACATGTTAAACTCATTACAATCAATAGCATAATCATATACTTGTCTTAAAGCCAAAAAGAAAAAGGTAGGTAAGTCACAGTGATCCTGTTCTTTCTTCTTGAGTGCTGGGGCCCAGGTTCCCAAGAGGATTTATGTTATATTTGACATTATCTTAACTGACAACTAACTCCACCAGAATATTATATGTACATTAACTGAAACCTGATTTGTGCCAGCTGTGTGACTGCCAGAATGGAGCCCGATGCAACAAGAGACTCGGCCGATGCAAGTGTTTGCCTGGATACAAAGGAGACAAGTGTCAAGACAGTAAGTGCCTCAATATTTGAAGTTGATTATTATTTATTTTAAATTATTATTATTGAGTTTGCTTGTTTTCTGAAGCTGAATGAGTTGTACTCCGGTCTGCACCATATGGTTCAGTGCATCCAACTTCAGCACCCATTTTTTAAATGGTTTTGCATCTCACAGTGGCATTACCTTGCTGAATCTGGTGCATGTTTGGGTTGTGAGCTGTGCCATTAACCACAAAACATAGGATACATGTTTTGATACATATGTTTAGTGGTTTACAAGTCTTTTCTTGTCTGTTCCACAACTCCAAGAGGTTCTAGAGGTATGACTAAGCATGTGAGCAATGTGTGTGAGACATGTTTAATCCAGCTTGGATATTTGGACCCAAATCCAAAAGTGGATCCCAAAGTGGATCCCAAAGCCCTGTACTGCATGTTGTAAAAGGCAAACATAGTTGTGTATAGGGCTAGTCACCTCATCATGTAAAACAAATTGTTGCAGAAACCATCACTGCAAATGGGCACAAAGTGATTTGAAGCAGTCTTCCTAAAGGCCAACTGTAATAGTGGCCCTATGCTCTAGATGGAGTGAAAAGGGAACTAGAAGATCATATTTGGTCTCAAAGTAGGGAGGTATTGTGGGAGAGCAAATGACACCAGAATCAAACTGTACACATTTGGTTTTCTTCAGTGTGTTCTGTAGGAACCTATGGACAGGGTTGCCTGAAGAATTGCACCTGCAAGAATGGGCACTGCCACCACGTTACAGGAGCATGCAAGTGTGAGCTAGGATGGACTGGGCAGCAGTGCAGTGAAGTCTGCCTCCCTGGCAAGTTTGGTCCAGACTGTAAACATTCTTGTACCTGCCAGAATGGAGCATCCTGTGACCGAGTTACTGGGTGTTGTTCGTGCCAGGAAGGCTTCTATGGACAGATGTGTGAACTTGGTATGATTTTCCTTTCTTTCTATCCTGATTCTATGTATCTTGTAAAGTGGCATGAATAGTCCATGGTTCTCATGCAGGCTGGGACATAACTTTACAGCCATATGTGTGTCCTAGAACATAACTTTACAGCTGCATATGTGTTCTAGGACATTACTTTACAGCCAAATGTGTGTCCTAGGACATAAATGTGCAGCCACATGTGTGCCCTGGAACATAATTTTACCGCCATATGTCTGTTTCGGACATAACTTTACAGCCAAGTGTGTATCCTAGGACATAACTGTACAGCTATATGTGTGTTCTAGGACAAAACTTTACAGCCATATGTATGCTCTAGGACATAACTTTACAGCCATATGTGTGTCCTACGACATAACTTTACAGCCATATGTGTGTCCTAGGACATAAATATGCAGCCACATGTGTGTCCTCGAACATAACTTTACAACCATATGTATGTTTCAGACATAACTTTACAGCCAAATGTGTGTTCTAGGACCCAACTTTACAGCCACATGTATGTCCTATAACATAACTTTACAGTCAAATGCAAACAGATATCCCAACACATGTCAAACACTGTCACTTTCTTTGCTAGTGATGGTCAATTATTATTACACAGATACATTCAGCCATCCACATTCAGCTCTCCACATTCAACTCTCCACATTCAGCCATCCCCATTCAGCCCTCCATATTCAATTCTCCACATTCAGCCCTCCACATTCAGCCATCCACATTCAGCTCTCCATATTCAACTCTCCACATTCAACTCTCCACATTCAGCCCTCCACATTCAGCCATCCACATTCAGCTCTCCACATTTATTGCTTCACATTTAACCCTCAGTTTTCAGCCCTCCACATTCAGCCCTCCACATTCAGCCCTCCACATTCAGCTCTCCACATTGAATGATCTATATTTAACCGTCCACTTTCAGCCCTCCACATTCAGCTCTCCACATTCAGCTCTCCACATTCAGCCCTCCACATTCAGCTCTCCACATTCAGCTCTCCACATTCAGCTCTCCACATTGAATGCTCCACATTTAACCCTCCACTTTCAGCCAGCAATGTCATATCCAATGGGAAGTAATTAAACTGATAGTAGAATGTAGTCTAAGAGATACTCCAAGTTCGAGAAGAAAACTATTTATACCTTTTAACGCTTCATAAAAAATATATTTTTTTATAATACTTCATGATAGATTATCTATTTATGTTTCATTAGATCAATTAATAATAACTTTAGCTCAATTTGTTTAATATTAATTTATTTTATTTTGAAAACAATTTGACATGCTAAGTTGCTGTTTATGCCTCGGACTGTAACACACACATCTACTAAATTAGAAAGGACCGTAAAGAGGACACAAGCTAGGATTGGGACTCTCTTCTGATGCTCTTCTCACCTCACTCTGTTTCATTTGACTCTGTCCAACAATCACACTCATACACAACTTTCACATGCGCCTTCAGGGTAAGATCCTTCCATTGCATTTTGGTTGGGTTGACCCCTGAGAGTGCCCAAACTAGCATAGGTACATACAGTCGCACACATGCATCCAAGCACTGGTTAATACATCATTAAATCACCTAAAAGGCTGTGGCTTGGGATAGAAAGGAGCGTGCCTCTGCCAGAATACAGAGAGATAAACACTTTAACGAAAACAAAAAGAGTGCAACTAAATTTCACAAGGGCAGGTCAGTAAATAATTCACAAATGGCTATTTACAAAACCACTAAATGAGATATGACTTATTACAGATTTGTAAGATAATCAAAGGAACGGATAAATTAGACTATAACAAGTTTTTCAAAATACAAACACCTACAAGAAGAAGAGGGCATAGCTACAAATTAAGTAAAGAAAGGTTCAGAATAGGTATTATAAAATATTTTTTTAGTTAGAGAGTAGTGAATGCTTGGAATGCATTGCCACAGGAAGTAGTGGAGGCAGGGACCATTAATACATTTAAGAATAAATTGGATGCGCATAGCTTTTAGAGCAATGTAATGTAATTTAAACTGGTTGTAAACAGACTCTGCCAAGTCTTCTAAATCAGTATAAAGATGTTAGGTTAAGTTAAGTTAAGATACAAATTTGAAAACCATTTATTATTGCACTTACATTGTCCCTAAATTCTCAACAAAATTTCAACCAACATTCATAAACTTATCCCATCATTTTATCAATGCATCAAAGCCTGCAGCATAGAAGCCTTTGGTCTGCTGTCTTAGCCACATTTGCATTTCATGTTCAACATCTTTGTCATTCGCACAATATCTCCTGCCAAAGTAGGATCATGTATTATGCTGTAGGCTAAACCATGTGAATATCCTATTGTTGCTGCTACACTGTTTATCATTAATTGTCTGTCAGAGAAATCATCTGTTGCAATCTGAACAGGACGACCAGGTTGAGCTTCATCAATAGTTGTTTAGCATCCTTGAGAAAATTTATCGACCCAATTGTGCACCGCTTTACATGACAAACACTTCTCACTGTGAACAGGAAGAATTTCCTTATGAATATCAATTGCTGTTT
The DNA here is from genome assembly GCA_036924085.1 of Ariolimax columbianus. Lineage (NCBI taxonomy): Eukaryota > Metazoa > Mollusca > Gastropoda > Stylommatophora > Arionidae > Ariolimax > Ariolimax columbianus. Next base: position 97,186,558 of record JAVGWX010000005.1, on the reverse strand, counting down.
GTCTAAATAAATACTGTTCTTTGTTTGTACATTCTCTGAACATGGATGCATTTTTGTATCTGAGGTATGCACATGCATGTGTCACCTAGCATTTTTTGCCTACAGTAATCACAAGGATAACTGTTGCTTCCACCTAATGACACCTTGTGCAGCTACCAACTACATTTTACAGCTAGTCCATGTCAGCTTGTGACCTAATTACTGACTTATCCTTATATATATGTTTAAGTGTTTCCTAAAGAGAACAAGAACAAATAATATTGATAAAAGAAAACACACCTATCAATTAGGGCATTATAGTAGAAAGATATATTTTAACCACTTCTTCTTTGATCCCTCACAACTAACACCCCTGACATGACCAATACTACTTGCCTGACCCTCAAAGATCCCTCATAACTAACACCCCTGACATGACCAATACTACTTGCCTGACCCTCAAAGATCCCTCACAACTAAAACCCCTGACATGACCAATACTACTTGCCTGACCCTCAAAGATGCCTCACAACTAACACCCCTGACATGACCAATATTACTTGCCTGACCCTCAACGATCCCTCACAACTAACACCCCTGACATGACCAATACTACTTGCCTGACCCTCAAAGATCCCTCACAACTAAAACCCTTGACATGACCAATACTACTTGCCTGACCCTCAAAGATCCCTCACAACTAAAACCCCTGACATGACCAATACTACTTGCCTGACCCTCAAAGATCCCTCACAACTAACACCCCTGACATGACCAATACTACTTGCCTGACCCTCAACGATCCCTCACAACTAACACCCCTGACATGACCAATACTACTTGCCTGACCCTAAAAGATCCCTCACAACTAACACCCCTGACATGACCAACACTACCCTGTCTGACCCTCAAAGATCCCTCACAACTAACACCCCTGACATAACCAATACTACCCTGTCTGACCCTCAAAGATTCCTCACAACTAACACCCCTGACATGACGAATACTACCCTGTCTGATCCTCAAAGATCTCTTACAACTAAAACCCCTGACATGATTGATACTGCTTGTCTGACCCTCAAAGACCTTTCACAATAGGACCCATGATGTGACCTGATAAAAGAAACCAGTTAATGGAAATCACATCACCAACAAATCTTCTGATGACTCATTGAAGACAACAACCAGGATACATCTTCCAACATCAGAACCTTGTATGAAATGGGGAAAGTTGTTGCAAGTTATGAAAGGGTTGAAATGATACAAATGAAGTCTTTTCGGATTTACATAAACAATATGGAACAAAGCAAGAAACACCAGACAAAATACAAGAGAAAGCACAATATATTCTAATTTGAATGTCAGTCATTACAGCTCAAATAATTGTAGACAAAATGTAAGCTGGTGATCATTTATTTGTTTTGTATTTCCAGAATGCCCACTTGGCAGTCATGGTTTGTACTGCACTGAACACTGTGATTGCGTCAATAGAGCTTCATGCTCACACATCACTGGACAGTGTAAATGTTTGCCAGGGTTTACTGGAGACAGATGTGAAAAGTGTTAGTAAATTTTAAAAATATTTTCCCTGTATGTTTTTCCTCAAAAGAATGGAAAGCTTGAATGAGTCCTTTTTAAAAGCTTGACATGACATAAATTAGACTATAACAAGCTTTTCAGAGTATAGCCGGCTAAAAGAAGAAGAGGGCACACCTACAAATTAATTAAAGAAAGCTCCTGATAAGATATTATGATCAGTCAGAGTGTGGTGAGTGCTTGGAATGCACTTTCACAGGAAATAGTTTTAGCTATCTGTGCTTTTTTCCTTGCCTGGTATATGTGGTTCACACATTCCAAGTTGCTATTTTTGTTTCCTTCTTGGTATTCAGAAGGGCAGTCAGCTGTGGATTTTCCTCGTGGCTTTCAACCCATTGCATCATTCTTCTTGTTTTCAAAGGCCCTTCCTTTCCCAAGACCATTTGCTTTCGCTTTGTTGTCAACGTATTCGTAACCACTTTTATTTTTATAGATTTGGGTGGTCAGCCCTAACCTAACCTATTATACTCTAGGTGAGTTGTCAGTTTTTAGTCTATTGCCTTCCCCAAGTCATTTCCAGCTTGGGTGACCCTGCTGAAAGCTTTTGCTTCCAATGGCTTAGCTCCGGGGATCATGGAGACATGCAAGCTCCCTAACCATTTCAAGGTAACAAACTTCAGGGAGACAAGAAACTAAACAGATATTTGTTTCCTGTCTTAATTTAGATGTAGAAAACACTACAGATATGCAAATTTTATATTGTTGTCCAAGGGGACGGCGTGGGCTAGTGGTTAAGTGACATAACTCACAACCAAAGGTGCTGGGTTCGATCCCCATCATAGCACCGGGCGTTACCCCGGGGAAGCAAACCCTCAGAAAATGCAGGAGGAAGTAGACCCTTACATAAAATGCATGCTGAAGTTGGATGCATTGGGCCGACAGGCGCAAAATAAAAACCACAGTACAATGCACACCGCCTTGGGGAATAGATAAATAAGGCGAACGCAAAAAAAAAACCAAAAAAAAAATATTGTCCTGTATTATATAATGAGCAGAACAATTGTTTGTTATTGATCTCAATCAAATAATCATTTTTTTACCAAACAGTTTACAGGCCACATAACTTCTGTTTAATTAGAACAGAATGCTCGTGTTTTCACATGTGTTTGGAGCAAGATTTTTTTTCTATTGCTGAATCATCATTTGCATAATTAACAGAGACATATCTCTGGTGCAGATGTTTTTTCTACCCCACTCATTTGTAAACACAACATTAATTTCTCCCCTGCTGAGAAGGGCTGGCAACAAGTCATTGTTTACATTTGGTCATTTGCACAGACAGGTCTAAAACTATGTTACCAGGAACCCATGTGCTGGCTACTGCCTGTCTCAGCAGGAACATTTCTATGCATAGTAAAATAGACAGACAGTTAAGGAAAGGGTTGGGCTTGTTACAAAAATGTCCCCAGCACTCCCCCATTCCAACCCATTTTTTCTGTAGGATTTCAAAAATATTTCCCCTTCCCACCTCTCCCTATTATCAGTTTGAGGATAATTTCCCCTGACATTTGTTCAGTAAGAGACCACAATGTGACCCTATTAAACTTGAAATGACCCTAAAATAATTCCACTTTGTGTCATTATATCAACACTCTTTGCACAAAATATTGAAAAGGCCTATGTTGGTTATGTTTATATTCTCTCACTCTTGTGTTTATTCTCCTTGTTGATGTCTACCAGTAGGATGTGCTGGGCTGAGAAATAAAGGATCCTGTAGTTGCCATACACTGTTCATACTCAGTTTTTTTAAACTTCAATTTTAAACAAAATATATGCTGTACTGAGGATTTTAATGCATGTCCTTGTGGTCAAAGGTGGATATCCAAATGACTTGGCCAGCCACATCTATATTATGTTAACTATGTGAATTTCCATGACTTTTTAAAATGTATATAAACATACAATACTAGTTTGACACTTTTAAAATACATTTTGTGAACATTATTCAGATGTCATTATTTTCTAAATCAGCTAGCATAACAATGTAATGATATGCAAGTTGTATACCAGATAATGATTATAGAGATGATAGTGAGGATTCCATTCATAACAATGTAAGGATATGCAAGTTGTATACCAGATAATGATTATAGAGATGATAGTGAGGATTCCATTCATAACAATGTAAGGATATGCAAGTTGTATACCAGATAATGATTATAGAGATGATAGTGAGGATTCCATTCATAACAATGTAATGATATGCAAGTTGTATACCAGATAATGATTATAGAGATGATAGTGAGGATTCCATTCATAACAATGTAATGATATGCAAGTTGTATACCAGATAATGATTATAGAGATGATAGTGAGGATTCCATTCATAACAATGTAATGATATGCAAGTTGCATACCAGATAATGATTATAGAGATGATAGTGAGGATTCCATTCATAACAATGTAATGATATGCAAGTTGTATACCAGAAAATGATTATAGAGATGATAGTGAGGATTCCATTTAACTTGTGAATGTTGCATATATCAGACTGTATTTATCCATTGCTGTTTATATTCATTTAACCCTTTCTTCTTATCATTGCAACAAAGTTTTGCACACTTTAAGTTTCTATTCTGCAGACTAATAGTAGACCTAACTACTAGTCAGTACCATTTCTTCTTCTTCTGCGTACGCAGTCAGACAGTAACCATTATTTTTTCGAAAAAAGCGGCGGTCATCCTGAGGCTCTCGCCACTGCCATAGAGCTTGTCTTGCAGTTCCACTGGTAATGGCCACATCTGCTCTCTCTGTTCCTCGTATGTCGGGCAGTTCTGCAGCAGATGTTCAGTGGTCATTTTACCAGTACCGCACGGGCATTCGTCGGTACACCCTATCTTCAATTTGTTGAATAGGTGGTACCTCAGTCTGTTGTGGCCAGTGCGAAGTCTGAAGACAACGACCTGCTCTCTTCGGTTCAACTGGTAATAGGCATCGTTTTTGGTGTAACCAGTATGTTCGGTTTCCCATTTGGTCATGTATCTGGTGTCAGTACCATTTAAGTTGGTTGTCTTTTTGCAGAAACTACTTCTGAATTCTTCACATCTGGCAAATTTTGCATGGTGCCTGTTTAATATGACTCATCTTAAACCCCAGCTAGTACTAAAGAAGGTGGTACTCAGCTCTTCTTACAGCCTTAGACAAATATAAGTAGATAGGACTGGGCTCTTTTTAAATCCCAGGACGCAGTTAAGGAGGTGGGAGGCTGGGCTCTACTTAAATTCTTAAATCATTGGACAAACATAAGAAGGTGGGGGCTGAGATTTTTTTAAATACCAGGACGCACTTAAGGAGGTCAGGATGGGCTCCTCTTTGCTATAGTACAATGAAAGACTTCTAAGAAAGTTCATTTCTATGTGAATCACAGTGTCAATCTCCACCTCATTGGCCAAGCTGCTGAAGCTCAGTCTGTTTCTGTTGTAAATGTGAGTTGGGGTCTTGGTCAGTATCTTGTACATGACCACTACCCATGTCACTCCCAGATGCTGGTATATTTCAAATTTGTCATTTATCTCAATTATTAATTTGCGTTTTTCCAAATTTTGGTTTCTCTTTGGGCTTATGATTATTTCTCAGTTCTTCCACAGATTGCACGAAGAACAAATGGGGTCTCAACTGTAAGGAGAAGTGTTCTTGTGGGCAGAATGCCAGCTGTGATCCCATCTCTGGGAAATGTCACTGTCAGCCTGGTTTCCATGGAGATAGCTGTGAGATGGGTAAGATTACATGTAATATACACACTCGTCACTCTGGTAGAAGCTGAAACAAAACATTGACAAATAGCACTTCTGGCAAGTGCTGAAAATATGATCTAGTTCAAACATTTGGGAGCCGCGTAGCGCAGTGGTTAGCGCGCTGGCTTCGCATCTGAGTGCTCCTGGGTTCATTCCCCAGTTGAGGCGGTAAGGTTTTTTTCAGACCGCAATGGCTCCCGTGTCGACCCAGCCTTAAATGGGTACCGGTTCAGTCCGGGAAGTAAAAGCGGCGAGGTAGAGGAGATGGCTACCGCCCTCATATTGCCGAGCCTTTGAAATGTGAGATCGCTAACACCTCACACCCCTACGGCAGTAATGCTATGGGATACTTTACTTTACTTTCACATCATGTAGCAGGTCCTTTGCTTCACTCTCATTTACAGCCAATCTGTAAGACTCAATCTTTGGCTAGCTCTCCTATCTCTGTAGCTGTCATCTTTGACACCTTTTTAATGTCCAGTATCCATCTTCTCCTCTGTCTGCCTCTGTCTTGCCAAGCATCATATTATCCAGTCAGGTTTTTTCTAGATCAATGCCGTGTTTGATGGGGATAAAGTATTTTAGTTTCCAAGATGTAATATAGTTTGTTAAGCAATTTTGTCCTATATCCTCTCTTTTCAGATTTTTTGTATTTTGGTTGTTGTTGCTGTTATTTTTATCACTTTCCTGTAGCAATTTAGCTTGAAGGATTCCGTTTTTTTCCACAGTGTTTATGGGGTTGCCCATGCCTCAAATCTGTATATTTCCAATGGGAAGATGCAAGTCTTTGTAATTTTTAGTTTTGTTATTTTGTTAGTGTGCTGCAATACTTTTCTCCTTTTATCTAACATCAGCATTGTCATGGCCATTCTTCTTCTTACTTAGTTTTGGTATAATCTCCAATGTTGCTTTTAATCAAGCTGAGATAATCAAGTCTTGTGACATTCTTAGCCTTTTACTTCTCTAGGATAACTTTAGGTATGGTTTTTGCCTTATCAGTGATCATCTTAGTTTTGCTAATGTTTTGGTATAGATTTGTTCATCACTGTATTTTTTAACAGACAAGGTGATCTGTTCCAGCTTTAAGACTTTCAGTTTTGTCTATCTTGTCCATTGTAACTGATTGTTCAGAGACTCTCAGTGGCTGAACTTTTCTGATTTGTTTAGTGTAACTGGCCAGTCAGAGATTCTCAGTAACTGAATCTATTGTCTTGTATAGTGTGACTGGTTGGTCAGAGACTATCAACAGCCGAACTTGTTTGTCCGTTAGCCCTAAAAGGGAAATTATTTGTGAATTGTGTTACTGGTCACTCTGAACCTCTTTGTAGTCAATTATTTGGAGGTTGACTGTCTGTGGGCCCAATGATAGCTACCCTTGTCTTTCTTGTATCATGTGACTGTTGATATTCTTATCCTTGTTCTTGCTTGTGAAGGATGACTGTTTCGAGAGCCCTAAAAGTGCTGAATGTTGTCACCTATCCAAGAGGTGTTAGACCAAGCTGTATGTCAAGTTTTTCAAAATACAACCACCTACAAGAACAAGAGGGCAAAGCTACAAATTAAATGAAGAAAGGTCAAGATTAGATATTATGAAATGTTTATTTAGCAATAGAGTGGTGAATGCTTGGAGTGCATTGCCACAGGAAGTAGTGAAGGCAGGGATAATTAATACATTTAAGAATAGATTGGATGCACATAGATCTGGGGCTGGTCTCTCGGTGGCATGATTGACTTGCATCCAGTGTTCGTACAGCGATCTCAGTCCCGCCAGGCGGAGTGAAAGCGCAGGCTCGCCTAACCAGCTCGCCCGCCTTTCCCCGGCACTGTAGCGGGACCAATTTTGAGTCGTACCTCTGGAAAGGGTGCGTTACTGTGGTCCGTATCTAGAAGCTTTATCAGTCCGTGTGGTTCGTCGAAGGCTTATAGCCAATCTCGACAGTTCGTCTCGCTTGTGGTCATTCTCTCGCAAAGAGCTTGTGACCGGCAAATGGAAAGCAGGAATCGCGCCTAAAGGCCCTGTCCTTGCCCGACCAACCGGTCGGAGAAGAGCAGGCAGGCAGGCAAAAATCGTCTCCAGTACGAGTGAAAATCATCGCCGGGGGCCGTTGGGATCCGTTCTGCACAGAGCGCTGCCATCCCTCCCCGAGCGAGCCCGGTCGGTCGGTTGGTGTGTGCCAACACTGTAAAATGACTGACAGACTGAGAGCATTTTCGTTGGGTCTAATAAGGAACGTGTGCTGGAATTAGACCCACGGAAGACAGGTCAGTTTACCCTCTTAATGAAAGAGAGTTGCTACGGTAATCCTGCTTAACCCTAGAGGAACCACAGGTTTCAGACACTTGGTCATTGACTGACTAAAAAGCCCTCCATTGATTCGTTGGGTCTAATAGTTAACGGGTGCTGGTATTAGACCCTCGGAAGACAGGTCAGTTTTACCCTACTAATGACAGGGCGTTGCTACGGTAATCCTGCTCAATTCGAGAGGAATCGCAGGTTTCAGACACTTGGTTCACGCGCTTGGCTGATAAGCCAATGGTGAGGGATTATGGCCGAACGTCTCTAAGCCGGAATCCTGCCCAAAATCTCAGCACCACTGCGATGGGAGGCTACGATATGGTTGGGACCTGGGGCTCGCGTCTCAGCCCGACCCGGTCGAGCCGCAGAAAGAGGTATATGCCATCCGCCGATCAAAGCGGGCGGGAAGCTTCTCGATATTCACCCCATACTGCGATGAGGTGTGAAACCACTAGTACAAGACTTAGTTCTCGGTCAGGGTGTTGTAAGCAGTAGAGCAGCCACCTCACTGCGAACTGTTGAGACTCAATCCTTGATCATGAGATATGTCCGCACACCAGGCGAACAACATCTCAGTGCCATGGCCAGGCTTGTCTCCTGGTTAAAGGCACTCCTGCCTCGCTCTTTACCTCTGTCTGCTATCAGTCATCCCAATGGACGCAGAAGAGATGCAGTCCAGCGGACATTGGACCTCTGCCCTATTGTGACAACCTCCCAGGTGGCGGGGAATGCTAGGCGTGCCATCACTGCAGATGAGCCGAGAAAATAAAGGGAGCAAAGAGATACCTCACTCACATGCATATGCTACGTTTCTGGCAGGACGTGACGATCCTGGTACACAGACACACTGGACTGCCTCTCTTCCGGGATAGTACAAACTAGTACATAGTCCATCATATCATATCATTGCCACACCCTATAGACACGAGGGGGGAAGACTCGATAGTCCTGCAAGACAACTTCCCTAAGTGAGACAACTCTGACAAAAAACAACTGCTGCCTTGCAGATAGACTGGAGACAGCCAAAGTCTAAGGAGGGCATCCCTACAGAAACGCCTGTTGAAATCGGATGCACTGGGCCACAGGCTTAACGAAACAGTGCAACGTATATCGCTGTATGATGACGGTTCAACCTATCATAAAAAAGTGTGGCACTCATCCTGTGGAGTCCCGCCAGGCAGCGAGAGTGCCGGGCATCACGCCTCGAAGGGGCCTGCCCAATGCTACTGATGGTCACCCACCCATGTGCTGTGGAGTCAAGGCACAAGGTGTTGGGGCAAAAACTATTGACCAAAAACACAAGACCCTCAGAATACTACAGTGGAATGTGGAGGGAGTCATTAAAAAAAAGCTTTCCCTAACACATCACTTGCATGAAGGTAAGATTGACGTGGCATGTATCCAAGAAACGCACCTCAACAACAACCACAAATTCTCAATCAGAGGATACCAGACCTTCCGTCTTGATAGAGAAGGTCACAAAGGAGGGGTTCTGACACTGACTCGTAACTGTATACCGAGTAGCGCGGTAGCTGTCAATCACACCGGACAAGCAGAAATTGTAGGAGTCGACATAATGACCCAAGAAACGAAGATCCGCATCTTCAACCTGTACGGCCCACCAAACAAAGACCTGTTGCTCTCGAATATGGAAGTCAAGGACTCCAGCTGCATAGTAGTTGGAGACTTCAACAGTCACTTGGAGAGATGGGGATACTCGGACACAGTCAACAGAGGTGATGAAGTGGTAGACTGGGAGATAGACGCAAATCTCTATCTTATCAATAGGCCGGAGGATAGCCCTAGCTTCTATTCTAGAACATGGCATACCACCTCTACTCCAGACTTGGCCTTTTCCACGGTGGATATTCACCACAAAATAGACCGCCAGGTGCTCAACCAATTGGCAGGTAGCGACCACAGGCCTATTAGGCTAGAAGTTGATATGGAAGTAGGCCCACAGGAAACAAAACCCCTTCCACGTTGGAACTATAAACGAGCTGACTGGGACAGATTTGCAATCCTGACAGATGGGCTGTACGAAACCATCAACACACGGAATAACAACATGAAACCCATGGTGGAAAGCCTAAGCAAAGCAATAATGCAGGCAGCCACCGAAACCATCATAAGAGGGGCAAGGAAAAACTACAAGCCTTATTGGAATGATGAGTTGCAGAAAGCGGAAGACGAAGTCACAAATGCTAGGTACATGGCAGAGCGAGAACAATCTATGGAGGCAAATATCCCCCTCAAGGCCATCACGGCGAAATACACTTTAAACCAAATAACAAGAGACAGCTGGAAAAATCAAACAGAAAGCTTCAATTTAGACAAAAACGGGAACAAACTATGGAAGTTAGTCAGAGCCATAAACGACGAAACTCCATCAAACAAACAAATTACCATCAGGCAGGGCGACAACATGCTCACTGGAAAAAAGGCAGCAAACGCCTTTATAGAACATTATGCCAGAGCAAACCACATTGATGTTCCTACAAATAGGCACACAGACATTAAGGAAGAAAAAAAGAGGCACGACAACATCAATATGGTACCAGAGGAGCACATGATGGCAAAACTAACAATGAATGAAATGGAAGAGGCCATGAAATGAAATGGTGATGGGGCTGGGCCAAACAGCAAACAGAAAGTTACTATCAGTCCTGAACCAAAGCTGGAAAAGGGGAATTGTACCTCAGGCATGGAAAGACGCTGTACTTATACCAGTACCAAAGAAAGAAAAAGATAGAGCAGATCCAAATGGATACAGACCCATCAGTCTGCTGAGCTGTGTAGGAAAACTGATGGAGCATATGATAAAGACCAGACTGATGTGGCATCTGGAAGAAAAACACAAACTAATTCCACAGCAAGCAGGCTTTACACAGCACACATCCACTGAGGATCAGATCACTCTCATAGCACGGGAAATAGAGAATGTTTACCAGGAGAAAAAACACACAGAAGCGGTTTGGGTGGACTTAGAAAAGGCATTTGATAAGGTCTGGAAAGAGGGACTTAAAGTCAAGCTACGAAGAAGTGAAGTTTGTGGGAAAATGTACAGCCACTACCTCAAAAACAGAACAGCCAGAGTTCAAGTTCAAGGGCAGATGAGCAAAAAGGTGACACTTGAGCAGGGAGTACCCCAAGGAGGAGTACTGTCACCCACACTCTTCCTGGTGTATATAAATAACATCGCAGAGAATACACCAAGAAGAGTCCACAGCTCCATGTTTGCAGACGATCTGGCTATGTGGACCTCTGAAAAGAATCTCACCATAGCAAGTAATCGGATGCAGCAGGCCCTAACATCGTTGGAGGAGAGAGTTATAACAGGAGGCATGAAGTCAACGCCAATTGTAGAACTGGAAAAGATTACAAATCTGCAATCTATGACCGACAGAAGAGACTGCAAAGCCCATCAGTAAGCAGAAAAACTCAGAAGACTGACTGACCATCCAATGCATAAGAGACTAAATCATTTTGGAAATGGGAAACTAAAGCGGAGAAACTTTGCAGAAATAGCCAAAGCAAAGATGAACGAAGACCCTATGATCGCATTAACAACACCAAAGCCCATCCCTACTGTACGCAAACCTACCTGGAGGCAGCATATATTTCCAGAGGTGGCAGAAAATATACCAGGTATTGGAAAAAAGAACAGCCAGACTGAAAAAGAAAGAAGAGACATAACCCTGAGGTACATAACAAAAAACTACCCAAGCATGGACTGGACCCATGCATACACCAAAGGCTCTGTAACAAACACAACACAGAACGGAGGGGCAGGGGTATTCCTGAGCCTACAAAATCGTAGAAAAACAACACTATCAGTGGCAACTGGAAAATACTCAAGCGATTTCAGAGCGGAGGCAGAGGCACTGAGGGCTGCAGTAGAAGAAATGGTGACATGCAAAAGAAATGAAAGCCATATAGTCCTGCTTACAGATGCCCTGACTGTAGTCACAGCACTAAAAAGCCAGAAAAATACTGAACTCAGTGATTTAAGAGCAGTACTCTGTCAACTATGCCAGCAGTCCGCACCAAAAAGAGTAGTGGTACAGTGGGTTCCATCCCACTGTAACATCCAAGGCATCGAGGAGGCAGACAGACTGGCAAAAGAAGGTGCAGGACTACCACAACCAGATACTAGCATGACATACGAAGAGCCAAAAAGGCTTATTAGAGATAGACACATGAACAAATTGGAAACAGAACATACTGGCTACACAAAAAACGATGCCTATTACCAGTTGAACAGAAGAGAGCAGGTCATGGCCTTCAGACTTAGCACTGGCCACAATAGACCTATTCAATAAATTGAAGATAGGTGGCCCTGACGAATGCATGTGCGGTACTGGGAAAATGACCACTGAACATCTGCTGCAAAACTGCTCGACATACAAGGATCAGAGAAAGCAGATGTGGCCATTACCAGTGGCAACACTAGACAAGCTCTATGGCAGTGTCGACAGCCTCAGGATGACCGCTGCTTTTTTCGAAAAAATAAAGGTTGACGTCTGACAGCGTACGAAGAAGAAGAAGAAGGATGCACATAGCTTTTAGTGCAAGGAAATCTAAACGAAACTGGTTGTATACAGACTCTGCAGAGTCTTCTAAACCAGTATAAAGACGTTAAGTTAAGTTAAGTCTCCTCTTCGACGTGCTGTTATTGGGAAAGTGGACCTGTTGTTATCTCTGTCACACAAATAATCATCACAGAAACACTTGGAGCATAGTCATACAGTAAACATCCACACATGCAATATATGAATGCTTCTAAAGAGCAAGAGCCAGTCTACTAAAAACATATTTACCACTTAATATTTAACTATAACTATTATCTATTAAAATATGACAAGGGCTCTGGCATCATGAAAATTAAAATGATATGGTCGAGCCAGTTTCACAGTGATAAGCTATAGGAACTTAGCTATTAGTATATTTATTTGTAACTATATATGCGTTAGCCATCAGACCTCTACATCAATGGCTTAGACAGACTTTTTTAGTGTCTTATCTCTAAGAGACACAATGCACTGCACTGTATTCTGCCTCAGGGGTCTCATCAGTACATATATCTTCATCATTCATTTGTTGGGGATGGCTTCCATAGCATTTGTCTGTCTTCAGCCCACCTGCAAACACTTCAGGATCAATGCATGGGCTATGGGAACTGCAGACCAGCGGCCACTGTCAGCTAGACAACTGCTAAAGATAAATCAATTAATATTTGTGTAAGTATCATTTAAAAATAAAAACTGATTCTGATAATATTACTGGGAGCCTCATCTATAGGCTATGTAGCCCAGGGTCTGTAAAAGCAAAAATCTGCTTCTGCTTGCAAAAAAGTATTTGTTTGGTGTCAGATGGGGCTCTTGTAGGAAATTTATCATACTGAACAATTGAATTGTTCCTACCTGGGCATTGTTTGATGTTATCTCCTCAAATATGAAAAGAACCAGACAGCCTAAAAGCACTATATCAATAATGGCAACCCTGCATATTTTAGATCAGCTACTGTTATATATTCTATTAGCATATTTTTATTTAAATGAGTCGTTGGACTCAAGACTGATTTGCCCTTGACATGCAAAAAGCCTTATATGGACAGACACTTAGTTACACATGCTTACACCACAAATGTATGACATTTGCTCTTCCTTACAGAATGTCCACCTGGCCGTTACGGGCCTGGCTGTGTGTACTTCTGTGCCTGTGACAATCAGGGTTCATGTGACATCATAACTGGGGCGTGTAGCTGTCTGGAAGGATGGCTGGGTGCTAAGTGTCAGACCATGCAGAGTGAGTACACAACATTCATCTTTCGACTTACCAAAGTGAGTATACAACATTAATCTTTTGGGCTTCTAGACTGGATATACAACATTCATCTTTCTTGCTTCTAGAGTTAGTATACAACATTAATCTTTTTGGATTCTAGAGTAAGTATGCAACATTCATCTTTTTTAATTTTGGGGGACTTCATGGGGAAAAGATTAAAGTCATAACCCAAACTTGCAAGGTTCAGATTCTTGTAAAAGCATGTCATAACCAAATGGATTTTAAACTACTACAAAATGCATGCTGAAGTCAGACACACCTGGTTATTAGATGCAAAACACAATGCAACACAACACTAACACTGCCTGAGGAGAAAAGATGAATGCAAACAGAACACAAATGTCTAAGTTCTTCCTTTCTTGAATAGTGCTTCTTCCTTTCTTAAATCTTGCTTTTCCCTTTCTTAAATCCTGCTTCTTCTTTTCTTTCATTTTCCTGTCTTTTTATTTCTTTTGTTATTTCTTTTTCCTCCCCTAATTTTTATTCTTTCTTTCCTTTTTTTCTTTCATGTCTTCTTTGTTTTTCTAAATCATTAATAATAATTATGTCTTTGGAAATTAGTTAGTGTATTTAAACTGACCCAAATAGCATAGTGACAAAGAGTCAGTTATGTGTTAAGTTAAAATCTTTATACTGGTTTAGAGGTCTCTGCAGAGCCTCTACCAATATCTATTGTCACCTCTACCAATATCTAATGCCCCCTCTACAAATATCTAATTTCACCTCTACCAATATATAATGCTCAATTACTCATGTCCTCTTTGAACCTCAACATGACCAGTACAGTAGATTCCCAAATGTCCTCTATGAACCTCAACCGGACCAGTACAGTAGATTCACACATGTGCTCCAAAAACTTCAACATGACCAGTACAGTAGATTCACACATGTCCTCTCTATGAACCTCAACATGACCAGTACAGTAGATTCACACATGTCCTCCAAGAACCTCAACATGACCAGTACAGTAGATTCACACATGTCCTCTCTATGAACCTCAACATGACCAGTACAGTAGATTCACACATGTCCTCCAAGAACCTCCACATGACCAGTACAGTAGATTCACACATGTCCTGTATTAATCTCAACATGGCCAGTACAGCAGTTCACACAAGCCCTTAATGTGTATGTTATCCATGCATACAATATACATCCCTTCCGTACTCTCTGATGCATTTACTGTGAGCTCAGCATGATTTCTGTCTCGATGGAAGAGACCCCCAAATAACACACCCAGAGCTGAAGTAGCTACATTAATTTTGATTAATCTCATATTGGAGGTTGTTGCCTTGTATTCTCAATTCTTATTGGCAGCCACTTTGCCTTTAACTCTAACAGAACAACCCCAAACTAAAATCTCATATCCTGGCACAGAGACATTACTATGTACAACCTGCATCTTCATACTCCTAGCAGCATTTCTTCTGTTGTTGTCCATCTTTCACGTCAATAATATTAGGTTATCTCCCCACGATTGCTGTCTGCCTGCCCCTTTTTCAGTATTATCAGAAAGAACGATGAGTAATTATGGTCAAGTGAAACATACTGATTAAGGTCTAACATGACATCCCTGTTCATGTTCCTGGAAACAGGTGTAGTCCCCAAATGTTTTGATTTTACTGAGGTGCCCCACATTTCACTACAGCCAGGAGGACCCTAGTCCACCTTCTCAAGTTTGAAGTATACCTTGAGATTTAAGAGGATTTGCTGTAAGCCACTAGAACATAAACATCGTCAAGAGTGAACTGAGCGCAACTAACATCAAACAACAACCCATTATCATAACATGCTCTAAATATTATCTTCTCATGACATTAAAAAAAACCAGGATATCCATAACCAATGATTTACAAAATAATCAGCGACCGTTAAACCTGGTAGCGTATTTCAGAACAGCAACAAACTTCCTCCACTTTGTTCAGTCTGTGGCATCCTTTGAATGGTGTTCTTACTCTTGTGGTTCATTATAATTATTTCGGTTTAAAGCTGTCTTAGGTCCACTTCACTCCCATCTTTCCTCCGTATTTCATACTATGCTGGTTCTTGTATCGAGGATTCTTCTGAGGGCATGGCCAGTTGTGATCATGTCGACCTGAGGGCATGGCCAGTCCTATTTAAACTTTGACCTGAGGGCATAGTCAATCCTATTCAAACTTTAACCTGAGGACATAGTCAATCATATTCAAACTTTGACCTGAGGACATAGTCAATCATATTCAAACTTTTACCTGAGGACATAGTCAATCATATTCAAACTTTGACCTGAGGACATAGTCAATTATATTCAAACTTTGACCTGAGGGCATAGTCAATCCTATTCAAACTTTAACCTGAGGACATAGTCAATCATATTCAAACTTTGACCTGAGGACATAGTCAATCATATTCAAACTTTTACCTGAGGACATAGTCAATCATATTCAAACATTAACATGAAGACATGATCCATGCTATTCAAAAGTTAACCTCTTATGATGGTATTCAAATCTACTTGATTGCTCATGGTAACCAGTTTTGATTGACTACTGTAAAACTTCAAACATTAACATGAAGACATGATCAATGCTATTTAAAAGTTAACCTCTTGATGGTGTTCAAATCTACTTAACTTAACCTAACTTAACGTCTTTATACTGGTTTAGAAGACCCTGCAGAGTCTGTATACAACCAGTTACATTTACGTCACCTTGCTCTAAAAGATATGCGCATCCAATCTATTCTTAAATCCATTAACTGTCCCTGCCTCCACTACCTCCCCTGGCAATGCATTCCAAGCAGACACCACTCTCTGACTAAAAAAATATTTCCTAATATCTAATCTGGGCCTCTCTTTAGTCAGCTTGTAGCTATGCCCTCGTGTTATTGTGGGTGGCTGTATTTTTAAAAACTTGTTATAGTCTAATTTATCCATTCCTCTGATCATCTTATAAACCTGTATTAAGTCACCACGAATTCTTCTCTCTTCGAGGTACTGTAGGCCAGTTTTTCTGAGCCGTTCCTCATAACTGTAATTCTGGAATCCCATTATCATCTTTGTCGCTCTATTTTGTATTCTTTCCAGCATGTTTATATCCCCTCTATGATAAGGACTCCACACCTGTACACAGCACTCCAATCTAGGTCTAACTAAAGCTTCATACAGTTTGACGATCACTTCCTTGCTCCTATGTTTAATATTTGTTTTTATCATACCTAACATTGCATTTGCCTTTTTCACTGCTACCTTAACTTGCTCACTCACCTTTCCTGTATGATCTATTATAACCCCTAGGTCCCTTTCCTTATCTATCTTTCTAATATTGTTTTCTCCCATTCTGTAATTATGTTCCATATTGGATCTACCCATGTGGATGACTGTACATTTATCTACATTAAACTCCATTTGCCAGCTTACAGACCATTCTAGAATTTTATCTAAATCCGACATCAATATATCCCCTTCCGCTTTAGATGAGACACCACTGCATAGTTTTGTGTCATCAGCAAATTTTGCAATCATGGATCCCATATCAATGTCCAAATCATTTATATATATCAAGAACAAAATTGGTCCCAAAACCGAGCCCTGTGGCACACCACTTTTCACTTCACACCACTCAGAGTACTCCTTATTTATGCCCACCCTCTGCCTTCTTCCTGTTAACCAATTTTCAATCCATTTGGCAACTTCCCCACCTATTCCATGTGATTTTAACTTTCGAAATAATCTTTGATGAGGTACTCTATCAAAGGCCTTTGCAAAGTCTAGATAAATAACATCCACTGGCTCCCCTTTATCTATGATTTTAGTAACCTCCTCCATGAATTCTAATAGATTTGTTAAGCATGATCTCCCTCTAGTAAACCCATGCTGACTATTTCTAATTAGATTAAATTTGTCTAAATGCATTTCAATGTTTTCTTTGATTATTGACTCTTAACAATTTACAGACTATGCCCGTTAAACTCACTGGTCTATAATTTGCTGGATCTGATTTTTTGCCTTTTTTGAATAAGGGGATCACTCCTGCATCTTTCCAATCCTGTGGAACAATCCCTTTTGTAAGTGATTGAGAACATAATATAGCCAATGGTTTTGCTAGTTGGTCTCTAATTTCATACAGCAATTTTGGATGAATACTATCTTGACCTGGACATTTATTCACTTTCAACCCCTCCAATTTTTAAAAAACCATTTCCTCTGTAATACAGATTGATCTTAATCCCGCTGTATCCATGTCTCTTTGAAAAATATCTATAGGCTCTGGGATCTTGGAGCAGTCCTCTTTTTGTGTAGACTGTGCCAAAGTACTGATTGAGCAGATTAGCTGCCTCCCTATTCTCACTTATTATTTTCCCTGTACTGTCTATGAGAGGGCCTACTTTGTCTTTCGTTCTTTGTTTATTTCTAACATAAGAGAAGAAGCTTTTACTGTCAGTCTTGATCCTCTGAGCAAATTTTTTTTCAAAGTCTATTTTTGCTGTTTTATTCGCTTTCTCCAAATATTTTACATATGTTTATTTTGATTTACCTGCCTCTATATATTTTTCCATGCTTTATTTTTCGCTCTTCTACATTTCACTACAAATCTAGTTATCCACTTTTTACGTTTGGGGTTTGTGATTGCTCATGATAACCAGTTTTGATTGATTACTGTAAAACTTCAAATAACTAGGCTATTTACATTATTTTAGAGGGATATAGATTATTTGAACCAAATGATTGACACAATATTTAGCAGATTAGCAAGAGTGTCCTCCCATCTGTTGAAGCTGACCCTCCTGTCTCTATATCTAATCTGTGTATTCAATTAGGCACAACAAATGACTTATGCCAGATATCAACATGTTGTAAACTCAGTTCGGCCTTTGGCCGTAGCGTATAAATTTGAATAAAAGCATTATTCAGACTATCTCTCCATCTCATTGGTGGTCGTCTGAATTGGAACTTAAAGTGACGTCACAATTCATGGCCATCTATTGTCAGACATAACCACCATATGCACGACCTACCTGCATTTTCTTAACAATGTTGTATCTACGATGTCATTGAAGGCGGTTCAACACCAGGTGCCTGCCACTAATATTGTGCTATATTCAACTTAATTCACATAACTTAATCTTTAATAAATAGACATAGATCGTTTAGAAAGTATCAGAAGTTGAAACATTTTTTGTCCACAGTTCCCACAGATTCAAGGAGAAGTGACATTCCCTGGGCTGTAAATTACAGCTAACTCTGCCAACATCACGGGAATATGTGTCGTTACCAGTTGTTGCCTTGATATGCTGCGTGTCATCTGTCACTAGGAGTAAATATGTGACTGAAATCTTCAAAGATAGTGAAGACCATTGTGGGAACAGAGACTAGGGTAGTTGTCCAGGTCCTTGGGGAAAAGACATTATTAACAATTATGTAGCCTGTGTGATTCAGGATGTTTGTGTGTGTGACATAGATAAAAATATGTCCACTGCCATACTGAGAGCATGTTGTAAGAGATGACTATCAGCGTGGTCTAACCCCTCTCAGGTAGAAGATTCTCTGTGTGTGACATAGAAGATAATCTGGCCACTGCCACACTGACAGTATGTTGTAAGACGCGACAAATGTTAGGTCTAACTCCGCTGGGGTAGAAGATTCTCTTTGTGTGATATAGAAGATAATCTGGAAACTGCAGACCACACTGAGAGTATGTTGTAAGAGATGACTAGCAGCGTGGTCTAACCCGTCTCGGGTAGAAGATTATCTGTGTGTGATATAGAAGATAATATGGAAGGGGAAAAATGGGAATAACTCAACAGACCTGGGAACCATATAAAGATGTGTCAGGATTCACTTTCGTAGTGTAGGTACTCTTTCTAAAACATTCTTTAAGCCGATACCTGCTGTTTCACATTCGATGGACTTGTGACTTGTACGGATCACCAAATGTGCATAGCAAAAAGGTGGAGAGTCGTCTACTCTTAGAATACTTGGAAACCTGGTATTCAGACAGATGTATGCCTGCTGCCAGGTAGTCGAAGGGTATCTGCAGTAGGTTGTTTTCCTACTTTTACTTCCTGCTGCTAACTAAGTGAATTCAGGTAAGTCAGCAGTTTCATTAAATACAAACAAGGCAATGTGCTTACAACTGCTGTGGAGAAGATGCAGAGAATTATTTTGAAGAGCTTCTGAATAGACCACATATGGCAGAACCCCTAAGCATAGAGCCAGCAGAAACAGATCTACCTGTCAACTGCAATAGACATGATACCAGCAAGATTAAAAATGTAATATTCCGACTGAAAAACCATTGACTCTGATGATATCTCAGGGGAGGTGATTAATGCAGACATAGATATATCTGCGGAAGTATTTTACACTTTGCAGGGTCACACGTGGAAATCAGAAAAAAGAAATACCCGCGGATTGAAGAGAAAGTTATGTGGTAAAATTGCCAAAGAATGGCGACCAACTACAGGGAAATAATGATATTGTCGGTGACAGGGAAGATCTTGACAAAAATGACCTGGATAGATTGAAGTAGGCAATTGAAAGTCATCTTATAGATGAGCATGCAAGTTTTTACAGGAATAGATCCTGTACCAACCAGATAGTAACATTGTCACGACAAGTTAGACTGGGAGTCGAGATGGAAACTACTGCGCCACTATGGGGTGTCTCAGAAACTGTCTACAATGATTCCAACGACTTAAGACAACATGCATGTTAGGGTGGTACACAGATGTGAGTTGTCCCAGTTGCGTTTAGTTCAAGTGCCATCTCCGCATCGAAGGTCGGCTGCAATGGATCTCCAGTGCACTTTATCTCTTGCCGTAATTGTGAAATCTGACAAGCGTTTTGCAGTCCATCTCCTGATGTTATCCACCCATTTAAAACGCGGTCTGTCTCTTGAACAACTGGTTGTCTCAGCTGTTCGGGACAAAGCCGGGAGGGAGTGTGACATGGATGCTTCACGTCCCATACATTTGGTCACTGTTGTCAGTTTCTAGGGGGATCGGGGGGGGGGGGGGCCTTGGACCTTGTCCATGATTTGAACTATCTGTCCCAGAGCCAAGATCAAATATAGAGTAAGATGAATACGCTCAAAATATGGTCCCAGTCTGACAGCGGCTCTTGAGCAAAGAATTTGTGCAATGGAGATGAGATATCTGCGTCAAATTCTATGCTATTCGTATCTAGACTACGTCACGAATACGGCAGTTCGAGACACCGTTACGAGAGAGGTCGGCCAATATAAGGACCTATTGACTATGGTAAAAGCACGCAAGCTCACATGGTATGGGCATGTTTGAAGATCATCTGGGTTGACCAAAACGGTCCTGCAAGGTAGTGTGCATGGGTAGCGTAAGAGAGGGAGGCAGAAAAAGAGATGGGAAGACAACACCAGAGAGTGGACAGGAATGTCCGTAGCTAGAACAAATATCGTGGTACAAAACCGAGTGGGGTGGCGGGAACTGGTCCAACAATCTGCAGTAGTGGTGCCTGGAGTGGCGGGAACTGGTCCAACAATCTGCAGTAGTGGTGCCCCAATGACCTTTCAGGTTACGGGACTGATGATGACGATGGTTCCAGACGTTAAGGCTACAGGTCCACGGAATTAAGACTAAGATTATGAGAATACACACAGGGTGAGAATGTTCCGACTGTGTTGGTCAAGACGCTCGTCTAAGATGTGGATTCGCCCCTTTATCTGGACAGCAACGTGGACAAAATGGGGAGGGGGAGGAGGGACGCACACAGAATGACATCCTCTTAAGAATCCAGAACGTACGGGAAGCCTTTACTATTTTTGATAAACTTTGGTGATTCCAAAAAATCAGGTCCGTGACGAAGAGCAGGACTCTCAACTCCAATGTCAAATCGGTTTTGCACTACAGTTCGGCGTGACAGACAAAAGAGAAGTTGACAAGCAGGGTGCAGAGGTTCGTGAACGCCTGTCAGCGCAGAATCTTGCGTTTGAAGTGATATGATTTGGTCACAAATGTCGACCTGTGGTACAGGTCAAACAACTGTCAGTGGGGCAAAAGGTGAAGAAGAGACGATGAGGATGGGGTAGGTTATACCTTGAGGAGGGAGACTGGTGGCATTAATGGGCCGTGTCTGCACTGGAATCCTGTGGGAAAGAGGAAGACAAGGTAACCGCGAGGACAATTTTCTAGATGTCTAATACACACTCTGCAGGCATTTCGCCATTGTGAATGGCATTCAAGCAAAACTCATACCTCTTCTTCCTCAGAAAAGGCTACACTGAAATAATAATAGTAGTAGTAGTGGTGGTGGTGGTGGTAGTAGTAGTAGTAATATTAGTAGCAGCAGTAGTAGTAGTAGTAGAATCAATAGTAGTAGTAATATCTATGAGAGCATTACAATTACTGACACATTTGATGGTTTGTCATTGACCATGTTGAACCGGATGTATTTCTAGCATAATGTATGCGATTACATAAGCCAATTAGTGCTTTCAGAAATACGTGGAAAAAATTGGACATAATCTCAAACTGACAATAATTTAAAATATATTTTTTCATCAATTTATATCTCAAAATTGCCGAGACATATTATTTTAAAGATAGCCACGTATCTCTGAACTGATTATAACAGTGAACTTGAAGGTATTCAAAAATACCAGCAGATTTAACAGTCACATGTGAAAAAGTGTGCATGGCCTGGCATCCTCATGAAAAATGAATTGCGACATTATCCATCATTACAAGAGAGCACATGCGCATTTTATTAAGACTCCTTGTATTGAGCCACTGTAACCTGCCACCAAAGAAAGCCATTAAGAGTATCTAACTCAAGTACAAACAGCGTTCGTAACAATAACATGACTAGTTAATATTGGTTGATAAATATACTTTAATTGTTAATGTTCTTGCTGCCTCTATTCCAATTTCTGGAGTACGATCGGGAGAATTATACGATTGAAGAATAAAGGCCGTTTATCATTGCAGTCACAGTGGACAAAATGTTTTTAGAGTTCAATATTTAAAATAACACCTTCACTTAGTGAATCCAGGGGCACGTATGTAGGGAGATATGAATAGGACAATGTACTCCTATGGATGTGATAAAAGAAAACTAAAGAAGGATGTGCATATGTTTAGCAATTTCATCATGTGAAATAAATTGGTGCAGATACCATAACTACAAGAGCACAAAGTGAGCTTTGGCGCTGACGTCTTTAATGGAGACTTCTGTAGTGTTTCTTTGCTGTTTTGTCGGGAGTGAAGAACAAGCAGAAGAAGAAGAAGATGAAGAAGAAGAAATCTAGGTAAATTTTAAAGCTCGGTCAGGACACGGATATGATACAACACTC
This sequence comes from Ariolimax columbianus, assembly GCA_036924085.1. Classification (NCBI taxonomy): domain Eukaryota; kingdom Metazoa; phylum Mollusca; class Gastropoda; order Stylommatophora; family Arionidae; genus Ariolimax; species Ariolimax columbianus. The sequence continues at coordinate 97,163,800 of JAVGWX010000005.1, read as the reverse complement.
TTCTCTACTTGTTACATATCCTTTTAATGTATATCCTATTGTATCATGTATCATTCAATCTGAATAAATATTCATACGAGGAGTATCCTTCTGTATCATGTATCATTCTGTCTGAATAAATATTCCATTGATGAGTATCATGTGTGTGCAGTAAAACTCTAGGTCAATGGTGACCTACAAAGCAGAACATCTTAAATTGCACTGGGATACAGGAATTATGGTATCCAATCAGCCAGATAAGTGTGTGATGCCAGATAGCCAAAAGCTTTCCTGTTGTTCTACAAATTCAACGTGTCGGTCCTTAAAAGGCCTTGTCGGTCCTTATAAGGTCTTGTTGAGGGCTTAAAAGTTTTTGTCGATTCTTAGAAAGTCTTATCGGTCCTGAGAAGGTATTGTCGGTCCTAAGAAGGTCTTGGCAGTCCTTAGAAGGTCTTGTCGGTCGTTATAAGGTCTTGTACGTCTTTAGAAGGTCTTTTACGTCTTTGTAAGGTCTTATCGGTCCTTAGAAGGTCTTGTCAGTCCTTAAAACGTCTTGTCAGTCCTTGAAAGGTTTTGTGCGTCTTTAGAAGGTATTGTAGGTCCTTAGAAGGTGCAGTCCTGCGTTTTTCCTGGTTTAAGTTTTGGACTTTCATTTAGCTATTAGTAGTACATTTGTGTGTATCCTTCGGTCTATTTACTTGGCTTAGGGAAGGTGCAGGTTTAGGGTCGCCGGCCACCAGACTTTATTTTACTGACATGTACCCTACCCAGAAGTATAAGAACTGCACTCTACCTTTAGTGGAGCTGGTAGCCATTCAGCTGCCATTGTATGAGGGCTTGCTGCTGCACGTTTCCCAACATCACCTCTAGAAGATATGTCAATATCCATTGTATCAATGTGTGAGGGATTGCTGCTGGGCCTTCCCAACATCGCCTCTAGGAGATATGTAAACATCCATTGTATCAATGTGTGAGGGCTTGCTGCTGGGCCTTCCCAACATCACCTGTAGGAGATATGTCGACATCCATTGTATCAATGTGTGAGAGCTTGCTGCTGGGCCTTCTCAACATCACCTGTAGGAGATGTGTCAATATTGATGACGTTAACTCTTGTAATTTACATAAAACGAGGGATCGTTGTGGAATTGATGTTTCGAACTTTAATGGTCATTGGCAAGGGCAGGATACAATGGAAACTACAGTCCCGAAAGTCTCTCTTAGATTATATTTCATCTACTTTGCTTTCTTCAACCTCCTCTCACCGGGAGAGAAAGTTGTCCACTCTGTTATTTCTGCGCGATATACGAGCTATTGTTTCTAGAGCTATCGTGTATTATTGTATCCCATATGGGATATTGTTTCTACAGTTTTCTTGTATTATAATATCATATATGGAGGGTATTGTTTATATTCCATTGGCTAGACCCAAGCGTCTCCTGAGCACAAAACGTCGCCCAGAACAGTCTAGCGCCACTCAGGGTCGTTCTACGGCCGACGCTATCCTTGCTGGGTGCATCCTTGTTGAACTGCGCTGCGCCTTCAATCGCCCATTCTGCGCTGAATACATGGACTAGAAGTCCGCATTCAACTCGGTCGATCGGTTGATGTTATGGAAAGCCATGAATGGAATAGGCACCACGACCCTCCTGTTAAGCGGATCCAGGAGCTACATAAGAACACCGGCGCCTGAATTCGACTGGGTGACTCTCTCTCGGACAGATTCCCCACGACGTCGGGTGTCGGGCTGTGTTCTTTCCCCCGATCTATTCTGCTGGCCGTCGAATGGCTTCTTGACCGCCTCAGCGCGCGTCGAGAGTGTATCGATATCGACCAGGCAATCGTCACTAATCTCGTTTACACGAACGACATTGTTCTGTTCGACACAGATCGACGATCGGACTAGCTGTGCCTGCTATGCATGATCTCCGACGTATAGGGTAACGGCAAGATCTCCCTTGAAACAAAACAATTGCATATACCAGTTCTGCGTGGTTCTAGTTCTGTATTACGACTCAGAAACCTGGACATTGCTGAAACTTGACATGTCTAGACTGGAGGCCTTCCACATGCGCAACCAGCAGGCCTCCACCCAATCTTAGAAACACGTGACCACCGACGAGTTTCATTTTTCGGTAACATCGAATGGCTGGACCAGGAAACCCCGACCAACAGGATACTCCATTGGTCGGTTTTCAGCGCCAAAAGCATTCCCTCGACAGGCTGGAAGCGCATAAATCTCTGTATCTGCACAGAATGGCTCCGGCAGATATCAACCTTCACCTTCGTTCTGGGAGATGCCTGGAACCATGCCGCAGCAGTGGGGTCATGGATGTGGCCGATCACTCAACTGGAGGGGGGGGGGGGGGGAGAATTGTATTGCATCTAGAGCTATCTTGTATTATTGTATCCTGTTTGGGACTGAGTATTGACTCTATAGTTTTCTGTTTTCTTGTACTATTGTATCCTGTTTGGGACTGAGTATTGACTCTATAGATTTTTGTTTTCTTGTACTATTGTATCATATTTTGATGGGGATTGGGGGGGGGGGGGGGGGGTTTATTTCTATAGTGTTTTTAAAAAAATGACAGTACCATATATGGGGATATTGTTTCTACAGTTTTCTTCCATTATTGATTGTATCATTTATGGCTGGTATTGTTTTTAGAGCTTTTTGTATCGATGTTTCGTATAGGAGGGTATCGCACGCAGCAATCTACAGGGACGGTATTGGTGACTCTGTTGGGATGAACGAGGCGTTATTTTAGAACGCAACATGCCCAGGGAGAACACTGTCCCCAGAGGCACGTATACAGATCTTCTCAGGAATCATCTTCTACCCACAATTACATCCCAAGGATGTGGACTTCCGAGTAAAGGTATCCTTTTCCAACATAACAATGCTCGACCCCATACTGCCCGTGGAACAATGGAGGACCTCTGCTTTCAGTGTCTACCACATACGCCGTACTCACCAGACATAGCCCCAAGTGATTTCCACGTCTTTTTACCATTAAAAAAGAACGGAGTAAAGACGTTCAGGTCCGATGAAGAGGTTTAGCAGGTGGTGTATAAGTGGTTACAATCCGGGCCACGATAATTTTTTTCTGCAGAAGCCCATTCACTTTATAGGCGCTGGCATGCTTGTATCGAACGCAATGGTTGTGTTTCACTTTTTCAGAATAAATTTACCAAAAGAATGTATTTAAGGTTTTCATTTGAAGCCTCTTCGTATATATATATATATATATATATATATATATATATATATATATATATATATATATATATATATATATATATATATATGTGTCTGTGATTTAGCTTGTGTATGTAGGGGGGGGGGGGAGGTTATGATAATGATTAAGATTGTGTGTGTGTTAATGATTGAGCTTGTATGTGTGTGTGTGTGTGTGTTAATCATTGAGCTTGTATGTGTGTGTGTGTGTTAATCATTGAGCTTGTGAGTGTGCCTGTTTTGGTGTGCAGTTTTGTCTCTCTGTTCTGTTAAGACTTGACGTCTGCACTTTGCACAGACCAATAGTTTCTTGGTTTCTCCCAGCAAATAAAAAAGTGTGTAGATAGTTCATGTAGCTCGCTGGTTGTACACACTCCAGTTTCGTCTTCTTTGCCCCCCTTCTCTATCTGTCTCTCTCTCTCTCTGTCTGTCTCTCTCTCTTTGCTAGAACCCACATGATTATAAACATCAAAATGTCACCTCTGTGCATTGCCAATGTTCACACTACGGGTGCCCCTGTGGCCAGGATGTCAGCTACCTCGTTCCCAGCATTGCCAGAACAGGTGATCCACACATGATCCCGGACCAACGAGGCCTCTTGTGTCCACTATCTATGCATACTACAACCAGCCCTGCAGCACCTTCCCAAGCAAGGATTGACAGTAAGATATGATTACTGCCCTGATTAAAGAGGTCCAAGATAATCACCAAGGATTGACAGTAAGATATGATTGCTGCCCTGATTAAAGAGGTCCAAGATAATCACCAAGGATTGACAGTAAGATATGATTACTGCCCTGATTAAAGAGGTCCAAGATAACCATCAAGGATTGACAGTAAGATATGACTACTGCCCTGATTAAAGAGGTCCAAGATAATCATCAAGGATTGACAGTAAGATATGATTACTGCCCTGATTAAAGAGGTCAAGATAATCACCTCAGCGCCGAAGACACTGCCTTGTTCTCCATTCTGAGACTGGATGTTGCTGTCAATCATGCCCCCCTCCTCTCAACAACGACCCTGCCTCTCACTAAAGCAGAGGTGCCCCAACCGACTTTCATCCCATCCCACATAGTATAGATTCGTCGTTATATATGACAGCATCAGAATGTTGGACATTTTCACTAAATAATTGTTTAACCTCAATGTCTGCTTTCCCACTGCACCAGTCTCTGATTGATAATGACCCGGTCGTGTTCCGTCATTTTATCTCCAGTATGAATGCATTCTTCTCCTTTATTTAGGTCTCTACTGTGGTTACTTGACCCTTCGTTCTATCTGCTTGCGTCATCCAGGACATCCTTCACTTTTTATATACCCTTGATATATGCAATGTTCGTGTGCAATGGGTTCTTGGCTACTCACGTGTAGGCTTTGGCCTGGACCAGTAGTCCTTATTAAAACCAAGCGAGAAATAAATGCATGGGTTAGTGTCACAGGACTAATCTGTCGTGTCATGACTCGCATAGACATCATGGTGTGTCATGAAGCCGCATGTATTGGGGTCCGAAATGGGAGCAAAGAATAGTAGCCATTGTAACCTACCATGCTACTAAGAAGGGTTTTGGTTTGCGATAGGTTATCCCATCATGTACTCACTGTAAACCACATACATACACACACAAAGAAAGAACACATCCACACGTTGAAGGAGAAGGGAGCGGGGATTGACCAAGCCAAGTTATCAAGAGCCGTGCCAACTGGTGTAGAGGAAGATTAATCTCTACAACCTCTCGTCTCCACTACTCCTCCATGCCAGGAGTGATATTAAGCTGGCAAGTATATTCTGTCTCTGCCATCCTCTGTTCCTTTTACCCAAGAAAAAAAACGAGCATAAGCAGGCAGTCCTAGACTCCAATAGATCCTACATAAGTACACTTACTCTCGCTTTGCTTGAAAGCTGCTGTAGATTTCAGTACCATTTTTTAAAATCAGTTATGTGTCCGTACATGTATAAGCTAGATATATCAGAAAAGAATCGAATTTGGGTTGTGGGTCGTGAAATTGGTCGCTTCTACACGCAGGTTTTGGTTGTGAGTCGTATCACTAGTCGCTTCTACGCGCAGGTTTTGGTTGTGAGTCCTGTCACTAGTCGCTTCTACACGCAGGTTTTGATTGTGAGTCGTGTCACTAGTCGCTTCTACGCGCAGGTTTTGATTGTGAGTCGTGTCACTAGTCGCTTCTACACGCAGGTTTTGATTGTGAGTCGTGTCACTAGTCGCTTCTGCACGCATGTTTTGATTGTGAGTCGTGTCACTAGTCGCTTCTACAAGCAAGTTTGTGCCTGAGTAGGTTGTGAATAAACTTTACATCATTATATAAAATAAAGTCCCACAAAAACCATAGCAAAAAGAGCACATACAAGCTTTGGAACAAGGTTAGCTTCATGTTCGTATAGGAGAACACAAGAGCGCACAGGGTGACCATACAAAAAAAAACGTACCACAGGAAACAAAGTAAACGCTTTTATAAGTTGTTATTTAAACACTGTGAATCTTTGGATTAACGCTGATCAATTTTGATTATCAAGACTGGAAATAAGTATGAAATACCATTGAAGATTAGCGATCTTCTTCTTCTTCTTTTCGATTGTCCTGTTTGTGCCTTTCAGCGTCAGATTGGCGATACGATTTTATTATGCAAAAATACGTTCGTTATTTTTGGGTCACCCTGTATAATGACGGGGATGGTTTCAATCAATCAATAACCAGTAATTAAATGATGACACTACAATCGATTAATCAGCGATATACCAATCTACAGGAGACAGGAATCAAACTTAGGGCAAGCAAACGGCTGCGGAGTTAGTAGATCAGAAGTGTGTACAGCTAACAAGCTACAGGAGCAATCGGTAAATATGCTACATTTACCACACGTGAAAGAAACTGAACAGATATGGGTCTGTTCTGAGTACAGTTATGTTCATGTTGGCATCAAAATCAACATGTGCATTCAGACTGGTGTAGACGATCACGAAACTCCTCAACCTTGTGTGCCGTGTGCTTAGAAAGTTTGAACGTGTTCTGTGTCATGATGTTTAACCGTTCAGCATTGTCTCTCTTTGTCCCCTTCTACGTAGTTTGGACTTAGACGCTAGTCTGGTCAGACACATCATACTGACCAGGACGTCTCTTCAGGGCCAAGAACAAAATACTAACCAAGAACACTATCTTATATGGAAACAGGCTGTTTTTAATGTGAATCGAAGTGATCTCCGTAGTAGTGAACGTCACAAAAACGAAGTTACACATAGCACAAACGCCTGAAGGACAATGGCAAAACCTTCATCAACACGCTCGGAATGTGTAGAAAGCTACTCAAACCTGCCACTAAACGCACTTTTCAGTGCACACAACAGGCTAAGCTCACTCATTGTGGGCATTAAACATCAACAACATTAAGAGAATGCTGTCTGATTAACCAGTCTATGCTTACAACACAATTCGGTCGGCATACAAGGCACAAATAATGCCACGTGACAGTAAGATAGATGATATAACACATCCTACGCAACACTAGACTACAACAACCAAAGTAACACGCTTGGCCGAATTGATTCAAGAAAGAAGACTTAAGCTGCATAACAACGCCAGTGAAAGTAGGTATCTGTTATCCCGAAATGATTGCTTTGTTTTTACGTGTGCAACAAGCTGACTTTGCACACAGGTCTTACGCTTTCCCTCTGTCTGTGTGTCACTCTATGTCTCTCTCTGTCTGTGTGTCACTTTATGTCTCTCTCTGTCTGTGTGTCACTCTATGTCCCTCTCTGTCTGTGTGTCACTCTATGTCTCTCTCTGTCTGTGTGTCACTCTATGTCTCTCTCTGTCTGTGTGTCACTCTATGTCTGTGTGTCACTCTATGTCTCTCTCTGTCTGTGTGTCACTCTATGTCTCTCTTTGTCTGTGTGTCACTCTGTCTCTCTCTCTCTCTCTCTCTCTCTCTGTCTGTGTGTGTCTCTCTCTATATCTCTCTCTCTCTCATCGCATCGTTATATGTCTCTTTTGCTGCCCACATAATTGTAAACTTCTGTAAACCACATATGTGTGTCTTCCAATGATCTTCTTGTGAATTTGTCGTTGTTCATAATTCTGGTGTTGCTATCATATCATGATTGTGTGGAACTGTGTTTGCCAATACGTATTCTAGCTCACACATTACAATTTACCAGTTTTATTTCACAATAAAATGTTTTGTATTAAGAACAAGTGTGAAGTTTTTCTTAGTATTTTCGTCTGATTTTGATGTGCTAGTACAGTGCTTTTAGCCGTTTCTGATGTTTGAGATTATGCATTGTTTGTTTGGAATGGGCTTTATTTTTGTTTAACTTGTTTGTATGTCTGGAGTGTTTGAAGCCGTCTTATTCTATTTTGTTAGGAGGGCTGCCGTCTAGTGAATATCCGGATTTTGTCAGGATAAACCGAAAACTATACTTTTTAAGTATATTAACTATTCCAAAGTGAACAGTATGTGTCTTCTTCTTCTTCGTTCTCAATCTCCCACTACCAAACCCTGAAAGGGCTTAAGTAGCAGCATGTAGTCCAGAGAATGGAATGCTTTGTGTCGTAGTTTACAGCTTGGCTGTGATATTTGCACCTTTCGGTCCAACACATCCGACGTCAGCAAGCATTTTTTGAGTACCGGGTTAGCATTGCCTCTTCGATCCCTTCTCCTTAGCCGGTCTGCCCTGCTGCAGCCTGTTATCCAGGATCACCACGTGGAGGTGTAGAAGGGTCTTGGCAGCTATGGTTCGCTGGCCCTGACGCTAGCAGTCAGCTAAGGGTCGCTGACCACTGCAGCATCTTTAGCCCCAGTATGTGCCTGATACCTGGTGGTAGAATGAGCAAGTTTCGGTTGTTTTGCAGCAATTTGTTTTTTTTTTAAATTGCGTCGTACCAGTTGACTGTAGTCTACAGTGCAGGAACAGCGTGTTGTGATGAAATTTCTGGCAAAAGAAGGTTCAATCCCGCGAAAATGTATCTTCAGCTGTCACGTGTATTTGGAGAACAGACTGTAGAACGTGCATCAGTGTTTGAATGGTATAAACGCTTTCGTGAGAGTAGTGAAAGCATCGTAGATGAGTCCCGTGAAGGTCGACCGAAAAATGTCTTACAAGTGAAGCGTGAACGGCGTGTGCTAGTGGTTAAGTGACACGGCTCACAGTCCGATAGCGCGTGGTTTGCTCCCCAATCACAGCACTGGTCGTTACCTCGGGGAAGCAAACCCTTAGAAAATGCAGGAGGAAGCAGACCCTTACATAAAATGCATGTCGGATGTACTGGGCCGACAGATGCAAAATAAAAACATAGTGCGTTAAAAGAGAGGAATAAGACGAACGCTTAAAAAAAATGCGAGTGAAGTCATATGCAATGTCGAATGACTAATTTAAGCGATTGTGAGTTACTGTACGTGAAGTCGTGATGATTACTGGTATAAGCAAGAGTTCTGTGGAGATCAATGATCACCTCAATTTAAAGTTTCCTGTCGATGGGTGTAGAAACAATTGAATTTTGATTTTTAAAATGTGCCCTTCTCCAGCATGACAACGCAAGACCCCGTACAGACACAAAAACTGTGGCAGCTAATGACCAATTGTACTGGTCTCTACAATCACGATTTAGTTCTAAGCGACTTTCACCTTTTTGTTCCCATGAAAGAGCATCTCAGAGGACTAAAGTTTCACACTGAGGACGAAATGCGTCAGAATATTCTTCAATGGCTCAGGGACAAGGCAACAAAATTCTGCTCTACCAGATTACAGATTGAAGGTCGTAGTCAGATGGGATAAATGTGTTGTAATGGAAGGCTACTACATCGAATAATATTAAAGGTAATTTACATTCATCTCATGGCTGTCTTGAAATTACATCAGTTCGAATACTTTCTGGACGAACCTCGTATTTAAATTGCTTTTTTTTTAAATCTGAAATTTGTAAAATTGGCATTATTGAAATTCACATGAATTTAAATTGTGTTTGAAGTTTAATGTTTTTTCTGCTGTTTACGCGAAATCTTTTTTAATGTCAGGAATATATTCAGCCGTTTCTGTTTCAATTTCTTTGTGTTATAATAGTTTTATTAATGTTATGTTACTGCCGAAGACGGATGTGTCGGACCGAAAGGTGCAAATATCGCAGTCACGCTGTAAACAACCTACCCCATAGTGGCAGTATGCGACATGATCAATGATGTGTACCCCAGAGAAAAATGGATCCCGGTATATACTAATAAGTAATGGTTCAGCAATAAGAGCAGTGAAAAAATGCAGGCGCAGGAATCTATGTTGTCTACCCAGATAAAGAAAATGAAACCACTAGTTCAACCACTGGAAAATTCTGTTTAAACTACTCGGCTAAAGTGCAGGCACTAATTATTGCTTCAGAAATGATAGGTCTTAAAAAAGCCTTGAGCGAACTAAAAGCCAAAAGAGGGATAGTGCTACAGTGGATACCATAACACTGGCATACCATGAAATGAGACAGCAGATAGATTGGCAAAGGAGGGAACAACACAAGACCAAAACGAACAAACAATCACCTTCCAAAAAAAAGAAGACACTTATCCAAGCAAAAAGGAAAGTTGACTAAACGAAAGACAGCTATCACTGTCTTGATCGAGCAGAATCGTGTTCTGCTTGAGAATGGGACATAACAGATTGAATAGCCATTTGCACCGGCTAAAATAGGCTCCATCGCCAATGTGTATGTGTGGGCGGGCAGCACAGACATCCGAACATATCCTGCAAGACTGTTATATGATTAGCCAATTGCGTACTGAGCACTGGCCCACGAAAACAAATATCCACACAAAGCTCTTTGGAAGCCCCAAAGAAATCTTCACTACAGCAACCTTTATCAAGAGAGCTGGTCTTCACATAATAAGAAAAAGCATGGCGGACAAGAAGAAGAAGAAGACGTTTTGAATTAGCAACTGCAGTAACAAATGCTAGGAACATGGCAGAACGAGAAAAATCCATGGAGGCAAACATCGCCCTCAAAGCCGCCGCGGCGAAGTACAAACACACTCTCAAGCAAACAGCAAGAGAAAGCTGGAAAAATAAAACGGAAAGTCTAAACCTGGACAAAGAAGGGAACAAGCTATGGAAGCTAGTCAGAGCCATGAATGACGAAACCCCGTCAAATAAACAAATTACTATCAAGCAGGGCGAGAACTTGATCACAGGTAAGAAAGCCGCAAACGCCTTTGTCGATCACTATGCCAGAGCAAACCACATCGAGGTCCCTGCAGATAAGCATACAGACATTAGCGAAGAGCTAAAGGGACACGAAAACATAAATACGGCTCCTGAAGAGCACATGATGGCCAAACTAACAATGCGCGAAATGGAAGAGGCTATGAGAACACTAAAGAAAAGGAAATCTCCCGGAAAAGACGGGATAACAAACGAAATGCTGATGGGGCTGGGCCAAACAGCGAAGAAGAAACTGCTATCGGTCCTAAACCAAAGCTGGAAAAGGGGAATTGTACCACAGGCATGGAAAAATGCAATACTGGTACCAGTACCAAAAACAGGAAAGGACAAAACAGATCCAAATGGATACAGGCCCATAAGCCTACTGAGCTGTGTCGGCAAGCTGATGGAACGGATGATAAACACCAGACTGATGTGGCATCTGGAAGAAATACGAATACTAATTCCACAGAAAGCCGGCTTTAGACAGCACAGATCCACTGAGGACCAGGTCATCCTCATAGCCCAGGAGATAGAAGATGCCTACCAGGCACAGAAACACACAGTAGCTGTCTGGGTGGATCTGGAAAAGGCATTTGACAAAGTCTGGAAGGATGGACTTAGAGTCAAGCTAAGAAGAAGTGATGTCTGTGGGAAGATGTACAAGTGGATCAACCACTACCTCAAACAAAGAACGGCCAGAGTCCAAGTACAAGGGAAGATGAGCAAAAAGGTGACACTCGAGCAGGGAGTACCCCAAGGGGGAGTATTGTCACCCACACTCTTCCTGGTATATATAAACGATATTACAGAGAATATACCAAGAAGAGTCCATAGCTCAATGTTTGCAGACGATCTGGCTATGTGGACCTCTGAAAAGAATCTCACCATAGCAAGAAATCGGATGCAGACGGCCCTAACATCGCTGGAAGAGTGGGCGAACTCATGGCTGGTCAAAATAAACGAGAAGAAAACCACGTGCAAAATATTCTCGCTCTCATTAAAACCCCAAAGTACCAAATTAAGTCTAAATGGCAAAATCCTGCAGTCAAACGACAACCCAACCTATCTGGGAGTCACATTTGATCGGCGCATGACATGGAAAAGTCAGATTGAGAGAAACCGAATGAAAGCCAGAGAAAGAATGGCGATCATGAGGAAACTTGCTGGCACAAGCTGGGGAGCAGACGAAGGCATACTAAAGAAACTGTACACTGGAAGAGTGAGACCAGTTCTCGAGTATGGCATTGCGGCATGGACAAAGGCAGCAAAGGCGAACTTCGATAAAGTTAACAAACTTCAAAACCAAGCCATGAGAATTATAACAGGTGGCATGAAGTCAACGCCAATTGTAGAACTTGAAAAGATTACAAAACTGCAATCCATGACCGATAGAAGAGACTGCAGAGCCCAGCTGCAGTCAGAGAAACTCCGAAGACTGACGGACCATCCAATGTACCAGAGACTAAACAATTTGGGAAATGGGAAACTAAAGCGGAGAAACTTTGCAGAAATAGCCAAAGCAAAGATGCACGAAGATCCCATAAACGCACTAACAACACCAAAACCCATCACTACTGTACGAAAACCTACTTGGAGGCAGGATATATTTCCAGAGGTGGTAGAAAATATACCAGGTATTGCAAACAAAAACTGCCAGACTGAAAAAGAAAGGAGAGACACTACCCTAAGCTTCATAACGAAAAGCTACCCAAGCATGGACTGGACCCATGCATACACCGACGGTTCTGTAACAAACACTACACAGAACGGAGGGGCAGGAGCATTCCTGAACCTACCAAATGGCAGAAAAATAACACTGTCATTCGCTACTGGTAAGTACACAAGCAATTTCAGAGCGGAGGCAGAGGCACTGAGGGCGGCAGTGGAAGAAATGGTAACACACAGTGAAAATGAGAGCCATATAGTCCTGCTGACAGACGCTCTCGCCGTAGTCACAGCGCTAAAAAGCCAGAAAAACACTGAGCTTAATGACTTAAGAGCAGCACTCTGCAAACTGTGCCAGCAGTCCGCACCAAAAAGGGTAGTGGTACAGTGGGTTCCGTCACACTGCAACATCCAAGGCAACGAGGAGGCAGACAGACTGGCAAAAGAAGGTGCAAGGCTACCACAAACAGATACCAGTATGACGTACGAAGAGTCAAAACGGCTTATCAAAGCCAGATACATGACCAAATGGGAAACCGAACATACTGGTTACACCAAAAACGATGCCTATTACCAGTTGAACCGAAGAGAGCAGGTCGCTGTCTTCAGACTTCGCACTGGCCACAACAGACTGAGGTACCACCTATTCAACAAATTGAAGATAGGGTGTACCGACGAATGCCCGTGCGGTACTGGTAAAATGACCACTGAACATCTGCTGCAGAACTGCCCGACATACGAGGATCAGAGAGAGCAGATGTGGCCATTGCCAGTGGAACTGCAAGACAAGCTCTATGGTAGTGGCGAGAGTCTCAGGATGACCGCCGCTTTTTTCGAAAAAATAATGGTTACTGTCTGACTGTGTACGCAGAAGAAGAAGAAGAAGAAGAATTAGCAACAACGTATTCTGTTCTCCGGACTAAATCCTGCTACTTGCACAGCCCTTGGAAGCGGGAGGTTGTGTAGAACGCATAAGAAGTAGTCAAATGTGATGTTTATCAACAGTTTTTTTCTATTTCTTGGTGTGAAGCAATTTTTAAATTGTCTGAAGTATTTTCAAATATTTTACTGGACATTCCGCAGTGTTTTAGCTACTTTTGATGTTTGATATTTTAAAAGTTTTTATTTGAATTTTTGAGTGTTTAACTGTATTTTACACTTGTATGTTTGAAGTATTTTCAGCTGTTTTTATCAATATTTATGAGTGTTTTCAATGTTATTTTATGCTTGGAAATTGATTTTATGTTTTTACTTCAAATTACTTGTGCTTTAACGCTTTTTCGTAAATCAAGTTTCTTCAGCTGTTTTTTATTTGAATTAACAAATATTGTTGTTCACTGTTTTTGATGTGTGAAATTTTTTTGTTTTAATTAAAAATTCTTATAAAAAGTGCTTTCAGCTTATTTTATTTTCATTGGTTAGTGTTTTCACTGGGGCTTTTTATGTGCGACATATTTTTGTTTTAAATTTAAAATTCTTTACATATTTACAGCTGCAGTCTAAATTTCTTTCAGCTACTTATGTTTACATTTCTTAGTGTTTAATTGTTCTTGATGAGTGAAGTTTTTGAAATTGTTTTATTGAAGTTTCATATTTTAACTGCCTTTGATGTCTGATATTAACATTATTGTTTACACTCTTAAGAGCCACCAGAGGCAAATACATACTCGACCTAGTTTTTACTACAGAGGAAAATATGATTGAAAACGTTACCTTTGGGGAACTGTTTGGCTCAAGTGACCATCAAATCATCCGTTGGGATCGTATTGCAGGGAAAGAAGTAAACATAAACACGCGAACATACGACTACTCTAAGGCAGATGTTAAGAGGATGAAAGAGGCAGCGAACCACATAATCTGGAAAGATATTGTCGTAGGAGCAGATGTTGAACAGGAGTGGGAAAGTTTTAAAACAGTTCTAGAAACGCTAAAAGAGGAATGTGTTCCATGTAGGGAGGTAAACCCCAAGCGTAAAAAGTGGATAACTAGATTTGTAGTGAAATGTAGAAGAGCGAAAAATAAAGCATGGAAAAATATATACAGGCAGGTAAATCAAAATAAACATATGTAAAATATTTGGACAAGCAGAACATATCTCAGAAAGCGAATAAAACAGCAAAAATAGACTTTGAAAAAAAACTTGCTCAGAGGATCAAGACTGACAGTAAAAGCTTCTTCTCTTATGCTAGAAATAAACAAAGAACGAAAGACAAAGTAGGCCCTCTCATAGACAGTACAGGGAAAATAATAAGTGAGAATAGGGAGGCAGCTAATCTGCTCAATCAGTACTTTGGCACAGTCTACACAAAAGAGGACTGCTCCAAGATCCCAGAGCCTATAGATATTTTTCAAAGAGACATGGATACAGCGGGATTAAGATCAATCTGTATTACAGAGGAAATGGTTTTTAATAAATTGGAGGGGTTGAAAGTGAATAAATGTCCAGGTCAAGATGGTATTCATCCAAAATTGCTGTATGAAATTAGAGACCAACTAGCAAAACCATTGGCTATATTATGTTCTCAATCACTTACAAAAGTGATTGTTCCACGGGATTGGAAAGATGCAGGAGTGATCCCCTTATTCTTCTTCTTCTTCTTCTGCGTACGCAGTCAGACAGTAACCATTATTTTTTCGAAAAAAGCGGCGGTCATCCTGAGGCTGCCGCCACTGCCATAGAGCTTGTCTTGCAGTTCCACTGGTAATGGCCACATCTGCTCTCTCTGATCCTCGTATGTCGGGCAGTTCTGCAGCAGATGTTCAGCGGTCATTTTACCTGTACCGTACGGGCATTTGTCGGTACACCCTATCTTCAATTTGTTGAAAAGGTGGTACCTCAGTCTGTTGTGGCCAGTGCGAAGTCTGAAGACAACGACCTGCTCTCTTCGCTTCAACTTGTAATAGGCATCGTTTTTGGTGTAACCAGTATGTTCGGTTTCCCATTTGGTCATGTATCTGGCTTTGATAAGCCGTTTTGACTCTTCGTACGTCATACTGGTATCTGTTTGTGGTAGTCTTGCACCTTCTTTTGCCAGTCTGTCTGCCTCCTCGTTGCCTTGGATGTTGCAGTGTGACGGAACCTACTGTACCACTACCCTTTTTGGTGCGGACTGCTGGCACAGTTTGCAGAGTGCTGCTCTTAAGTCATTAAGCTCAGTGTTTTTCTGGCTTTTTAGCGCTGTGACTACGGCGAGAGCATCTGTTAGCAGGACTATATGGCTCTCATTTTCACTGTGTGTCACCATTTCTTCCACTGCCGCCCTCAGTGGCTCTGCCTCCGCTCTGAAATTGCTTGTGTACTTACCAGTAGCGAATGACAGTGTTATTTTTCTGCCATTTTGGTAGGTTCAGGAATGCTCCTGCCCCTCCGTTCTGTGTAGTGTTTGTTACAGAACCGTCGGTGTATGCATGGGTCCAGTCCATGCTTGGGTAGCTTTTCGTTATGAAGCTTAGGGTAGTATCTCTCCTTTCTTTTTCAGTCTGGCAGTTTTTGTTTGCAATACCTGGTATATTTTCTACCACCTCTGGAAATATATCCTCCCTCCAGGTAGGTTTTCGCACAGTAGTGATGGGATTTGGTGTTGTTAGTGCGTTTATGGGATCTTCGTGCATCTTTGATTTGGCTATTTCTGCAAAGTTTCTCCGCTTTAGTTTCCCATTTCCCAAATTGTTTAGTCTCTGGTGCATTGGATGGTCAGTCAGTCTTCGGAGTTTCTCTGACTGCAGCTGGGCTCTGCAGTCTCTTCTATCGGTCATGGATTGCAGTTTTGTAATCTTTTCAAGTTCTACAATTGGCGTTGACTTCATGCCACCTGTTATAATTCTCGTGGCTTGGTTTTGAAGTTTGTTAACTTTATCGAAGTTCGCCTTCGCTGCTGTTGTCCATGCCGCAATGCCATACTCGAGAACTGGTCTCACTCTTCCAGTATACAGTTTCTTTAGTATGCCTTCGTCTGCTCCCCAGCTTGTGCCAGCAAGTTTCCTCATGATTGCCATTCTTTCTCTGGCTTTCATTCGCTTTCTCTCAATCTGACAGTTTTGGGACCAATTTTGTTCTTGATATATATAAATGATTTGGACATTGATATGGGATCCATGATTGCAAAATTTGCTGATACACAAAACTATGCAGTAGTGTCTCATCTAAAGCGGAAGTGAATATATTGATGTCGGATTTAGATAAAATTCGAGAATGGTCTCTAAGCTGGCAAATGGAGTTTAATGTAGATAAATGTACAGTCATCCACATGGGTAGATCCAATATGGAACATAATTACAGAATGGGAGAAAACAATATTAGAAAGATAGATAAGGAAAGGGACCTAGGGGTTATAATAGATCATACAGGAAAGGTGAGTGAGCAAGTTAAGGTAGCAGTGAAAAAGGCAAATGCAATGTTAGGTATGATAAAAAGAAATATTAAACATAGGAGCAAGGAAGTGATCGTCAAACTGTATGAAGCTTTAGTTAGACCTAGATTGGAGTACTGTGTACAGGTGTGGAGTCCTTATCATAGAGGGGACATAAACATGCTAGAAAGAATACAAAAAAGAGCGACAAAGATGATAGTGGGATTCCAGAATTACAGTTATGAGGAACGACTCAGAAAAACCGGCCTACAGTGTCTCGAAGAGAGAAGAATTCGTGGTGACTTAATACAGGTTTATAAGATGATCAGAGGAATCGATAAATTAGACTATAACAAGTTTTTTAAAATACAGCCACCTACAATAACAAGAGGGCATAGCTACAAGCTGACTAAAGAGAGGTCCAGGTTAGATATTAGGAAATATTTTTTTAGTCAGAGAGTGGTGTCTGCTTGGAATGCATTGCCAGGGGAGGTAGTGGAGGCAGGGACAGTTAATGCATTTAAGAATAAACTGGATGCGCATAGCTTTTAGAGTAAGGTGATGTAAATGTAACTGGTTGTATACAGACTCTGCAGGGTCTTCTAAACCAGTATAAAGACGTTAAGTTAAGTTAAGTTAAAAGGTTACAGTGGACATTAATTTGACCTAGGCACTCAGTGTGGACATTAATACACTAGTTTCAACAACATTTTTCTGAGGTTCATGTCTTAATTAAAAACAAAACAAAAAAACAAATCAAATATCAAAGAAACAGTAACATCTGAAATCATTTATTGCATCAAAGTTAATAATAGTGTCATTATTCTGTATGATACAAGTTATCACAGGATTGCTTGTCTGTCTGTTTTGTCATTGATCTATCCAACTAAATATGATATCAACGCCAAGAAGACAATACTTGTAAAATAGTCAACAACTGAAGCTGTACAGTAAATTCACACAAAATAGAATGTTATCTTTTATATTATGGCCAACTTGGAGAAACAAACGTTATTAAATATTTGAAACAGAAACAACGGCTGCTTCTTCGGGATCATGGAGAAATAGAGTAATGTGTGTCGACATGTAGGAGATAGTTTGTCGAGTTTTTTTGTCCTATTAATGGGGTACAGAATGTCACAGTGCTAGTTTGAGTTTTTCTTCACATTTTCCTAGTAATGTAGTACAGAATGTTACAGTGCTAGTTTGTTGAGTTTTTGTCACATTTTCCTAGTAATGTAGCACAGAATGTCACAGTGGTGGTTTGAGTTTTTTGTCACATTTTCCTAGTAATGTAGTTCAGAATGTCGCAGTTGTAGTTTGAGGTTTTTGTCACATTTTTCAAGTAATGTAGTACAGAATGTCGCAGTTGTAGTTTGAGGTTTTTGTCACATTTTTCAAGTAATGTAGTACAGAATGTCGCAGTTGTAGTTTGAGGTTTTTGTCACATTTTTCAAGTAATGTAGTACAGAATGTCGCAGTCGTAAGTGCTCTCTTCCCACTGCATAGGTAGCAGATTCAGTTCCCATTATAAACAAACAGCAGTTGACCCAGTTGTGAATGAGTACATAGTTAACTATCGGGGAAGTAAAGACAGGAAGAGAACTCACCACTATGTACTTATATAAAAATAAACGATTGCTTATATTTTATGAATTTTATTTGGAATGTACCTTTTTGAGTCAGACAGTCTTGGTCACGAAGAGAATGACTGTCTGACATATGGTGAAAAGGATGGATGGGGCAACAAAAAACAGTTGAAGGCCCCCCCTCCCCTTCTATGGCTATTTACAGCCTGATTATTGGAAAACCTTCAACTCTAGAGGGGTCAGAAACACAATGAAGTATATGTTAATACAAGTCTGATGCTCCCTGTGAAGTGACACAAGCAACATTATTTTCTGTACATATTGTTAGAATACGTAGAACAAATTAAGGCACACTAGCTTTAAGGCAGATGTCAAGAGCTGGAAGGTCAAGTAGAATGCACATTTAACGAATATTGTAGAGTAGTTTATGGAAATACAGTAGCTTGATGTTCACAGTTTATGTTTTCATACAATAAGGTTCGGTGTCCCATGTACAACCCTCTATAACCTCCTTTTACAGCATTCTTGGATGGTTCTATGACCGTGTGTACCAGCCAGATGGTATCACATGAAGGGTATCTTATATAGCACATCTTGCAAACCCAGGTTACAACACGCTCAGCATTTTATTGGTCTGTCATGAGTTGAGCGTTTAGATAAAACAAATCTATCAGAACACTTTTAGAAATTTCTGAGAAATTATTCCTAAATAGTATCAAATATTTTAACTACCAAGGTCGCCACATGGTTTCAGGAGATATTTGGTGTTCTTCATTTCTTTTGACACAAAGGTCAAGAGCACTGTTAAGTCCACTGGACTGTTTAGCAACATTTGAGACTGATGCCATGTTTGGCCTGAGAGGTGTGGTCATGTATGTGATTGGCTGAATAAGAATATTAGGAACTGTAGGATAAGTTTCATAAACATGGTAACTGAACACTGATTGGTCAGGACGTGTGGGTGTGTTTTGAAGTACAGGAGTGGAGTATAGGATGACTGAGGAGCTGGTAGTGGGCGGAGCTTCGGTCAAGGAGGGTGCTGAC
Source organism: Ariolimax columbianus (assembly GCA_036924085.1). Lineage (NCBI taxonomy): Eukaryota > Metazoa > Mollusca > Gastropoda > Stylommatophora > Arionidae > Ariolimax > Ariolimax columbianus. Next base: position 97,144,744 of record JAVGWX010000005.1, on the reverse strand, counting down.
AGGGTATATGATGACCTGGGAGATAGGAAGGAAGTGACAAACTGTTTTTCTTTAGGAGATACAGAAGGAAATGTCTGTGGCTGTTGAAAAAATGATGGTGTGTATATGGATCCGGAGTCTTCATCTGAAGGTTTCATTTGTGGATAAACATCCCGAGTACTATCTGGGAGGATGTCTGTATGATTAATTTCTTGATGACTAAAATTATGTTTGATGAAAGTCTCTGTTGTGTTGGTAACACATTCTTGTTGTTGTGAGATAGCTGTAGTAAGAGGCATATGGTTTGGTACCACTGGAGTAGAGAAGGCAATTGGAGAAGGTGTGTAGTAAACACCAACGTCTGACACCTGTTCTGGAACTCTCTCAATCCCTGATCCGCTTTTGTCTTCTCTTATTTCTTCTAAACCTGTAAGTCTCTCTGATGGTGACGATAGCAAGGGTGAGCTTTGGTAACTCTGTGTGAAACTCAGACTTTGGCTGTCCCCTTGTAGACTTGTCTCCATCCTGTGGGCAATAGCTCGCAGGTGGCTTTGGAGTTGCACCTTGACCTCGGATGGGATAAGACGGGAGTTTTGGATGTATCGGATGGATTCTTCAGCACAGGAACTAAAACCTGATGCATATCGCACTGCCATGGCTTTCCTTGTGGAGAAGGTACTGCTGCTCGGAGCGCTGTAATCATGGCGTAATCTTGTTAGTACTTCCAGCGTTTTCTCTAATATTTCTGCCTTCTCCATCTTTTCAAGATCTGTGTCCTGGAGAATGAAATTAATAAAATAGAAATAGTTATATATTCGAAATTGTTTGTTCATGTAAAAAACTAATAGCATATAAGTCTGACTGCAATAGACAATGTGACGATGATTAACCTTTTAGCTACATACTTAACTTAACGTCTTTATACTGGTTTAGAAGACTCTGCAGAGTCTGAATACAATCAGTTTCTTGGAGAGTGGTTAACTGATGTGCGAGTCCATCTTAATAGACTCAAACACTAGAGCAAAGTAGACCTGAAGCCTGTTAGGCGCCTTCTATGCTGCTCTTAACAAACCACCTAACCATGGCTGGTGTTTTGCCATGTCACACAGTTAGTCTCCTCTTACAACATGCTCTCTGTGGAGCAGTAGTGCTATTCTTGTCCTTGTCATACACAAAGACCCAGATGAACCGCTAGTAGTAGTAATAAAAAAACGTAACTAAAACTGTTTGTATACAGACTTCCTGGAATGTGACCAGTTGCAGTGTACGTCCTATGCTTCATGTGGAGAGTGGGCAAAAGCAGATAAGTGGAAAATTAAGGTAATCTCCAGCAGTAAAATAATCAAAGAACTTGTAGTTGTGAAGAGACTTGATCACCAACATTACTAAACACATGATGGTAGTGGGGATAAGTCATGCTTTGAGTAATGACAGTGGTGATGATGTATTTACCTTTTCTTCTTCTCCTTCACACACAATGTCCCTGATCTGCATCAAACAATGATTGATTCTTGCTCTTCTTTTCTTCTCAGCTAGTAACTTTTTACCCTAGAATGAGATAATATTTAAAAAGTCAATAAGGAGATCAATTTTGATGGTAGTGGTTGTTGTGTGGTGTTTTCAGATACAACAAATATCCATCTTAACAAGAGCTGTAACTCCAGCAGCGCTGCACGCTCTGCTCAACTATCTCATATTTTCTATGCCAATTTATTTTTGTCCAGTTGTTAATTGGTCTAAACGTTGGTTATCGTATCTGATTGTTTATCCGTTTAACCGTATTTCAACCACTGCACTTCAATGTGATACACAAAACAAATAAACTGTGTATGGTTGAAAGGGTGTGGGTTTGGTAATACCCTGACAAATAACACTAGGACGACAACATCATTATCGTGCACCATGTTTACTGCTGTAGGCGATCAGGTATCTTCACATCACTGATAAGTGAAGGTAAGGTAAGATCATAGCAGACACTGTTGTGAAAGATGAAGTGTTAGATATATACTTCATTGTATTATGCCTGCAGTGTGGCCACAGTACCGGATTTACCTTGGCTGGAAGTAAAATTGAGACCACTTTTTGGTGAAAACTTGTTATTAAACAAAACATTGAATGCAAATCTTGAGGTCTTATAATGCATCCTAGTCAGTCTATTAATAACTTGAACACAGTGTAGTCAGTTCCCTTCCTCGTTGCCTTTCCTTTCAGCACAGCAAACCAGGTACCCATTTACAACTGCGTCGACTGGATCATGTTGATGTGTTTTATTTTAGGGGGGGGGGGTCATTTCCGATAAGACATGAGCGCTCTACGAATACGCTACTTAAATCCCCCCCCCCTCCACCCCCCTCGTTACTTTTTGTCAATTCTGTTGTGGACTTTCTTCCATGCCACGATATAAAACTGCATTATATTCTCTCTCTTTTGTCTATCAACTGTTTCCGTTGCCACAGTGTGTCACAACCTGTCTCTTACTTTAACATACCATCCAAAAGCGTGGTTGTGTGCAATCAGATTACTACTTCCTCTTTAAAACTATCCATGGAACTAAACATTCTTCTATAATGCCACTGATCGACTTCCATTGGACATCTTGTTGCTGAAAACATATTTGTATTTCCTTGTGTTCTTGCATGATAGGACTATTAAGTATGTTGTATTAGGTATGGTGTTGAGTGAGCAATTATTCTTGCATTAGGACTTTATATGGATATAAACAATTTCATTATTTAATTAATAAGATGAAAGCACAAACTAAAGAAAGTTATAAAATATTAATTGTAGACACCACGCTGTCAAACAATGTTTCTAACCATGGACATGAAGAAAAAAAAAGACATGAGCTTGGAATATAATTTAGAACCACTCCAGTTCTATGGGTGCAAATCTTGGACAATGAGTAAACTAACAGAATAATCAATTGCATGAAAATAAATGTGGTTCTTCTCAGTGAGAAGTGGAGGTAAGTCACGGAGAGTTAAGAAAGTAAATGGTGATATATTTGAGGAAAACGAAATTGAATAATCGTTAACTGCAAGTGAGCATTTAGTGCTTTGACTCCAGGCGACTTATCAAGGGGTCCAAATGTAGAGATGACTCAATGCTCTGTAAGAAGCAATGAGAAAACAGTATGAAAGAAGAAACATGTGAAAATTTGATCTGGATAAAGCTAGAGGCGAGAGTTAACAGTTTTGTTTAAAGAGTGCGAGATTGATGGTGGAAGACCGTGGTGGCATTACAGGATGACTTTGAAAAGTATGTATGTGAAATACTAGAATGCATACATTATTGACTGTTGTGCAGCTTCTTCTTCTTCCCCGAGTTCCCGAAAAAAACTAATTATTTACTCTTGTTCGTCTGTATCATTAACGGGGTATTGCTTCTGAAAGGGTTTCTTTTCAAGCAATACGGTTAGACCTACACAACAAACTTGGCCAGTGATGAATGGCAAAATGTGCAAAACTAATGAGCTTGAGAGTCTTCTGCCCTAGATGGGTTAAACAGCACATTTAGTCACCTCTAACGGCACTCTCTCTGTGTGACTGGTATCACTAAAGGAAAGCAACTAAACATACAACGGCATGGTACATGATGATGGTGATCAGGAACTAAAAGAACATTTAAGAAAAATGAATGGTTAAAATACAATTCAACGTACCTTTCTGTGAGTTGGTCTATAATTATCCAGATCATGAGACTGGCTTGTTGCTTCGCATATGTTGGTTAAGTTATCCATCGCTATAACACAGCTGACGATGTAAACACCGAAACTAACTAAGCCTAACGCTGTCACTCTCACTCAACAGTTTCAAGTCGGGTCGTAGAACTGGTTAGATTTCGTCTTGGTAAGACTTCTACAACTCCACGTCCATGAATAATAAACCACAACAGTCGTGGTTCTGTGTAACAGGCAATAATGATGTGGCAAAGATGGTCCGAAGTTTGGTAACAGAACGGATAGATCTGGTACGACATTCCCACACATTGGCTTTATAGCCATTTTCTATTCCCCCACGCCAAGTGTCACTAGGGACGAAGCTACCCTGACACCGGAACAATCATGACGTTCCGCCGCTGCCGACCAATCAGATAGCTGGCTGGCCTTCCTGCACGCGCGCTGAGGCGCGCTAGTGCATACCGTCAGGGCAGATGTGAGGTCTGGAATTGGCGTCCCTACTTAGGGACACGAATTTATTGCCTTTTTAATTGAAAAGTTAGCTGGGTCAGTGATGGGAGAGGGTTCAAATCACGCATGAGTGACACAATAGACTGTGTGATAGTAGCGTTTTTTTTTTCTAAAGGGATAAAACATTTTTAATCGCAGAGAACCGAAAATGGTGTTATGACATCTAGCGTAGCTTTGGCTTTCGTCTAAACAAGTGTCTTTTTTAAGTGGCGATACTCCTGTCCCTATTAGCCGTAACAGTCTGCTTCGTATGCGTTCAAGTTCACTGATCATGCCAGATCGGCAGGCTTGACGCCAAGACCAAGTCCCCAGTCTGTTATATGTCTAGGCGGCTGTACTACAACCTCTGTTTAGGTCTGCCCTATGGTTGAATGGCTATAATAAGTAAAATAAGCACGTGCTTAGGACCCCAATACAAAAGGAGCACAAAGCTTTAACAAATAATAATACAAATGGTTTACAAGTTTACCCGGCCTAAAATATTTTTAAAACATATAATCCTACAGTTATTGGCACGAGTCCACGACCTGATTGCCTCTTGGCTTTGTAATACTCTTTAGGATGACAAGCCTGTGTAAATAATGATCTATTCTGCTTAAACTCCCTATCTCCAGAGTCCAAACCTCCGAATGACATTCAAATATCTCTAGTCTTGTAATGGTTGGTCTCGTCCATGTCAAATTGTACTGTTTGGTTTGGGTAGTAACTCTTTGGTCTTATCCTTGTCAATTGTAGTTTGGTTTGGGTAGTAACTCCTCGGTCTTATCTTTGTCAATTGTACAGTGTTTGGTGTGGGTAGTAACTCTTCGGTCTTATCCTTGTCAATTGTACTGTGTTTGGGTAGTAACTTATCCCTATCAATTGTAATGTGTTTGGGGAGTAACTTGTCCCTGTCAATTGTACTGTGTTTGGGTAGTAACTTGTCCCTGTCAAATGTACTGTGTTCAGGTAATGGCTCGTCCATATCAACTGTACTGTATTCAGGTAATGGCTCGTCCATATCAACTGTACTGTGTTCAGGTAATGGCTCGTCCATATCAACTGTACTGTGTTCAGGTAATGTCTCGTCCATATCAACTGTACTGTGTTCAGGTAATGTCTCGTCCATATCAACTGTACTGTGTTCAGGTAATGTCTCGTCCATATCAACTGTACTGTGTTCAGGTAATGTCTCGTCCATATCAACTGTACTGTGTTCAGGTAATGGCTCGTCCATATCAACTGTACTGTGTTCAGGTAATGTCTCGTCCATATCAACTGTACTGTGTTCAGGTAATGTCTCGTCCATATCAACTGTACTGTGTTCAGGTAATGTCTCGTCCATATCAACTGTACTGTGTTCAGGTAATGTCTCGTCCATATCAACTGTACTGTGTTCAGGTAATGTCTCGTCCATATCAACTGTACTGTGTTCAGGTAATGTCTCATCCATATCAACTGTACTGTGTTCAGGTAATGTCTGGTCCATATCAACTGTACTGTGTTCAGGTAATGTCTCGTCCATATCAACTGTACTGTGTTTACAAAGCAGCTTGTTGTTATTGAATGCCAACAATGACTAGGATTTCTATTTTGTGCGCTCTGGAAAGGACGTTTATGGGTGGGTTGTTGTAGCTCTCCTTAGATCTCGATCGTGCTGATGAAGGTGAACTGTGGTCCTCCAGGCGGTTGGGCCATGCTTGCCTTCATCTACCTATCGCACACTACTATAGGGATCACGCCGATATCTCCTCTCGTTAGCCAGGCTGCCACGAAAACAGCCCGTTTCCAGAAAAGACTACAATGAAGTCGCAGTGAGGGCATTGGCCAGTATATTATGACTAACATGTCTGATCAGTATGTCTTGCCTAACCTTAGTCTTCCTCCTCAGCAGCTTGCTAATTTCCTGGTATAACCTGGGTTGTGAATGTGAGCGAAAGATGAAAAAGAAAGCAGGATGGACACCATGGGTTGTACTTAGAGCACCAAGTTCAATTAACCCGGCTTGACTTCACCTCCTGGTGCCAAGTTTGGCATAACTAGGATATTGTCAAAGGTCGGACTCGTGTATGTTACAGAAAGAAGACATAATTTTAGTTTTTCTGGAAATGGGAGAAGTTAAAAAAATTGTGTTTTTCAATTTGTCATGCAGCCCCAGCCAAAAGAAACCCACACCTCTTGATTAATGTATCAGCTCGTACGTACTGGCCAGGTTAAGTTACTGCCATATATCTCTTGTGAGTTGTCAAGCCATGTCACAAACACTGGTTATCGTGAATTGTGTCCATCTCTGACTTAAGAGCAACAACGACAGGCTCTTGAATGTGCCAGGTATCTGGGTATGTCCTCTAGACGTCATGCTATCTAAGTAGGTCACCTGCCTAGAACACATGATTTCACAGAGGGGAGACACGTTAGATTTGTCATGGCTTTTTGTCTTTTTTATTATTATTTACTCACTCGACCATTTACTTGTTATTTCAATCTGCCCTGTCTGTTTGAGAAGTGATATGGAAGTCTTCTTGAGTCTATGGTTGACAAATAACAAAACATGCTTGCTGTGCCCATCACGCCCAATGTGTTTTTTTTCTTCTTTAGAACAGTAATTACACCCCTCCCCTTTTTTCCTCGCATCCCCCTCCTCCTTTCCTCTTTACTACACCCCCCCCCTCCCCCGTCAGATCTGCGGTCATTCTTCGTCCTATGCCCCAGCCGTGATTCCCGATATCTTCATTTGGGCTTTTTTTTTGTTGAATTCCATGTTGTCTCAGGTCAGCGTCACTTCCTCCTTCCTTATTCCGGTCACAGCTTCGCGGATCTGGTGATGACCAGATTGCTTAGTCAGGAGGTTTAGGTCGGTACTGTTCAGTGAACAAAGTATTTTGGGGTATAAAAGCAGAATTCTCACGTTCAAGTAATTGTAGAGTTCCTTGAACACGATGAACGGGAGGGGTGTGCCATCTTGCTGAAAGATAAACAAGTCTGAAAATGATCGGATATCTGGTAAATGTTCCTTCGGCAGCCCATTCCGAAAGTAATTTCCGTTGAATTCCATACCTGGCGCAATAAAGTGAACAGAAGTTTGTCCAAGACTAGACACAGACCATAATCAATTTGCTGAAAGTTGGTTGCAAGCGAAACGATGTAGTTCCTTCAACGTCACGATTGCAAGTTCCGAGTATGGCATAAATGCGATCATTGTGGTGCCATGTGGGGTAGCAACGATGAACAACTTTTCATCGATAAACTATGTTTTTTACCATCATCATGTAGCCTGTCCTTTATAGAACGTCGCTTCCATCACAGTCTGTCTGAAAGAAACTCGTTCCCTTGCCAAAACTCCATCCTGCGCCACAGTCATACTCAGGCATTGCTGGATACCTTGGTGCCATCGTCTTCTTGGTCTACCCCTTCCTCTTTTGCCTGGCACCATACCTTCCATCACCGTTCTCTCAAGACCGTTGTGTCTCTTGATGTGACCAAAGTATTTTTGCATTTTCTAGCCAAAATGGAATTGGTAAACCAGTTCTCCTCTATGCTCAACTCTTGCCGAATGTCTGCATTTGTCTTTTTCTCTGTCCATGGTATTCTGAGGATCTTTCTGTAACATTTTGACTCGAAGGATTCGATTCTTTGTCTGGAAGTTTTGGTAATCGTCCATGACTCGCAGCCATAAGCTGCAACAGGAAAAACACAGGCTCTCAAGACTTTTACTTTTATCATTTTGTTGGTGCTCTGTCATAATTTCTTCAGGCTGTTCTGTCTCAATTTACCATGTGTGCTGGATATCTGTTTATCAGCAGTCCTGTCGCTTTGTTAGCTTAGCCAGTCTGTTTTTTTTAAATTTAAAAAAGTCAGTTACTGATTTTTCTTGGTACTATCTCGCGAATCGATGACTGTGAAATGCTTTAATCTGTGAAGATATCCTTTTGGTTACAATGAGTTTGAGGTTGACCTTCCTGTCTTATTAGCAACTGTTGAGCATCAATAATGTTCCAGTCAATATGGGCAGTCACCCACTCCCAGCGTGGTATTTGCCAGAGCCAATTTCATGAGCCTTGCGCAAAAGTTTGTTCAAATCACCACGCTGGAAATTCTGTAAAAAATAGTTTTGGTTTGTAATTGTTAGTTTTACATAAAAAACTTATCACGTGTCATTTTTCTGAAGGGAACATCTAATGATGCTTTCATCGAAAAATCCATACAAACTTGCACAGTCCATTAAGAACAGAAACAACTACTACGATATGAATTTTCAATAAATTTCGTTTACTAGTAACCATTTTATGTCGGCTCCTCTTTATTTGCTGCACAAGCTGCACAATGTTTAGAAATATAGTACATGCATCTTAAAATAGTATGTTCTCTTTCTCCCGCTGTCTATTGCGCTGCGCGTCGTGTAACTTAAAACGACCGTTATTAACAAGTGTCAGAGTCTGTTCCGGCACCTGGGTTGGCGTAACTCTAGTGTCACACCGCGGCATGGCTCCCAGCCTTCCTTATTAGCGCTATCAACAGCTGTCTCTGTGCCAAGAACGCGACCAGGGTACGCCAGTGACACGACCACAGTAACACCCCCACAACCACTTCACTCGGCCCAGACCTATAGAGATCCTCTCACCAGAGATTCATATCGCACAACGCAAGGTGCTCTTTTATGTATTTTAAAAAATCTTGAATACCGATAGGGCTTTTTGGAGACGCCAACGTGAATGTGGGAACGTCGGGCGCGGAGCGTATCCGCAGAGCCTTCAGTCGGAGTTACGCTAGTGTCAACCTGTGGCGTGCACGCGCTTACTTGTGACAGACAGGTGAGTGAGCAAGCTTAAGGTCCTCCACAGGACAAGGACTGACACAAAGCCTTCATGTTTGATATCACGTCATTTCGTGGTACCCAGGCTGTGAAGTTTTCTTCATTCAGAAGAAAATCGTATAATTAACTGTTGTTTACCAGCCACCGCGCTCAATTATCTCCACATAATAAGGTAGGTTTGCATGTTTTTTTATGGCAGTCTGTTTTCAGTAAGGACTGCCACCTGTACTTACTTGATATTTTGTGTCCATTGTTACTAATAACTGATGTTTCCTTTCTTGAACCAAGTGCGTTGAGTTAGTTATTGTAAGGACAAATTGTTAAAGGATTTATGTTATTTCGTCTATCTACCTTCTAAGTAGAGAGCTGAAGGTTCGTTCCTTCCTGCAAATAGCAGCTGCCATGCTAGTACTAAGTCCATCGATGTTGCTATGTGATTTATTAGGTGTTATTATTTGTATTGTTCTTCGTCCACGAAGAAGGCCTTGGGGTCGTAGCGTGGGTTATGTTTTGCTTTTTTCCCGACGCGGTTTGTGTGCCAACATTGTTTATATTATTAATTTTGACTTGCAGCCGCGATTTTCTTCTTCCTCTTTTCCTTCTTCTTCTTCTTCTTCTTATTATTATTATTATTATTATTCCTCTTCTTCGCCATCTTCTCCATTCTCCGTATCATCATCTTATTATTATTCATTCTCTTAACCTACGGGTTTGTTTTAGGCAACATATCTCACTGAATTATGAGCGTTTTGTTTCCATCGATTTCTGTATATCGCTAGTGTTGTTTCTTTGAATATCTTTCGTCCATTTCTGAACAGAATATGTTCATTGTATCTTGTGTCTGCAGCTGTGATTTAACTATCATATCACAGCTTGACTTCGTCAATCATCAAACTTCTTCTCATTCCCTACAGAAACAACATAAAACTTGTATCAGAGGGCTAAGTGTGCTCTTCCTGTTGTGGTTTTTCTAGTGCTTTGTTTGACATGATGAGGTTGCTGATCTCTTGCATGAATATCTTTGGTGGGATTTTACAACGTACTACAATTGTTGTAGTGGCCCACAACAACGGTGAACATATGCTTTGTAAAGAGCTAAAATGAAAGAAGAATTGTTCAGCATGTTAGTGTTGTTAGTTTTTTGTCCCTGACGAACACCTTTTTGCCAGAAACTAAGTTCTCTTACGTCTTCTTCTATTTCATACGCTGCCAGACGTCGATTTTAATTTGTTCAAAGAAAGCAGTAGGCATCCTGGGACTGTCGACACTTCCATAGAGCGTGTCTATTGTTGGCACTGGTGATAGCCACATGCGCTTTCTCTGGTCCTCGTGTGTCGGGCAATTTTGCAGCAGATGTTCATGGGTAATTTTCCCAGTACCACAGGTGCATTTGTCAGTAGCTCTTATATGCATTTTATTGAATAGATGGTATTTCAGTCTGTTGTCGCCTGTTCGGAGTCTGAAGACCACTACCTGCTCTCTTCTTTTCAACTAGTAAGAAGCATAATCTTTTGTGTAGCCAGTATGCTGTGTTTCTCAATTGTCCATGTATCTAGCCCTAATAAATCTTTTGTACTCTTCATAGGTCACGCTTGAACCTGATTGCGGTAGCCTTTCGCCTTCTTTTCCCAGTCTGTCTGGCATCTCCTTGTCTTGAATGTTATGTTACAGTGGGATGGGACCCCCAGTACCACGAAGTTCTGTTACTGACTATGTTACTGTTCCTAGATATTCACACCGGTACGTAATTTCTGTACACGTTGTTGTTATGATTACTTAGTTATTTTTATTTGTATGTGTTTGTTCCAGACGAATGCCTTTTGATCGTAAATTGTGTTTGTGTCTCTATCAGGTCAGGTCAGGTTAGGTCATCCCGTAACCAGTGAGATCGTTGGGGCACACATGAAGACATCCTCACAACCCCACGCTACCCTTCTCTGTCAGCAGCCGCTGCCTGTGCCTCTTCAGGTCGGAGATTGGTCCATTCTTTTATGTTGTCCTCCCACCTCTTTTTGGGACGGCCTCTTCATCGTCTGCCTTGCACCTTTCCGTGCTGGATCGTATTTCCAAGACCATTTGATCTCGATATGTGACAGTACCAAGCGAGTCTCCTTCTTTTGAGTTGTCAAGAGGTCTTCAAAAGACCATATTGCTGTTGTAACGCTGTCTCTATACTATACTGTATCTCCCCCTTTTTATGACTCCCATAATTTCTGTTAGATCTTCACCGAATCTACATACACATCGTAACCTCATTTTCAGGCATTGACCAGGTGCCAGCTTAGCTGTTTACAAAGGTGCATATCGTTCACCAGACAACTGGCCACCTTTGGTTTTCAGACGTTATCTCATCCCGATATCTCACACAAACAAATGCACACATGGGACTGGAATTAAGACCCCTAAATATATCCCCCAGAACTGAACAGCCCATGTATTGTTATAATAAAATATGCTTGTGTTATATGCGCGCAGTTGTAGTAAATTAGGTTGCGTGCTGGTGAGATGGCCGAACCATCTAATTCTGTCTTTCCACGTATCCATCACAAGGAGTAGTTCTCGCAATAATTCTAATGTAATTATTGCTCATTCTTCTTATTCGTCTCAAACTCTCGCTAGCCAACATCTGACAAAGGCTTTGCAATTAGCCGGATTTTGTCCGCAGAACGGAATGCTCTGTATAGTAGTGTACAGTTAGACTGCGATATTTGCACCTTTCGGTCCGACACATCCAACTTCAGCAGGAATTTTGTGGTACCGGGTTAACCTTCCCTCTTCGGTGCTTTCTCTGTCCAAGTGTATGCGATTGATGGTATATCGTTATTGCATAAATTATAATGTTATGATTGCTCATACTATCTCTCCTAGTGATTGCCACTGATGGCATTTCTTAGACATATAATTTTACCTTTTGTATTTTGCCTCCCTTGGGACTTGGATACTGACCAAGTTTGACACTTGTAGCAACGATTTGATAACAAAGACGTATCTTTGTTCGCTGTCACTTAGTTGCCAAGCTGATATTCTGGTGACAGTCGTTAAGTCACTGCAAAGAGTTTCTGGAATTTAGTTTCAATACCTCTGTTTTACCGACTTGTTTGTTCCCCTGTGCTGTTAATCGTCTTTTGGAGCCTTTCTTGTGCCAGATGTGTTGGGTCAATTGTTGTAAGCGCAAAGTTGTTGTAGAATTTATGTTATGGTATCTGTCAAGTGGTCTATTTCGCTAGTTGCATTTATATCTTCGTGTGTTATATACGCGCAGTTGTAGCTGATCAGATTGCATTCTCAAATCAAGCCGCCCATGCCATGAACTCGAGTGAAATAACAAAGCCTCATATATCATCACAGAGTCAATTCCCACTGATTAAGAGCGAAAGAAAGATGTGTAGGGTTGTCACCGCATAGTGTGCAGGCTATACTTATCAAACATAAGCCTTATTCTTTTAGTGGCGCATTAGCTCAGTTCGTATCGAGCAATTCGCTATTGTCTCTGGTAACAGCGTTCCTCGGTTCGAATCGCGTCCGGAGACAGGTCGTGATTTTAATCGGGTACCGATTCTCCAGTCAAAGCAGCTGTAAATGCGGACCTGAAGCATGATTTAGGGAAAGTAAAAACAGCAAGCTGAATGTCATGGATAAAGGGAGCAAATTAAAAGAAAAGTGCTGGTGAATAAATGAACTTCGTTCAATCCTGTTAACTTGAATATAACACACTTACAAGTTACCTTTGTTGTAACAAAGATCGTGGGTCAGTGCGGCGAAGACGTGAAGCCGTGACGGTACGCTCTAGACTTAAGATGAGTAGACTTTTAGCGTTTGAATCAAGAAAATTGACTGTTGCGTTATATTTAAGTTCAAGCTTTAGACTACAATGCAGCCAATGTTAATAATTCCTTTTATATGAGAACGGTATTGTTGCTTTAAGTAGTAACTCGTGCTGACTTCATCATTGTTGATTGAAGTAGTTACTCGTGATGACTTCATCATTGTTTGTAGAATGAAGTAGTTACTCTAGCTGACTTCATGATTGATTGTTGCTTGAAGTAGTTACTCGTGCTGACTTCATCATTGTTGCTTGAAGTAGTTACTCGTGCTGACTTCATCATTGTTTGTAGCCTGAAGTAGTTACTCGTGCTGACTTATTCATTGTTGCTTGAAGCAGTTACTCGTGCTGACTTCATCATTTTTTGTTACTTGAAGTAGTTACTCGTGCTGACTTCATCATTGTTGTTTAAATTAGTTACTCGAGCTGACTTTATCATTGATTGTTACTTGAAGTAGTTACTCGAGCTGACTTCATCATTGTTTGTTGCTTGAAGTAGTTACTCGTGCTGACTTCATCATTGTTGTTTGAATTAGTTACTCGAGCTGACTTTATCATTGATTGTTGCTAGAAGTAGTTACTCGTGCTGACTTCATCATTGTTGCTTGAAGTAGTTACTCGTGCTGACTTCATCATTGTTGCATAAAGTAGTTACTCGTGCTGACTTCATCATTGTTGATTGAAGTAGATACTCGTGCTGACTTCATCATTGTTGCTTGAAGTAGTTACTCGTGCTGACTTCATCATTGATTGTTACTTGAAGTAGTTACTCGTGCTGACTTCATCATTGTTGCATAAAGTAGTTACTCGTGCTGACTTAATCATTGTTGCTTGAAGTAGTTACTCGTGCTGACTTCATCATTGTTGCTTGAAGTAGTTACTCGAGCTGACTTTATCATTGATTGTTGCTTGAAGTAGTTACTCGTGATGACTTCATCATTGATTGTTGCTTGAAGTAGTTACTCGTGCTGACTTCATCATTGATTGTTACTTGAAGTAGTTACTCGTGCTGACTTCATCATTGTCGCTAAAAGTAGTTACTCGTGCTGACTTCATCATTGTTGCATAAAGTAGTTACTCGTGCTGACTTCATCATTGTTGCTTGAAGTAGATACTCGTGCTGACTTCATCATTGTTGTTTGAAGTAGTTACTCGTGCTGACTTCATCATTGTTGCTTGAAGTAGTTACTCGTGCTGACTTTGTTATTTATTGTTGCTTGAAGTAGTTAATCGTGCTGACTTCATCATTGATTGTTGCTTGAAGTAGTTACTCGTGCTGACTTTATCATTGATTGTTGCTTGAAGTAGTTACTCGTGCTGACTTCATCATTGATTGTTGTTTGAAGTAGTTACTCGTGCTGACTTCATCATTGTTGCATAAAGTAGTTACTCGTGCTGACTTCATCATTGTTGCTTGAAGTAGATACTCGTGCTGACTTCATCATTGTTGCTTGAAGTAGTTACTCGTGCTGACTTCATCATTGTTACTTGAAGTTAGTTACTCGTGCTGACTTCATCATTATTGTTTGAATTAGTTACTCGAGCTGACTTTATCATTGATTGTTGCTAAAAGTAGTTACTCGTGCTGGCTTCATCATTGTTGCTTGAAGTAGTTACTCGAGCTGACTTTATCATTGATTGTTGCTAAAAGTAGTTACTCGTGCTGACGTCATCATTGTTACTTGAAGTAGTTACTCGTGCTGACTTCATCATTCTTGCTTGAAGTAGTTACTCGTGCTGATTTCATCATTGTTGCTTGAAGTAGTTACTCGTGCTGACTTCATCATTGATTGTTGCTTGAAGTAGTTACTCGTGCTGGCTTCATCATTGTTTGTTGCTTGAAGTAGTTACTCGTGCTGACTTCATCATTGATTGTTACTTGAAGTAGTTACTCGTGCTGACTTCATCATTGACTGTTGCATGAGGTACTTGCTCGTGCTGACTTCATCATTGATTGTTACTTGAAGTAGTTACTCGTGCTGACTTCATCATTGTTTGTTTCTTGAAGTAGTTACTCGTGCTGATTTCATCATTGTTGTTTGAATTAGTTACTCGTGCTGACTTCATCATTGATTGTTTCCTGAAATAGTTACTCGTACTGACTTCATCATTGTTGCATAAAGTAGTTACTCGTGCTGACTTCATCATTGTTGCTTGAAGTAGTTACTCGTGCTGACTTCATCATTGATTGTTTCCTGAAATAGTTACTCGTACTGACTTCATCATTGTTGCATGAAGTAGTTACTCGTGCTGACTTCATCATTGTTGCTTGAAGTAGTTACTCGTGCTGACTTCATCATTGTTGCTTGAAGTAGTTACTCGTGCTGACTTCATCATTGATTGTTGCTTGAAGTAGTTACTCGTGCTGACTTCATCATTGTTGTTTGAAGTAGTTACTCGTGCTGACTTCATCATTGTTGCATAAAGTAGTTACTCGTGCTGACTTTATCATTGTTGCTTGAAGTAGTTACTCGTGCTGACTTCATCATTGTTGCTTGAAGTAGTTACTCGTGCTGACTTCATCATTGTTGCATAAAGTAGTTACTCGTGCTGACTTCATCATTGTTGCTTGAAGTAGTTACTCGTGCTGACTTCATCATTGTTGCATAAAGTAGTTACTCGTGCTGACTTTATCATTGTTGCTTGAAGTAGTTACTCGTGCTGACTTCATCATTGTTGCTTGAAGTAGTTACTCGTGCTGATTTCATCATTGTTGCATAAAGTAGTTACTCGTGCTGACTTCATCATTGTTGCTTGAAGTAGTTACTCGTGCTGACTTCATCATTGTTGCTTGAAGTAGATACTCGTGCTGACTTCATCATTGTTGCTTGAAGTAGTTACTCGTGCTGACTTTGTTATTTATTGTTGCTTGAAATAGTTACTCGTGATGACTTCATCATTGATTGTTGCTTGAAATAGTTACTCGTGCTGACTTTATCATTCTTGTTTGAATTAGTTATTCGAGCTGACTTTATCATTGATTGTTGCTAAAAGTAGTTACTCGTGCTGACTTTATCCTTGATTGTTACTTGAAGTAGTTACTCGTGCTGACTTTGTTATTTATTGTTACTTGAAGTAGTTACTCGTGCTGACTTTATCATTGATTGTTGCTTGAAGTAGTTACTCGTGCTGACTTCATCATTGTTTGTTGCTTGAAGTAGTTACTCGTGCTGACTTCATCATTGATTATTGCTTGAAGTAGTTACTCGTGCTGACTTCATCATTGTTTGTTGCTTGAAGTAGTTACTCGTGCTGACTTCATCATTGATTGTTGCTTGAAGTAGTTACTCGTGCTGACTTCATCATTGATTGTTGTTTGAAGTAGTTACTCGTGCTGACTTCATCATTGTTGCATAAAGTAGTTACTCGTGCTGACTTCATCATTGTTGCTTGAAGTAGATACTCGTGCTGACTTCATCATTGTTGCTTGAAGTAGTTACTCGTGCTGACTTCATCATTGTTACTTGAAGTTAGTTACTCGTGCTGACTTCATCATTATTGTTTGAATTAGTTACTCGAGCTGACTTTATCATTGATTGTTGCTAAAAGTAGTTACTCGTGCTGGCTTCATCATTGTTGCTTGAAGTAGTTACTCGAGCTGACTTTATCATTGATTGTTGCTAAAAGTAGTTACTCGTGCTGACGTCATCATTGTTACTTGAAGTAGTTACTCGTGCTGACTTCATCATTGTTGCTTGAAGTAGTTACTCGTGCTGATTTCATCATTGTTGCTTGAAGTAGTTACTCGTGCTGACTTCATCATTGATTGTTGCTTGAAGTAGTTACTCGTTCTGGCTTCATCATTGTTTGTTGCTTGAAGTACTTACTCGTGCTGACTTCATCATTGATTGTTACTTGAAGTAGTTACTCGTGCTGACTTCATCATTGACTGTTGCATGAGGTACTTACTCGTGCTGACTTCATCATTGATTGTTACTTGAAGTAGTTACTCGTGCTGACTTCATCATTGTTTGTTGCTTGAAGTAGTTACTCGTGCTGATTTCATCATTGTTGTTTGAATTAGTTACTCGTGCTGACTTCATCATTGATTGTTTCCTGAAATAGTTACTCGTACTGACTTCATCATTGTTGCATAAAGTAGTTACTCGTGCTGACTTCATCATTGTTGCTTGAAGTAGTTACTCGTGCTGACTTCATCATTGATTGTTTCCTGAAATAGTTACTCGTACTGACTTCATCATTGTTGCATGAAGTAGTTACTCGTGCTGACTTCATCATTGTTGCTTGAAGTAGTTACTCGTGCTGACTTCATCATTGTTGCTTGAAGTAGTTACTCGTGCTGACTTCATCATTGATTGTTGCTTGAAGTAGTTACTCGTGCTGACTTCATCATTGATTGTTACTTGAAGTAGTTACTCGTGCTGACTTCATCATTGTTGCATAAAGTAGTTACTCGTGCTGACTTTATCATTGTTGCTTGAAGTAGTTACTCGTGCTGACTTCATCATTGTTGCTTGAAGTAGTTACTCGTGCTGACTTCATCATTATTGCATAAAGTAGTTACTCGTGCTGACTTCATCATTGTTGCTTGAAGGAGATACTCGTGCTGACTTCATCATTGTTGCTTGAAGTAGTTACTCGAGCTGACTTTATCATTGATTGTTGCTAAAAGTAGTTACTCGTGCTGACTTCATCATTGTTGCTTGAAGTAGATACTCGTGCTGACTTCATCATTGTTGCTTGAAGTAGTTACTCGAGCTGACTTTATCATTGATTGTTGCTAAAAGTAGTTACTCGTGCTGACTTCATCATTGTTGCATAAAGTAGTTACTCGTGCTGACTTCATCGATGATTGTTGCTTGAAGTAGTTACTCGTGCTGACTTCATCATTGATTGTTACTTGAAGTAGTTACTCGTGCTGACTTCATCATTGTTGCATAAAGTAGTTACTCGTGCTGACTTTATCATTGTTGCTTGAAGTAGTTACTCGTGCTGACTTCATCATTGTTGCTTGAAGTAGTTACTCGTGCTGACTTCATCATTGTTGCATAAAGTAGTTACTCGTGCTGACTTCATCATTGTAGCTTGAAGTAGATACTCGTGCTGACTTCATCATTGTTGCTTGAAGTAGTTACTCGTGCTGACTTTGTCATTTATTGTTGCTTGAAGTAGTTACTCGTGCTGACTTCATCATTGATTGTTGCTTGAAGTAGTTACTCGTGCTGACTTCATCATTGTTGCTTGAAGTAGTTACTCGTGCTGACTTCATCATTGTTGCTTGAAGTAGTTACTCGTGCTGACTTCATCATTGATTGTTGCTTGAAGTAGTTACTCGTGCTGACTTCATCATTGATTGTTGCTTGAAGTAGTTACTCGTGCTGACTTCATCATTGTATCTTGAAGTAGTTACTCGTGCTGACTTCATCACTGTATCTTGAAGTAGTTACTCGTGCTGACTTCATCATTGTATCTTGAAGTAGTTACTCGTGCTGACTTCATCATTGTTGCTTGAAGTAGTTACTCGTGCTGACTTCATCATTGTTACTTGAAGTAGTTACTCGTGCTGACTTCATCATTGTTGCTTGAAGTAGTTACTCGTGCTTACTTCATCATTGTTGCTTGAAGTAGTTACTCGTGCTGACTTCATCATTGATTGTTGCTTGAAGTAGTTACTCGTGCTGACTTCATCATTGATTGTTGCTTGAAGTAGTTACTCGTGCTGACTTCATCATTGTTGCTTGAAGTAGTTACTCGGCTGACTTCATCATTGATTGTTGCTTGAAGTAGTTACTCGTGCTGACTTCATCATTGTTTGTTGCTTGAAGTAGTTACTCGTGCTGACTTTATCATTGATTCTTGCTTAAAGTAGTTACTCGTGCTGACTTCATCATTGTTGCTTGAAGTAGTTACTCGTGCTGACTTCATCATTGATTGTTGTTTGAAGTAGTTACTCGTGCTGACTTCATCATTGTTGCATAAAGTAGTTACTCGTGCTGACTTCATCATTGTTGCTTGAAGTATTTACTCGTGTGTACTTTATCATTGTTGCTTGAAGTAGTTACTCGTGCTGACTTCATCATTGTTACTTGAAGTTAATTACTCGTGCTGACTTCATCATTATTGTTTGAATTAGTTACTCGAGCTGACTTTATCATTGATTGTTGCTAAAAGTAGTTACTCGTGCTGGCTTCATCATTGTTGCTTGAAGTAGTTACTCGAGCTGACTTTATCATTGATTGTTGCTAAAAGTAGTTACTCGTGCTGACGTCATCATTGTTACTTGAAGTAGTTACTCGTGCTGACTTCATCATTGTTGCTTGAAGTAGTTACTCGTGCTGATTTTATCATTGTTGCTTGAAGTAGTTAATCGTGCTGACTTCATCGTTGTTGCTTGAAGTAGTTACTCGTGCTGATTTCATCATTGTTGCTTGAAGTAGTTTCTCGTGCTGACTTCATCATTGATTGTTGCTTGAAGTAGTTACTCGTGCTGGCTTCATCATTGATTGTTACTTGAAGTAGTTACTCGTGCTGACTTCATCATTGTTTGTTGCTTGAAGTAGTTACTCGTGCTGAATTCGTCATTGATTGTTACTTGAAGTAGTTACTCGTGCTGACTTCATCATTGACTGTTGCATGAGGTACTTACTCGTGCTGACTTCATCATTGATTGTTACTTGAAGTAGTTACTCGTGCTGACTTCATCATTGTTTGTTGCTTGAAGTAGTTACTCGTGCTGATTTCATCATTGTTGTTTGAATTAGTTACTCGTGCTGACTTCATCATTGATTGTTTCCTGAAATAGTTACTCGTACTGACTTCATCATTGTTGCATAAAGTAGTTACTCGTGCTGACTTCATCATTGTTGCTTGAAGTAGTTACTCGTGCTGACTTCATCATTGATTGTTGCTTGAAGTAGTTACTCGTGCTGACTTCATCATTGATAGTTACTTGAAGTAGTTACTCGTGCTGACTTCATCATTGTTGCATAAAGTAGTTACTCGTGCTGACTTTATCATTGTTGCTTGAAGTAGTTACTCGTGCTGACTTCATCATTGTTGCTTGAAGTAGTTACTCGTTCTGACTTCATCATTGTTGCTTGAAGTAGTTACTCGTGCTGATTTCATCATTGTTGCTTGAAGTAGTTACTCGTGCTGACTTCATCATTGTTGCTTGAAGTAGTTACTCGAGCTGACTTTATCATTGATTGTCGCTAAAAGTAGTTACTCGTGCTGACTTCATCATTGTTGCATAAAGTAGTTACTCGTGCTGACTTCATCATTGTTGCTTGAAGTAGATACTCGTGCTGACTTCATCATTGTTGCTTGAAGTAGTTACTCGTGCTGACTTTGTTATTTATTGTTGCTTGAAGTAGTTACTCGTGATGACTTCATCATTGATTGTTGCTTGAAGTAGTTACTCGTGCTGACTTCATCATTGATTGTTGCTTGAAGTAGTTACTCGTGCTGACTTCATCATTGTATCTTGAAGTAGTTACTCGTGCTGACTTTATCATTGATTGTTGCTTGAAGTAGTTATTCGTGCTGACTTCATCATTGATTGTTGCTTGAAGTAGTTACTCGTACTGACTTCATCATTGTATTTTGAAGTAGTTACTCGTGCTGACTTTATCATTGATTGTTGCTTGAAGTAGTTATTCTTGCTGACTTCATCATTGATTGTTGCTTGAAGTAGTTACTCGTGCTGACGTTGTCATTAATTGTTGCATGAAGTAGTTAATCGTGCTGACTTCATCATTGTTTGTTGCTTGAAGTAGTTACTCGTGCTGACTTCATCATTGATTGTTACTTGAAGTAGTTACTCGTGCTGACTTCATCATTTATTGTTTCCTGAAATAGTTACTCGTACTGACTTCATCATTGTTGCATAAAGTAGTTACTCGTGCTGACTTCATCATTGTTGCTTGAAGTAGTTACTCGTGCTGACTTCATCATTGATTGTTGCATGAAGTAGTTACTTGTGCTGACTTTATCATTGATTGTTGCATGAAGTAGTTACTCGTGCTGACTTCATCATTGTTTGTTGCTTGAAGTAGTTACTCGTGCTGACTTCATCATTGATTGTTACTTGAAGTAGTTACTCGTGCTGACTTCATCATTGACTTTTGCATGAAGTAGTTACTCGTGCTGACTTCATCATTGATTGTTACTTGAAGTAGTTACTCGTGCTGACTTCCTCATTGACTTTTGCATGAAGTAGTTACTCGTGCTGACTTCATCATTGTATCTTGAAGTAGTTACTCGTGCTGACTTTATCATTGATTGTTGCTTGAAGTAGTTATTCGTGCTGACTTCATCATTGATTGTTGCTTGAAGTAGTTACTCGTGCTGACGTTGTCATTGATTGTTGCTTGAAGTACTTACTCGTGCTGACTTCATCATTGTTGCTTGAAGTAGTTACTCGTGCTGACTTCATCATTGTTGCTTGAAGTATTTACTCGTGCTGACTTCATCATTGATTGTTACTTGAAGTAGTTACTCGTGCTGACTTCATCATTGTTTGTTGCTTGAAGTAGTTACTCGTGCTGACTTCATCATTGTTGTTTGAATTAGTTACTCGTGCTGACTTCATCATTGATTGTTGCCTGAAATAGTTACTCGTGCTGACTTCATCATTGTTGCATAAAGTAGTTACTCGTGCTGACTTCATCATTGTTGCTTGAAGTAGTTACTCGTGCTGACTTCATCATTGTTGTTTGAATTAGTTACTCGAGCTGACTTTATCATTGATTGTTGCTAAATGTAGTTGCTCGTGCTGACTTCATCATTGATTGTTGCTTGAAGTAGTTACTCGTGCTGACTTCATCATTGTAGTTTGAATTAGTTACTCGAGCTGACTTTATCATTGTTGCTTGAAGTAGTTACTCGTGCTGACTTCATCATTGTTATTTGAATTAGTTACTCGAGCTGACTTTATCATTGATTGTTGCTAAAAGTAGTTACTCGTGCTGACTTCATCATTGATTGTTACTTGAAGTAGTTACTCGTGCTGACTTCATCATTGTTGCTTGAAGTAGTTACTCGTGCTGACTTTGTTATTTATTGTTGCTTGAAGTAGTTACTCGTGATGACTTCATCATTGATTGTTGCTTGAAGTAGTTACTCGTGCTGACTTCATCATTGATTGTTGCTTGAAGTAGTTACTCGTGCTGACTTCATCATTGTATCTTGAAGTAGTTACTCGTGCTGACTTTATCATTGATTGTTGCTTGAAGTAGTTATTCGTGCTGACTTCATCATTGATTATTGCTTGAAGTAGTTACTCGTGCTGACTTCATCATTGTTTGTTGCTTGAAGTAGTTACTCGTGCTGACTTCATCATTGTTGTTTGAATTAGTTACTCGAGCTGACTTTATCATTGATTGTTGCTAAAAGTAGTTACTCGTGCTGACTTCATCATTGATTGTTACTTGAAGTAGTTACTCGTGCTGACTTCATCATTGATTGTTGCTTGAAGTAGTTACTCGTGCTGACTTCATCATTGTTGCTTGAAGTAGTTACTCGTGCTGACTTTGTTATTTATTGTTGCTTGAAGTAGTTACTCGTGATGACTTCATCATTGATTGTTGCTTGAAGTAGTTACTCGAGCTGACTTCATCATTGTTATTTGAATTAGTTACTCGAGCTGACTTTATCATTGATTGTTGCTAAAAGTAGTTACTCGTGCTGACTTCATCATTGATTGTTACTTGAAGTAGTTACTCGTGCTGACTTTGTTATATATTGTTGCTTGAAGTAGTTACTCGTGATGACTTCATCATTGATTGTTGCTTGAAGTAGTTACTCGTGCTGACTTCATCATTGTTTGTTGCTTGAAGTAGTTACTCGTGCTGATTTCATCATTGTTGTTTGAATTAGTTACTCGTGCTGACTTCATCATTGATTATTTCCTGAAATAGTTACTCGTACTGACTTCATCATTGTTGCATAAAGAAGTTACTCGTGCTGACTTCATCATTGTTGCTTGAAGTAGTTACTCGTGCTGACTTCATCATTGATTGTTGCTTGAAGTAGTTACTCGTGCTGACTTCATCATTGATAGTTACTTGAAGTAGTTACTCGTGCTGACTTCATCATTGTTGCATAAAGTAGTTACTCGTGCTGACTTTATCATTGTTGCTTGAAGTAGTTACTCGTGCTGACTTCATCATTGTTGCTTGAAGTAGTTACTCGTGCTGACTTCATCATTGTTGCTTGAAGTAGTTACTCGTGCTGATTTCATCATTGTTGCTTGAAGTAGTTACTCGTGCTGACTTCATCATTGTTGCTTGAAGTAGTTACTCGAGCTGACTTTATCATTGATTGTCGCTAAAAGTAGTTACTCGTGCTGACTTCATCATTGTTGCATAAAGTAGTTACTCGTGCTGACTTCATCATTGTTGCTTGAAGTAGATACTCGTGCTGACTTCATCATTGTTGCTTGAAGTAGTTACTCGTGCTGACTTTGTTATTTATTGTTGCTTGAAGTAGTTACTCGTGATGACTTCATCATTGATTGTTGCTTGAAGTAGTTACTCGTGCTGACTTCATCATTGATTGTTGCTTGAAGTAGTTACTCGTGCTGACTTCATCATTGTATCTTGAAGTAGTTACTCGTGCTGACTTTATCATTGATTGTTGCTTGAAGTAGTTATTCGTGCTGACTTCATCATTGATTGTTGCTTGAAGTAGTTACTCGTGCTGACTTCATCATTGTATTTTGAAGTAGTTACTCGTGCTGACTTTATCATTGATTGTTGCTTGAAGTAGTTATTCGTGCTGACTTCATCATTGATTGTTGCTTGAAGTAGTTACTCGTGCTGACGTTGTCATTAATTGTTGCATGAAGTAGTTACTCGTGCTGACTTCATCATTGTTTGTTGCTTGAAGTAGTTACTCGTGCTGACTTCATCATTGATTGTTACTTGAAGTAGTTACTCGTGCTGACTTCATCATTTATTGTTTCCTGAAATAGTTACTCGTACTGACTTCATCATTGTTGCATAAAGTAGTTACTCGTGCTGACTTCATCATTGTTGCTTGAAGTAGTTACTCGTGCTGACTTCATCATTGATTGTTGCATGAAGTAGTTACTTGTGCTGACTTTATCATTGATTGTTGCATGAAGTAGTTACTCGTGCTGACTTCATCATTGTTTGTTGCTTGAAGTAGTTACTCGTGCTGACTTCATCATTGATTGTTACTTGAAGTAGTTACTCGTGCTGACTTCATCATTGACTTTTGCATGAAGTAGTTACTCGTGCTGACTTCATCATTGATTGTTACTTGAAGTAGTTACTCGTGCTGACTTCCTCATTGACTTTTGCATGAAGTAGTTACTCGTGCTGACTTCATCATTGTATCTTGAAGTAGTTACTCGTGCTGACTTTATCATTGATTGTTGCTTGAAGTAGTTATTCGTGCTGACTTCATCATTGATTGTTGCTTGAAGTAGTTACTCGTGCTGACGTTGTCATTGATTGTTGCTTGAAGTACTTACTCGTGCTGACTTCATCATTGTTGCTTGAAGTAGTTACTCGTGCTGACTTCATCATTGTTGCTTGAAGTACTTACTCGTGCTGACTTCATCATTGATTGTTACTTGAAGTAGTTACTCGTGCTGACTTCATCATTGTTTGTTGCTTGAAGTAGTTACTCGTGCTGACTTCATCATTGTTGTTTGAATTAGTTACTCGTACTGACTTCATCATTGATTATTGCCTGAAATAGTTACTCGTGCTGACTTCATCATTGTTGCATAAAGTAGTTACTCGTGCTGACTTCATCATTGTTGCTTGAAGTAGTTACTCGTGCTGACTTCATCATTGTTGTTTGAATTAGTTACTCGAGCTGACTTTATCATTGATTGTTGCTAAAAGTAGTTGCTCGTGCTGACTTCATCATTGATTGTTGCTTGAAGTAGTTACTCGTGCTGACTTCATCATTGTAGTTTGAATTAGTTACTCGAGCTGACTTTATCATTGTTGCTTGAAGTAGTTACTCGTGCTGACTTCATCATTGTTATTTGAATTAGTTACTCGAGCTGACTTTATCATTGATTGTTGCTAAAAGTAGTTACTCGTGCTGACTTCATCATTGATTGTTACTTGAAGTAGTTACTCGTGCTGACTTCATCATTGTTGCTTGAAGTAGTTACTCGTGCTGACTTTGTTATTTATTGTTGCTTGAAGTAGTTACTCGTGATGACTTCATCATTGATTGTTGCTTGAAGTAGTTACTCGTGCTGACTTCATCATTGATTGTTTCCTGAAATAGTTACTCGTACTGACTTCATCATTGTTGCATAAAGTAGTTACTCGTGCTGACTTCATCATTGTTGCTTGAAGTAGTTACTCGTGCTGACTTCATCATTGATTGTTGCTTGAAGTAGTTACTCGTGCTGACTTCATCATTGATAGTTACTTGAAGTAGTTACTCGTGCTGACTTCATCATTGTTGCATAAAGTAGTTACTCGTGCTGACTTTATCATTGTTGCTTGAAGTAGTTACTCGTGCTGACTTCATCATTGTTGCTTGAAGTAGTTACTCGTGCTGACTTCATCATTGTTGCTTGAAGTAGTTACTCGTGCTGATTTCATCATTGTTGCTTGAAGTAGTTACTCGTGCTGACTTCATCATTGTTGCTTGAAGTAGTTACTCGAGCTGACTTTATCATTGATTGTCGCTAAAAGTAGTTACTCGTGCTGACTTCATCATTGTTGCATAAAGTAGTTACTCGTGCTGACTTCATCATTGTTGCTTGAAGTAGATACTCGTGCTGACTTCATCATTGTTGCTTGAAGTAGTTACTCGTGCTGACTTTGTTATTTATTGTTGCTTGAAGTAGTTACTCGTGATGACTTCATCATTGATTGTTGCTTGAAGTAGTTACTCGTGCTGACTTCATCATTGATTGTAGCTTGAAGTAGTTACTCGTGCTGACTTCATCATTATATCTTGAAGTAGTTACTCGTACTGACTTTATCATTGATTGTTGCTTGAAGTAGTTATTCGTGCTGACTTCATCATTGATTGTTGCTTGAAGTAGTTACTCGTACTGACTTCATCATTGTATTTTGAAGTAGTTACTCGTGCTGACTTTATCATTGATTGTTGCTTGAAGTAGTTACTCGTGCTGACGTTGTCATTAATTGTTGCATGAAGTAGTTAATCGTGCTGACTTCATCATTGTTTGTTGCTTGAAGTAGTTACTCGTGCTGACTTCATCATTGATTGTTACTTGAAGTAGTTACTCGTGCTGACTTCATCATTTATTGTTTCCTGAAATAGTTACTCGTACTGACTTCATCATTGTTGCATAAAGTAGTTACTCGTGCTGACTTCATCATTGTTGCTTGAAGTAGTTACTCGTGCTGACTTCATCATTGATTGTTGCATGAAGTAGTTACTTGTGCTGACTTTATCATTGATTGTTGCATGAAGTAGTTACTCGTGCTGACTTCATCATTGTTTGTTGCTTGAAGTAGTTACTCGTGCTGACTTCATCATTGATTGTTACTTGAAGTAGTTACTCGTGCTGACTTCATCATTGACTTTTGCATGAAGTAGTTACTCGTGCTGACTTCATCATTGATTGTTACTTGAAGTAGTTACTCGTGCTGACTTCCTCATTGACTTTTGCATGAAGTAGTTACTCGTGCTGACTTCATCATTGTATCTTGAAGTAGTTACTCGTGCTGACTTTATCATTGATTGTTGCTTGAAGCAGTTATTCGTGCTGACTTCATCATTGATTGTTGCTTGAAGTAGTTACTCGTGCTGACGTTGTCATTGATTGTTGCTTGAAGTACTTACTCGTGCTGACTTCATCATTGTTGCTTGAAGTAGTTACTCGTGCTGACTTCATCATTGTTGCTTGAAGTACTTACTCGTGCTGACTTCATCATTGATTGTTACTTGAAGTAGTTACTCGTGCTGACTTCATCATTGTTTATTGCTTGAAGTAGTTACTCGTGCTGACTTCATCATTGTTGTTTGAATTAGTTACTCGTGCTGACTTCATCATTGATTGTTGCCTGAAATAGTTACTCGTGCTGACTTCATCATTGTTGCATAAAGTAATTACTCGTGCTGACTTCATCATTGTTGCTTGAAGTAGTTACTCGTGCTGACTTCATCATTGTTGTTTGAATTAGTTACTCGAGCTGACTTTATCATTGATTGTTGCTAAAAGTAGTTGCTCGTGCTGACTTCATCATTGATTGTTGCTTGAAGTAGTTACTCGTGCTGACTTCATCATTGTAGTTTGAATTAGTTACTCGAGCTGACTTTATCATTGTTGCTTGAAGTAGTTACTCGTGCTGACTTCATCATTGTTATTTGAATTAGTTACTCGAGCTGACTTTATCATTGATTGTTGCTAAAAGTAGTTACTCGTGCTGACTTCATCATTGATTGTTACTTGAAGTAGTTACTCGTGCTGACTTCATCATTGTTGCTTGAAGTAGTTACTCGTGCTGACTTTGTTATTTATTGTTGCTTGAAGTAGTTACTCGTGATGACTTCATCATTGATTGTTGCTTGAAGTAGTTACTCGTGCTGACTTCATCATTGATTGTTGCTTGAAGTAGTTACTCGTGCTGAATTCATCATTGTATCTTGAAGTAGTTACTCGTGCTGACTTTATCATTGATTGTTGCTTGAAGTAGTTATTCGTGCTGACTTCATCATTGATTATTGCTTGAAGTAGTTACTCGTGCTGACTTCATCATTGTTTGTTGCTTGAAGTAGTTACTCGTGCTGACTTCATCATTGTTGTTTGAATTAGTTACTCGAGCTGACTTTATCATTGATTGTTGCTAAAAGTAGTTACTCGTGCTGACTTCATCATTGATTGTTACTTGAAGTAGTTACTCGTGCTGACTTCATCATTGATTGTTGCTTGAAGTAGTTACTCGTGCTGACTTCATCATTGTTGCTTGAAGTAGTTACTCATGCTGACTTTGTTATTTATTGTTGCTTGAAGTAGTTACTCGTGATGACTTCATCATTGATTGTTGCTTGAAGTAGTTACTCGAGCTGACTTTATCATTGTTGCTTGAAGTAGTTACTCGTGCTGACTTCATCATTGTTATTTGAATTAGTTACTCGAGCTGACTTTATCATTGATTGTTGCTAAAAGTAGTTACTCGTGCTGACTTCATCATTGATTGTTACTTGAAGTAGTTACTCGTGCTGACTTTGTTATTTATTGTTGCTTGAAGTAGTTACTCGTGATGACTTCATCATTGATTGTTGCTTGAAGTAGTTACTCGTGCTGACTTCATCATTGTTTGTTGCTTGAAGTAGTTACTCGTGCTGATTTCATCATTGTTGTTTGAATTAGTTACTCGTGCTGACTTCATCATTGATTGTTTCCTGAAATAGTTACTCGTACTGACTTCATCATTGTTGCATAAAGTAGTTACTCGTGCTGACTTCATCATTGTTGCTTGAAGTAGTTACTCGTGCTGACTTCATCATTGATTGTTGCTTGAAGTAGTTACTCGTGCTGACTTCATCATTGATAGTTACTTGAAGTAGTTACTCGTGCTGACTTCATCATTGTTGCATAAAGTAGTTACTCGTGCTGACTTTATCATTGTTGCTTGAAGTAGTTACTCGTGCTGACTTCATCATTGTTGCTTGAAGTAGTTACTCGTGCTGACTTCATCATTGTTGCTTGAAGTAGTTACTCGTGCTGATTTCATCATTGTTGCTTGAAGTAGTTACTCGTGCTGACTTCATCATTGTTGCTTGAAGTAGTTACTCGAGCTGACTTTATCATTGATTGTCGCTAAAAGTAGTTACTCGTGCTGACTTCATCATTGTTGCATAAAGTAGTTACTCGTGCTGACTTCATCATTGTTGCTTGAAGTAGATACTCGTGCTGACTTCATCATTGTTGCTTGAAGTAGTTACTCGTGCTGACTTTGTTATTTATTGTTGCTTGAAGTAGTTACTCGTGATGACTTCATCATTGATTGTTGCTTGAAGTAGTTACTCGTGCTGACTTCATCATTGATTGTTGCTTGAAGTAGTTACTCGTGCTGACTTCATCATTGTATCTTGAAGTAGTTACTCGTGCTGACTTTATCATTGATTGTTGCTTGAAGTAGTTATTCGTGCTGACTTCATCATTGATTGTTGCTTGAAGTAGTTACTCGTGCTGACTTCATCATTGTATTTTGAAGTAGTTACTCGTGCTGACTTTATCATTGATTGTTGCTTGAAGTAGTTATTCGTGCTGACTTCATCATTGATTGTTGCTTGAAGTAGTTACTCGTGCTGACGTTGTCATTAATTGTTGCATGAAGTAGTTACTCGTGCTGACTTCATCATTGTTTGTTGCTTGAAGTAGTTACTCGTGCTGACTTCATCATTGATTGTTACTTGAAGTAGTTACTCGTGCTGACTTCATCATTTATTGTTTCCTGAAATAGTTACTCGTACTGACTTCATCATTGTTGCATAAAGTAGTTACTCGTGCTGACTTCATCATTGTTGCTTGAAGTAGTTACTCGTGCTGACTTCATCATTGATTGTTGCATGAAGTAGTTACTTGTGCTGACTTTATCATTGATTGTTGCATGAAGTAGATACTCGTGCTGACTTCATCATTGTTTGTTGCTTGAAGTAGTTACTCGTGCTGACTTCATCATTGATTGTTACTTGAAGTAGTTACTCGTGCTGACTTCATCATTGACTTTTGCATGAAGTAGTTACTCGTGCTGACTTCATCATTGATTGTTACTTGAAGTAGTTACTCGTGCTGACTTCCTCATTGACTTTTGCATGAAGTAGTTACTCGTGCTTACTTCATCATTGTATCTTGAAGTAGTTACTCGTGCTGACTTTATCATTGATTGTTGCTTGAAGTAGTTATTCGTGCTGACTTCATCATTGATTGTTGCTTGAAGTAGTTACTCGTGCTGACGTTGTCATTGATTGTTGCTTGAAGTACTTACTCGTGCTGACTTCATCATTGTTGCTTGAAGTAGTTACTCGTGCTGACTTCATCATTGTTGCTTGAAGTACTTACTCGTGCTGACTTCATCATTGATTGTTACTTGAAGTAGTTACTCGTGCTGACTTCATCATTGTTTGTTGCTTGAAGTAGTTACTCGTGCTGACTTCATCATTGTTGTTTGAATTAGTTACTCGTGCTGACTTCATCATTGATTGTTGCCTGAAATAGTTACTCGTGCTGACTTCATCATTGTTGCATAAAGTAGTTACTCGTGCTGACTTCATCATTGTTGCTTGAAGTAGTTACTCGTGCTGACTTCATCATTGTTGTTTGAATTAGTTACTCGAGCTGACTTTATCATTGATTGTTGCTAAAAGTAGTTGCTCGTGCTGACTTCATCATTGATTGTTGCTTGAAGTAGTTACTCGTGCTGACTTCATCATTGTAGTTTGAATTAGTTACTCGAGCTGACTTTATCATTGTTGCTTGAAGTAGTTACTCGTGCTGACTTCATCATTGTTATTTGAATTAGTTACTCGAGCTGACTTTATCATTGATTGTTGCTAAAAGTAGTTACTCGTGCTGACTTCATCATTGATTGTTACTTGAAGTAGTTACTCGTGCTGACTTCATCATTGTTGCTTGAAGTAGTTACTCGTGCTGACTTTGTTATTTATTGTTGCTTGAAGTAGTTACTCGTGATGACTTCATCATTGATTGTTGCTTGAAGTAGTTACTCGTGCTGACTTCATCATTGATTGTTGCTTGAAGTAGTTACTCGTGCTGACTTCATCATTGTATCTTGAAGTAGTTACTCGTGCTGACTTTATCATTGATTGTTGCTTGAAGTAGTTATTCGTGCTGACTTCATCATTGATTATTGCTTGAAGTAGTTACTCGTACTGACTTCATCATTGTTTGTTGCTTGAAGTAGTTACTCGTGCTGACTTCATCATTGTTGTTTGAATTAGTTACTCGAGCTGACTTTATCATTGATTGTTGCTAAAAGTAGTTACTCGTGCTGACTTCATCATTGATTGTTACTTGAAGTAGTTACTCGTGCTGACTTCATCATTGATTGTTGCTTGAAGTAGTTACTCGTGCTGACTTCATCATTGTTGCTTGAAGTAGTTACTCGTGCTGACTTTGTTATTTATTGTTGCTTGAAGTAGTTACTCGTGATGACTTGATCATTGATTGTTGCTTGAAGTAGTTACTCGAGCTGACTTTATCATTGTTGCTTGAAGTAGTTACTCGTGCTGACTTCATCATTGTTTGTTGCTTGAAGTAGTTACTCGTGCTGACTTTATCATTGATTGTTGCTTGAAGTAGTTATTCGTGCTGACTTCATCATTGATTGTTGCTTGAAGTAGTTACTCGTGCTGACTTTATCATTGATTGTTGCTTGAAGTAGTTATTCGTGCTGACTTCATCATTGTTTGTTGCTTGAAGTAGATACTCGTGCTGACTTCATCATTGATTGTTGCATGAAGTAGTTACTTGTGCTGACTTTATCATTGATTGTTGCATGAAGTAGTTACTCGTGCTGACTTTATCATTGATTGTTGCATGAAGTAGTTACTCGTGCTGACTTCATCATTGACTTTTGCATGAAGTAGTTACTCGTGCTGACTTCATCATTGATTGTTACTTGAAGTAGTTACTCGTGCTGACTTCATCATTGTTTGTTGCTTGAAGTAGTTACTCGTGCTGACTCCATCATTGTTGTTTGAATTAGTTACTCGTGCTGACTTCATCATTGATTGTTGCCTGAAATAGTTACTCGTGCTGACTTCATCATTGTTGCATAAAGTAGTTACTCGTGCTGACTTCATCATTGTTGCTTGAAGTAGTTACTCGTGCTGACTTCATCATTGTTGTTTGAATTAGTTACTCGAGCTGACTTTATCATTGATTGTTGCTAAAAGTAGTTACTCGTGCTGACTTCATCATTGATTGTTACTTGAAGTAGTTACTCGTGCTGACTTCATCATTGTAGTTTGAATTAGTTACTCGAGCTGACTTTATCCTTGTTGCTTGAAGTAGTTACTCGTGCTGACTTCATCATTGTTATTTGAATTAGTTACTCGAGCTGACTTTATCATTGATTGTTGCTAAAAGTAGTTACTCGTGCTGACTTCATCATTGATTGTTACTTGAAGTAGTTACTCGTGCTGACTTCATCATTGTTGCTTGAAGTAGTTACTCGTGCTGACTTCATCCTTGTTGTTTGAATTAGTTACTCGAGCTGACTTTATCGTTGATTGTTGCTAAAAGTAGTTACTCGTGCTGACTTCATCATTGATTGTTACTTGAAGTAGTTACTCGTGCTGACTTCATCATTGTTGCTTGAAGTAGTTACTCGTGCTGACTTCATCATTGTTGCTTGAAGTAGTTACTCGTGCTGATTTCATCATTGTTGCTTGAAGTAGTTACTCGTGCTGACTTCATCATTGTTGCTTGAAGTAGTTACTCGTGCTGATTTCATCATTGTTTCTTGAAGTAGTTACTCGTGCTGACTTCATCATTGTTGCTTGAAGTAGTTACTCGTGCTGATTTCATCATTGTTGCTTGAAGTAGTTACTCGTGCTGACTTCATCATTGTTGCTTGAAGTAGTTACTCGTGCTGATTTCATCATTGTTTCTTGAAGTAGTTACTCGTGCTGACTTCATCATTGTTGCTTGAAGTAGTTACTCGTGCTGATTTCATCATTGTTACTTGAAGTAGTTACTCGTGCTGATTTCATCATTGTTGCTTGAAGTAGTTACTCGTGCTGACTTCATCATTGATTGTTTCTTGAAGTAGTTACTCGTGCTGACTTCATCATTGATTGTTACTTGAAGTAGTTACTCGTGCTGACTTCATCATTGTTTGTTGCTTGAAGTAGTTACTCGTGCTGACTTCATCATTGTTGCTTGAAGTAGTTACTCGTGCTGACTTCATCATTGTTGTTTGAATTAGTTACTCGAGCTGACTTTATCGTTGATTGTTGCTAAAAGTAGTTACTCGTGCTGACTTCATCATTGATTGTTACTTGAAGTAGTTACTCGTGCTGACTTCATCATTGTTGCTTGAAGTAGTTACTCGTGCTGACTTCATCATTGTTGCTTGAAGTAGTTACTCGTGCTGATTTCATCATTGTTGCTTGAAGTAGTTACTCGTGCTGACTTCATCATTGTTGCTTGAAGTAGTTACTCGTGCTGATTTCATCATTGTTTCTTGAAGTAGTTACTCGTGCTGACTTCATCATTGTTGCTTGAAGTAGTTACTCGTGCTGATTTCATCATTGTTGCTTGAAGTAGTTACTCGTGCTGACTTCATCATTGTTGCTTGAAGTAGTTACTCGTGCTGATTTCATCATTGTTTCTTGAAGTAGTTACTCGTGCTGACTTCATCATTGTTGCTTGAAGTAGTTACTCGTGCTGATTTCATCATTGTTACTTGAAGTAGTTACTCGTGCTGATTTCATCATTGTTGCTTGAAGTAGTTACTCGTGCTGACTTCATCATTGATTGTTTCTTGAAGTAGTTACTCGTGCTGACTTCATCATTGATTGTTTCTTGAAGTAGTTACTCGTGCTGACTTCATCACTCTTGATGTATTCTGTTGGTGGTGGTTTACAGTGGCTCCTTTTATATTTCGAGGTGTACTCCTTGGTATAGTACAGTGTAAGGTTTCTTAGTAGGTCCCCACCTTATCTGCCAAACTCTTTTAACACATCAGAACGACGAGGACGAGAGTTGGATTCTTGATCAGTATGTTTCACCTGACCCAGACGGGAGGTGAGGTCTTTGTCAGAATGTTTTACCTGACCCAGACGAGAGGTAGTATCCTGGTCAGTATGTTTATCCTGACCCTGACGTGAGGTTTACTCTGACGTGAGGTAGGGTCTTTGTCAGTATGTTTCACCTGACCCTGAAGTAAGTATTGGCTCTCCTCTCCTGCTATTATAGAACAGCCACTGTACCTCTCAGACGCCGAACATTGTAAAACCACCACTATCTCCTCGTCAACAAGTTTGACATCAAGCGTCATGTCTTTTGGGCTAGGCTGGGAATATTTCTAGGCCACGACAGGTGTTTACGGAAGTAGGTTACGCTAGGCCCTCCGTCTGAGGTTGTTTGGTTCACCGCGTATGGCCTACGGCTTAGGGAAGCCGTCTCGTTGTGGCAGGCCTGTGACAGCATCTGAGACCTGACCCCGCGCGCTGCGCTATGATGTCAAATTACCTGATACGGTGAAAGGTGAATTGATAGCCGGGATAAAATATCGCTTCCGATCGTGAAAGCAGTTTAAGAGTTTAGAACTGGCATGTTATTCTTGTCCCATTTTTGAAGTGAAGCAGTTGTTTCTTTTACTCTGACTGCAGCCCCATTCAGAGCACGGTGCTTTTTAGTCATGCACAAGAGCTCAGTCCTGGATGTCAACGCTCCGTTTGTTATTTAAAGAAGCGTGCCTTTTTCAAAAGAACGTTAAAACCTCAACAAATAAAGGTTGTCTCGTTCGTGATTTTACGAAACGAGGACCATTACTGTGACGAGGCATTTAACTTTACTGTGACGAAGCATAGGGCGACCACTGTGACAAAGCTTAGAATCACCTCTGCAGCTGACCCCTTCACAATGGTTGAAGCACTGTGTGTTCGTGCAGCGATGTTGTCTGCAGTCATTTGTTTAACATGATGAAGTTGCTAACACCTTATCTAGTTAGTTTGTATAGCGTGCACCAAAGGCTGCAATGGTTCTGGTCTGTGCTCTTTGACGTTAACATGAGCCAAGGTCTAAATAACTTGACTCAGATCTGGTTCCTGTTGGAGCACAATAATGCAACGGATGATTTTCCCATATTTCCTTTTGGTCGTCTTATGGGTTGTTCCTTGTTGTACTTGATCCTGACGACGTAGATTCTTGGTCAGCATGTTGTACTTGATCCTGATGGCGTAGATTCTTGGTCAGCATGTTGTACTTGATCCCTTCAGTGCGGAGTCTTGGTCAGCATGTTGTACTTGATCCTGACGACGTAGATTCTTGGTCAGCATGTTGTACTCGATCCTAATGGCTTAGATTCTTGGTCAGCATGTTGTACTTAATCCCGTCAGTGCGGAATCTTGGTCAGCATGTTGTACTTGATCCTGATGGCGTAGATTCGTGGTCAGCATGTTGTACTTGATCCTGATGGCGTAGATTCTTGGTCAGCATGTTGTACGTGATCCTGACGGCGTAGAGTCTTGGTCAGTATGTTGTACTTGATCCCGTCGGCGTAGAGTCTTGGTCAGCATGTTGTACTTGATCCCGTCAGCAAAGAGTCTTGGTCAGCATGTTGTACTTGATCCCGTCAGCAAAGAGTCTTGGTCAGCCTGTTGTACTTGATCCCGTCAGCAAAGAGTCTTGGTCAGCATGTTGTACTTGATCCCTTCAGCGTAGAGTCTTGGCCGGCCAGTTGTACTTGATCCCTTCGGCGTAGAGTCTTGGCGGCCTGTTGTACTTGATCCCGTCGGCGTAGAGTCTTGGTCAGCATGTTGTACTTGATCCCGTCAGCAAAGAGTCTTGGTCAGCATGCTGTACTTGATCCCGTCAGCAAAGAGTCTTGGTCAGCCTGTTGTACTTGATCCCGTCAGCAAAGAGTCTTGGTCAGCATGTTGTACTTGATCCCTTCGGCGTAGAGTCTTGGCCGGCCAGTTGTACTTGATCCCTTCGGCGTAGAGTCTTGGCGGCCTGTTGTACTTGATCCCGTCGGCGAAGAGTCTTGGCCAAAATATTTCACTTGACTCTACACAGAGCGACTTAATAGCATGGGCCGCTTATTTGAGCCTCGTTGTTCAGACAGAGATCTTAGAGAACCAGAGCTGGTACTATGAGCATTCGGCCGATCTCCATAACTTTCTGTTTGTATTCCATGTTTGGGTTTTTATCCCCAATTAACAATTGAAACATGGGAGGACTGTAGTATTCACTTTGTTTAGCCGCCTCTACCCTCCAAATGACCTATTCGCCTTGGTTGGACCTGCCCGTAACACAAATCGCCATTTCTCTCAGGGGACATCCTAAACACCTTAACAACACGTCTGAGTGGCAAGGCGTTAGATTGTTTGTCTTTTGCGGTAAAATCTCTTGTTTCGACATGACTGATTTTATTATAAGGTGAACAGTTCCCTTCCTCGGTGCCTTTCCTTCCATAGGTTAAATGAAAAAATTAAGTATTCCTGAATACTAGAATACCGGAAACCTGCATTCAACAAGGCAGATCAGTGCTTGATGTCAAGTAGTCAAAAGCTATCCTTTTGTTCTGCAAATCCATCTGGTTGGCCCACAAAAGGTCCTTTTCCCATGATCTCCCTTTGGTACTCACATTTGACGATTAATAACATGTGTATGGGAAGTTTCCTTCACGCGGCTTACTGTACCTTGGGAAGATGCAGCTGTGAGGTATCCAGCCTTTAAGATGTTCCCTGTTGACATTTAGCATTCCCGACATTATATGACCTCACTGTGCTTGTGTATGCTTTGGTAACCATAAGCTGTTAGTGTGTGGGGCCTTGCAGTAGTGTACTTCCCATCATCACTTTTAGGAAGTATGTCAACATCGCTAGCACTTCTCAATAACATCCAGCAATTTGAGCCAGCAGAAGATATTGTTTGTTCGCTACTATTGGTAGTCTGGTAACTACGAAAAGAGAACATATTCCTCGTTAAAGGCCTAATTTGATCGAAATGTTTGCACAATTATGTTTACTGTTTTGGTGTTGCACAGGTTTTTAATAATAATGTTCGCCTAAGCATCTAGGGCCCGTTGCGTCGATCGACCACTACCAACCATGTCTAACTGCTAAAACTTATAGACAAACCTCCCTCACTGCTGAAGGAGGCTATCTGTCAAAGCCATGTAGAACGGGGACGGCCCCTAACGCCTCCAGCCGGCCGGTGGGAGATCGTTGTTACACGTAGCAGACTTGGACATTATCTGGTGAGTCGGTTTACTTCCTGGTCGTCGAACCACGTTTATCAGACAGGTGGCGGCCGACCAGAGTGTCCGAGATGGAGGGAAGACTCGTCTTTGCAGACACCTCGACATTACGGACGAAATCGAACCACAGAGGATGCGTCGCAAACAGTTTTTTGACCTTGCTTATGTGTCAGCAGGGAGTCCCTGGCTGAGTGGTTGGGTGGCGGTCTACTGGTCACGAAAATAAAAACCTAGATAACGCATGTTTTTTTCTCTTTTCCCTATCTGAAGTAAAATAGAAACTTAACATCTAGAGTGCGTGCATACTGTGGAGGCGAACATCCTTTATTGGTCAGACCTAAATATCCTCGATGTAGACCTCAGCAATTGGAAATATCGCCAGTGATATTAAACACAAATTTTAAAGCCATTATTAAATCTGAGTTGTGCTGTAGTAGCTCTTATGTATTTGTTTACGTCTCTGAAGATATAGAATTGGATGAGCTGACAGCAACAAGCGACTAATAGCTCCAGGGACATGCACACATAACTGATCAAGACCCTATTCCACCCCAAGTAGCGGCCCTGGACACAGACTGCAACCATGATTAGTGATCGAAAAGGAAATGCTAACCCGGTTACATAAATGCGTGCTGAAATCACATATGTCGGTCAAAAATGTGCAAATAACGCAGCCTCGCTGTAAACTGCGACACAACGTCACAAACAGCCTTTACGGGACAAACCCTAAGTAAGAAGAAGTAGAAAAGAAGAAGAAGGAGAAGAAAAAGTAGATACTTGGTTTACTCATCAGTGCTCATCAGTGTATAGTCTCATTGCTTTCTTGGAGTTTAGTCTATTTCATGTTTAAAAGTTGTTATCTATTTCATGGTTAAAAGTTGTAGTCTATTTCATGTTTAAAAGTTGTAATCTATTTTATGGTTAAAAGTTGTCAATTTCATGATTAAAATGTGTAGTCTATTTGATGGTTAAAAGTTGTAGTCTATTTCATGGTTAAGAATTGTAGTCTATTTCATGGTTAAAAGTTGTAGTCTATTTCATGGCTAAAGTTGTAGTCTATTTCATGATTAAAATGTGTAATCTATTTCATGATTAAAAGTTGTCTTTTTCATGGTTAAAAGTTGTAGTCTATTTCATGGTTAAAAGTTGTAGTCTATTTCATGTTTAAAAATTATGGTTTATTTCATGTTAAAATGCCTGTCGTTGCTTTTGAAGAGTTCTGACATGGATGCCGACACATGCGTCTGATAATCTCCACATCATGATACGCCTCGCGTTGATGTCAAGGCCAGTAACTGTAGAGGAAAGCATAAACCAATCACTTCAATTTACTAAAATATCAAAGTAGATCAATAACAGATAGTGCTGTCTGGGATGAATAGTTGCAGAATTCCAGGAACCGTTGTTTACTGGGTTGACTGGAGCATGATGATAGAGGGGCTCGAACTAGCTATTGCTATCACGGGAAGCGGAAATCTACTCCTAGTTTACTCATGTGCTTAACCTTATTAAGAATGTTGCAAATAGTGGTTGATTTTGGTTGTGTGTGTGTTGGTACCCTTTGCATTCAAAAGAAAGGGGTACAGATACCACATCTACACCAGCACATACATGCATTGGGCTCGGCTGTCTGAGGGGGGAGTAGAGTGATTTCAGGTTCAGGTGAAACATAAAGGTTAGGGTTGGAGCGAAGATTAACATGCGGCTCAGGTGAAACATAAAGGTTAGGGTTGGAGCGAAGATTAACATCAGGCTCAGGTGAAACATAAAGGTTAGGGTTGGAGCGAAGATTAACATCCGGCTCAGGTGAAACATAAAGGTTAGGGTTGGAGCGAAGATTAACATCCGGCTCAGGTGAAACATAAAGGTTAGGGTTGGAGCGAAGATTAACATCAGGCTCAGGTGAAACATAAAGGTTAGGGTTGGAGCGAAGATTACATCAGGCTCAGGTGAAACATATTGACGAAGTCCCCACCTCACTTCCACATAAGGCTCATGGAAACACACTGTCACAACAGTCTGACCACTGATATCACATTATTTACAATGCTTTATCCGGACTGCTTGGACATCCTGAATGCTTTATCCGCAGTACCATCAGAAAAGGTTTTCGCATCGCCGACCAAAGAATCACCGTTGTCGCACAAAAAAGTGAGCTGTCCGAAAGGACAGAACCAAACCCAACTACCGCCACCGGTTTTGTGTACCCTACGTGCGCTAAAATTTATCAGAAGGGATAGTTATTTGCAGTTACATTTGATTACGCATATCCGATGCTGTCGCCATCTGCAGCTATTATTATTATTATTACTATTATTGTTATTGTTGTCCTGGTCATTTTTGGTCAGGTTGGAGTTTTCTGCAAAAAAACTATTGAAATTCAGAAGTCTTATCTGCGACAGACAAAAGAAACAGTTATACCACAGATTCTGGATTGCTAATCATTGTCAGTATTGCAGAAATAACTACCACCCCAAACCCTCTCCATCATCAATAACCTGTATGGAGACACACAAGAACTTTAGGAACCATGTACATTCCACTACCTGGCACAAGGAAAAGAAGAGTGAAAACTCGTTATCCTTAAGATACAGAAAGTCAAAGTCAAGTTTGGCTTTGATATCCCAAATAGTGCTGAGATTAGCTATGGACAAGATGGACATGCATAAATCAAACAATGACGACAGTTAAGAAATTGTTAAGATGCTTACACTGCGATCAATGAAACACTAATCGACCGTTCAAGTAGGTTGCAAACAAACATAAATAAAGAAGGGAAGTACGCCTGAGAGGCAGGACACGGAATGTGTATAAATAACCGCAAGCTACAGCAACCAATGGTTTCCATATATTTTGCAATCTGTCGAAAGAGATTGAGCACCTATCGGTTTACCCGGAGTGCAGTCATATCAGTACGGCTTAACGTTGGAACATAACGCAGCTTCTCATGTGCAACCAATGACTTTTAACTCGTAAGCACGTTGTTAATGGGACTATTAGTGTCATGCTAGCCAGAACCTGCCGGGAAGATAGCACCAGAAATATCACTCAGCGATTCATTGATACGGTCCACTAGATTAATGGCCACTATCCCGCTGGTGTCGTGGTTTGTGATGTAACCAACCAAATAAAACCACGGGATACAATTTCCGGAGTGGCTTTTATTGAAAATAAGGTACACCGGCTGACGGACCAAAGTGGCGGGACCAGGTGATGGTCATCTGTCCTGTGTGGTGTAACTGGGCAGCTGCTTATTGATGGTCGATATCGATGGTTGGTCTTCTAGGGCACGGATGAAAGAGGAAGGACGTGGACAGCTATGAGGTAGGACACAAGGAGAGAGAGAGAGTGAGGGAGCGAGAGAGAGAGGTGAGAAAAAACAGCTGGAGAGGGGAAGAATAGATAAAAAGAACGAAGAATCTAAAGTTACGGAGGAGTGCAGATGTACTAGACCGATTGATTTGATGGAGCTCTGTCGAAGACGGTAAAGGGGTCTCCTCTGTTCTATTTCACTCTACACTCCTTAATTACAAATTCAAGTAACACTAAATATAAACACAATACAAGATATTCTTGATTCAAGTAACACTAAATTTAAACACAATACAAGATATTCTTTATTCAAGTAACACTACCAACTATAAATTTCTAACAACTTAAATTCTTTCTCTCACACGCTTATCTAAAACACTCCTACCGCTCAACCTAACCTTATCGATACTGTTATTATTGCTCAGTTCTTTCTCCTCTCCTAATCTGCCCTGCTGCTATCGAACTTCGTTGCGGATTGTTGCTGATGGTAAAGTTCGTAGGTTCTAATCCCAGGTATGACGTCCGTGCTCTTATTCCTCTT
The DNA here is from genome assembly GCA_036924085.1 of Ariolimax columbianus. NCBI lineage: Eukaryota > Metazoa > Mollusca > Gastropoda > Stylommatophora > Arionidae > Ariolimax > Ariolimax columbianus. Next base: position 97,104,217 of record JAVGWX010000005.1, on the reverse strand, counting down.
TGTCGGCGTAAATCAAAGTGACCTTGACTTGGTCAGGATAGACTGCGTTAAATATGATCCATGAAATCATTGGAAAACTGCCTCTAGCTGCGACTGACGACTTACATTCACGTGACCAAGGTGATGTCGACGTGATGAATGGCATGACTGGAAGACTGCCTCTATAAGCTACTGACGACTTGTAATTACGACCAATGCATGATATGAGGGTAGTTACCTTGCTTGCTGCGTGTCTATTTCAACTGCATATTTCCGTCGCCTGCTCTCCACTGAGTGTCTCTTTCCAAAGTAATAAACAATTTTCTGTGTCTCTGAAGTGAAATGTTCGCTCTCTCTCTCTCTTTCTCTGTGGTTCTCAACTCGAATCTGACTGAAATGCATATGTCCGTCACCTGCCCTCCAATGAGCGTCTCTCTCCAAAGTAATGTCTAAAAATGTGCCTCATGTCTCTCCATCGGGACTTATATTCGATCTGCATCCCCAGCTCGCGTAATTTCCAAAACGGCCCGCGTGTTTGTCAGTCTGCTTGCCATTATTCCCGATCCTGATCGCACGGTTTCCAGACGAGACGGGTTTGTCAGCGGCAACAAGTTTACCTGGCCACACCGCTATCGTCTCACATGTGGACACAGGGCATGTAACTTACGTCAGGCTACGTATGTTTTATGTTTACCTAAAGTCACACCTGCCAGCTTTGACACAAAAACGTACCTGGTTTATTTTAGTTACTTAAATTCTGGCGGTACTGAGTTCAGCTGCACTGACTCGTCCCTTACATCCCAAGAAAGAGAAAGAAAAAGTTAGAAGAAGAGGAATGAAGGGAAGAATTTGGAGGTATTTAAGAGAATAGTGAAGGAGTGGCAGAAAGAATGGAGTCAGAGGTTATGGAATAGAGCCTTTGTAGAGGGAAAATGGTAAGGAGATAGTGGAGAGATACAAGGAGAGAGGGATGGAAAAAGAGCCGAGATAAATGGAGGGATCCGAGACAGAGGGTGAAGATGGGTATACAATAACTTAATATAACGTAACATAAACTTACTATAATGACCTAACATAATGTAAATGTAACGTAACATAACATTACATAACATAAAGTAATATAATATAAACGTAATATAGACAACATAAACGTAACATAACATAATATAAACGTAACATAAAGGTAACTGAAACGTAATATAGACATACACCATTCACAATATAAAACAACATAAGTGATACATAACATTACGTTACAAGCACATAACAAAAACGTAACATGACATAACATAACATTACATTAGCATACCAGAAACATAGTCAAGTAAACACGTAACACAAAATAATATAACATAAACGTAACATAACATAAATGTAACGTACAATGACATAAATGTAACATAACACATCTAACATAGCATACACGTTACATAAATGTAACATAACACAGCTAACATAGCATACACGTTACATAAACGTAACATAATATATACCCAGCATTACTTACACAATACGTAACTAAACTTAACGTAACGTTGCGTCAATTTCTAAATGGTTTATTTTTAAACAGAACTTTCATTTTTGTGTTGTTTTATTGTAATATTAAGATAAAGGTTGTCCCATTACATACACTGCTGTCTTTGAAGAAGATGTAGCGACTTCAGTTTAATAGTTTTGTGCCTTGTTTATAATGTGGGTTAATCAGATTTCCAGTTCTTGTCTAACAATCCAATTCCATTGTTACAGGGGACACTACACCAACAACAGCAGAGCAGTTACAATCAGTGGCAGCAACATCACCACCATCAGGGGCATGTACATGTTCCTCATCATTCGGTGCAGTCGTTGTTGAGGTTAGCATTATTGTTTGTCTGTCCCAGACAGTGGATGTGGATGCTCCATCATTCGTCGTTGTAGAGCCAATATTAGCTGTAAATGCGGGGTCGCAATAAGCCGGAATAACGTTCGCTGGACGCCACACTTCTTCTTCTCTGTTGCTTTTGGTGGCCTTCAAATTTGAGGAAGAGTTGCATGCACTGTTGTGGCTACTTCTGCTGCTGCTCATTACACGACCAAAGGATGGCCTTCTACCTTTTGCGACCAATATTAGCTTCCCAGAGGATCGATTTCGTTTCAGTTTGCAGAAGTCTGGTCTGATGTACACGTCATTGTAATGTGGATCCATCCAGGGAGGTTGGAAGTGGATACTGGATGTGGATCTGAGCATATGGTTCTGGATGGTGGTGTGCTGCTCAGTGTTTGATCTGGTATAGAACAAGAAGCGATTAGTAAGCTTTCTATAGAACTATACGTGATTGGTGAAATAATTATAAAACAATAGGTTGTTGCTGACTAGTGGGCTAATTATAGAACAGTAGTGATTGGTGGGCTAAATATGACAAAGGTGATGGGTTGACTAATAGGAAATGATAAGTTGAATGTTGGACTTTGAATGAATTAAGAGAAATTTAAATAGGCACATAAAGATAGACAGATATACATATTTAGAAGCATACAGATAAACAAAGATATATAATAACAAATAGACAGGTAGATTGTAGGAAGATAATCATGTAGGTGTATAGTCAGATACGTAGACAGTGAGTCAGTAAGAGAACGAGAGAGATAGACAGAGAGAGAGATAGAGAGAGAGCGAGTATGTTATTAGAAACCTGTGATTCTTTATGTTCCCATTCTCCAAGATCATTGCCAGGTTGTCCTTGCCTTCCACAGAATTGACCTTATTTCCTACGTAATCTGGCACAGAACCTGCGTGATAAAAGATTTTCTTGAAAGTCTAATGGATTTCCATGAAAATCTATGCAACGTTCTCAAGTTCTGAGAAACAGTTCACTGTGGCGATATACCTCTGTAAGTGCACATATTAATGTCCACAATTGTAAAATGATGTTGAGAAGTTAGGGTGCTATTAAAAAAATTGTTTACCTTACCATCTCTCTCTCTCTCTATCTCTCTCTCTCTCTCTCTCTCTCTCTCTCTCTCTCTCTCTCGCCTCTCCCCCTTTCCTTGTTTCTCCATATTTTCCTGAAATCCAGATTAACATTTCACACTTTCGCTTACTGAAAGGTAAAGGCAAAGGTAGCCAAATAGCAGACTAAGCTGTCGGGGATGGAGTGTTAAATACATTGATTGTACTAGGACTCAGATTTTTTATTAGTGGCGTGGCCAGCTCTCTTTCTCGATGCTATCCTTCCATACAAATGAGCCATGTACCAAATTACAGCTCAGTCGACTGGAACGTGCAATAATGGAGATCAAACATGGTATCTCACCTGAATCACACTCCTCACCCCCAGTCATCCTCACCTCAGTCACCTTCACCTCAGTCACCATCACCTCAGTCACACCCCTCACCCCCAGTCACCCTCCCCTCAGTCACCCTCACCCCCAGTCACCCTCACCTCAATCACCCTCACCTCAATCACACCCTTCTGCCCCAGCCACCCTAACCTCATTCACATCCCTCACCCCAGTCAGCCTCACCTCAGTCACCCTTACCTCAGTCACACCCCTCACCCCCAGTCACCCTCACCCCCAGTCACCCTCACCTCAGTCACACCCCTCACCCCCAGTCACCCTCACCTCAATCCCACCCCTCAGCCCCAGCCACCCCCACCTCAGTCACACCCTTCACCCCCAGTCACCCTCACCTCAATCACACCCCTCAGCTGCAGCCACCCTCACCTCAGTCACACCCCTTACCCCCCAGTCACCCTCACCTCAGTCACACCCCTTACCCCCCAGTCACCCTCACCCCAGTCACATCATTTACCCCCCAGTCACCCTCACCTCAGCGCCTTAACTCCAGTCCCACCCCTCACCCCAGTCACCCTCACTCACTCTCACCTCAGTCATGTTCATCTCAGTCACCACTCACCCTCAGCCACCTTCACCTCAGTCACCCCCCCCCCCCCCCATCACCTCAGTCGCCCCCACCTCGGAGACCAGCCCTAACCTTTTATTACGAAAGCCGTATCACGTCAAGCCGGAAAACAGAATACAATATTAGATGCCCTTGACCTTGGTATATCTTTATTCGCTGAGAAACTCCTAGCATGTTTACGACCCCAGTTATTATTGTTGTTGTTTACTAGCTGGTTAAGAGTTGTGCTCATCTCTCTTACCCAGACTTTCACCGTCAAAGACGTCGTCCGCCGATCCACATCCACAGATGGGCTTCCCTGCCCTTCGCCGCCTCTTGGCCCTCACCACGAATGGAATCAGCAGTGATATGGCTGTGATGGCCAGCACAAGAACACCGACGAAGGGGAGAGCGTTCCTGCTCTGTTGTTCTGAGGTAGGTTGACCAATGTCCACCACAAAATGGAGGTGGTTGGACACGTAGAGAATGTCCGCCAAGTTGTCCACGAGAATGACCTTCGGAGTGGTAAGTAAATGCAATCGAATATTAAATACAAGCAAACGATCATGGAGTCATATACTTATTCTTCTTTACCTTGTCAACCAAACGTTCAGTTACCCTTACATTACAATATCTTTTTTTTTTTTTTTTTTTTTTTTTTTGCGTTCGCCTAATTTATCTATTCCCCAAGGCGTGTGTGCGTTACACTGTGGTTTTTATTTTGCCCCTGTAGGCCCAATGCATCCGACTTCAGCATGCATTTTATGTAAGGGTCTGCTTCCTCCTGCATTTTCTAAGGGTTTGCTTCCCCGGGGTAACGGCCGGTGCTGTGATGGGGATCGAACCCAGCACCTTCTGGTTGTGAGCCGTGCCACTTAACCACTAGGCCACGCCATCCCCTACATTACAATCTGATTCATTCAAGTCTGGATTTTTAAAAATGATATATTTTTGTTTAACAACCTTCAGCTTCATTCGTTGTTGTTATTGTTTTTAATGCCCACAATGAGTAAGTTTATTCTTTTGTGCGCCCTGAAAAGGGCGTTAAGTGGCGGGTTGCAGTAGCATTCCTTACACCCTGAGTGTGCTGATAAAGATGGACCGTGATCTTCCATGCGGTTGTGCTGTGCTTGGCTTCATCTGCGTGACGCTCACTACTACTGAGATCACGTCGATCCGCATCTTGACAACTAGACTGCCTTGAAAACTGCCTGTTTCCACGGAACGCTACACGGAAACGATAGTGGTCTTGGCCCGTATTTTTGTGCCTGACCCTGACGCGATGTCCTGGTCAGCATTTTGTGCCTGACCCTTCCGCAACGACATGGTCAGCATTTTGTGCCTGACCCTGGCCCGACGACCTGGTCAGCATTTTGTGCCTGACCCTTACGCAACGACCTGGTCAGCATTTTGTGCCTGATCAGACTAGCTTCTCAGTTCCACAGCTCCTTGAATACGTTCATCTTTATGATGAAACAAGTTAGATAAACATTAACTTAACAATGCTTTAACACGCGTCTTCAACGAGTGTGTATCCACCCTCACCCTCCCCTCTCCCCATGCCCAACTTCCGGGATATCACTTGAGGATTCCAAAATGGGAGTTATCCCTCAATTTAGTCTGTTGAGTAATCAGGTATAAATATGTATATATTGATATAAATTATACAAGTCAATTTATATTTACTAATGTAGAAAAAATAAACAAATTTCAAAATTGTATGCATATTATATGGGGTATGCATTTTGAGTCGTACAATCTTGGAAAAATGGGGGTGGGGAGAATACAGCTCAGTAAAGGTCAAGGTTTGCCTCACTACTGTCGAGGAATGAAGTTCTTAGAGACCAACATACCAAGCCACATCATGTAAGAGGTATTATCGCCAATTCTTTTCCTCGTTGCTATTTTCTTCCCTAATCGTATGCCAGGTAACTATTTACAGCTGGGTTGACTGGAGCGTAACAGTCACGGGAGTTAAACATTTTACTTTTGCCGTGAAAATCGAGTGTTCTACCACTGCACTAATCATGACACTCTAACATATGATGAAGTGGGTGTATGGGTCAAACAAGCCTGAAGACCATTTACTGTAGAATGTTTTTTTAAATTTAACTAAGATATATTTGTGTTCTGTTTGATGTTTTGGCTTATCACGCTATATAAATCATTGTAATGTTATTTTAGCTGGCCCGTTTACAGGAAGCCTGTAATCAGCAACTTTTCTCGAGTAATTCAATGTATCCATCAGCAACTTTTCTCGAGCTGTTTCAACCTATCTCTATGTTCTTTCAGCGTCAAATACGGCTCTTGATTCAGAAACCAACAGTCCGTCAGATACCAAATGTTGTAGTTCCTGTGGTCAGATACCACTTGTTGTAGTTCCTGTGGGCAGATACAACCCGTCGTAGTTCCTGTGGTCAGATACCACTTGTTGTAGTTCCTGTGGTCAGATACCACTCGTTGTAGTTCATGTGGTCAGATACCACTCGTTAAAGTTCCTGTGGTCAGATACCAATTTTTGTAGTTCCTGTGGTAAGATACAACCCGTCGTAGTTCCTGTGGTCAGATATCACTCGATGTAGTTCATGTGGTCAGGTACCACTCGTTGTAGTTCCTGTGGTCAGATATCACTCGTTGTAGTTCCTGTGGTCAGATACCACTCGATGTAGTTCATGTGGTCAGGTACCACTCGTTGTAGTTCCTGTATATTGTTGAGACTCATCAATCTTCATCACCATCCTCATCAGCATCATAGTTATTATCACCATTTTCATAATCATGATCACCCCATCCTCACCACCGTGGCCACCACAGCCACATCCATCATCACCCTCATCCTCACTTCTATCATCGCCACCATCATCATCACCATCACTACCATTATACTACCATCTTCCTCCTCTTCTTCTTGCTCAAATGATTCCATGCTTCAGTCCAACACTTTTTTTGTCAACGTCAACCACTGTCTTTCTCTCTGCATTTCTATTTCTTCTTCTTCTTCTTCTTCGTTCGTTCTCAATCTCCCACTACCAAACCCTGAAAAGGCTTAAGTAACGGAATGTAGTCCAGAGAACGGAATGCGTTGTGTCGTAGTTTACAGCCTGGCTGCAATATTTGCACCTTTCGGTCCAACACATCCGACTTCAGCAAGCATTTTTTGAGTGCCGGGTTAGCATTCCATTTTCGATCCCTTCTCCTTAGCCACTTTGCCCTGCTGTAGCCTGTTATCCAGGATCACCGCGTGGAGGTGTAGAAGGGTCTTGGCAGCTATGGTTCGCTGGCCCTGACACTAGCAGTCAGCTATGGGTCGCTGACCACTGCAGCTCATGCGCTGCTCAGCACCTTGATCCCGCATTTCTATTTAATTACCTATATTATAACTATTTTCAATGACATTATTTAAACGTGTGCATCGTTTTTGTATTCTATGCTGCTTTTCAAAGGTGTATCCAAATTAGGCGAGGCACTTATCTTACAAAGTCTGATAAGCTCGCTTTCTCATGATTATTTTCTAAACGAAATTGTTTTTTACTTACTTAGAATGTGGGGCACAGCTGTTTCCAATCGGATTAAGGAAGTGGTGCAGACTTGAGTTGTTGATCGGATTAAGGAAGTGGTGCAGACTTGAGTTGTTGATCGGATTAAGGAAGTGGTGCAGACTTGAGTTGTTGATCGGATTAAGGAAGTGGTGCAGACTTGAGTTGTTGATCGGATTAAGGAAGTGGTGCAGACTTGAATTGTTGATATAAGTCGTATGTTGTTTATTGGGTTCTTGTTTTTCTTACCTTTTTTAGACGATGGGCGTTTTTAAAAAAAAAAACAAATAGTCTTTTCGGTTATATCAGGGGGTGGGAGCCAAAACAAAATATTCGGCTTCCAGACTTCAGAGACTCTGCAGTCTTCTAAACCAGTATAAAACCGTTAAGTAAATTCTTAGGCATCGCTAAAAGCATTTGACAACTACGGGGTGTGCAGTCCCAGCTACCCAACCAGCTATCGATTACTGTATCTTATTTGTTTGTAACAAATTGTTGCGTTGTTTGATACGGGTAGAATATCATATCAAAAGAACCATGCGACTTCAATCTCAGTTCACATTGTCTCCTTGTTGCCTCCTACAAAACATAAGGCGATCCTTACATACATCATTTATTTAGGTTCCTCATTCATTAATTTCACCTTTTGTTCGAATTTAAAGCCAATGGGCAAGTCGACCAAGACACTATGGTGTAGATATGGCTGTCAAATCGTTGATATTTAGTGTGTAAACGGTGTGTGCATCGTGAAACATGCAAATATATATATATTCGACAACGGCCATGACCCTAGTCTTCTGCAGTTCGAATCATCAGTGTAAATCGGTATCATAGCGCTAACACTATCAACGCGCCTAAACAAAGACGTCTTACTCTCAAGACCAAAGTCCATCTCCAGACACGGACTCACCATATTCATATAACAGTGTGCTCTTTCAACTGCCGCTCTATATACTCTCCATCATAACTGAGTTACCTTATCAGATTGAGTTATACGACATCACTGGCATCTCAGAGATCACACGAGAAAAAGAACTGTCAGAGAATTGAAATGATGGCACGAGGTGTTTAAATCGTTGTCCGCAACGTCAACTCGACACCAGAAGGAGTTAATCTTAACGTTGTCCCACCCCCCCCCCCCCCCCTTTCCAGCGCATCGTACATCTTGTTCATAAGGTGAAACTTGTAGCTCACCGCCTAGCTTTTTTTTTTTTTACATTACCATATCCAAACGCCATACTGCTACCATCATTCAAGTGTATGCTCCAGCAGCAGACAAAGATGAACAAGAGCAGCTGGTTTCTTCCACCTCCACGAAGTCCTCCGGTGACGTCACAGCTACTGAAAGATCATTATCCGCGGCTGAAATTGCTGAATAAGACCTCACCAACATGGTGGGACACTTGGGACTGTACTGTGGAGAAACAAGGAACAACGCTGACGACAGACTGACCACTTTCTGGGAAACAGATCCACTGTTCCCCCGTAGTAGCTTTTTGCTAGAAGCCCACCCATAAGAGGTACACGCACGTGGGACCCAGTAGACTTCATTGTCACGAAATGGCCTGTCCAATCGTAGATCGGCAACAGATGTCTCAGTGGTTGGTTTCTTCTGCACTGGAAGCGACCATCACCTTCTTCTCACACACTTCGACTTCGATCTAAAACTGGCAAAGCTCCAGCAGCAGCGATCAAATGGGGGTCCGGAGACTCTCAATGAATCCCTCGATTACGACGACCCTGGTAGCCAGCAAGCAACTCAGCACTCCCATCGACACCGACATCGACGCTGATTATGCAAATCTGATTGCAGCAATCACATCTACCTCCAAGGCAGCCAGACTCCCAGCACCCAATCACACCATAAATCGTTCTTTGTTAGAGCAGCGGCGGAAGAAAACTCGGTCTCCGGACAACGACATAGCCTGCATAATCCTCAGCAAGAACTTCCGACAAAAACAAGGAAGATAATGAGACCTTTGTGAACGTCCCATGAAAGCTGCAAAATATCGGTGCAGCATCAAATTAGCTACTCGAGACCTTATCTAGCATCGCCAAATCATTCCCTGTCTGAAAGCTTACGATGGGTCTCGAGCACGTCAGAGCTGGGCATGGAATCGATCATGAAAGCTTACGATGGGTCTCGAGCACGTCAGAGCTGGGCATGGAATCGATCATGAAAGCTTACGATGGGTCTCGAGCACGTCAGAGCTGGGCATGGAATCGATCATGAAAGCTTACGATGGGTCTCGAGCACGTCAGAGCTGGGCATGGAATCGACCATGAAAGCTTACGATGGGTCTCGAGCACGTCAGAGCTGGGCATGGAATCGATCATGAAAGCTTACGATGGGTCTCGAGCACGTCAGAGCTGGGCATGGAATCGATCATGAAAGCTTACGATGGGTCTCGAGCACGTCAGAGCTGGGCTTGGAATCGACCATGAAAGCTTATGATGGGTCTCGAGCACGTCAGAGCTGGGCATGGAATCGATCATGAAAGCTTACGATGGGTCTCGAGCACGTCAGAGCTGGGCATGGAATCGATCATGAAAGCTTACGATGGGTCTCGAGCACGTCAGAGCTGGGCTTGGAATCGATCATGAAAGCTTACGATGGGTCTCGAGCACGTCAGAGCTGGGCATGGAATCGACCATGAAAGCTTACGATGGGTCTCGAGCACGTCAGAGCTGGGCATGGAATCGACCATGAAAGCTTACGATGGGTCTCGAGCACTTCAGAGCTGGGCATGGAATCGATCATGAAAGCTTACGATGGGTCTCGAGCACGTCAGAGCTGGGCATGGAATCGATCATGAAAGCTTACGATGGGTCTCGAGCACGTCAGAGCTGGGCTTGGAATCGATCATGAAAGCTTACGATGGGTCTCGAGCACGTCAGAGCTGGGCATGGAATCGATCATGAAAGTTTACGATGGGTCTCGAGCACGTCAGAGCTGGGCATGGAATCGACCATGAAAGCTTACGATGGGTCTCGAGCACGTCAGAGCTGGGCATGGAATCGACCATGAAAGCTTACGATGGGTCTCGAGCACGTCAGAGCTGGGCATGGAATCGATCATGAAAGCTTACGATGGGTCTCGAGCACGTCAGAGCTGGGCATGGAATCGATCATGAAAGCTTACGATGGGTCTCGAGCACGTCAGAGCTGGGCATGGAATCGATCATGAAAGCTTACGATGGGTCTCGAGCACGTCAGAGCTGGGCTTGGAATCGATCATGAAAGCTTACGATGGGTCTCGAGCACGTCAGAGCTGGGCATGGAATCGACCATGAAAGCTGACTATAACGACCAGTTCAGATCACCAGAACTCGTTCCAATTATCCTCCCATCTACTTATCATCCTCTTCCGGACTTTCTGCCTTCAGAAGTTGGCCATGCCATCGAGTATATTCAATCTGAAAAAATTACCAGATGATATGCCGTAACGTAACCTAAACATTGACATAACGTAACAACGTAGTGCAATACCACAAGGTATCACAACATAACGTAACGTGTCTTACATCAAAATGTATTCTAGTCTGGCCCTGCAGGTTGGAGAAGTCGTTGACAGCTATGTACATGTCCTGGTTGACATAGAAAGCGTTAGTTTGCAGCACAACAAACTGCATGCCGTAAGGAAGACTGTCGTTGGAGAACTCCACAGCTGGGTGCTCCACTCGTAGGTTCTGTGGGTCGCTGTTGTTCATCTTGCTAATAGGGGAATACATGTGTGGTCTCTGCCGATCAGATCATATGGATTACATTTATTTGTTACGATATTTTTTTAAGGAAATGTATAGGAAACATAATCAACTTAAAGATACATACTTTTATGAGGAAAGACTTAGAAATATAGGCATATAGTGTCTGGAATAAAGATGAATTCGAGGTGATTTCTTCTTCTTCTTCTTCTTCTTCCTCTTCTTATTCTTCTCCTTCTTTTTCTTCTTCTTCTTCTTCTTCTTCTTCTTCTTCGTTCATCCTCAGGTCAAGATTCCGGTTCCTCTTACAAAGGACGCAGTTGTTTGTAAGGTTGTTTTATCTCCATACAGCTTTTGTCTCATGTCTGCCTCGAGAGATCAGTATTGTTATTTCTTTTCATGCGTGCGCGTGCAGCTATGTAGGATGTGTTCCGCAGTCATAATATGCTCCCCACATGGACACTTGTCATCTGTACCAATTATCATTTTGTTGTAAAGATGACCTTTGAGTCTGCTATTCCCAGTTCTTATTAGTCTAAAGATGATGACTTGCTCTTCTCTAACTAAATTATAGTAGATGTCTTCTTTTCGGAAGTCTGGGTGTTGTTAAGCCCATCTCCCCTGAAGTTGGCTAATTATGGTCAAGGCCTCATTATATGTGATACTCAGGTCTGTTTGTGGGGATGCTCCTCCACTCTTTGCTAGTTTGTCTGCAGCTTCATTGCCTTCAATATTGCAGTGACACTATATGACTAACCTTAGGTGTTCTGCTGAGATCCGTATCAGTGAAAACATACATTGCTCGAGATCATCAACTTTGTGTTGTTTTAGCGCTATCAATACTGACGAAGCTACAGCCAGGAACACTATGTTTTCTCGGTGGGTATCTCTGTCCTTGATTAGAAGCTCAGTTGCGACCTTCAGTACCTTTGCTTCTGCACGAAAGTTATTGGAGTATGTTCTCGTTGTTAATACTTGTTTTAAATTCTCCGTTCCTTAGTCTGTAATTGACCCCTCGACCTCCATTGGATGTTGGTCTTCTTTTTTTTTTTTTTTTTTTTCGTTCGCCTTATTTCTCTAATCCCAAGGCGGTGTGCGTTGCACTGCGTTTTATTTTGCGCCTGTCGGCCTAGTGCATCCGACTTCAGCATGCATTTTATGTAAGGGTCTGCTTCCTCCTGCATTTTCTAAGGGTTTGCTTCCCCGGGGTAACGGCCGGTGCTGCGATGGGGATCGAACCCAGCACCTTCTGGTTGTGAGCCGTGTCACTTAACCACTAGGCCACGCCGTCCCCTTGTTGGTCTTTTAAATGATACGTCTGTTTGTACATGTATCCAGGTTTCTGGCGGGAATACTCTCCTAAGATATTATTTGATGATAAACTTCCTTTCTAAATCTGTCTCATGTCCATTCTTCCCTATTCTCTCCTTGGTCTCTACCATCTCAGGGGATTTTGCTTTTTTTTTCATGGTGGAATTTGGGATGTGTGTTTTAGATCTGTAGCCACTGTTTGGCTTATAATTTGGTCTACTCTTGCAAGTTTTTTTGTTTTTGATATAAAGTGGTTTCTCTTTAATTTCCCTTCCCATACAATTGATCCTTTCCTATATTGGCTGATCTGGCATTCGTTTCTCTGCTGGAGTGTTTTTTTGGTCTCTGGGCGTCTCTATACTTTCGATTCTTGTGATGTTCTTCATTGCATTTATTGATGTTTGTTTCATAGCTCCAGTGATGATACATTTACCTTGGTTTTGGAAGGTGATTTAATACAGGTTTATAAGATACATAAGCTTAAAGGATAAATTAGACTAATGCAAGTTGTTTTTTTTTAAATACAGCCGCCTACAAGAACAATTAATTAAACAGAGGTCCAGATTAGATATTAGGAAATATTTTTTTTAGCCAGAGTGGTGAATTCTGTGAATGCATTGCCACAGGAAGTAGTGAAAGCAGGGTCAATTAATGCATTCAAGAATAGATTGGATGCGCATATATTTATTTAGATCAAGCGAATGTAATAGAAACTGGTTGCATACAGACTCTGCAGCGTCTTCTAAACCAGCATAAAGACGTTAAGCTAAGTCAAACAGAGAGTTATAACACAAGTCAACGCTGTCCCATCGCCCTTATTACCTTGGGTACATAGGTCATAAACCAACCTTCTCCAAGCAGATTTGAATTCTGCACCCTTTTCACTTTGAGGTACGCAGGCCTCTATCAACTCTCTCCAAGCGGACCTGTCCTATGCTATTTTCATCATTCATTCCAGCGTCTCCCAGTTTTTCTTGTGTTGACTTCTAAGACCATTCTCCGTATATTATTTTTTTTTTACCCTGGCGGCTCAATGTCAGAGAATACGTGGTGATGCTCGCTTCAGGCTTTTGCCACGTGTGGCCTTCCACCGCTACCTTCATCCTATGATTTCGCGACCCTACCTGTCTTTGTCCTATTTTATCTAATAAGCTTTCGTTTATAACCTTATACAACGACTGCAGGACCAGACGATTTTTCAGGGAATTGTTGATAAAGTACTCTTAATATTGAGTTTGGTCATCCACCATGTTTCCGCTTCATAAAGATGGGCCGGCCTCACATTGGATCTGAAGATCCTTAGCCTGGATTCCACTTTAATGATTTTATAGTTAAATGTTTTTTAACATGGCAGAGGTCAATCTTGCTTTTTGTATCACGAATGGTACATCTTCACCAGTGTCTGGTCTGCATATTGTGTCTGTCTGGTCTGCTGCATGTGTTTGTCTGATCTGCACATTGTGTCTGTCTGGTCTGCACAAATGGTTTTGTCGGAAACCTGCTTGTTCGTCTCTTTACTTGGTATCCATGGATCTTTTAAAAGTCTTTGGAGTATAACTCTATTTAACAATTAACCAGGCACATTTTTCGATTCTTTTAAAAGGCTAATTGCTTTCTTGATTTCTTCTTTACTTGGCTTATCACATGTAACTCTTAAGTCTTGTTCTGCAGGTACAATGTAATGGTGTATTGAGTAGTGGTTGTCTGCTTAAGGACTTTTCAAAGTATTCGGCCCTTCTTTCTTCTGTTCAGCAAGATTTGTTATCCCTGCTTCTTCTTCTTCTTCTTCTTCTTCTTCTTCTTCTTCTTCTTCTTCTTTTTCTTCTGCGTTCGTTCTCAATCTCCCGCTACTAAGCCCTGAACAGGGCTTTGCAAGTAGCAGGAAGTAGTCCGGAGAATGCAATGCGTTGTGTCGTTAGTTTACAGCTTTACTGCGATATTTGCACCTTTCGGTCCGACACTTCCGTCTTCGACAGATCATTGCTCTTAATGTGTCTTTCATTGGTCTGCTTTGTTGTTTGAATTTTCCTGGCAGTTTTCTGGTAGTGTTATACAAACCTTTTAAGTTTCCTCTAGCTGCTGTGTCTTCGACTTCTGTAATCACAGCCACACTATCCACGTAGCTTCTCTTATCTATCTTAATTATAACTTAACGTCTTTACACTGAAGACTCTACAGAGCATGTTTACAACCAGTTTGATTATCCTAGCATCATCGTCACCATCACCAACATTTCAATCACAATCATCACCACCACCATCATCAATATTGTCATCATCATCCCCAACACCATCACCTTTATCATTACCAACATCATCATCACCAACACCATCACCATCATTATGACCAACATCATCATCACCAACACCATCACCATCATCATGACCAACATCATCATCACCAACACCATCATCATCACCAACATCATCATCACCAACACCATCATCATCACCAACACCATCACCATCATCATGACCAACATCATCATCACCAACACCATCACCTTTATCATGACCAACATCATCATCACCAACACCATCACCTTTATCATGACCAACATCATCATCGCCAACACCATCACCATCATCATGACCAACATCATCATCACCAACACCATCACCTTTATCATGACCAACATCATCATCACTAACACCATCACCTTTATCATGACCAACATCATCATCACCAACACCATCACCATCATCATGACCAACAGCATCATCACCAATACCATCACCTTTATCATGACCAATATCATCATCACCAACACCATCACCATCATCATGACCAACATCATCATCACCAACACCATCACCTTTATCACGACCAACATCATCATGACCAACACCATCACCATCATCATGACCAACATCATCATCACCAACACCATCACCTTTATCATGACCAACATTATCATGACAAACACCATCACCATCATCATGACCAACATCATCATCACCAACACCATCATCATAACCAACATCATCATCACCAACACCATCACCTTTATCATGACCAACATCATCATCACCAACACCATCACCTTTATCATGACCAACATCATCATCACCAACATCATCACCATCACCATGACCAACATAATCATCACCAACACCATCACCATCATCATGACCAACATCATCATCACCAACACCATCACCATCATCATGACCAACATCATCATCACCAACACCATCACCATCATCATGACCAACATCATCATCACCAACACCATCACCATAATCATGACCAACATCATCATCACCAACACCATCACCATCATCATGACCAACATCATCATCATCACCAACACCATCACCTTTCTCATGACCAACATCATCATCACCAACACCATCACCTTTATCATGACCAACATCATCATCACCAACACCATCACCATCATCATGACCAGCATCATCATCATCACCAACACCATCACCTTTATCATGACCAACATCATCATCACCAACACCATCACCTTTATCATGACCAACATCATCATCACCAACACCATCACCTTTATCATGACCAACATTATCATCACCAACACCATCACCATCATCATAACCAAAATCATCATCACCAACACCATCACCATCATCATGACCAAGATCATCATCACCAACACCATCACCATGACCAACAACATCATCACCAACACCATCACCATCATCATGACCAACATCATCATCACCAGCATCATCCTAATTACCATCACCATTATTATCATCACCTACGTCATGACGACGACACCAGTTCTGCACTCGAAAGGATCTGTTGCCCCGATTCTCAATGTCTTACCTTGTAGAAACTCGCCCTGACCTCCACCTTCAAGTGAAGTTTCACGTCAGTGTTCTGTTTGCCCTCCCCCGCAATGCTACAGGGGACGAGTTGTCCACGTTTTGCTTGGGCATCAATTCGTCCTTGAACTCTATCGCCTCTACCGCCAATGTGGACCGGATAAAGGTTAACGAGGTTTGGCGTTGGAGTTTCTGATAAAGAAAGCAGCACGTTCGATAGTTTAATTCTCTCGCCAATGCAAATATCACCCACTGCAGCCATCACAACCACCCACTACATGTAAAACTATCACCCACTCCAACCATCACCCACTCTATCCATCACGATGATCACAACTACTCCAAACATTAAGCTGCTTCTATAACCAGCGGAGCTAGTAGAACTATAACAACTTCTCAAGCCATTGTTATTGATATAACTAACACTGAGAACCATGCACTCAACTTTCTAAAAAAGACCTGTTATCATTTCAATCAAGCCGCTACAGCTTTTATTATCACTCCTATTATAACATTGACTACCACTATTACTACTGCTGCACAGGTGGTCGCTGTAGTCAAGAGGTTAAGGCACACGCCTCTCACAATTATGAACGGAAACGGTGGGCGATCGAATTCCGCAAGTTTCAAGTGACCCCCTGGTCTCACGGGAGGTAAGACCAGAGTGCCTGCATCCAGAGTTACCTCCAGTCGTCTCGACCAAGAGTGAAATTGATGACCAGCGCATATTCTTCCTCACTATAATCCAAATACAGCGCACATCACAATATTAAGACAAAACGTAAGATGGTGTGGTCATCATCGCTTGCGACGGGCAATAACTAACACCTGCTGCACCTGGTAATGATCACCACCAATAGCACTGTACAACATACAAATAGTGCTACTACTACTACCTATACTACTACTACTACTACTACTACAGCTACTACTAATACTACTTCTACTTCAGCTATTACTAATACTACTACTACTGCTGCTACCACAGCTACTACTACAGCTACTACTACTACTGATGATGCCGCTACTACTACTTTTACTACTACTACTACTGCTACTACTACTTCTACTACTACTACTACTTATACTGCTTCTACTACTATTACTACTATTACTACTACTACTACTACTTATACTGCTGCTGCTACTGCTACTGATACTACTACTACTACAGATGTCGCTGCCACTACAACTACTTCTGCTACTTGCACTGCTGCAACTACTACTGCTACTGATGCTGCTACTACTACTACTACTACATTTACTACTAATATTACTACTACTTCTGCGGTTAGTACCTCTACTTTTACTGCTACTGCTAATACTACTACTACTACTACTACTACTACTACTACTACTACTACTACTACTACTGCTAGTACTACTACTACTACTACTACTTATACTGCTGCTACTACTATTACTACTACTACTTATACTGCTGCTGCTACTGCTACTGCTACTGCTACTACTACTACTACTACAGATGCCGCTGCCACTACAACTACTTCTGCTACTTGCACTGCTGCTACTACTACTGCTTCTGATGCTGCTACTACTACTACTACTACATTTACTACTAATATTACTACTACTTCTGCGGTTAGTACATCTACTTTTACTGCTACTGCTAATACTACTTCTACTACTACTACTACTACTACTACTACTACTACTACTACTACTATAGTACTACTCCTACTTTTGCTATTACTGTAATTTCTACTACTACCGAGTGGCCACTGGTTATGTGGTTTGTTTAGAGCACCATAGATTGCGCCTAACAGGTTGCGGGACTACTTTGCTCTAGTGTTTGAGGCAATTGAGATGACCTTGCACATCGCTTAACCACCTTCCCTAATCGATTGTCGCAACGCAATGGAGTATTAAGCTGCTCGAGCCTAGCGAGCTAAGCAGGAAATCCTTCTCGCGGCTACACCCAGCTCATACCAGAGGCATGTACAGGGGCATCTGCTCCCGTAGAAGCACAGGTCGACTAAGAACTACTACTATTACTACTACTACTACTACTATTAGTACTAATGCAACTACTACTACAACTGCTGTTTCTGTTACTACTACTACTACTACTACTACTACTACTACTACTACTACTACTACTACTACTACTACTACTACTACTACTACTACTATTACTACTACTACTAGTGCCACCTAAAATACTTCGTATCCTAGTATTCAAACAGGCAGTTAATATCTGCTGTCAGGTAGCGGAAAACTATCCGGAGTAGATTTGTAATCAATGTTATTGTTACTGCCTGTGCCTTCCTAGACCTGAAGGAAGGTAGCTTGTGTTTGGGCAGGAATTTCATTACATTTGTAATTTTGACAAGACAGTGGTTAACAGCATACGTTTATCGATTTTCAACTACCATTGGTTCTTTTACGTGCACAGTGTAAACGGAGTGAGTTTATTCGTCAATCTCTGATATGTCAACCCGCTGGACGCATCTCACTTTAGACTAGCGGACGCTTGAGACTTCTGGGATTAGCAACTCCACCGTTTCGTGCTTTAACTTCTTGAGAAGCAAGAGTCATTACCTCTCATCTATATCGAGCCTCACTAGTACTTCAAATGTCATTACACAGTTCTCTTTATTTGCCATTTACGACATGATTGGAAAGTTACAGTCGGATTCTGTTCTATCCTTCCCTGGTACCACTAAAGTTATTCGTCAACTATATCACCTAATTTCAACAACTATTTAATTTATAAAGGGAATTAACCCAAACAAATTTGTTAGTATTGTAGACAGACAGAGTTACATACCTTGAGCTGACGCTAATTTCCAAATGGAGAGAACCAGCCAAACGCAGGACTGAAGCCTTTGCCTCACCGAACTTTCACTGGCCATATTCCCCTATAAATGTTTCAGTATTTTATTACAACAAGAACGTTGACAATCGTAACCACGTATAGCTCTATAAAAACCATTTTCAGCTCAATGGGGAGTACAGGTAATTAAAAAGTATACATCAAGCACTGCACTCTAATCCTGGCCCACCCGTTCCATCTTCTTTCCGCGGTGTTCATATCTCTTATTCGCCATCGTGACAGAGGTTCTTCTTGTGCATTGGATGGTTTACATCTGCTTGTAGTTGACCTGTAGAATGGCTGATTGAACGGTTTGGATGTTGGCCTTTGATCACAAGGACATGTGTTCGAATCCTCTATTGTGCATACATTTGTTTCTATCGAAGAAGAAATAAGAACCCAATCTGTTTAGTGCATGGACACGCCAGGAGCAAACTGTCTCTTTATTACACATCCATATAAATCCTCCCGATGGAACACATTTATGGGAATAAACACAGTAACTATATTTCATTTTGCTTGACCTGTTAGTGTGTTTAAATATGTGCGGCTAACAGTTTCTGCATGATGGGAAAGCTAGTCTTTGCCTAGCCCTGCTGAGCTGACTTGACTTTGTCGCTCCTCCTCAACCATATTTGGGAAGGGGGGGGAGGGGAAACGTGTCTTTTTTATTGCTTTGTAGCTTGTACTTTCCAGAGGACAACTAATAAAGGTCAACGGCAATTGGTGTTGTTGTGGTTCACTATGTGCTTTCATTGGTGTTGTTGTGATTCATTATGTGCTTTCATTGGTGTTGTTGTGATTCATTATGTGCTTTCATTGGTGTTGTTGTGGTTCACTATGTGCTTTCATTGGTGTTGTTGTGATTCATTATGTGCTTTCATTGGTGTTGTTGTGATTCATTATGTGCTTTTATTGGTGTTGTTGTGATTCATTATGTGCTTTTATTAGTGTTGTTGTGGTTCATTATGTGCTTTCATTGGTGTTGTTGTGATTCAGTATGTGCTTTCATTGGTGCTGTTGTGATTCATTATGTGCTTTTATTGGTGTTGTTGTGGTTCATTATGTGCTTTTATTGGTGTTGTTGTGGTTCATTATGTGCTTTTATTGGTGCTTCTGTTTGTCCCAGATAAAGACAACCTGAACGTAATGTAGATATCGTTTTTTCTCTGTTCCAATAAGAGAAATGAACCATACCTGTCTTATTCCTCAGCAGAGAAAGAGCAACCATTTCGCTCTACACACATTATGTTTACAATGTCTTTGTTATTGCTAGGCTGACTCGGGATTTACGTGGCCTAGGAATAAAAATAAAATGTTGTCTCATCGCAATGTTTATGCTCGGTTACTTTTTCACATCTTAAAGAGAACAAATTCTAGCCATTACCGCAGCCGGTGGCCGAGAAGTTAGTGTATAGTGTGTCTTGATGAAGAGAACATGGGTTTTTTTGTTTTTTTTGTTTGCGTTCGCCTTATTTATCTATTCCCCAAGGCGTGTGTGCGTTACACTGTGATTTTTATTTTGCGCCTGTTGGCCCAGTGCATCCGACTTCAGCATGCATTTTATGTAAGGGTCTGCTTCCTCCTGCATTTTCTAAGGGTTTGCTTCCGCGGGGTAACGGCCGGTGCTGAGATGGGGATCGAACCCAGCACATTCTGGTTGTGAGCCGTGCCACTTAACCACTAGGCCAAGCCGTCCCCGAACATGGGTTTGATACTTCGGTAAAGCATAGTTAATTTTTTTCTATCAGTGGTTTAAGTACAACCTAGCATGTACACTGCGTGGCGACTGTATTAGTAATCTTTCTTTACCTTATCCGTATATATCCCCTCCCACCTGCCCCCTTCCCCGCGTGATCCCAGCAATTATAGTTTTGTTGTTGTTGTTATTGTTGTAATCACTAAAGTTTGGCCATGCACCTTACCAAGCATGCTGTAAAATGATTTTGCTGAGTGATATGGCTGAATCTAGCATATAACTCATCACACAGAAATGATGTTTCAAAAACCAACTTACTTTGATCTTCGTTGATGGATTGTACAAAGTTGTCGGAAGGACACATTTCAAGACTTCTTGTGTAGATCAATAATGAATATAATGGTAAAGAACTCATTTTTTCGCGATAAAGTTACTGGTTTCATCTCCCCTTAACGATACGGATCAGTCGACCCAGCTGTAAATGGGTATCTGGCTCACTACTATGTTAGAAAATGGTAAAGGCAGCGAGGAAGCTGACTGGTTGAACCACCAGTACCATTGTTTTCCGGATGAAATTCACGCCTAATCTAAAAGTAAACAACCCTTCCAGTTTTAGTTCCCCTGGGGAGCATAGGGTTACAACTGTCATTCACTATCTTACCATATCGTGAATCTTTACTGACACACCTTAGTCACAGCAAACTTACTGGGCTAACCGAAAGGGTTGTTTCAATGATCTTCGTCATGTGACTGCTGTTTTACTTCACAGGCATACTTGTCCATTAAGGTATTCTCGACATGAAAGGAGTATGATCACTGTAAGTTTCCAAGTGTGCCTTATAAAACGACTAAAGATGTTGTGCTTGGAGTTAGCAACATTATCATCTGTCCATTGCTACATAACTACCACAGGTGCAAATGCTCAGCTACAGGCTTCCTGTAAAGGTGCCAGCAGTAGTAGCGGCCAAATGCTTCACATTGTGTGAATGTGTTACTTACTATCAACCACTATCAAGTGTACAGCTCAGTGATGTCTCAAACAGTGTGTGACTGTGAATAAGTAAATATATATGAATCAACAAGAGTTTAAATACTCGCGCTGGTCTGTTATTTTTCCGGCTTGGGATATTATGATTAATTACGTTGTCTGCTACCAGCCAGTCTATCACCAATAAATAGGGGTGCAAGAACTGGTCATTCTTTCTTTTTCTTTTGACAACAGTAAGATAGTGCCACGTGTGTGGTATATCATATCTTTCTACAGCCTCCAACATTCCCCCCCCCCCCCCCCCCTCACTCTTTCATAACGTGTTTTGGATTTACAAAAATTCAGAAATGAAACATTCTTGTTAGACGACTGTATCATGGGGTCTGAGACTCGCCGCTCAAGTAGTCATTTTGTGGGGCCTGCGATGACATTGACCTTTTGTGTGTGAGAAAGGAAAATATAAATGAAATGGTAATATTGCAGACTCAGACACACCTCCACAGAATGGATCTTAGAGACACAGCCACGTGCGATTCTGGATTACCCAAACAAACACCAGAACATATCCTGCAGCATGGTCCCACTTATGCAGACGAAAGAGAGGCATTCTGGCCAAGGAATGCGACCATTCTCAAAAATCTGTGGAGGACCGTCGAAGACCTGAAACGCACATTCTCCTATGTAAATAACACCGTGCTGGAAGCCTTGCATCTGTTGATTGAAGAAGAATAAGAAGGTAATATTAAACATGATTTGCTATAAAACAGAAGCATGATCCGACTAAAAATAACATCGAATAGATATGGGTTTACGATACACGATAGAGATACTTGAAATAGGGAGGGAAAACCAGAACAGAAAGTGTGAACAATTCAGTTCAGTTTTCCATTCACGTTTGCCGTGAAGTGACATGCGGCGTTTACTGTCTTTTTTATATCAGGTGTGTAGCGTCCTCCATCCTAAGCCTGTGACGTTGTAGGATAGCCCTGACGCTGTATATCGATCTGCAACATGTCACATATTTAACCCGTTCCTAACTAATTCGTACGTTCTCTTGCTTCCTATTCCATGTCCTAAGACGTTATTGTTAGTTTTCTGTTCAGGCGACATATCACTTTCCGTGTAGTCATGAGACATCTTCGCTTGTATTCATGGCAGCAGAGATTAAAACACGGCCCAAAATAGAATGAAGTGCCTGGCAGGTGATGCGGTCATAAATTACACAGGGGTACAGAAGCGAATGTGTACAAGTGAGGCTGTACAAAAGTAAAGGGTACACAAGGGAGGCTGTACAAAAGTGAAGTGTGCACAAGGGAGGCTGTACAAATGTAAGGTGTACACGAGTCAGGCTGTACACGTGAGGCTGTATAGAAGTTAGGGGTACAAAAGTGAGGGGTACAAAAGTGAGGCTGTACAAAAGTGAGTTGTATTCAAGTGACGTGTACACAAGTGAGATGTAAAAAGGTGAGGTTATTCAAAAGTAAGGTGTACTCAAGGGAGGTGTACAAACGTGAGGGATACAAACGTGGTGATGGGTACAAAAATGAGGGATACACAAGGGAAAGGAGTAAAAGTGAAAAGAGCAAAAGTTGGGGCGGGAGGGGGACTAGGAAGGGGGTACCAAAATGAAGGTAGCGAGTGGGGGAAGAAAGATGAAAGAACAATTTACAAGGAAGATTTAGGAGAAGAAATACGGATGACGAATACAAAGGAAGAAATAGGATGACAAAAAATGAGGAAGAATAAGTAGGAAAGAAAAACAGGTAAAATAGCAGCCCCAAGCTGGTCAAATGTAGGGATGGTCGTTTTCATTTGGAGAAGTTCAAATGTAGGGATGGTCGTTTTCATTTGGAGAAGTTCAAATGTAGGGATGGTCGTTTTCATTTGGAGAAGTTCAAATGTAGGGATGGTCGTTTTCATTTGGAGAAGTTCAAATGTAGGGATGGTCGTTTTCATTTGGAGAAGTTCAAATGTAGGGATGGTCGTTTTCATTTGGAGAAGTTCAAATGTAGGGATGGTCGTTTTCATTTGGAGAAGTTCAAATGTAGGGATGGTCGTTTTCATTTGGAGAAGTTCAAATGTAGGGATGGTCGTTTTCATTTGGAGAAGTTCAAATGTAGGGATGGTCGTTTTCATTTGGAGAAGTTCAAATATAGGGATGGTCGTTTTCATTTGGAGAAGTTCAAATGTAGGGATGGTCGTTTTCATTTGGAGAAGTTCAAATGTAGGGATGGTCGTTTTCATTTGGAGAAGTTCAAATGTAGGGATGGTCGTTTTCATTTGGAGAAGTTCAAATGTAGGGATGGTCGTTTTCATTTGGAGAAGTTCAAATGTAGGGATGGTCGTTTTCATTTGGAGAAGTTCAAATGTAGGGATGGTCGTTTTCATTTGGAGAAGTTCAAATGTAGGGATGGTCGTTTTCATTTGGAGAAGTTCAAATGTAGGGATGGTCGTTTTCATTTGGAGAAGTTCAAATGTAGGGATGGTCGTTTTCATTTGGAGAAGTTCAAATGTAGGGATGGTCGTTTTCATTTGGAGAAGTTCAAATGTAGGGATGGTCGTTTTCATTTGGAGAAGTTCAAATGTAGGGATGGTCGTTTTCATTTGGAGAAGTTCAAATGTAGGGATGGTCGTTTTCATTTGGAGAAGTTCAAATGTAGGGATGGTCGTTTTCATTTGGAGAAGTTCAAATGTAGGGATGGTCGTTTTCATTTGGAGAAGTTCAAATGTAGGGATGGTCGTTTTCATTTGGAGAAGTTCAAATGTAGGGATGGTCGTTTTCATTTGGAGAAGTTCAAATGTATTGATGGTCGTTTTCATTTGGAGAAGTTAAAATGCAGTGATGGTCGTTTTCATTTTGAGAAGTTAAAATGTATTGATGGTCGTTTTCATTTAGGGAAGTTCAAATGCAGTGATGGTCGTTTTCATTTTGAGAAGTTAAAATGTATTGATGGTCGTTTTCATTTAGGGAAGTTAAAATGCAGTGATGGTCGTTTTCATTTTGAGAAGTTAAAATGTATTCATGGTCGTTTTCATTTAGGGAAGTTAAAATGTATTGATGGTCGTTTTCATTTTGAGAAGTTAAAATGTATTGATGGTCGTTTTCATTTAGGGAAGTTAAAATGTATTGATGGTCGTTTTCATTCCGGGAAGTTAAAATGTAGTGATACTCGTTTCTGAGTCATAGCTCTTTGAAATAACAATATTCACTTGGATACAGAAATAAGGGAATAGAAAATATATTTTCCAAGTGATTACAGTATACATGTATACTTGTCGTTGCGATTGCCGTCGCTCCTTTGTTTATTTAGTTGCCATTTATTTAGTTTCTTTACATGAACATAACGCATGGAATTACGTCAAGGAGAACTGTAGTGGTGGCTTTCACGCTCCTTATTGAGGAGGGGAGGGGCGGGGCGGCAGATAATGATTGATACTTTTCTTGTGTGAAATCCGATGATCAATGGGTATGTTCACCTTTCTAAACATGAGAAAGATCGAGTGCACAACAAGATAGCAGCCTCATCATGCAAAGCAATTGCTAATGACACCACTGCTGTAGGAACCACATGATTCGTTGAAGGCTTCTTTCAGAGATTCAACATCGAGATGTTGCCCATGCTCCATTAGGTGCAAGATGAGAATCACCATCATCCATTCATATGGTTCCCCATGGAGCATAGAGCTATTACAAATGCTCTCCAACTGTTCCTATAATGAGAAGTCTGCTTCAGCTCCGTCTTCAGCTACACGTACCTTTTCTCCCCCCCCCCCCACTCTTCTTCCAGCACTCTTCTTCCCCCACTCTTCTTCCCCCACTTCTCTTCCCCCACTCTTCTTCCCCCACTTCTCTTCCCCCACTCTTCTTCCCCCACTTCTCTTCCACCACTCTTATTCCATCACTCTTCTTCCCCCACTCTTATTCCACCACTCTTCTTCCATCACTCTTCTTCCCCCACTCTTCTTTCCCCACTCTTCTTATCCCACTCTTCTTTCCCCACTCTTCTTCCCCCACTCTTCTTTCCCCACTCTTCTTCCCCCACTCTTCTTTCCCCACTCTTCTTCCCCCACTCTTCTTCCCCCACTCTTCTTCCAGCACTCTTCTTTCCCCACTCTTCTTTCCCCACTCTTTTTTCCCCACTCTTCTTCCCCCACTCTTCTTTCCCCACTCTTCTTTCCCCACTCTTCTTCCCTCACTCTTCTTTCCCCACTCTTCTTTCCCCACTCTTCTTCCCCCACTCTTCTTCCCCCACTCTTCTTTCCCCACTCTTCTTTCCCCACTCTTCTTCCCCCACTCTTCTTCCCCCACTCTTCTTCCAGCACTCTTCTTTCCCCACTCTTCTTCCCCCACTCTTCTTTCCCCACTCTTCTTCCCCCACTCTTCTTCCCCCACTCTTCTTTCCCCACTCTTCTTTCCCCACTCTTCTTTCCCCACTCTTCTTCCCCCACTCTTCTTTCCCCACTCTTCTTCCCCCACTCTTCTTCCCCCACTCTTCTTCCCCCACTCTTCTTTCCCCACTCTTCTTTCCCCACTCTTCTTCTCCCACTCTTCTTTCCCCACTCTTCTTTCCCCACTCTTCTTCCCCCACTCTTCTTCCCCCACTCTTCTTCCCCCACTCTTCTTCCCCCACTCTTCTTCCCCCACTCTTCTTCCCCCACTCTTCGTTCCCCACTCTTCTTTCCCCACTCTTCTTCTCCCACTCTTCTTTCCCCACTCTTCTTCTCCCACTCTTCTTTCCCCACTCTTCTTTCCCCACTCTTCTTCCCCCACTCTTCTTCCCCCACTCTTCTTCCCCCACTCTTCGTTCCCCACTCTTCGTTCCCCACTCTTCTTTCCCCACTCTTCTTCTCCCACTCTTCTTTCCCCACTCTTCTTTCCCCACTCTTCTTCCCCCACTCTTCTTCTCCCACTCTTCTTTCCCCACTCTTCTTCTCCCACTCTTCTTCCCCCACTCTTCGTTCCCCACTCTTCTTTCCCCACTCTTCTTCTCCCACTCTTCTTTCCCCACTCTTCTTCTCCCACTCTTCTTCCCCCACTCTTCTTCCCCCACTCTTCGTTCCCCACTCTTCTTTCCCCACTCTTCTTCTCCCACTCTTCTTTCCCCACTCTTCTTCTCCCACTCTTCTTTCCCCACTCTTCTTTCCCCACTCTTCTTCCCCCACTCTTCTTTCCCCACTCTTCTTCCCCCACTCTTCTTCCCCCACTCTTCTTCCACCACTCTTCTTCCTCCACACTTCTTCCACAACTTTTATTCCATCACTGCTCTTCCATCGCTCATCTTCCACCGCTAATCGTGCACCATTCATCTTCCACCACTCGTCTTCCCCACTCATCTTTTACCACTTTTTTTCATCACCATTTTCCACCACTCATCTTCAACCACGAAGTTTCCACAAGTCTTCCGTCACTCATCTTCTACCACTGTCTTTCACAACTCATCTCATATGCATATTTTCCATCACTATATTTCGCCACTCATCACATCTATTACTACCATTTTCTACCACTCATCATCCCCCACCATCTTCCACCACCATCATCCACCACCATCATCCACCACCGTTTTCCACGACCAAAATTCACCACCATCATCCACCACCATCTTCCACCACCGTTTTCCACCACTCATCTTATGTGCCTTTTTTCCACCACTATATTCCACCAATAATATTCCACCACGGATTTTCTACCATTCATCTTTCATCACCATCTATCACGACCATTTTCTACCACTCATCATCCACCATCATCTTCCACCACACATCTTCCACCACACATCTTCCACCACTCTTCTCACACAGTCTTTCTTCAATAAATGTACCTTGGCATCCTCATTCGTCTCATTCCTTGTTAATTCTAGCCTAACACATATTTGGTTGTATTCACAGTCCTCTTTCTGCAGAAAGCCAATGTCGTATCCTTAGAGTTCACTAACAACACCTAGCCATTAACATCGTTAAGTCTCGACAAATATTTCTCCATCGCTGGATCGGCGCCGCTTTTATATCTTCGGCAATGTGCACCCTGTCTCTTTCAAAACGCCTCGACTCGACTACTTCTACGTCTATCCCTGAAAATTTAGGCAGAAAAATACTGCACCCTTCATAGAGTCGTCACTGTGGCAGCCCGTGCAACATTTGGCTAAGTTACATCGCTCAATCTGTCTTGTGTGCTGCCTGAGACTCAATTAGGGTCATGGACACTTGACGCCACAGGCCATAGCCACTCAGCTCTATAGGTCATGACTGCCTAGACGAATTATATGACTTTCTGCAAGAGTGTCCTATCTATCTTTACTTTCTGTGCTCAATCTAACGCTATACTTGTTGCCAGGTTCTTTCCCACAGATCTCTGTTGACCATTACCTCTGGCCATATAACACAAATTAAGCGACTAAGACTTTTATTCGTGAAGGTCTGCAGTCTGGATGTGATACTCTTAGTCTCCTGTTATGTTTTCAATCAATATAGCAGGACCTAAAAATGGATAAAAAATATAAAAACTATCTGCATAATTATAATATACTCACCAACACAATTAGAGAAGAAACGTCTGAAATTATCATGGATAATTGGTAAGAAAGGGTAAGAAAGCCAGACACGTTTAATGTATAGTTGCTACAAGCAATTAAGCGAAATGTGCTTTATGTAAAACACATTGAAAACAGCAACCGCACGTGCTTTATGTAAAACACATTGAAAACAGCAACCGCACGTGCTTTATGTAAAACACATTGAAAACAGCAACCGCACGTGCTTTATGTAAAACACATTGAAAACAGCAACCGCACGTGCTTTATGTAAAACACATTGAAAACAGCAATCGCACGTGCTTCTCGTATGTTCTATGTTGACAGCAATTTGCACACTTTAAAGTCTATTATAATTCTAGTTATCGATTTGTTGAAATATGTTTGCTTAGCAACTCACAATCTTTATAAATAAACCAGCGAGTCGCACGTTAAACTAAGCACTGCTCAAAACGTTGTATAGTGGATATATAGCTGACATACCTAGCACTGAACTGCCATCGACAGTTACACAGATTTCAGAGTAGTTTTTCACGCCTGGACCAGGAGTCTTATATGTAGATAGCTTTCCCCTAGGCCCGACGGGACCTGGTCTGTGCTTCTCTAGAAAGATGATTTATTGGACTGGCTGGTCTCACAATATATCTTGCCTGTATTTATATGAAGAACCAGTGGACCGTTACCCATGTAAATAATACAATTAACTCTTATCTCTTACACATTCGAGGCTGTTAAGAGGAAATGAGACGTTGTTTTAGAGATCATTAGAAATCAAAATAATGCAAATTCCCAACACTTGGTAAGCACACTGCCCCGAAGTGCGGATAGCCTGATCGGCTTGCAAGACAAAATATATAAACAATTCTGCAAATAGTGTGTGATATAAGCTGCAAAGGTAGTCGGTAGGCAGCAGGGGTTGTGAGGTAGGGGTACATTGTACTCTAGCCAGGGGTGCAAAAGGGGGCCAGGAGCGAACTATTAACTGTAACCTATTTTGCGTGTTAGGACAGTACTACTACTACTGCTACTACCACTAAAACTACCACTACCACTACTACTACTGCTACTACCACTACAACTACCACTACCACTACTACTACTGCTACTACCACTACAACTACCACTACCACTACTACTACCATTACAACTACCACTACTACTACCACTTCCACTAGCACTACTACTACCACTACAACTACTACTATCACTACCACTACCACTACCACTACTACCACCACTACAACTACCACTACTACTACCACTACCACTACTACTACCACCACCACTAATACTACCACTACTACTACCACTACCACTAATACGACCACTACTACTACTACTACCACTACCACTGCCACTACTACTACCACTACCACTACCACTACCACTACTACTACTACTACTACTACCACTACCAATACCACTACTACTACTGCTACCACTACCACTACTACTATTACTACTACCACTACGACTACTACTACTACTACCACTACCACTACTACCACCACTATTACTACCACTACCACTACCCCTACAACCACTACCACTACCCCTACAACCACTACCACTACTACTACTAATACCACTACTACTACCACTACTACTACTACTACTACTACTACCACTACTACTACTACCACTACTACTACTACTACTACTACTACTACTACTGCTGCTGCTACTACTACTACTACTGCTACTTCTATTACTACTACTACTGCTAATACCACTATTACTACTACTACTACTACTACTACTACTACTGCTGCTATTACCACTACTACTACTACTGCTACTACCACTACTACTACTACCACTACTACTACTACTACTACTCCTACTCCTACTACTACTACTACCACCACTACTACTACCACTACTACTACTACTATTACTACGAGTACTGCTACTACTGCTTCTACTACTACTGGTACCACTATTACTACTGCTACTACCACTACTACTACTACCACTACTACTACTACTCCTACTCCTACTACTACTACTACTACCACTACCACTACTACTACTACTACTACTCCTACTCCTACTACTACTACTACCACTACTACTACCACTACTACTACTACTACTACGAGTACTGCTACTACTGCTTCTACTACTACTGGTACCACTATTACTGCTGCTGCTACTACTATTACTACTACTATTGCTACTGCTACTACTAATGTTGCTGATACAACTAGTAATATTACTACAGCTACTACTACTACTAATACAACAACTACTACTGCTGCCACTATCGATACCACTACCGTTACCACTACTACTACTACCACCACCACCGCCGTGCTACCGCTACCATTATAGGCTTCTAATATTACGACTATTGCTACTAATGTTACGACTATTGATACTAATATTACGACTATTGCTACTAATGCTGCGACTATTGCTGCTACTATTACGACTATTGCCATTAATGTTTCGATTGCTATTAATATTACGACTATTGCTACTACTATTACGACTATTGCTACTACTATTACGACTATTGCTACTACTATTACGACTATTGCTACTACTATTACGACTATTGCTACTACTATTTCGACTATTGCTACTACTATTACGACTATTGCTACTACTATTACGACTATTGCTACTACTATTACGACTATTGCTACTACTATTACGACTATTGATACTAATATTACGACTATTGCTACCAAAGTTCAAATGCTTTTTTTATTTTTATACGAATGTTTTAGCGGGAATATTAATTAACCAACCAAGTGCGTGAGTACTTGTTGAGACCCTGGACAAATAAATTAGCAGTTGGTGCAGTAAACTTAGTGGGTCTTACCGGTACTGAATTTAATAGATTAAATTACGTTCCTTGAATTTGAGTACACGTGAAAAACATGTTGGTCCGGTTGAGTCACGTGACATTACTGAGAATTTAACAGATTGTCTGAACTGAAACATCAATTTGAGGCAGAGAGAAAGCTAGAATACCAATGGAAATGAAACGTCCTGTATAAGTATTTAAGAAGAGGAAGGTCAGAGAGAAGAACATTCCTTTTCCAGCAGGTTTTTGAATTAAATCTCATCTCCGACATGTATTCTCACCAAAAAAAAGACCATAGAAAAGAGAACAAAAGAGCAAGAAGCAAATGGAAAAAGGGGTCGACAAACACTGTCAATTTGGAACAAGTGCGTCTTCAAACAATTTCTCATTAGTTAGTCGTCGGATCATCTTCATTGCACGCGGAGCAAGTCTCTGATCTCCTGCTCAGTATCTCCACCAGCACGTCATGACTGATATTTCCGATTCGGTGTTGACTATTTAACAAGTCGCCTGTTGATCCCCGTATGGTGTTTACAACACGCCGGCCCTCGTTTCATCCCCACATTCCAACAGTCGCCCCGAGGACGTACAGTCAGGATCGACTCACGAAACTTCTATTTGACCTATTTCCCTAACGCGTTCAGAATTTCGGCTCTGTCCATTGATCTGCCACCCGCCACCCTTGCTGTGCTCGCCAAACTGTCAGCTCTCTCGTTGCCGTCGAGACCTGCATGTCCAGGGGAAAAAAAAACAAATGAAAAAAATGTAAAAGTTTATTACGGTTGAGTTTAATACACAATTTTAAAATGGGTATGGTCAGATACCGCACCGAGACGAGAACTCAAACAAAACCTACGTTACGACCAATAGGCCTTCATCACGGTTAAGAACAATACTGAACTAACAAATCAACATATAAGGAAAAACATGTCCAGGAACCAATATCAATGTGATTCTCGGTAGTCCTGACCGAGATATGGACTCCAACCATTGGCGCATAGCATACCCTGACTGCACCTTCCTGAGCTTTCTCCTTGAATCGCTGAGAATACACGCATGTGTGGCGCTCAGTGACTCCAGCCAGACCTATGATCTCCACGGTCAGACTACTTCTGGTCACCGAAACAGCTCCCTCCCTCCTTCTTGATCGTCCACCGTCATGTTGAGCCATAAAGGACCATGCACTCCGTAGCCAACCTTATCTTAACTACAGATGGCCACGCCGTAGCCTACTGATGACGGATCTGTCTGTGTAGATAAAAACGTCACCCTCATTAGAATGTTCCTTTATCAAGACATTAGCCCCGGAAATCATATCAACTGGATTCATCGAGACACTCACTATGTCAAGGTGCACACTCACTCTGTCAAGTTGCACAGTCACTCTGTCAAGTTGCACACTCACTCTGTCAAGTTGCACACTCACTCTGTCAAGTTGCACACTCACTCTGTCAAGTTGCACAGTCACTCTGTCAAGTTGCACACTTACTTTCCCACAATTTCTCATTTAACTTACCTATAGAATAGAAGCAATGAAAAACTGTTGGAAACTTCATTTCCTCGAAAAGACGAATTTGATATGGATAGTGATGCGTTGAATTTTCCGGAAAGACGCAGCCAATTAAAGTGGAAAACAGAAAGTATATTCGTATGTCGAAGTAAATTTGGAAGACGAAAATAGGAATCATGCTATAGACTTTAACATTAGATGTATGGAAACTGAGTTTCCATTTTAAAAGGAGATAGAAAATGGTATTAAACAGGGTACCATCACTCTACCTAACAAACTATAAAAAAGTACCTGCAGTATAACAAGTTTTTCAAAATACAGCCACCTACAATAACACGAGGGCATGGCTACAAGCTGAATAAAGAGAGGTCCAGGTTAGATATTTGGAAATATTTTTTTAGTCAGACAGTGGTGTCTGCTTGGAATGCATTGCCAGGGGAGGTAGTGGAGGCAGGGACAGTTAATGCATTTAAGAATAAACTGGATGCGCATAGCTTTTAGAGCAAGGTGATGTAAATGTAACTGGTTGTAAACAGACTCTGCAGGGTCTTCTAAACCAGTATAAAGACGTTAAGTTAAGTTAAGTTATATAGTATCCCAACACCAACCTGTATAGTAGCCCAACACCCATCAGTATAGTTTCCCAACACCCACCAGTATTGTAGCCCAACACCCACCAGTATAGTTTCCCAACACCCACCAGTATAGTAGCCCAACACCCATCAGTATAGTTTTCCAACACCCATCAGTATAGTTTCCCAACACCCATCAGTAGAGTATCCCAACACTCACCAATATAGTAGCCCAACACCCATCAGTTTAGTTTCCCAACACCCATCAGTATAGTTTCCCAACACCCATCAGTATAGTATCCCAACACCCACCAATATAGTAGCCCAACACCCACCAGTATAGTTTCCCAACACCCACCAGTATAGTAGCCCAACACCCATCAGTATAGTTTCCCAACACCCATCAGTATAGTTTCCCAACACCCATCAGTATAGTATCCCAACACCCACCAATATAGTAGCCCAACACCCACCAATATAGTATCCCAACACCCACCAGTATTATAGCCTAACACCCACCAGTATAGTAGCCCAATATCCACCAGTATAGTATACCATATATATATGGAGCCGTGTAGCGCAGTGGTTAGCGCACTAGCTTCGCATCTGAGTGGTCCTGGGTTCATTCCCCAGTTGAGGCGGTAATGTTTTTTTCAGACCGCAATGGCTCCCGGGTCGACCCAGCCTTAAATGGGTACCGGTTCAGTCCGGGAAGTAAAAGCGGCGAGGGAGAGGAGATGGCTACCCCCCCTTATATAGCCGAGCCTTTGAAATGTGAGATCGCTAACACCTCGCACCCCGACGGCAGTAATGCTATGGGATACTTTACTTTACTTTACTTTTAGTAAACCAACACCAGTATAGTAGCCCAATACCCACCAGTATAGTAGCCAAATATCCACCAGTATAATATACCAACACCTACCAGTATAGTATCTCTGACACCCACCAGTATAGTCCACCAGTATAGTATCTCTGACACCCACTAGTATAGTATCTCTGACACCCACCAGTTTAGTATCTTTGACACCAACACGTATAGTATCTCTGACGCCCACCAGTATAGTATCTCTGACACCCACCAGTATAGTATCTCTGACACCCACCAGTATAGTATCTCTGACACCCACCAGTATAGTATCTCTGACACGGACCAGTATAGTATCTCCGACACCCACCAGTATAGCATCTCTGACATCCACCAGTATAGCATCTCTGACATCCACCAGTAGAGTATCTCTGACACCCACCAGTATAGTATCTCTGACACCCACCAGTATAGCATCTCTGACATCCACCAGTAGAGTATCTCTGACACCCACCAGTATAGTATCTCTGACACCCACCAGTAGAGTATCTCTGACACCCACCAGTATAGTATCTCTGACACCCACACGTATAGTATCTCTGACACCCACCAGTATAGTATCTCTGACACCCACACGTATAGTATCTCTGACACCCACCAGTATAGCATCTCTGACATCCACCAGTAGAGTATCTCTGACACCCACCAGTATAGTATCTCTGACACCCACACGTATAGTATCTCTGACACCCACCAGTATAGTATCTCTGACACCCACACGTACAGTATCCCAGCACCCACCAGTACAGTATTCAAAATCCCAATAGTATATAATTATTAAAACTCTCCAGTACTGTATCCCCAGTAACAAAATTGGTACCTGGTTTTTAGTTTTCGATTATGAGAAAGCGAGAAAGACAATTGATTACCATACCTGACAGAAGCTGAGAGCTTGAACATATAAAACCTAAAATACAACATTCTGACGGCAGTGACCGGGACTATCTGGTAAATACAACATCCTGACGGCAGTGACCGGGACTATCTGGTAAATACAACATCCTGACGGCAGTGACCGGGACTATCTGGTAAATACAACATCCTGACGGCAGTGACCGGGACTATCTGGTAAATACAACATCCTGATACAACTATCTGGTATGTTTTTTTAGGCAAATCAACGATTGAATAACTGGTTTTCCCCATCGGCTGAGAACAAGTGGAGAGAGACCAGACTACATACTGCAGAATGTTTCTAGAGCCCGTTGTGGAGTTATTTGGATGATTCGGTTGAGGTAGAATGAAGTGAATGCCGATACTTTCATAACATCATCGCCACCACCATCACCGTTATCATCATCATTAGCATCATCCCCATCATCACAATCACCACCATTACAACTACCACAAACATCACCACCAAGATTAATAATACCACCAAGATTATCATTCTCACTAACATCAAAATAATCATAACCATCATCATTATTTCTACCATCATCACCACCCCCATTATCACTACCCCGCCCCCATTATCACCCCCACCCACATTATCACCACCCTCATTATCACCACCACCTCCATTATCCCCACCACCACCCCCATTATCACCACCACCACACCCATTATCACCACCACCACCCCCATTATTACCACCATCACCCCCAATATTACCACTTCCATTATCACCACCACCACCCCCATTATTACTACCCCACCCCCATTATCACCACCACCACCCCTACTATTACTACCACCCCCCCCCCAATATTGCCACCCCCATTATCACCATCACCACCCCCATTATTATCACCACAACCCCCAATATTGCCACCCCCATTATCACCACCACCACCCCCAATATTACCACCCCTATTATTACCACCACCCCCAATATTACCACCCCATTATCACCACTACCCCCCCCATTATCACCACCACCACCTCCATTATCCCCACCCCTATTATTACCACCACCACCCCCAATATTACCCTCCCCATTATCGCCACCACCATCCTCATTTTCACCACTACCCCCAGTATCACCACCCCCATTATTATCATTCCCATTATCCCCACCCCGATTATTACCCCCCCCCCCATTACCACCCCCACCCCCAATATTACCACCCCCATTATCATCACCACCACCCCTCCCATTATCACCACCCCCCATTATCTCCACCACCACCCTCATTATCACCACTACCCCCAGTATTATCATCCCCATTATCCCAACCCCATAATTACCACCCCGATATTATTACCCCCCCCCCCATTATCACCGCACATTATCACCCCCCCCCATTATCACCCCTCCTATCACCACCCCCATTATCACCGCCCCCAATTATCACCGCCCCCCCCCATTATCACCCCCATTATCACCACCCCCATTATCACCCACCATTATCACCAACCCCATTATTACCGCCCCTCCCCCCATTATCACTACCTCCATTATCACCCCCCATTATCACCGCTACCACCCCTATTATCACCACCGCCACCCCCATTATCACCACCCCCATTATCACCACCCCCATTATAACCACCACCAACCCCATTATCACCCCAATCACCAGCACCACCACCACCATCATCATCACCACGACGAAGATTATCATAGCCATCATCAAAACCACCCCCATCATCATGGCCATCACACCACCACGACCATCATCATCACCACCACCACCAAAATAATCGCCACCGTTATCAGCACCGTCGATGTAATGTATTTATCACGCAATCGCTGACCAAAGATCACAGTTAAATAGAATGGAGCTTGATGCTGAGAAACCGCACACGCTATACGTGAGCGCCAAGAACCCGCACACGCTATACGAGAGAGCCATTCTTGTTACACCAGACCTAGACATAAACTCTGTAAGCCAAACCTCCAAATGAAATACAGAGAGCATCACAATTGAGATCCGATCTTGCACAATAATACCAAAAACAACTTTGGTTTCGAAGTGCCTCACAACTTCACATGAAAAAGCAACAGAATAGTCATGGGAGATTGTAACTGTCACAGAACATCCCTTTTACAATACACCAGGTGAGGAGCTGGAGGAGATCTTAGCAGAGTCGAACGAACTACAGATCTTGCATAACATAAGGATCCCATAATATGTTTATAGCTACAGTATGCGAAGAAGATACAATGATGACATCACATGTGTATGAGACAGGATAGTACATCATGTGACGAAATCTGTAAATGAGCGTAAATCACGAACGCAACACAGGTCTATCTCGTGTTGCAGCGGTTGTCAAACCGGGCGAAGAATGTAACTTTCAAAAGACGCTTTAATTTCAAGCGAGACAAATGGGATCCGTTCGCCTATGCCCAACACAAAGTAAAAAAAAGGAGGCTTTTGTTGACAGAACAGATCACCAGTCGTGACACACCAAGAGACTGCAGAAGCCAAAGTATTTCTAACCTTAACGAAGCCTCAACTGTTATCATCTGGGTTGGGGAATTACCCTACATGCAATTTCAGTCTCGAAATCAGAAAAAAAGACGCCACCTTGTGGAAGACCTTGACATGAAACAAAACAGTAACCTCGCCTGGAAATATGTCAAGCATGTGGAAGGATACTTGTGTCTTAGTTCACCCCAAACAGAGTTCCATAAGTAATGGAATGACCCAATGATCGTTTCTGCAGGCATAATGCAAGTTTCTCCTTGCCAAATAAATAGCCAACCAATTACTGCTGAACTGAAACCCATTTTTAATAAAAAAGCCAGAGCAAACCAAAAGCCAGAGCAAACCAAAATCCAGCAGGATTGTAAGAAGGAGAATTACTTGCTGGCAAAACCCTTTTCCTTAAAGGAATTAAAAGATGCAATATATCAAATGGAAAACCACATAGCAGATGGTCCTAGTGGTCTTAGGACACAGCAAATTGCAAATGTGGACCAGAAACCATCACATTTAAATCAATTCATCGAATTTATGCAAATTCCTAAAATCTGGAGGAAATTTCATGTTATTGCGTTGCTAAAACCATGGAAAAAAACCAATAGATTCTCGAAATTTATGTATAAGGTTTTTGAAAAAAATAATCCTGAACAGTATCGGTCCAACTTCTCCCCAAAAGACAAGAATCTTATCAAGGAGTGAGTAGGTTTTAGACCTAGAAGATCATGTTGCTATCAAATCCTTAACATGACACACCTAATTGAGGACGGACATGAATGCAAGCAGGTTACATTAGTGATTTTTATCGATTTAAGTGTAGTAAGTGACACTAAAAACTACTCAAAGCTAAATTTGATTGATTGGCGCTTCACCTACCTCATCACAAGTCTCTTGTAGAATAGGCCAACCTTGGTGGGGGAAAAACGCCCTGACACAAAGAAGCATTCTAGTTTCTTCGTTGGATAACAAATATACCAGCGACGAGCTTATCGACACAGTGGTGACGGTATTCATTCATGTCGATGACACAGTAGTCATTGCCCAAGGAAATGGGTTTGAAGAGATTGAACTCAAAGTGATCAGCACATTTGATGCTCTTGCCGTATATCTTGATAACCCGTTCCTCATCGTAGCTGCGGGTCTCAACTTCCTCTCCAGCGGTCCCCTGTCTTGGGCCACGGAAGTCCAGTGCGGGGTGAGCACTCCTCCAGAGGCGTGCCCCATCGACCATCCTTTCGTCGCATATTACCAGAAAAAACCCTCAAATCAAACCTCAACGGGATCAAAATGCTGAGCAGCACATGAGCTGAAGAGGTCAGTGACCATAGGTGACTGCTAGCGTCAGGACCAGGGAACCAGAGCTGCCAAGAACCTTCTACACCTCCACGTGGTGATCCTGGATAACAGGCTGTAACAGAGGACATTGGCTAAGGAGAAGGGATCGAAGACGAAATGCTAAGCCAGTACTGAAAACATGCTTACTGAAGTCGGATGGGTTGGACCGAAATGTGCAAATATCGCTGTAAACTGCGACACAACGCATTCCGTTCTCTAGACTACATTATGCTACTTAAGCCCTTTTCAGGGCTTCGTAGTGGTAGATTGAGAACGAACGAAGCCAAGCTAGGGCAAACCTCAGCTAAACCAAAGTATGTGTTTTCCACACCAGAAACAGAGAGGCAAAATACAACTGCAGATCAAATTGCTAAGACATGAGCTGAAGCACAGTACAGCTCGCAAATACCTGGATGTCAAGTTGGATTTCACGTTGTCCTATTTGATACACTGCCATGAAAAAAAAACCGGACGACGCAAAGCCAAAAATAATATCCTCTCCAAATTGACTGGCACATCATGGGGAGCCCAACCAGAAGCCCTCTGGACATCGGGACTTATTGTGTTTCCCAGAAGATGAGTACACTGTGTCATTTTCGAAGAACTTTTGCTTTGAACCTACTCCAACTGAAAAAAAATGTACCCAATAATCTACGTAGCGTCCATATGAGCCCCGACGACGCGAGAACTTGAACGAGAGAAACAGGTAAGCGACCCAAGGCACCCTATGTCTGGGCACCATATGCAGTGCGCAAGACTGAAATCTAGATGAAGTCAACACAGCCCCTACAGACTAGTCCCAGAAAACGATGCATTGAAGAATGGAACGAACTGATACAAGTCCCCTGGATCGAGCTGCGTAAGGGACATGTGCCTGGACACCACTTGCCTTACCCTATATAGAAGTCACTAAATATGCTGAGAATTAGTTTATCACGATGGAATAAGAACTTGAGAGATGGGGCTGCAGGGTGGATGAGACGTGTAACTGTGGGGCAACATAAGACTCAAACTACCGGTTGATCTGCCTGAACCTTCTGGAAACATGTTATTTAAAAAAAAAAAATTTTTTGCGTTCGCCTTATTTCTCTAATTCCCAAGGCGGTGTGCTTTGCACTGTGGTTTTTATTTTGCGCCTGTCGACCCAGTACATCCGACTTCAGCATGCATTTTATGTTAGGGTCTGCTTCCTCCTGGATGTTCTAAGGGTTTGCTTCCCCGGGGTAACGGCCGGTGCTGTGATGGGGATTGAACCCAGCACCTTCCGGTTGTGAGCCGTGCCACTTAACCACTAGGCCATACCGTCCCCTAAACATGTAATTTGAATAACATGTTGGGAGAACCACAAATCCACGTGACTGAACAATGAAGACATGATGTCTGACTTTTTGCACAGAACATGGAAAGTAAAGTAAGTATCGCAACCGAAAATATCCTCATTCCTAGCATCATCACCACTACAAAAAGCATCGTCTGCATCACCAGCATCATCACCACGATCACTTCTACCACCACTACAATCACCACCATCATCACCACTACCACCACCACCATGCCATATCCATGATCATAATTATCATCAATAACCACAGTATCAACATCCACTTATAACACTGTCCTCGTGTTTCTGACTGAGTCCCTGGTAGGAATGAGTGAGACCGCTGTAACCTTCTGAAAAAAAGTAGTAAAAGAGGACAAACAAGTATTGTTTCTGTAACTAGCAGTAGCGAAGTGTTATAATCGACAGGATAGACTGAGCTTTCCCAAACGGTTTTGAAGAATTAGAGAAGACATCCCTTTGCATAATACAGATGCGAAATAAATTAGAAATTAAAATTGTAATGGACATTTCTTTTTAAACGTTGTGACACGTTAGCAAACGCGCAAAGCGGCAAAGTGAATTTATTAGTTACCGCTAGAAAGGTTGGATGATTGCGTCCAGCCTAACACAGCGAACGAATCAGATTAATTGGTACCTAGGAGAGCGTCATTATGGCGCTACCTTTTTATCACAGCCACTAGCCACAAATTAGGCCGGCATTCCATAACTGAGAGTGTTACATTACAAGCCCTCAAAGTGTATTTCAAATGTTATTTCAATGCAGTTTTGTTTAGTTTTGTGATTGCGATTTGATCACGTGTTTAAGGAGAGGGTGATATAAATTTTTTTCAAAAATAAAACACACTTATAACTTATTTACCAGAAAACGTAGACAACTGTGCAGAAGTACGTCGACAGCATGGGTTTCACCTACCTCATTCAGCACAAACACGAAGTACTTGTCAACATTTATTTCACGTCGTTAAGTGTGCTCCTTTATGTTCATGACTCAGCTTACTCTACAATTATCATCACGCTTCGCTACTGCCAACTAGCAGCCTCATCATGGAAAATACAACTTGCTACCTAAATACGTTCTACAATGGCATATACATGACTTGTTACATACTTCCTTTATGGGGACAAACATTCAGTTGTAGCCTTTGCTATGTAAGACGCGGCCGAGAGTCCTTTAGAAGGCCAATTACTTAGTGAATCGACGGTTTTAAGGAAACACTACAGAGTATAGAATTTAAAACATAACAAAGAACATGTGATTGACATTCCCTGCGTCGCTATGTGGCATAAGTGGAGAAATTTCTAAACCAATATAAAGACGTATAAAGAGAGGGCGCCCTAAGAAACGTTTTAGAGACGGTCTGAAGGACTCACTGAAAAGTTGCCAGATAGACATCGACACCTGGGAATGTCTTGAGCAAAACAGATCTGACTGGGATCAAGATGCTGAGCAGCATATGAGCTGCAGTGGTCAGCAACCCATAACTGACTGCTAGCGTCAGGGCCAGCGAACCATAGCTGCCAAGACCCTTCTACACCTCCACGCGGTGATCCTGGATAACAGGCTGCAGCAGGGCAGACTGGCTAAGGAAAAGGGATTGAAAAGGGAATGCTAACCCGGTACTAAAAAATGCTTGCTGAAGTCGGATGTGTTGGACCGAAAGGTGCAAATATCGCAGCCAAGCTGTAAACTACGACACGACACATTCCGTCTCTGGACTACATTCTGCTACTTAAGCCCTTTCAGGGTTTGGTAGTGGGAGATTGAGAACGAACGAAGAAGAAGAAGAAGGGTGTAGCTACCGGCGAAGACGACCGTGTTGTGAAAGCCCAGAGCAGACGCGAGACCCGGAAATCCCCAACAGCAGGAAACACCATCACCTTCTACAAACC
This sequence comes from Ariolimax columbianus, assembly GCA_036924085.1. Classification (NCBI taxonomy): domain Eukaryota; kingdom Metazoa; phylum Mollusca; class Gastropoda; order Stylommatophora; family Arionidae; genus Ariolimax; species Ariolimax columbianus. The sequence goes on along the minus strand of JAVGWX010000005.1, from coordinate 97,062,248 downwards.
TCGTGTGCTCGATATGTAGCAGATGTTTTCGTGCCCGCATTGGCCTGTTCAGCCACATGCGCACCCACACCAAACAGGGAAATCTGTGACAAGGATGATGTCGGCGGTCCTCATCGACAACGATGGACAGCTATTATAAAGACGTTAAACTATGTTAAGATTATGTGATAACTGGTCACTGCTCCTTCTTGCCAACGATCGCTGGCTAGTCAAACAGATTTACTGTCTGCTGTCCAAATTAGAATAACTTGGGTCAAAACCAGTTCTAGCCAAATTCACGCCATCTTAGCTTCTCCCGCAGCTCTATTTGTTGAAACATATACGTTCTATTTCATTTGCACCGGGAACCACTTCGGGAGTTCACGTTAAGTCCATGATATATGACCCTACGTTCCTTTTAAGGTTGTCTCGCACTTGGCCCAGATTCCTGTGACTCGGGCAAATGGTGGGCATATCACGTGACCAACTCCACTACGGTTGCTAGGCACAACATTCTCAATGCCCATCCTTCGCTCCGCTCCACAGGCAGCGAAGATGACCTTCTTAAGTGACGAAAAAGCTCCTTAGCGTGTTGGTAGCGCAGTGCTAGAGCCTTTAATTATCACACCTAAGTTGCAAGATTCTGTTTCCGTTATCAGCATGTTCCAGTCGACCTAGCTGTTGATAAGTGCTTTACTTTTTGTTAGGGAAGGAAAGCCAGCGAGTTCACAAAAAGCGGGTACTTGGTACAATGCAGTCTCTAACACTTCATCTCCGATATCAATGGGACTGTCTTGACCTTTAATAAACATTAGGTATCCACCGGCTTCCCTCATCACATGCTAATTATTCGTTGAATTATCTACTGTATGCTTACCTTTCTTTTGCCAAATCTCAACCTATGGCTATGGTTTCACAATTCCAGTCACATACTCCAGGGATCTCAAACTAGTTCAAGGTCTGCAGGAGGATAAGTTAAATAGCTCGCTTGCCGCACAGCAGTGAAGCTTATATTCTTCTCTCTATTTATCCCATAACCTTTGTTTTTAATGTAGCTCAACATCTCAGTGAATTGTCTTTTGTTTATGAGTGAACACAACTTTCACACACGCCCTCAGGGTGAGACCCTTCCATTGCACTCTGGTTGGGCTGGCTTCTAAGAGCGCCCAAACCTAGCATAGGTACATACAGACGCACACATGCATCCAAGCACTGGTTTATGCGTCTTAATATCGCCCAGTTGACTACGGTCTGGGGTGGAATACGCGCGCCTCCGCCAGTAGAAACTAGTGAGGCAAACACAAAATAAAAAAATTGTCTATTGTTGATGTTAGATGGACTTTTAGTGATTGATTAAATGTCCCATAATACATGTCCATGCTTGACACTAACTTTTACCCTCCCCGCCCGATGTTCCAGTGAAAACAGTAAATCTTGCCGTCCATAATATTGTAGAGATGACTAACATTATACTCTTTTAGCATCGTTCGTACAAATGGGGTTCGTATGAAAACCTTAAAAGTGGGAATAGACATTAGAAAAAGCATTCCTTTCTATTGTAACTTGCTAATATGGTTGCCAAGGATGTCAAGAGTGTAAAGCACGTGCCATCATAATAGCCGCCGCACTAATACATGCACCAAAGAGGATCAGCGTTTTGCTATCTGGTTTTTTTTAACAGCGAAGGTATGAAACCTATATAAATTCATCGGCGATGGAAGGTCCAGTACGATGGTGCATGCCTTTCACTCCAGCAAGTGTATTAGTTAAGTAGGTAGTTACAAAACGATGAGAGTTCTGTGACAGACTACTCACGACAGGGTCAGGCACATCGAGTAGTGACCGCAGAGTTGATTATAGCTGTTGACTGCACCGTAACTGAAAATCGCTGATTGACCGTGAGGTGTCCATGGTGTTCTGCTCCATGTGTGAGTGAGGTTGGTGTTCTACTCCATGTGTGAGTGAGGTTGGTGTTCTGCTCCATGTGTGAGTGAGGTTGGTGTTCTGCTCCATGTGTGAGTGAGGTTGGTGTTCTGCTCCATGTGTGAGTGAGGTTGGTGTTCTGCTCCATGTGTGAGTGAGGTTGGTGTTCTGCTCCATGTGTGAGTGAGGTTGGTGTTCTGCTCCATGTGTGTTAAGTGAGGTTGGTGTTCTGCTAACATTTTCTTAATTTATTATGAAAATTATATATATATTGGAGGGGACGGCGTGGCCTAGTGGTTAAGTGGCACGGCTCACAAACCGAAGGTGCTGGGTTCGATCCCGATCACAGCACCAGCCATTACCCCGGGGAAGCAAACCCTTAGAAAATGCAGGAGGAAGCAGACCCTTACATAAAATGCATGCTGAAGTTGGATGCACTGGGCCGACAGGTGCAAAATAAAAACACAGTGCAACACACACCGCCTTGGGGATTAGAGAAATAAGGCGAACGCAAAAGAAAAAAAAAATGTGTATATATATATTGTCATAAATAATATTTTGTTTTAAATATCTACAAACACAAAGTGAATACAAACAAAATATAAATGTATTTAATTTCCAATGTGAACATTCAGACATCTGCATAGAATTAATTTATCTCACACTGGCATGTACATATTAATTCTCATATTTTCCAAAAACACCCAGGTACATTTAATTATGATTATGATTCGCCTTAACGCTGCCAATGAATCATAGACCCACTACACTGCCTGGCCTCTTTACAAGAAGTCTGTATCTGTGCACAATCAGTGCCAGTTTCATAGAAATTAATTTACATGAGGTTGATATAGTCCCATGCACACCCTTCTTAAGTCACCGTCTACGATATGCTTGTAAGAGTAGTACTATTCCATTCAACTCTGGGGCACACATACAGTACATCTTACATGTTTGACACTTTGAACTCATGTGTCATTACTGCAGGTGGTTCATGTTTTCACCATCAGCTTTCTTTCAGGTACATTAAGTAGGTCAAAGCTGAAATACATGGCTAGCCACATCAGCATTAAAGTTACAAACTTGTTATCTTCTTCTTTGCCCCTCATCTATCTGTTGTCCACCAATTTAATAAATATCCCAGACTCCTTAATTTAGGCATTGATTAGTCTCATACATTTCTCATATCCTTGCTCATTTAGGTATTATCTCTTTTACCTATAAGATATCAGTCAAATATGTCTTCAATCCAACCTAACCTAGGCACACTCTCAGTCAAACATATATCTCCTAGCCTTGCTAACCTTGGCACACTTTCAGTCAAACATATATCTCCTAGCCTTGCTAACCTAGGCACACTCTCAGACATAAATATATATCTCCTAGCCTTGCTAACCTAGGCACACTTTCAGTCAAACATATATCTCCTAGCCTTGCTAACCTAGGCACACTCTCAGACATAAATATATATCTCCTAGCCTTGCTAACCTAGGCACACTTTCAGTCAAACATATATCTCCTAGCCTTGCTAACCTAGGCACACTCTCAGACATAAATATATATCTCCTAGCCTTGCTAACCTAGGCACACTTTCAGTCAAACATATATCTCCTAGCCTTGCTAACCTAGGCACACTTTCAGTCAAACATATGTCTCCTAGCCTTGCTAACCTAGGCACACTTTCAGTCAAACATATGTCTCCTAGCCTTGCTAACCTAGGCACACTCTCAGTCAAACATACATCTCCTAGCCTTGCTAACCTAGGCACACTCTCAGTCAAACATATATCTCCTAGCCTTGCTAACCTAGGCACACTCTCAGTCAAACATACATCTCCTAGCCTTGCTAACCTAGGCACACTCTCAGTCAAACATACATCTCCTAGCCTTGCTAACCTAGGCACACTCTCAGTCAAACATATATCTCCTAGCCTTGCTAACCTAGGCACACTTTCAGTCAAACATATGTCTCCTAGCCTTGCTAAGCTGGGATACAATAAAAGGGTGGATAAACTATGAATGGATGCATGCACAACCCTCTTTATTTGTCTGTTACACGATGCACCTAAACAGAAGACAACCACACTTGAGAGTGCCATTTGCATGCACACTCATAAGAAACTGTTGATCATTATTTGTCTGGTGCTTAACCCATTACACCCCAAGCCTTAAAATGACTCGCCTTTATCCGTGATCACACTTTGTTTCAGAGTAGATGCCTTATCCATGCTTATTTTCTTCATCTAGGCCATCGCTGTCTTCACATTTTTGGTCCATCTACCCTGACTGGTTGGTTAAAGGGAAAGTACATAGGCCTTTTTGTTGGTGGTTTCAGGCATACTAGGGTGTAAAGGGTTAATGATGTTAGGAAAATGTTTCTTCTGCTGAGACAAGAAAAATGAAACACTGCAACTAACAGAAAACAATTAACAAATAGCATTACATGACATTGGTAGAAGGATGAGAGTTAGTGGAGTCATAGCAACAGCATGCATGGACCTGAGGTAGCCCTCTTATTTTTTCCCAGAAAGTGACCCCTGAGATCCACACAAGAAACATTCACAATTTATGTACATGTCTATAGTTTTAAAAAAAGGCAAAACAAATCTGCACATAATACACTACACTCAGGACTGATACAATGTACAAGATATGTGATCAAAGAATGCATTATATTTGTAAAATTGTCACATTCAACAATACATCAATGCAGAATTATGTTTGGTGTTTTTCAACTTTGTGGGTAGCTCGCACATGTCAGTGGCCACATACTGACTGGCCCTCACTACATCAGCATCTGGAAACAGGATGTGTTACAGCAGCCCAGTCAAAGAGGTGGTGATTAACACTGTGATCCCAGTAGTGGTGAGTTTACTGAGAAACCTTGCATCACAGTATAGTTAAGAAGGTCCAGCTTTTTTTATTTTTGTACGACCAGGACTTAAGAAGAAATCATCAAGGGTGAAGAACTCATTATAAGTGGCACAACACCAGGGTGAAGAACTCAGTATGAGTGGCACAACACAAGGGTGAAGAGCTCTGTATGAGTGGCACAACACAAGGGTGAAGAGCTCAGTATGAGTGGCACAACACAAAGGTGAAGAACTCTGTATGAGTGGCACAACACCAGGGTGAAGAAGTCAGTATGAGTGGCACAACACAAGGGTGAAGAGCTCAGTATGAGTGGCACAACACAAAGGTGAAGAACTCAGTATGAGTGGCACAATATCTTTGATCTTTGGAATAAGAGATAGCAGTTGAACCTGTTCTGCAAAGTCAAAGATTGAGTTGGCAGACAACTCCAAAGTTATATTACATATAATTGATATCGCTGAACATAAGGCAGTTTCCAGGACGACAGAGATTCTCACCCCAACATGACCAGACCAATAGAGATCCTCACCAAAACATGACCAGACCAGTAGAGATCCTCACCAAAACATGACCAAACCAGTAGAGATCCTCACCCCAACATGACCAAACCAGTAGAGATCCTCACCTCAACATGACCAGGACAGTAAAGATCCTCACCCCAACATGACCAGGACAGTAAAGATCCTTACCCCAACATGACCAGGACAGTAGAGATCCTCACCCCAACATGACCAGACCAGTAGAGATCCTCACCCCAACATGACCAGACCAGTAGATCCTCACCCAAACATGACCAGAATAGTAGATCCTCACCCCAATATTGACAAGGACAGTAGAGATCTTCACAAGCCACTGAAAACTTGAGCCCTCTATGTATGTTATCCCCTCTGAAGCAAGGTTGTATGATTAATGAGATCACAGACAGCACCAAAAATCAACAATGAAAAACAAAATTTGCTTACTAATAATTTCCCCACTTTGTTTAGTAAAATAAATCCTACGCTTCTGCTGAAACGCAGAACCCACTGTTTGGTCTCCATAAACATTCAGCAAGCATTGATGAATGTCAATTGGTGCAACTATTTCTGCATAGAGAAATTCAATAACGCACTTACATGACAGACGTCATTTTGTCCAACTGCTCCTCCACTGCTACCTGTTGGAAACAAAATTTAGCGGATATTGGCGGGAAGGTTCTTCTTCTTCTTCTTCGTACGCAGTCAGACAGTAACCATTATTTTTTCGAAAAAAGCGGCGGTCATCCTGAGGCTGTCGACACTGCCATAGAGCTTGTCTTGCAGTTCCGCTGGTGATGGCCACATCTGCTCTCTCTGATCCTCATATGTCGGGCAGTTCTGCAGCAGATGTTCAGCGGTCATTTTACCAATACCGCACGGGCATTCGTCGGTACCACCTATCTTCAATTTGTTGAATAGGTGGTACCTCAGTCTATTGTGGCCAGTGCGAAGTCTGAAGACAACGACCTGCTCTCTTCTGTTCAACTGGTAATAGGCATCGTTTTTGGTGTGACCAGTATGTTCGGTTTCCCATTTGGTCATGTATCTGGCTTTGATAAGCCATTTTGACTCATCGTACGTCACACTAGTATCTGTTTGTGGTAGTCTTGCACCTTCTTTTGCCAGTCTGTCTGCCTCCTCGTTGCCTCTGAATGTTGCAGTGTGATAGGACCCACTGTACCACTACCCTTTTTGGTGCGAACTGCTGGCACAGTTTGCAGAGTGCTGCTCTTAAGTCATTAAGCTCAGTGTTTTTCTGGCTTTTTAGCGCTGTGACTACGGCGAGAGCATCTGTAAGCAGGACTATATGGCTTTCATTTTCTTTGTGTGTCACCATTTCTTCCACTGCCGCCCTCAGTGCCTCTGCCTCCGCTCTGAAATTGCTTGTGTACTTACCAGTAGCGAATGACAGTGTTATTTTTCTGCCATTTGGTAGGTTCAGGAATGCTCCTGCCCCTCCGTTCTGTGTAGTGTTTGTTACAGAACCGTCGGTGTATGCATGGGTCGAGTCCATGCTTGGGTAGTTTTTCGATATAAAGCTTAGGGTAGTATCTCTCCTTTCTTTTTCAGTCTGGCAGTTTTTGTTTCCAATACCTGGTATATTTTCTACCACCTCTGGAAATATATCCTGCCTCCAGGTAGGTCTTCGTACAGTAGTGATGGGTTTTGGTGTTGTTAGTGCGTTTATGGGATCTTCGTGCATCTTTGCTTTGGCTATTTCTGCAAAGTTTCTCCGCTTTAGTTTCCCATTTCCCAAATTGTTTAGTCTCTGGTGCATTGGATGGTTAGTCAGTCTTCGGAGTTTCTCTGACTGCAGCTGGGCTCTGCAGTCTCTTCTATCGGTCATGGATTGCAGTTTTGTAATCTTTTCAAGTTCTACAATTGGCGTTGACTTCATGCCTCCTGTTATAACTCTCATGGCTTGGTTTTGAAGTTTGCTAACTTTATCGAAGTTCGCCTTTGCTGCTGTTGTCCATGCCGCAATGCCATACTCGAGAACTGGTCTCACTCTTCCAGTGTACAGTTTCTTTAGTATGCTTTCGTCTGCTCCCCAGCTTGTGCCAGCAAGTTTCCTCATGATTGCCATTCTTTCTCTGGCTCTCATTCGGTTTCTCTCGATCTGACTTTTCCATGTCATGCGCCGATCAAATGTGACTCCCAGATAGTTTGGGTTGTCGTTTGGCTGCAGGAATGTGCCATTTAAACTTAATTTGGTATTTTGGGGTTTGATTGAAAGCGAGAATATTGTGCATGTGGTTTTTTCCTCGTTTATTTTGACCAGCGGGAAGGTTCTTCTTCTTCTTCTGCGTACACAGTCAGACAGTAACCATTATTTTTTCGAAAAAAGCGGCGGTCATCCTGAGACTCTCGCCGCTACCATAGAGCTTGTCTTGCAGTTCCACTGGCAATGGCCACATCTGCTCTCTCTGATCCTCGTATGTCGGGCAGTTCTGCAGCAGATGTTCAGTGGTCATTTTACCAGTACCGCACGGGCATTCGTCGGTACACCCTATCTTCAATTTGTTGAATAGGTGGTACCTCAGTCTGTTGTGGCCAGTGCGAAGTCTGAAGACAACGACCTGCTCTCTTCGGTTCAACTGGTAATAGGCATCGTTTTTGGTGTAACCAGTATGTTCGGTTTCCCATTTGGTCATGTACCTGGCTTTGATAAGCCGTTTTGACTCTTCGTACGTCATACTGGTATTTGTTTGTGGTAGCCTTGCACCTTCTTTTGCCAGTCTGTCTGCCTCCTCGTTGCCTTGGATGTTGCAGTGTGACGGAACCCACTGTACCACTACCCTTTTTGGTGCGGACTGCTGGCACAGTTTGCAGAGTGCTGCTCTTAAGTCATTAAGCTCAGTGTTTTTCTGGCTTTTTAGCGCTGTGACTACGGCGAGAGCATCTGTCAGCAGGACTATATGGCTCTCATTTTCACTGTGTTACCATTTCTTCCACTGCCGCCCTCAGTGCCTCTGCCTCCGCTCTGAAATTGCTTGTGTACTTACCAGTAGCGAATGACAGTGTTATTTTTCTGCCATTTGGTAGGTTCAGGAATGCTCCTGCCCCTCCGTTCTGTGTAGTGTTTGTTACAGAACCGTCGGTGTATGCATGGGTCCAGTCCATGCTTGGGTAGCTTTTCGTTATGAAGCTTAGGGTAGTGTCTCTCCTTTCTTTTTCAGTCTGGCAGTTTTTGTTTGCAATACCTGGTATATTTTCTACCACCTCTGGAAATATATCCTGCCTCCAAGTAGGTTTTCGTACAGTAGTGATGGGTTTTGGTGTTGTTAGTGCGTTTATGGGATCTTCGTGCATCTTTGCTTTGGCTATTTCTGCAAAGTTTCTCCAGCGGGAAGGTTCAAAAGCCACTTCTGACATCGTGGGACATCATAATAAAATAGGAGACATTAGTTTCGGAGCGCACCTCGTATATGGTTACACTAAAAAGACTGAGTACTGACACAGTGGTTAGAGTGCTTGCTTGTTAGAACAGTGGTGCTGGATTAAATCCCTGGTCTCAACACACAAGATTATTCTTCTTTTAAATGTTTTACCCTATGCCAGAGATTTATATGGCTCCATACAGGAAGCCTGCAACAAAATCCTTTGTGTGCTCTTGCAGCAGAAGTTTCTGTAGTAATTTATTCTACATAATGAGGCTGATAGCCCAATGAACAAATCTCTTTAGTCACCATTTACAACATGCATTGAAGATGCAGTGCCTGTATTTTCCCAACTGGAAAACGCTCCAAAATCAAGCACAGGAAATCATCCAGCTGTAAATGTGTACTTCAATTACTGTTATTGATAGCAAGAAATGGATCTGGACACCTGACCTAAAAAAAGGAGAAAGTTAAGACCTTGTACAATGAAGTCTAACACTCATCCCTGATGGCAGTGTTTTTTATGTGTCTATATGGAGTATGCAATTAACACTGCATTACAACAAAATATAGATAATGACTTCAAAACAAGAAAAGTTACAAATGCTGATGTACATGATTACTTGAATGACGGTGTGCAAGTTTATTTAATATGTGCAAGTTTATTTAAGGATTATTTTTTTTTATTGAGGGGTGCATTAGCTCAGTTCATAGAGAGTAATTCGCTATTTTCTGTGGTAACAGCAAGCCTTGGTTTGAATCGCGTCCGGAGACTAAATAAATCCGGGTTGTGATTTTAATCTCGGACCGCTTCTCCAGTCAACCCAGCTGTAAATGGGTACCTGACACATGAGTTATGGAAAGTAATAACAGCAAGGAAGGGCACTGGCCACCCCACCTCTCACAGGCTGCGGCTTAGTACAATGGAGTCTTCAAAAATCTCCATTTCCAGCCAGCGGTTAATTCTGCTGAATTTCCACTTTACTTGACTTACAAATTTATGTAATATTCTGTTTTCAGGTGTAGGGGTCTGAGGCTCAATGACCCCAGGATTTTATCTTTTGTGTGGAAGCAGAAAGGGAGAAACATATACAGTGTGTGGAAAACATACACTGTTGTAGTGAAATACCATCAAGAAGAGTTGGGCTTGGGGTTTGTAACTTTGATTGTCGTCACAAGATGAGATAATAAGATAATTAAGGTTAAGTAAGAATAATAGTCACAAATTTGTATCTTGGGGAGTAAAGAACAGGTACCTTTAATTCTTCTGATTGGAGACTAAAGACAATTGTGTATTGAGCTAGCAACTTCATAATGTGAAACAAATTACTACAGAATGCTCTAAAGTAAAAACCAAAATAATGTTTAGACACATATTTCCATAAAGTGTCAACTGCAGTAGGCCACTATACTTAATAGGGAGCGAAAATTATACCAGACAGAAAGGAATAATAAAACATTATATAGGACATGAAAAACCATCATTATCAGAATTAACCAGAGTAGCCCTTGCCAATTTCAACAACATTTGGAAGTGTTCTCAGTGCAGCACAAACACAAATCCAAGAACAGGCAAGACATTTCTGTGCCGAGTATTGGAGAGTAACAGTAACTATCATCCTCCCCTATCATCTGATATAATTTGTGACCGAACACCAGCATTAGCTGAGAACTGCTTATCTGGAGCAGCTATCACCATTTGCACATCATCACTGCTGGTTGATGCTGAAATTGGATAGATCTTTGACCATCGAACTTGTCCTCACGTAGCCTCTGTGTCAGCAAATTTGTCCTCATGTGGTCCTAGTATTATTAAACTTTTCCTCATATGGCCTCTGGGTTCTTACCCACATATCCTCATTGTGATGGTTTTTGTTTGAGATGCTTATTGTAGAGAACAAAGCCGTCGACGATGATTGTTTTGTGTAGTGAGCAACCAACTAAAACAATTTAAAATACTGCATATTTTTTATCCAGCGACCCCATTCTGGTAAGGAAAAAATAGCATCACTGCATCCCCATGCACTTCGTAAACCACAAATATAGAGGGTTTTGCATGAGGCTAGTGACCTCACTGTGTAAAAAATATTGCTACAGAAACCACTTCTGTTAGAACTGCAAGAGTTTTTGTGCAGCCTTCCTGTATGGAATCTTCTATAGTGGTAGGACAGATACTGTGTAAGCTACACAATCGCAGATGAACACTACAAATTCGCTTTACAAATAATTGTACATATTAACTAGCAATAATCTGTAATAATTTTTAATGATTAACTACTAGCAATAATCCTTCAATAATGACTGACATTTTTAGATAACAATTAAAATAAATGTAAAAGCTTGTTATCATACCATATTGAAAGAAAGAAAAACATACAAGCGAGGTGGATTTGTATCAGCGGCCTAAGGATTTCAAAATCTTCCACTACCATGGGCCATACAAATCTTTATGGATTTACTATACTTATGTTTCAGGTATAAGGATTTCTGAATATTTCAATGCATGCCCCCTCTTTGGTATGAGTTTAAAGGTTACATATTATCTCTGCAGGTTTCTCAGAAGGAAGGTGCTAGCTTGTTTTATTTGTTGAAAAAAGTTGTATCCCATGGAAAATTGATTTTGAAAATATTTTTGAAGTCAATTTAAAAGCCTCACTTTGTGACATGAGAGTTATAAGATTGAATTATTTAAAAATTATTCTATACTACAAGTTTGAGATTATTCTATGCTACAAGTAACAACTATTGTGTGTATATATATATATTTGTTATTGGTGTAGCCAGAAACTGGATGGACAAAATCTTGTGCAACACGCTGTACAAATAAAGTTTCTCATGCATGATCTAGTTTTTTTTTCTTAAGCGGAGTGCATAAGAATGGTTTTGCGCCTGACAGTCTAATACAACTGAATTCAGCACACATATTCAAAATGAGAATTACCTCTCATATCGGCAACTTAGGGATGTGGGATGTGTCACTAACCACTTTGCTCTATCTATCTAGAGTTTAACAAGAAATTGTGAAAATACATACTACAAAAAGAAATGACACTTTTCACATTTTCTAGCCTAAGGTGACAGTTTGAGATCAATCAATGACTGGTTCTTAGATTTATGACACTGCAGTCAATGAGCTGGCAATTCAGACTGCAGTTTTGAAATCAATTGTGGGTTGGGTATGGATGATTGTCAGAAAGGATGAAGCACTAGTATGTACAATCAGCAGGCTACTGAAATCATCAGACTCTTCACCATTTGTTGAGCGAAAATTGGTACCTCATGGGTTTGCTTGGAGTGCGATGACATTGACAAAGCAGAGCAGTTTCAGAGAGTATAAGAGATTAAATGATGCTACATGTGTCACTACTTAGTGAAGAGATATGGAAGTCAATGTGAGAATCGTAAACCATCTTTGCTATAAACCAAAAAAACTGGAAGGAGTTTGTTGCTACCATGAATTCACTGTAAGTCATGATGATCATTGACTGATTCAGTCTTCTGCAATGTGTCTAGGAAGTAAATTGTTACCAATTTCCTGCCCTGTGTAAGCTAAAAGGTGTATAGTTTAACCTTGATCAGCTTTTGTATTTGTGTTGTGCTCGTGTGTCCGTCCTTGATAAAGACATGTTTAGATTTAATTGTCAGTACACATTCATTACTATCCCCATGTCAAATTGCCTTTTAATATTGTTTTTGAGATATGACACTGAGAAATGAGCAACATGTAACGTTCTAAATGACACTGATGTAAGAACATGCCACCTAATGACACTGACATCTAAATACTAGTAGCCGGCCATTGCAAGCGTTGATCACAACAGCAATCGACATGTTGTGCTGCACCTCACCGGTGCATCCAGAGGACATCTGAATATGTCACCATCTAAATGACATTGATACAAGATCATATGTCACCTAAATTATCAGGGCTTGACAAATTTTAGGGTGGCTCACCAGTCAGTCAAAAATGTCACCAGTTAGCATGGCCGGACTACAGTCAAGCAATTTATGTTAAACTTAAATTAGGCAGTCATTCACTTTTATTTCTACGTAATAATGTGTTACAAACCAAAATATTTTGTATTACACAGTATTAGCCTATTTCTTCTTAAGAGAAAATGCACTGCTGTCAGAGGCATGCGTTTGTGCCCCTAAACATGCTTGGTAGTTTTAGCACTGAAGTACCATTTATCGATGGCTTTAGTAGGTTTAAATTGTGGTAGTGGAGGTCCATTTAGATTCACTATCATAACATAGTTTATGTACAATCTATAATAACTGTAATATCTTTAATAATCGTTTGAGAGTCGTTATGTAGTAATGACTTATAACGTAATTAACGATTAAATACTGATATTTTATTTACTCATCAAGCAAAAATTGTTACTCATCACAGACCAACACTTTTGTCAAGCCCTTTAAATTATACTAATGCAAGTCCATGTTGCCTTCAAAATTACATGATGAAAGAATATCTCACCTTCTAAATGACACTGATGTAAAATCATGTCACTTAATGAGAAAGATGTAAGAACACCTCACCTGATAAATGTCCCCAATGTAAGAATATAATTATGTACCCTTATAAATATATGACACTGATGTAAAACATGTGACATTTGTAATTACACTAATGTATTTATATAATTAAACAAACTACTAAATTACATTGATGTAAAACTATAATTACATCATTTTCTAAATTACATTGATGTAAGATTATGTAAGTGCAAATGTAAGCTTCTAAATGATGCTGATGTAAGAGCAAATGTAACATTCTAAATAACACTGGTGAAAGAATACTGATGTAATAGCACATTTAACTTTGTAAATGACATACAAGAACATAATTATGTAAGCTTCTAAATTCCAGTGATGTAAGAAAAAATATATCCTTATGAATTACACTGATGTAAGAACAAATATTACCTTCTAAATGACGCTGGTGCAAACAACATAATTATGCAACCTTTAAAATGGCAGTTATGTAACATCAAATGTAAGCTTATAAATAGCACTGATGTAAGAACACTTGTAACCCTCTAAATGACACTGATGTAAGAACAAATGTAACATTATAAATAACACTGATGAAAGAACGCCTGTAACTTTCTAAATGACACTTGTGTAAGATCACTTACAACCTTCTAAATGACACTGACTGAAGATCACTTACAACCTTCTAAATGACACTGATGTAAGATCACTTACAACTAAATAACACTGCCACAAGAACATAATTATGTATTCTTCTAAACAACATGGATGTAATAACAAATTTATGACCTAATACACTGATGTACGAACAAATATTACCTAATAAATTACACTTATGTAAGAACAATTCTACATTCTAAATGACACTGATGGAGCAGCATAATTATGTAACCTATTAAATGACACTGATGTAAGAACAAATGCAACCTTATAATTGACACTGATATCAGAATAAATGTAACCATTTAAATGTCACTGATATCAGAATATAATGTCACTTTTTAAATGACACAGATTGACACATGGTAACAGCATTTAACAAAGACAACTTAAATGATCTCATTGTCAAAGACCATACATTGTCTTGTCCATTTAACTTAACATCTTTATACTGGTTTAGAAGACTCTGCAGAGTCTGTAAACAACTAGTTTCTTTTACATTTCCTTTCTCTAAAAGCTATGTGCATCCAGTCTATTCTTAAATGCATTTATAGTCCCTGCCTCCACTACTTCCTGTGGCAATGCATTCCAAGCATTCACCCCCTCTCTGACTAAACAAATATTTCTCAATATCTAATCTCAACCTTTTTTTAGTTAATCTATAGCTATGTCCTCTTGTTCTTGTAGGTGGTTGTATTTTGAAAATTTGTTATAGTCTAATTTATCTGTTCCTTTATCTTATAAACCTGTATTAAGTCACCATGAATTCTTCTCTTTTCTAGACACCGAAGGCCGGTTATTTGGAGTCTTTCCTCATAACTAATTCTGGAATCCCACTATCAGCTTTGTCGCTCTTTTTTTAAATCCTTTCTAGCATGTTAAATCCCTTCTTCGATAAATACTCCACACCTGTACACAGTATTCCAATCTAGGTCTAACTAATGCGTTATACAGTTTGACTATCACTGAAGCAAATCATTTGCCCACAATGATTGTTATTTTCTTATTTTTAATTACGTTTTCCTTTCTATAATTTCATCGTTTGATTTAGCTATTTCATACATAAATTTTAATATAACCAGTTAAAAAAAGAACAATTTGATTTTAAATATTTAAAAACTCTATATACAGACATTCAAAATGTAAAAATGTCCAAATGCTACCAAAAAAAAACAAGACCATAGACAACAGTAATTACAGAAACTACACGCTGTGGAAGACTGATGTGTCGGACCAAAAGGTGCAAATATCGCAGTCAAGCTGTAAACTTGCGACACAATGCATTCCGTTCTCTAGACTACATCCTGCTACTTTACTTGCAAAGCCCTGTTCAGGGCTTGGTAGTGGGAGATTGAGAACGAACGCAGAAGAAGAAGAACAGAAACTACAGATAAAGTAATTTACAGAGATAAAAAAAAATAACCGAATAACAATGCAGGGATACTACTAGTTTTCAACCAATCAAAATATAGAGACAAATTATGAATCAATCACACAGTGCACACTTAAAAATCATGAAACAATGAGCTAAATATACGAATGAATAAAGATGTAGGGATACAGATTATAAACTAATCAAAATAGAAAGACACAAATCAGAACCAATCACAAAATCAGTTAATAATCATGAATTAATAAAAACAAAACAATGGTACACAAATACTAAACAATTAAAATATTGAGGAATAAATGATGATCTAATCCCTAATTCATGTACAGTCATCCAAAACATCTAAATTGATATAAAACAAACACAACAATATAGAAAATCAATGCAAAATAATTAAATCAATTACCAACCAACACATGTAAACTATAATTCAGTGAATAAGTACCAGAATCTTACCAGTTAATTTTGTCAGGTATCTGGGGAGAAATGAATGCCCGAGCAGGTATAGTACCAGCTTTTTTACCAAGTGGACAAGAGTTCAAAAGCCATTGTAATGCCTTGCTGTTTTTGCCTGTTGGAAGTCAAAATAAAACTTAGCCTGTAGACTTGCATGTTGACATCTGAGATCTGGGTTAACCTTCACAATGAAACAACATGATTTATAGGAACACTGAGTCGTTAACATCTTACATGTAGCTTCACTTCCTTTGTTGAAGCAATAGTACAACACTGCATTTGGCTTTTCCTCACCAGCTCTTGGTACAGCTTGATTTCAGCCATTTGCTGAAGCAATAGTACAACACTGCATTTGGCTTTTCCTCACCAGCTCTTGGTACAGCTTGATTTCAGCCATTTGCTGAAGCAATAGTACAACACTGCATTTGGCTTTTCCTCACCAGCTCTTGGTACAGCTTGATTTCAGCCATTTGCTGAAGCAATAGTACAACACTACATTTGGCTTTTCCTCACCAGCTCTTGGTACAGCTTGATTTCAGCCATTTGCTGAAGCAATAGTACAACACAGCATTTGGCTTTTCCTCACCAGCTTTTGGTACAGCTTGATTTCAGCCATTTGCTGAAGCAATAGTACAACACTGCATTTGGCTTTTCCTCACCAGCTCTTGGTACAGCTTGATTTCAGCCATTTGCTGAAGCAATAGTACAACACTGCATTTGGCTTTTCCTCACCAGCTCTTGGTACAGCTTGATTTCAGCCATTTGCTAAAGCATAGGTACAACACTGCATTTACCTTACTCTAATCAGCTCTTAGGAAAGCCAGATTCCATTTATCTGCAGTGTGGTTTCATAGCAATGGTTTCAAACTGTGGATGCCTGCCCTATGCACAACCCACTTTAGGTACCTCTTATGACATGCAAGGAAGAAAGCCGTGGTTCTTGCTGTTTGCCTCAGGAACTACTCAAATAGGAACACTCAGTCATAAACATCTCAGATACAAAACTTGGATCAAGATGCTGAGCAGCGCATGAGCTGCAGTGGTCAGCGACCCATAGCTGACTGCTAGCATCAGGGCCAGTGAACCATAGCTGCCAAGACCCTTCTACACCTCCACGCGGTGATCCTGGATAACAGGCTGCAGCAG
Source organism: Ariolimax columbianus (assembly GCA_036924085.1). Taxonomy (NCBI): domain Eukaryota; kingdom Metazoa; phylum Mollusca; class Gastropoda; order Stylommatophora; family Arionidae; genus Ariolimax; species Ariolimax columbianus. The sequence continues at coordinate 97,045,426 of JAVGWX010000005.1, read as the reverse complement.
GGCAGACTGGCTAAGGAGAAGGGATCGAAGATGGAATGCTAACCCTGTACTAAAAAAATGCTTGCTGAAGTTGGATGTGTTGCACCGAAAGGTGCAAATATCACAGCCAAGCTGTAAACTAAGACACAATGCATTCCATTCTCTGGACTACATTCTGCTACTTAAGCCCTTTCAGGGTTTGGTAGTGGGAGATTGAGAACGAACAAAGAAGAAGAAGAAGAAGAAGATACAAAACTAACCTTTACAAAGAGACAACATGACTTATAGAAACATCCAGTCATAATCATCTCAGATAGTAAATTACATCTACACTTTACAAAGAGACAACATGACTTATAGAAACATTCAGTAATAAACATCTCAGATCTTTACAAAGAGATAACATGACTTATAGAAACACTAAGTCATAAACATTGCAGATCTCAACTACCCTTTACAATGAGACATGACTTATAGAAACACTATTAACTTAACATCTTTATACTGGTTTAGAAGACTCTGCAGAATCTGTATACAACCAGTTTCATTTACATTACCTTGCTCTAAAAGCTATGCGCATCCAATCTATTCTTAGATGCATTAATTGTACCTGCCTCACTACTACCTGTGGCAATGCATTCCACGCATTCACCCCTCTCTTGACTAAAAAAATATTGACTAAAAAAATATTTCCTAATATCTCATATATACCTTTGTTTAGTTCATTTGTAGCTAAGCCCTCTTGCTCTTGTAGGTGGTTGTATTTTGAAAAACTTGTTATAGTCTAATTTGTCTGTTCCTTTGATTGTCTTATAAACCTGTATTAGGTCACTTTAAATTCTACTTTTTTCTAAGTTTTTTCTAAGTTTTTGTGAGTCTTTCCTTTTAACTGTAATTCTGGAATCCCACTATCAACGTTGTCGCTCTTTTTTGTATCCTTTCCAGCATGTTAAATCCCATCTACGATAAGGACTCCACACCTGAACATAGTACTCCAATCTAGGTCTAACTAATGCTTTATACAGTTTGACTATCACTTCCTTGCTACTATGTTTAATATTTCTTTTTGTCATACCTAACATTGCAATTGTCTTTATCACTGCTTCCTGGGCTTGCTCATTCACCTTTCCTGTATGATCTATTATAACCCCTAGGTCCCTTTTCTATCTTTCTAATATTGTTCTCACTCATTCAGTAATTATGTTCCATATTGGATCTACCCATGTGAATGACTGTACATTTATCTACATTAAACTCCATTTGCCAGCTTACAGACCATTCTCGAATTTTATCTAAATCCGACCTCAATATATCCACTCCTGCTTTAGATGAGACAATACTGCATAGTTTTGTGTCATCAGCAAATTTTGCAATCATGGATCCCATATAAATTTCCAAATCATTTATATATATCAAGAACAAAATTGATCCCAAAACCGAGCCCTTTGACACTCCACTTTTCACTTCACACTACTCTTGCGTACGATGAAGACTTCACACTACTCAGAGTACTCATTTATGCCCACCCTCTGCTTCTTCCCATTAACCAATTTTCAATCCATTTGGCAACTTCCCCACCTATTCCATGGAATTTTAACATTCAAAATAATCTTTGATGAGGTACTCTATCAAATGCCTTTACAAAATTTAGATAAATAACGTTCACTGGCTCCCCTTTATCTATGATTTTAGTAACCTCCTCCATGAATTCTAATAGATTTGTTAAGCACGATATCCATCTAGTAAACCCATGCTGACTATTTCTGATTAGATTAAACTTGTCTAAAAGCATTACCATGTTTTTTTAAATTATTGAATCTAACAATTTACAGACTATGTTTGTTAAACTCACCAGTCTATAATTTGCTGGATCTGATTTTTTGGCTCTTTTTGAATAAGAAAATCACTCCTGCATCTTTCCATTCCAGTGGAACAATCTCTTTTGCAAATGATTTAGAACATAATATAGTCAATGGTTTTGCTAGTTGGTTTCTAATTTCAAACAGCAATTTTGAATGAATACCACCTTGACTTGGACATTTACCCACTTTGTAACACTCCAATTTTTATAAAACCGTTTCCTTTGTAATACAGATTGATCTTAATCCTGCTGTATCCCTGTCTCTTTGAAAAATATCTATAGGCTCTGGGATCTTGGAGCAGTTCTCTTTTGTGTAGACTATGTCAAAGTACTGATTGAGTAGATTAGCTTCCTCCCTATTCTCACTTATTATTTTTCCTGTGCTATGAGAGGGCCTACTTTGTCTTTCGTTCTTTGTTTATTTCTAACATAAGAAAAGAAGCTTTTAACATCAGTCTTGATTCTCTGAGCAAGTTTTTTTTTCGAAGTCTATTTTTGCTGTTTTATTCACTTTCTGAGCTATGTTCTGCTTGTTCAAATATTTATTTAAATTTGTTATTTTTGATTTGCATGTCTCTATATATTTTTTCCATGCTTTATTTTTACCTCTTCTACATTTAACTACAAATCTAGTTATTCCCTTTTTACGCTTGAGGTTCACCCCCCTACATGGAATACATTCTCCTCTTTTAGCTTTTCTAGAACTGTTTTAAAACTCTCCCAATCTTGTTCAACATCTGTTCCTCCGACAATATCTTTTCAGATTATGTGGCTTGCTGCCTCTTTCATCTTCTTAACATCTGCCATTGAGTAGTCGTATGTTTGCATGTTTATGTTTACTTCTTTCCCTGCAAATAAGATCTGATGCTCACTTGAGCCAAACAGTTCCCCAACGGTAACCTTTACAATCATATTTTCCTCTGTAGTAAAAACTAGGTCGAGTGTGTTTTTGCCTCTGGTGGCTGCTTCTGCATATTGAATAAAAATATTTTTAGTAATGCACTTAACATAAGGTTTTGACTCTACAAGTGCTTCTGCCATATCCCATTTTATTTCTGGAAAGTTGAAATCCCCCATTAATTTTCCTTCACTTACCTTTTCTATGCCTATGCTACTAATCAGCTCCTCATTGTCCTCTTTTTGACTTGATGGACATCTATAGCATACTCCAATCACTGTTTTTTCACCCCCACTTTCTGTTTCTCCCATGCACTTTCACTTTTGTTACCAGAAGATAAATTATCTTTGATCGTTATATTAACTGAATTTGTACAGTATAATAAAATGGCACCTCCCTTAGTCATAAGCCATGTCTCCAACTACCCTATCTTTCCTTAATATTGTATATCCCTCAGTCATAAACATCTCAGATCAACTAACCTTAACAATGAGACAGCATGACTTATACAAACACTCAGTCATAAACATATCATATCTCAACTAACCTTAACAATGAGACAGCATGACTTATACAAACACTCAGTCATAAACATATCAGATCTCAACTACCTTTACAATGAGACAACACAAGCTTCAGGATAATTATGAACACATAGCCAAATTCAAATGGTATCAGTGTGAGAAATGCGATAATAAAACATTGGTTTTTATTCTCTGTAGAGCATGGAGTAGGCAAACTTTGCGGCCACGATGGTTATTTTTGGCAACCATCCTTCAGTTTTATTTCCATCTTCATCTGGTGACTTGTTGAAAAGACAAGAAAAGTGGACAGAAAATGAGTTTAGATAGTCAGTAATCCTACCAATATTTCAAAGTCACAAATTAGGTTTGTGTACATGAAAAACCTTCAACAACACTTAAATTTATTCATATATGTAATAAAACATTCACTTCATTCTGGTTATATCCTGCAGCACGCCCCAGTCCAGATCATCTTGACACACTCGGCCTACAAAAACGGTGTACGGAAAAAATTTTTATTTTTTGAACGGAGTCACTCCCGACAGCCATTTTTTTACTGCTGAATACATACTCCATATATACACGATAGTTTGCCGGTTAAAGTATCGTATGTGCGATTACAAATGGCTTCTGAACAGTTTTAATTTTGTATACGCCGTTTAGACCAAGCCGACTTTTTGCGAAAGGGGAAGTAGGTTGTTGGAAAAGATCTTTATCGAGTAGATCTGTTTATTTAAATGAAAGAACTACGTTTAAATTGGAAACTAACAGTTGTGTCGATATTGTAAACACAGTATCGATACGTTGATGTGGTTTCCATGGTTTTCTATCGAAGCGACTAGGCCTAGTGGTCGAGTCCAAATTTTTTCCGAGATTTTCAACTTCATCTTTTTGAATCTCAAAAACTATCAAACACACAACAACAACAATAACACCCACATGTTCGTTATGCTATTGTGTGTCTACACGCCAGAAAATCATATTTATTGACAAACAAACATAAAAAATAAAAATTTTCTAAGACTACCATGGCGAGAAATTAAGAAAATTAATTAGGTCAAATTTTTTCAAAACATTCCTGGCGTGCTGAAGGTTAAATTTACATTACACAATTAACGTCACTTCAAAAAGTAACACCAGACATTCATAATCACTTCATAAATACGATAATACCAAACATTCAGTCCCTTCATAAAGCAACCCTAACAAATTAAAATCACTTCAGAAAGTAACAACAAACATTTACTGCCACTTCATAAAGTCAATTAATGCAACGTTTCTAATTATGTCAAATATTTAGTCAGCTCATTTTGTTTGTCTATTCACATTAAACTTTGAATTACACAGTCACATACCTCATTTAATGGCAAAGCCAGCATCCATATTAACAGTAAATTGTGAAAGTAATTTCACAAAACCTGTATGTCAAATATTCAACTTTGGCTTGTAGATTTGATCACTAATGCCACCATCAGTCACATTATAAATAATAAAAACAACAGCATAATACCAAGTTAATCTGCGGTGGGGAATCCCATCTAGTCTTTTATAGTAGATATAGACCCAATGTTTTATATCCATAGACTATGCTGTCTATAGATACCTGCTGTCTGATATCTACAGACCTGCAGTTTGATATATAAAGCCCTGCTGTCTGATATCTATATGTCTTAAGAAAACTTTGTAAAAAAAATAGAAATAGAATTTACAGATTCTCATATAAACAATATATTTTGACAATGTTTTGATCTAATAAGAGCACATGTTTCCAATAGTTGTCATTTAGACATTTTCATTTACACTTACAACCATAGCATCCTATGTCTGGAATCATTGTCAATGAAGCAAGAAATAAAATTAAGCATTACACAAAGTATTCTGGCTATATGAAAGCAAATTATGGGCATCTCATCATTAACATAATATTGCTGTTAAATTCACCATGAACAGAACAAGCTATCAGCTTTTCCATGAATTCCACCATGAGCATATATAACTATCAGTATTTCCATTAATTCCTTCATGAGAATATCTGACTATCAGCACTTTCATAAAATTCCCTATGAATGGGAAGAGCTATCAGCCCTTTCATTAAATTCATCAAACATGGAGTAATATCAGCCCTTTCAATCAAATCCATAATGAACATAAATGACAATAAATCAGCACCACATATGACTATCCACTATCAATATGGAGGGCAAACATACCTTTTTATATTGAGAAAAAATCTTAAAAGAACATAGAATATCAGCCCTTTCTATAAAATCCATGAAACATAAAGGAAGATCAGCTCTTTCCATTATGAACGTATATGCCTATCAACATTTCTATAAAATCCACAATGAACATGCAGGAATATCAGCCATTTCCATCGTCTACCATGAATATAAATGATTACCAGTATGTTCACCTAAATTCACAATGATCAGAGAATGATTTCAAGTCTTCCCATCAAACTTTGCACACCATACTAGTGGCTTTCATATTATTTGACAAATATTTCAACCATTAAGTGCCACTCCTCCTCTTATGAAAGTACACAAAACCAAACTATCATTGCAGCCTATATTTCCATTGTTTAGATCCGTTCAGAACGTTTATACGACTGAGGAACAAAGGCCGCTTACCCATACCATGCAGCTGCAGCTCAGTGTGCATATTAGATTTTTATTTCACTCCAGATTAAAAAATACTTAGACTTTCCCCAGGGTTCATACCAATGCCTCTTGATTATAAGACCTCTATCCTAACCACAAAACCGCTTGCACTTCATCTCCTAAACTAATTAAAATGATCTTTACATTTTTTTAAAAATAATAAAAACATAATTTCTAACTCAACACATCAACCCTTTCCAGCTCATATGCGGCAAAATTGGATGATGAAAACCGAAAAATTGCCACCAGTCACGACCAAAACCCATTGCTGAAACATGCGTTTGTGTTTGTGATTTAGTTTGTGGAATTTAATTATTCTTTTTCACATCTCTACATGATGGCTGTGTTTGTGCATTGGCAACTTATGTTATCTGTTAAATTATTTCTGGTAGGTCAACATTAGCTCATTTTATGATCTTCAAAAGTCAACACATTTATTGTGATGAATGTTAGGCTTCAAGACCCAAGAAATGATTTATTATTCTATCAGTCAAATGATCACACATCCGGATTACTCATGGATATTCAACACATGCCCGATTCAGACTTTGACTGGGACACATAATACGAAAAGTTTGTGTTAAAGGAATTGATGAATATATCGACAAAACACGACATTACAAGTACCTGGTAGCAAAAGCTTTTTTCATATCCCATTTCCATCTCCGCATTAATGTCATTTAATGCTTCACATTAATATTTAATCTTTATTAGGAATACTTCATGTCATAGATAGTTTAATTATGTGTCTTAGAATGTTTAGAATGCAATTTTAGCTCAATTTGTACAATATTAATGGATTTTATTTGGAATAAAATTTAACAAAAAATGTTATCCAATGTGGCCCAGAGCCACTTCCAGAACAAAGACTAGTGTAGTAATAAAAACAACTAAAAATATATTGAAATATATTTGGTTCTCTAATCTGGCCTAACATTTTAATTTAACTGGAGCTAATAGGGGAGCAAACAATAGTAACACTATAATAACCTGTCTGACAGGGCTGGGCATAGAGCTGGCTCTAGAAACTTCCAGTCACAAAAACGAAACTGAATAGGCAGCTCAACATTTGATGATTTGGTGTGTATTTGTGAAGACATGTACTTTACTGAGAGCTCAATAGATTTTGATTGATTGAATTTGGACACACACCTCAGGGTTAAAAGGTGAACAAAATTTATGTTAGACCACAGCATGTTTTTTTTTAAAATTCAGTGGTTAGTCTTTTACACCCTTGGTCTGCAAACAGAAAATCTATTTATTCAAAAAAGCAGGGAGATACTTAATTGTTCTGTTGATGTACTACATGCTTACAAATGAAATTTAAATGTTAGTCTATTACTAAATTTAAATGTTATTCTATTACTAAATGAAAGTGAAATATTGAATTTAAAAAAAAATAATTCTTACAGTTTTTAAACAAAATAGTTTGGGCATATTATTGTGCAATGGGATAATGATAAGAAAAGGCAACAAGATCTACACAGACACGTTAAAGTTATGGACCAAATAAATTGGAAATCACTATTTCTCAAATGTCGTCGTCTTCAGCTAATCCATGTAGAGCCTTGATACCCTCAAAACAGGTAATACAGAAGATGATAAGCGTCCAACAGGTCGTGGGGATAACTTTGCTCTTATGTTTTATTTCATTATAGATGCAGCCAGGCCATGAATTTGATGAATTCACACTAGTCGACGACTTACACTTGTTTCCCCAGAAACGTGTTGCTATTTTCCATTTGGAATGTATAGTTAGTTCATTCATTTTGTGGTGTTTTCTTCCCTTCGATTATACTGACATGATCATTGGTGACATGTAACAGTATTTTGATTACTCTTTGTCGTATTTCCATGGTCTAGTACACAAGGCTGAACTTAAAAAGATTGACGCCCTTCACCCTATTTGCAGACAGTGTCTGTTCAGGTGTGGTTGTGAAATGTAGACACAAGACAATAATGGCTAAAACACATTGCTCGAGAGATATTGGACTCTGTCGGGTTAGCAAGATGCCCAAGACACATCATTCACACGCTGAGTGATGTCCCTACGACATCTGGCGATTACGGTGAAGACAATACAAAAACTAGTTGTGTACAGATTCTGCAGTCTTCTAAACCAGTAAAGTGACGTTAAGTTGTCTCCAAACCACATGCTGCATTGCTGGTAAACTGGAGATAACTACCTGAATAAACAAACTTCCTGAATGTACAAAATAAAACCAATTCCCAACCACCTACTGCCAGGTAGGTAGACTGGTAAGTTCCAAAGACTTTGGAGAGTTAACTCAAATTAAAACATTTACAGAAGCTTGATGCACCAGATCAATATATTCGCAGATATCACTGTCAAACTGCAAAATGTGGAACATACATCTTACACTCAACACCAATTTAAACATGTAAAGTTTTTAAAGTCTGATATCTCAGTCTTGATTATACACTTTTTCTGCAGCAGATGATTTTGCAATTTCAAAAACTAAAATAATAAATAATAACTTAAATACCGTAATACTGAACCAAGATTGGCAGTTAGTTATCATCTAGCTCTCTGGCACTGATATTTGTGTAATGCTTGTGTATATAAAAATATGAAGGCAAATCTTTGCACTGTTGAAACTGATAAAGTTGAGCAAATAAAAATGAATTAAATAGATTTACAGAGATGACCTTTTATGTGATTCCAGTTTTGATAAATACAAGTAAAGGTTCCAACAGACCAGCGTTGTTACATAGTGATGATGATGATCAAATTGAAAAACCCCGGCTATGAATGTCAAGTGGGGGTGTGCTATGCAATAGCGTTGTCTTCATCATCTCGGTCGAGGTAGATGTTGTTTTCTGTTCCTGAAACTTTGAGTAAAGTTTCAGTCTCACTTGCTGATTGTGAGATATCACCGCTGAATGATGTTTCTTTCAAAATCTGTACCTCTTCCTGTGAATCAAAAATTGATTACTAGCATTTTAAATCATCATAAATATATTTTCAATGCTCAATAATACAATTTTTTAAATATAATAATGCTATAGCTATAACCCATTGTTGGGCGTCCTTTGTGAGGATTTGTAGGGTGCAGAAATATATGCTAATTGCACCAGCAGTATCATCACAAGGTACATGCTATTTTTTACACTGCCAACCCCAGAAACAAAAAAAAAAGGGGGTGGGGGAAATCAGACAGGGATGTCGACTATCTCCAACAATATCCCTCACAGTGAAGAGTTGCATGAAGATGCAACAATTAGCAGAAAAACGAGCAGGAAAACAGGAACACAATTAACATTTGATAATTATCTTGAGAAAAAAACATGAAAAAACTTGTAAAAGTTGATTAAGGTTGTCACATTTGATCGGCGCATGACATGGAAAAGTCAGATCGAGAGAAACCGAATGAGAGCCAGACAAAGAATGGCAATCATGAGGAAACTTGCTGGCACAAGTTGGGGAGCAGACGAAAGAATACTTAAGAAACTGTACACTGGAAGAGTGAGACCAGTTCTCGAGTATGGCATTGCGGCATGGACAACAGCAGCAAAGGTGAACTTTGATAAAATTAGCAAACTTCAAAACCAAGCCATGATAGTTATAACAGGAGGCATGAAGTCAATGCCAATTGTAGAACTTGAAAGATTACAAATCTGCAATCCATGACCGACAGAGGAGACTGCAAAGCCCAACAGCAAGCAGAGAAACTTAGAAGACTGACAGGCCATCCAACGCATCAGAGATTAAATAGATTTTGAAATGGGAAGCTAAAGCGGAGAAACTTTGTAGAAATAGCCAAAGCAAAGTTGAGCGAAGACCTTATGAACACCATAACAATACCAAAGCCCATCCCTACTGTACGCAAACCCACATGGAAGCAGCAAATCATTCCGGAGGTGGTAGAAAATATACCAGGTATTGGAAACAAGAACAGCCAGACTGAAAAAGAAAGAGGAGACATAACCCTAAGGTACATAACGGAAAACTACCCAAGCATGAACTGGACCCATGCATACACCGACCGTTCTGTAACACACACAACACAGAACGGAGGGGCAGGGGTATTTCTGAGCCTACCAAATGGTAGAAAAACAACACTGTCAGTGGCAACTGGAAAATTCTCAAGCAATTTCAGAGCGGAGGCAGAGGCACTGAGGGCTGCAGTAGAAGCAATGCTCACAGGCGAAATCAATGAAAGCCAGATAGTCCTGTTTACAGATGCCCTGGCCGAAGTTACAGCACTAAAAAGCCAGAAAAATACTGAACTTAATGATTTAAGAGCAGTACTCGGTCAACTATGCCAGCAGGCCGCACCAAAAAGAGTAGTGGTACAGTGGGTTCCATCCCACTGTAACATCCAAGGCAACGAGGAGGCAGACAGACTCGCAAAAGAAGGTGCAAGACTACCACAACCAGATTCTAGTGTGACCTACGAAGAGTCCAAAAGGCTCATTAGGACCAGATACATGGCCAAATGGGAAAAAAAACATACTGGCTACTCAAAAAATGATGCCTACCAGTTGAACAGAAGAGAGCAGGTCGTGGTCTTCAGACTCCGCACAGGCCACAACAGACTGAGGTACCACCTATTCAATAAACTGAAGATAGGTGGCACTGACGAATGCACTTGTGGTACAGGGAAAATGACCGCTGAACATCTGCTGCAAAACTGCCCGATATACGAGGACCAGAGAAAGCACATGTGGCCATCACCAGTGGCAACACTAGACAAGCTCTATGGCAGTGTCGACAGCCTCAGGATGACCGTTGCTTTCTTCGAACAAATACAGGTTGATGTCTGACAGCGTACAAAGAAGAAGAAGAAGATTAAGGTTGAGTTTAATCAAAATTAAAAAATGGGTATGGTCAGATACCGCACCGAGACGAGAACACAAACAAAACCTACGTTTCGATCAATAGGCCTTCATCAGGGACAACAATACTGAACTAACAAATCAACATATAAGAAAAAATGGTCACCTCATCTGTTTTTGATAGTAGACCCAATCTGTCTAAGCGACCGGTTGTGCCAGACGCTTGATTGAAACTGAATCGGAGCTGTCAAACACAAAGTGGGGGAATGTGCCGGATTATCCAATGGTGGCCAAATAGTGGTCCAGATGGGAGAACAAAGAGAAGGCAATATAAGCCGGGAGGGCGTGAGATTGATATAGGAGGGGTGAGGAGAGAGAGAACTGGTAGAGGAAGGGGGGAGGGGGAGGGGGGGGGGCAAAGGAAACAAATAGATGCCGGCCAGTGTGAGGGTTTAAAAAAAAGTATGGAAGATATTAATGCCATGTGGTTGGAGACAGCCCATACTAGAGATAAGTCTATTCTCAAGGGCAAATCGATGACGATCATCAGAGAAGCACGAAACTAGACCAGTGACACTAACATCAGTCGTACCCCGGTGCTCAGGACCATTGAAGTGGCTGGCAATTGGGGAACCAGTGCGGTTGTGGATGTCGTTGAGGTGTTGGCGGATTCGCTCCTGCAGTTCCATACCAGTTTCCCTAATGTATGTCATACCACACTGGCGGCAGATGATAGAATAGATGAGGTTGTGAGAATTGCATGTGAACCCCTCTTTGATGAAGAATTCTGCCTTAGGAAAGGTAATGGAGCGAGAAAGGATGACATGAGGGCAGGTAACACAGCCATGTGTATTTTTGCATAGCCTGGTGCCTGGAAGGCTATGAGGGCTGGTGTGTAGGCGACTACTGACCAGCAAGTCCCTCAGGTATCTGTCTCGTTTGTAGGCGACAAGGAGAGGATCGGGAAAAACTTTACGAGTGGCCGGATCAGAGTGAAGAATAGGGAGATGGCGGATTGGATATCCCGGACAGAGACGCAATGAGGGTGATAAGTGAGGACGAGTTTCACACGGTCAGAGGGAGGACGGTGAGTGGGAGTGAGAGAGTCTTGATGGGAGATAAGAAACCGCTGAAGGGCGGAGGAGAGAGTGGTCTCAGGGTAGAATTGCTTGCGGAAGAAGTCAAGCATCTCATGGGCCCTGAGAAGGAAGTCGTCGTCATCCTGACATAGGCTTCGGAGTTGGGAGAAAGGAAGCGAATCGCGGCAGGATTGAGGATGGGAGGAAGTGTAGAGGAGGTAGTTGTGGGCGTCAGTGGGTTTGTAGTAGACAGTGGTGGAGAGGCCTGAAGGGCAGATAGAGACAGTGATGTCCAGAAAGTGGACAGACGTGGGGGAAATGTCAGACGTGAACTTGATCGAGGGATGGAAGTCATTGACAAAGTTGATAAAGTTTAGGAGATCCTTCTCCAACATGTCAGTAATGCCAATGCCATCGTCGATGTATCGATAATACATCAAAGGAAAGGGGCCCTGGAATTGAAGCCAGATCAAGTGTTCCAGGTGACCCATGAACAGGCATGTGTAGCTGGGGCCCATTCTGGTGCCCATAGCTACACCGCTGATCTGGTCGAAAAACTGGCCTTTGAACTCAAAGATATTGAGAGTAAGGACGAGTTCTGCCAGATGGACCAGACGTAGAGATGGATGGGTTAACCCTCCAATCAAGGATGAAACAGGGCCAATAAACCATCAGAGGGGAGGATGGAGGTGTACAGTGAACAGACATCAAGTAGGAAGAGACGATAGGTTCGGTCAGGGAAGAGGACAATGGTAGAGAAAGTGGTTAAGGCGTGGTTGGCTTGACAATCTTGAATTTGCAGTTGTTTGCTTGCTAGAGTGTCTCAGTGATAGGGCTCACTTCAAATAACAGAGGTATGGGGTCTAATCCCTGTTATCAAAGGTCCAGTCAACCCAGATATAGATTTGTACCTGACTTACTATTAGGGAAGGAAAGGTAGTGAGAAACAGAACTGGTCACCCTACATCATAAAAAAACTGGCTCAAGTACAATGTGGCCTGTTACATTTCATTCCCAAAAGCAGTGTCAGTTCTAGGGCTACCTTTTATATATCTGCTGTCACATACAGGGAATGACAGACTAACAGTGGAAGCAAGAAAACCAGGATCACAGATCTATGTGAATCAGACAAATGAAAGACAGACAAATAATAGACAAAAAGACTAACTAAAGATTATTGCGGTAGTAAGATAATTGAAGAAAGTTCAGTTTTATCTATTTGGAAAGTAACTGACAAAGGCAAATGTAGATGATTTGAACATTTTTATTTAGATTTGTCAGATTTGCTCTTAACGCTCTCTGATAAATATGGGATTCAGCAGCCATCTCCATTGAACATAATCCTGTATTTCACTACAAAAATATGGCTTCTAATGATGTTTATCACTGCCAAAACTAATGGACAGCGTGGGCTAGTGGTTAAGTGGCACGGCTCACAATCAGAAGGTGCTGGGTTTGATCCCCATCACAGCACCGGCTGTTACCCTGGGGAAGCAAAGCCTTAGAAAATGCAGGAGGAAGCAAACCCTTACATTAAATGCATGCTGAAGTCGAATGCACTGGGCCTACAGGCGCAAAATAAAAACCTCAGTGCAACGCATACTGCCTTGGGGATTTGAGAAATAAGGCGAACCCCAAAAAAAACCCCAAAAAACATGGCTCCTAATCATGTATATTACTACCAAAACACGACTTCTAATACTTTATATCACTACCAAAACATGACTTCTAATCCTTTATATCACTACCAAAACATGACTTATAATGATTAATAAAGTAAAGTAACCCATAGGATTAATGCCGTAGGGGTGTGAGGTGTTAGCGATCTCATATTTCAAAGGCTCGGCTATTAAAGGGCGGTAGCCATCGCCTCTCCCTCACCGCTTTTACTTCCTGGACTGAACCAGTACCCATTTAAGGCTGGAGCCATTGCGGTCTAAAAAAACATTTCAGCCTCAACTGGGGAATGAACCCAGGACCACTCAGATGCGAAGCCAGCTTGCTAACCACTGTGCTACGCGGCTCTCTGTTATACATCTACCAAAACATGACTTCTAATCCTTTATATCACTAACAAAATATGTCTTCTAACCATGTATATCACTTGTGTCTTATGGCATGCCTGGCAGGTTACAGTGTTACTATTTTTGATATCCTTTTGGGTCCCAGTAACAAAAAACTTTTTTCATAAAAATATGATACCAGTAACAAAACTGAAGTGCCATATGACAAAAAAAATGCATAGTGATGAAGAACAATAAATGAAGCTGGAGATTTGGGAGAGACAGTCAAGGAATTCAGTAATATAAACAGATATATGTTAGATTGGAACATACTGAGGAAGGGAATAGTGGGAAGAACACTTGGCAAAGTGAAGTAAGATGTCTGGGAGTAAGAGTTTCCCAAGTGGAACTAAAGAAGATGACTCAAAATAGAAATCATTGGAGATAATCAACTGCAGCTTTGACTCATTTTAATCTCTTCTCATAGGCATCAGTGATGCAGAAACATCAGTTACAGTCACAGGCCATAAAAATCCATAATTAACACCAGTGTTTCGTTGCGTCACTTGGATATCATCACTTGGATTTTGAAATAACTTGAACATTGGCAGAATATCCATCACGCGCAGGTTTTGTTTAATGATTTGTTATTTGATCTGGCCAATGATTACACATCTGGATTACAGGTAGATATTCAATACAAGTCCGATTCATACTCTGACTAGGATACATAAGAAAAAGACTGTGGTAATGCAGAAATGCACCTGACTTGGTGAGTACTACAACAACAAAAAATGAATATCTTGTTCTCACCTTTCCTCTGACTACAAAAGATGATTCCTCATTGTCTGAGTCTAGTACATCTTCCAAGCATGCTCTATCTTTGTCTGTTTCTGATGGAGACTGATGGAAGTTGTCAAGTCGCTGGAAGACATCTGCTAAGTCAACCTACAAAGAAAAGGAATAAAAGATCAAGCTAGTCCCATTCAACCGGCAAACAAAAAGTAATGAAAGATCAAGCTAGTCCCATTGTAGCAGATCCCACTGTTTGCCCTAGGGTTATTCTAACTTAAACGTTACCACACTCATCCACATCTATTCATGACCACACACATCAAATAATATAGCACACTGCAGGTGGCATATTTATTATATAATACTCATTCCAGAAAAATTTGTAGTGAAATTACAAACACAATACAATACATATCATCTTAACTAAATATTCCTATATTATATATATGTTAATATAAATATTAACTAAAGCGGAAATTTTAAGCAGTAGCTATTGATGGAATTCCCAACTATCAAAACCCAGTTCTATTGCCGTACACACATTACACTCAGATCTGCATGCTCAACAAACTCTCAAAAACTCTTCCTCACTCAAATCCCCTCAGGCGGGCGATCTGGACATAATGCATTTAATATATTCCACGTATACTCACACATGATCTCTCAACTCAGTCGATCTGCATATACACACGCTCTGAAACATACCTCGTTCCCTCTGTGTCTACACACACCACACACACATCTAGATCTCACCTAGTTGATCTACACACTCGCTTAACTCGTCAAGACATACCTCGTTCAGAAGGTGTCCTGCGTACAACACACGTTCAGATTACCTCTAGATAAGACGACCACACACACCTATTTGAGCGGCTGGCCCCGACTCAATGGCATTTGCTGTTTTGAGCAATCCTGTTCTATCTCTAACATTCGTACAACAGTCTATCAATCGCTCCTCTATCAAATCGGTGAGCTAAACAGACCCCTATCTAAATTCTCTCTCCCTCTCCATGGCCAGCCTGCTTGAGATCAACTTTGTCTAGTGTTTTATACTCTAAAGCAGTATCAGCGCTATCCAATGGATCTCTGGGGCATGGCTCTATTCAGTCGTTATTAGAACGAATTACTCTGAACACCTGTCACTCATCTATCGCAGCAAGCTCCGCTGCCCACCTGCCTGTCACTCATCCCCCACTACCCAAATCTGAACGCCAGTGGTCAGTTCCTAGCTGTACACATTCTTTCCCCCAACTCCATTTTCCTTTGTTGAGACGGTGAGTGACCTTGGCGTAGTGTCCAGACGGAGAGTGACCTTCGCACGCATTCAGGTACCTTTGTTCTCAGTCGCTGACCACATCACCCCTGCCCTAAACGATCATGCTCAGGCTGGAACTGTTACACCATTCAACCCACAAACAAAAAGTAATGAAAGGTCAAGGTAGCCCCAGTAAACCTAAAAACAAAAGTAATACAAGATCAATCTAGCCCCAGTAAACCTACAAACAGATGTAATGATAGATCAATCTAGCCCCAGTAAACCTACAAACAGATGTAATGATAGATCAATCTAGCCCCAGTAAACCTACAAACAGATGTAATGATAGATCAATCTAGCCCCAGTAAACCTACAAACAAAAGTAATGAAAGGTCAAGGTAATTCCAGTAAATACATCTAACTCAGTACTAAATTGTCACCATACTGAACAACTCTGAGAATACATCCAACTCAAATAAAAAAATAAAAATAATTAAAGAACAGAGAAAAAAATGAAAAAGCATTTTCAAACCTTCTTATCTGACACAGGTGGCCAGGAGCGATCTTTTTCTATCTCTGATTCAATCTTGTGGTAAGCCACATCCTGCGATGGCCAGCATCTTTTGAGGTAGCTTCCTATTTTTCTACGTACAATTTCGTTGTCTATCAAAAATTTCTGTAAAATATGAAATATAAATTATTTGTTCCCATATGACATTGTTCATGAATTTAAAAGAAAGAAAAAATATAATAGCGTATGGTAAGTACCAGTGTTACCAGGACTCAAAATGGGAGCAAAGAATATTAACACTGAAGCCTGCCAGGAATTTCATAAGAAGCAACTAAAGAAGGCTGGGCAAAAGGATTGACTATTCCATCCAGCAGAGACTCTGAATCTTCAATAGATATACACAGGTCAACATTTGATAACATGTATTTGTTGAAGACTTAATGCTCCACAGGGAGCTGAATATGGTTGATGATTGATTAGCACAGGAATGAAAAAAGGGATTTTCTGTGATGTAATATTATTGCCATGCAAACATACTTTTACTCAAAAAAGATACTAGTTACAATTTTGAATTTACTTAATAAATGCCAAAAAAAGAATGAAATATTTTTTTAATATATAAAAAAGAAATTAAAAGGAATTCATGTGACAAGCAGATGTAAAATGACATTTTCTATGAACAAATCATCACTTTTTTATACCAGAAGTGATTACTGGTAAACATAATTTTAGATAACATCTTGTAAAAACAGTATGTAGAGTAACAAAAAGTGGGAAATTTTGCAAGGATAATGCAAAATGTTATTTTTGTGTGATTACAACAATTGTTGCAACCAAATTTTTTCACTAAAACAGTTACAACTGGTATATTCAATTTAAATTAAATTAGTCAAAAATACATGGTAAGTGAAAGAAATTGGGGAATAGGTAATTGAAATTACAAATTTGATTTTTAATGTGAATTTTAAAATAAAATCACATCCACATTTTTATTTACACTCTTGAGTGACCACAGATCAAGAGGTGAGTGACTAACAGTTTGTTCTTTTAAATTTTAAACTGCGAAGAGCCCTTTTATGCACATAGCATGTATGTGGACCTTCCAGTTTATTGCTCATCTCTGATAGGACTCGGCACAGATCTCATCTGCCTTGAGACCAGGGGACATTTGAAACTTAAAATTTGTTTCATGAGAGGTATGATCCTTATCTATCAGCTATAGTGACCCAATGAATAGCAAACTATGAAACAAAATTCTTATCAAATTTAGAGTTGAACTTTATATTCAGAACTGACATCATTGCACTCAGGACTGATTCACAGCTGCTCAGTCTCTTCCATTATACACGCACAAGCTCTTCTCTCAGGTACCAGTCCCTATTTTTAACCAGTTTGATGTAAAAGTCCTACAAATTGCAAATTGCTTTCATATAACAGGAAGTCATTAATTGATTCCAATATGTTCCCACTATGCATATCTAATGTCCCATCTATTTCATTTGCATTGTCCCCTCAATCCACATCTAATATTCTATCTATCAATTAATGTCCCCTCTATTCTATATCTAATATTTTATCTATTAATTAATACCCCGTCTATTCATATCTGTCACCTCTATCTATATCTAATATTATATACATGACATTGCGCTTGGACATGGAAAGTAAGTAAGTATCCATATATATCCCTCAAACCATATCTAATATTAATCTTATCAATTAATATCCCCTCTATCCATATCTAATGTGCCCCTCTATGCATATATGCTCTGACTAACCATATCTAATATTCCCTCTATCCCTGCCAATAACGGTGCTTTCAAAGCATGTACCTCAGCACACTCAATACCTTGAACCCCAGAATGACCAGTACATCTGTTTTATGAATCTATGTATGCGATCCGCTCATGCCAATGCCTTCCCTACTTTAACATCCGAAGCATGGATTGAGAATTAAGCACAATGACATCTCCGATAAACAAAGTCTCAATTGACTAAAATATGATGTTAATATATATATATTATCTGGAAGAAGGTCTTAGCATTGAATTCGTGGTTATTGACTGGCAAAGTGGTTAGTGACCATCATTCATCTTCAAGGGCAGCAACAAATTGCCACCATTTCACGCGGTCTGAAGCTTTTCTTCCCAGAGTGCTCGATCTCTGGTTTACAATTTCTACTTTGACTTCTATTGTTCTTCACACGACCTCAGTCAAATTTCTTTCATGGATGTTTGAGGCCTCCACAGCTCCCATCTACTCATACCTTAGCCCGCTCTTCTGTACCTTCTGAAGTAAAGATTGGAAGTCAGACACAAAGACTGCTTATGTTACAGATGTCTCAGATAGCCAGCTCAAAGATGAAGTCACTGCTTCCATCTACATTCTCATACTGAGGGTTCTAGTTTTGTATGCCCACCTCTGTTCAGGAACAATCTGACCTCTCGTTCCAGAAGAGAAGCCCAACCAAAAACCTCACTTTGCACCACTGGTCCATCGGTATATGACTATACCATCTAGTATGGTGTTGAGCATATAAGGGGAAACTCTAAGACTAGGAACTTTGTAAATGAAGGAATGGTAATATGACCACAAAGATAAGTACATGTTAGGAATTCTTCTTCTTTGCCCATATCATCTTGAGGTGCTTAGGTCTTCAACCAATGATCTCTTTTTACCCTTATCCCCTTGAGGTGCATAGGCCATTAACCAAACCTCTCTATTTGCACTTATTCCCCTGAGGTGCAAAGGTCATCAACCAATCCTATCTCTTTACCGTGAGGTGCATAGGCCATCATCAATTCTCTCCAAGTACACCTATGCTGTGCTAGTTTATCCAGTTCTTTCCAGGTTATCCTGTTTTTCTTGTACATCTGTCTCTGGTCTTGTCTCCATCTCCATGTGGTCTATGTCCGTGCCTTGTTTCTTTTCCTTGGAAGTTTCACAACATAGATTGCCTGGTGATTCTTGCTTGGAACTTTTGCAATATACACCAAACAGCAGAACAAAAAGTGAAATAATTGGTACTTTACAACAAAACTCTGAGCCTCTAGATGACGAATATCCCAATTTAAAGTAGAAGATTCTCCAATACATGACATTATACACATCTTTTACACAGACAAAACACATGTTAAGTGTGAGTAGCCATATGGGTGTAGTTAAACCTAACTGGTCAAGCCATTTGCCTCGTGTTCAGACGGTCGAGGTTCGAATTTGAACTGCGATGGTTGGTCCACGATTTCAATTTTTTCCGGAGATCCTTGGGTTCATTGCAGGAGCTACGGAGTTCGTACATTGTGCGATGCTCTCGGCAGATGGGTCTACCCATGGGACAGACCGAGCTAAATGGGGAAAACCCGAGGTGATGAAGTCGAGCCCTCGCTTAAAATTTTTTTTACATTTTTTTTAAACCTAACTAGGGTAGAAGACTTCTGAAATATTGTGCTTGAAAACACCTGAAAGAAATAGGGCAATACCATCTTTTAAGTATGTCATAGAGGTGACTAAAGAGAGTTGTGCTTAATGCTGATAAAAAAAAACATGGCTATTTTAATGAGCTACTGCTTATAATAAGCTACTGCAAATGCTCACCATATTACTAGAAATGCCCTGGATTGCAATCAACTGAGAAAGAGATGAGTGGGAAGCCAAGAAATATCTGACAGTGAACAGTCAAGAAGGAAGGTGGAACTCAAGAAAATGGCAGAAACAGGAACAGATGAGATCATCTGTTGTGATCCTATGTTCCAAGGGGAACCAGATGAATAAATAATGACTGCTAAAGCTCAGATACAGACTTCCTGTAAAGGGTTCAGCTGCAATTAAAATTTACGTTTCACATTGAAGCAAAAATATGAATGAATGCAAATTATTGGGGAAAAGGCTTCCTTCCAAATGGGCCAGCTGCAGTGATTGCATACACTTCCCAATGGAGGTAAGAAAAGGTAAATGATTGTGGGTATAAGACTCTCAAACTTAAAGCACTGAAAACCTTACTATATGCACAGGAAAAATGTCTGTAGAATGGAGTAGCCATCCAGTTTGATTTAAACTCTCTAGGGTCGGAGATCCAAACTCATGCTTTTTCACGTTTCTTCAATCCCTATAGTTTGTCAAATGTTGAGTGCACATCTAGGGTTGTTTTTTTTTTTTGAGTTTGCCTTATTTGTCTAATCTACAAGGCGGTGTGCGTTGCACTGTGGTTTTTTATTTTGCGCCTGTTGGCCCAGTGCATCCTACTTCAGCATGCATTTTATGTAAGGGTCTGCTACCTCTTGCATCTTCTAAGGGTTTGCTTCCCTGGGTTAACGCCCAGTGCTGTGTTGGGAATCGAACCCAGCACCTTCTGGTTGTGAGCCGTGTCACTTAACCACTAGCCCACGCCATCCCCCATCTAGGTTTGAAAGAAATTTAAAAACAAAACTCTAATAAATGAAAAAAGGAACAGAGCTAAGTTTCAAATGAGATTCGATACAGCAGATTTTTTAAATTAAGAAAGATGAAGTGAGGAGCCTCTTCACTAAGAGCAAGGTGACAGGTTCACACATGTCACAGACATAACAGAATGTATATACATTAATACAGCTAAAGCAATCATCACTATTATACATTCAAACATCTCCTACCTCTGTCACATAAGCCAGGACAAAGTTGATGAAAGCCACCCCAATAAACAATGCTCGATATGTTCCAGATGGAAAAACTTCAAGCTGAAAAAATGATATTACAAAAATGACAGTGACATATCAATTAAGTCTCAAATATCACAATTTAAAAAACAATTTCATTTGATAATTTTGTTGTTGTTAATCTTCTGTTTTGGGTGTGTGTTTGGCTTGTTTCTGTATTTTGTGTCCAATGGCTCAGTGCATCCAACTCTAGTGGACATTTAAAAAATTGATTTTCTTCCTAAAAGAGTAGGTAGGTCTTTGCGCTGCTTTGTGAATTTCAAGCCAATTAGTTTTGGGTTATGAATTGTGTCACTAACCACTTTGCCATGATCACTTCACCTCCTTAATAAATGCAAGTAACAACAATCAGATAGTGTTGGGGGAGACATTCCTACAAAATGTGGAATAATTCATATATCTTAGCAGCGATATAGACAAAGTAGGAGGTATTGATTTTGATTTCAAAATAAGAATACAAAAGGCGAGAAAAACTTTCATTGCATTTAAGTACCTATGGAAACCAAAAGAAATGAATTCCAAAACAACAATAAAAATGTTCAAATTCAATTTAAAGTTTGTTCTATTGTTTGGCTATGAAAAATAAGGAACAAGAAAAACAACAACCAAAAAGGTACAGACTTTCATAAATGGATTCCTGCATAGAATAGAGAGATTGAAATGTGATATGATCACTAATGTGAAGCTGACGAAAAGAGCCAGATAAATATCAGAGAAATATGACTCGAGGAAAAAGGCATTTGCATTGGATAGAACACAAATTATGGAAACCAGTTGATAGTCTTACGTGAGTAACTGTTCTAGAATCCCAAAAGGAAAGAAAAGTAGGGGCAGACGAAAAGACACATTAGAGAAGAGAGCTCGAGACAAACATAAAGGAAACAGGGAAGATGTGAACAGAGATGGAATAGATGGTCCAGGGCAGGCGGATTTGGTGTGTATTTACTGAAGACCTCTATACTACAAGGAGCTCAAATGTTTAGATTGATTGAATATGGGCTACTGGGATCCAAATTGGAGTAAACTTAATATACACAATTGCTTTTTCTTATTTGCCTAGCTTCCTATTGTAAAGTGTTGGTAATGTGTGTTATACAGTGTTTTGCATTTTTTGGTACACATTTATTAATTAGGCTTAGGGTCAAAACCTTGCTGTTTCATGAATCCAAACATGAGCAAGATTTGGTTGTGACTATCACTAACCACTTTGACATGCTGCCCCAAATCTCCATGTGTCACTAACCACTTTGTTATACTGCCCCCAATCTCTGTGTGTCACTAACCACTTTGACATACTGCTTCCAATCTCCATGTGTCACAAAAGATGGACAGAGAAAGGGCTGTCAGATTGCACCATCGAGGTTAGAGGCAGAGAACATTGAAGATTCATTGCAGTGGATCTTTGTTGTGAAGATGACACTTGAACAGAACTGAAATGACAAGGTGCACTTAAACAGAATTGAAATGACAAGGTGCACTTAAACAGAACTGAAACGACAAGGTGCACTTAAACATGAGTTAGCGAGTTTTCTACCTTGGAGAGGTAATACTTGTATTTCAAGATAATATTATGGAAAAATTTACTACTGCAAACTTGTCAAATGTATGTATATTGAAACCTACCCCAATGAGAAGGAAAACTAACATCTGGTCAGGCAAAATATACTGGCCAAGACCCCCACCTCGACTTCCCAGCAGTCATCACTGGAAACAGGCTATTTTCGTGGCAGCCTGGCTAACAAGGTGAGGGATTGAAGTGATCCTGCAGTAGTGAGCGACACTCAGATGAGGCCACGCATAGCACAACCGCCTGTAGGACCCCAGTCCACCTCCATCAGCATGCTTGGGATGTGAGGAAAGCTATGACAACCCGCCACTTAACGTCCTTTTTTAGGGCTCAAAAAAGACTAATCCTACTCATTGTGGGCATTCGAAAAAAAAACAACAATACCTACCCCAATCAAATTAGCGATGGGATCTGTTGGGTACATGGTGATCCATATTGTTATTCCTAGTCCACCAACAATGTTGAGCAAAAATAGCCCTAATGGAATCATAAAATGAATTATGTTACAGTACAATTTTATTGATTGAAAGTAAATCATTAAAATAGTGTTGTTCGTGTCTAATTTTAGAAGGAATTGTGGAGATGAATATACATAATTTTTATAAAAGGAGGAAAGATTGAAAATGAAAAATAGGATGACATTTTAAAATGACGCAGGAAAGACAAAAATGACAAACATAAGGGGCAGGAGTTGACAAACAGGAAGGACAGGAAATGACAAACATAAGGGACAGGACATGACAAACAGGATGAACAGAAAATGACAAGAAGAAAGGACAGAAAATAACAAACAGGAAGTCAAGAACATATAGTGAAGTTTCCTTCCTCACTGTCTTGTATTAGTTAAAGGTAACTCTATAGTAGATATTGTTTATTAAGGTTCAAGTGTCAAAGACTTCATTGTATGAGACCTAGGCTTTATGATGTGTGACTTTGTCTTGCTTTCTCTTACTCAGACATAGCCAAGTGCATAATTAACATCTGGGAAAACTGAAGCTTGTATTACTCAAGTCACTAACTTAATCCATTTGCTTCAAGCAAGAGCCAAGCGCTCTAACAGAACTGCCAATTGAAGAAGCGTAGATGTATGCATGTGACATTTTTTAAATCTCTGTACTGCTTGTGCAAGTTAATTCAGCTTAGATCAGCTTTTGTCTCTATTTTTCTTACTGTCTGTCTCTATCACTCTTCCTCTCTGTTTCTCTCACCCTATTTGTCTTTTTTTTTAACCCAAGATAATAAACAATGTTAATTTTCATTGTATGCTTTCTGAAATCAAATTGAATATTTATTTAAGAAACAGCGGTTTTACTGAGATTATTGAATCTCCTTATAGCTTATCCTTTTCTGAATGCTTCCAGAAGTCGACTTGAACATATCTACAGAAAGCTGTGGTCAGCTTGAGTTTTCTGCTTACTTTCAATTCCTTATATCATCAAACGAAATGTTGTTGAACTGGTTCATTAAGTCAGTGATTAAGTGTATCGAATCGCAACAGCCACTTGTGGCAGACTTGTCCCTTGTCTGTCCTTAGAATGAATGCAGGTGGATGCATCTCTTGGTGTGGCCTTTACCTAATGGCCTGTCCGGATGGGAGACCCTGTTAGTAACTATGATACTCCTGGCATAGCTCTTTGGATGATAGAGACAGACAAGTCCCTGCACCACAACAAGGTGGAGAAGAATATTATCAATTCCATTGGGTGATCAAACTAGCTGCCATTTTCACTGACTGTTGGTTGTAATGTATCTCAAACGTTCTATATGTCTTAGTGCAATCTGTAGGAATTTCCCTGTCCAGCTGTGGGGAAACGAGACTAACATACTGATCGGACAATGTTAGCCTAGGTCAGGTAAAATATACTGACTAATAAACAGTTCTCCCAGAAAACGGGCTGCTTTCATGGCAGCCTGGCTAATGAGGTGAGGATCAGCATGAAACTCGTAGTAGTGAGCAACATGCAGATGAAGCCAAGCATAGCACAACTGCCTGGAGGAATCCAGTCCACCTTCATCAGCATGTGAGGAAAGCCACTGCAACCCATCACTTAACACCCTTTTCAGTACATACAAAAGAGTAATCTTACTCACTGTGGGCAGTCTTCTATTCACATGCTACTTGTTCTTCCAGTATGGTTTCCAGCAAGGTATTATGTCTTTTAACCTGGCAAAAATATCCTGACTGATTTGATTCCATCTCTTCACTCTAAACCTATCCAAAGCATCCCTGATTGTTCTCTTTTATGTCCATGTCATGAATTACATTCTTCTACATGTTCACTTTGGATAGCAAAAGTCATGAGAAGTGACTAAATGAAACATGTAAATATTTCCCATTGACTTTGCAGCACTGATATTTGGCCAAAGAATTAATAGGGACAAAGATATTGATGTATATGACAAATTACACGCTGCACTTACAATTAGAGAATATGGACTTGCGGAATGGCGCTCCTTTGGAGAAAACCACTGCCAGGATAATGACCTGGTACGAAGCCACAAGAAACACTGCTGTGTTCTCATGACACCTGTAGTTGCCTTCAGGGTTGTCTTTGTACGGAACAAACCTATAAGAACACATAAGATATCATGTGAGATTTTTCATGTGACAAGGACAACAAATCAGGAGGCAGAACTATTGTTAACAAAAATATAGCAATTGATAAACTCCTCTCCCGTAGAAGCTTACCACTGTGAGACTGGTTTGAATATTCAAGTTGGTCTGCTCATTGAAAGTGTCAGATCAAACTTTAATCCACAATATCTTTTATGATTGGCTCACCATTGTTGTACCTCAAATGATAGATTACCAATTTATTGTCGCCAATTATTGTTGATCCGCTGGAGAATTTGGTAACAAAAACAGAAAACAAAACTAAATGAGGAAGAACCCAAACATGTTTTTTTTAGATTTTGTCAATCAGTTGCATATTGCCCCCTGATGATGATAGCATCAGAAATGTTTCATGAATATGATCAGCGGCTGGTCAAGCGCTCGACCGAAAGTGTATTTTCATACATATACATCTAAGACCATCCACACCTAAGACCAAGAAATCTCAAGACAAAGAGATGCAGCCTGGTCTGGCTTCAATACCATAAAGCCTATACTCCTGCAGCTAAAAGACACCATGGCAAGGGCGCACCATTTCAATTCTGCGGTCATGCCAGCCATGATCTACGGATGTGAAGTAGGGAATCTACGCAACGCGGAGGTAGAGAAACTACGATTTAACCAGCGAGTAATGGAAAGACGCATCCTTAAGATCTCGATCAGAGATAGAATCCACAATACAGATATAAGAGAATGCACTCTATTTCGAGACGTTGTGGAGGCTGCGTTGTCTCGCGAATACCACTGTACTGGCCACGAGGTGCGCATACCGGATAGCAGATGGACACAGAACGACGTTTTGGTGGCCAGATGATTTTATTGACCAGGCGGCATCCCTCTCATACGATGGCGAGATGGTCTGCTTAGAGTAGAGAGCAAGGTCTGAAATGGTATAACACAGTGAAAGATTGCATACAGGAAAGTGTTGGTTACTCCAATACACTCGCCGGGCTGAAGTCGAGGATATCGTATTGTATTGTGCATGATAACAATTTAGGTGTATGTGTAGCTTTCGTCAAATGAAGTGCTCTTTACATTAGATCTGATTTAAATCTGCAGTTCATTTTTATTCTTGTGACATTCTATTCGATGAAATTCAAAATTCAAGAGTTAAGAAATGACATTTGATCAGATCAATGACCATGCATGTGGATTACAAAGTGATGTTCAATTCAAGACAGATTTAGATCTGACTGGAAGCATAGAAGAAAGTGAATATGATATGGATAACACAGAAATACATGAGCAAATATAATACAAAATTAAGTGCTATTTCTCCTCTATATTAATGACATTTAACGCTACATACTATTTTTATTATGAATACTTTATGTTATAGATAATTTAATTATGTTTCTTTAGATCTAATTAATCATAATTTTAGCACAGTTTGTTTAATATTAATGAATTTTATTTTGAAAAAGACTATTTGACATACAAAATAGCAACTATTGCTTTGGACTAAAACACACATTTGCAAAATTAGGCTGCATTGTAATGGGATCCAACAATCACATTTAGTTCCCTCAAACTTGGCTTCTATTATCACCATACAGCTTGTCCCTCAATTGCAGTGGTGAAGATCACTATGCTTCTCTAATGAAGTCCACAGACTTGTCAAACGTTTTCTTCAGTATGATTGTTTTCCTCACATGGGCATAGGTCTGTGTATATGAATTTTTTTATTTCTTGAACAGATGGTGTCTAGTTTGAAGTGACAGACAGAAATGAGATTGACAGGGAGCGTAAACGTTTTGATTGGTAGTACATACCAAGGCTGATCCTTGACATTGAAAAACATGAAAGTCTGAGCTGAGATGACCAGCAACATCTGTGTGATGATACCTAAAATAGGGCTGGGGCTAATAAGGCTGACCAGTGGCCTCTCTCTGACAAGTTCATCGTAAGGGGCTGTTCTGCTAACTGGAAATAGGTGTTTAAGTTACATGAGTTGTTTTGTTAGAACAATTGGTAATGTTTTTGTAGGGTTAGTATGCAATGAAGTAGTGTTCTAAATTGTGCTTTGTAACATTAACAGCAATGATACTGTATGTAGTGAAATCAGCAATAATACTGTATGTTGTAACATCAGCAATGATTTGTGACATCAGCAATGATAGTGTATGTTGTGACATCAGCAATGATAGCGTATGCTGTAACATTATCAGTAATGATACTGTGAATTGTGACATTATCAGCAATAACGTAGTTTGTTGTGACAGTAACAGGTTCTTTTTCTTCTTCTTCGTACACTGTCAGACATCAACTTGAATTTGTAAGAAGAAAGCAGCTGTCATCCTGAGGCTGTCGACACTGCCATAGAGCTTGTCTAGTGTTGCCATTGGTGATGGCCACATGTGCTTTCTCTGGTCCTCATATGTCAGGCAATTTTGCAGCAGAGGTTCAGCGGTCATTTTCCCTGTGCCACAGGTGCATTCGTCAGTGCCTAACTTAGTCGCTCCTCTTCTACCGTGAGGTGTAAAGGTTATTCGTCAGTGCCTCCTATTTTCAATTTATTGCATAGATGGTACCTCAGTCTGTTGTGGCCTGTGCGGAGTATGAAGACCACGACCTGCTCTCTTCTGTTCAGCTGGTAGTAGGCATCATTTTTTGTGTAGCCAGTATGTTCTGTTTCCCTTTTGGCCATGTATCTGGCCCTAAGAAACCTTTTGGACTCTTCGTAGGTCACACTAGAATCTGATTGTGGTAGTCTTGCACCTTCTTTTGCCAGTCTGTCTGCCTCCTGGTTGCCTTGGATGTTACAGTGGCATGTAACCCACTGTACCACTACTCTTTTTGGTGCAGACTGCTGGCATAGTTGACAGAGTACTGCTCTTAAATCATTAAGTTCAGTATTTTTCTGGCTTTTTAGTGCTGTAACCATGGCCAGGGCATCTGTAAACAGGACTATCTGGCTTCTACTGCAGCCTTCAGTGCCTCTGCCTCCGCTCTGAAATTGCTTGAGATTTTTCCAGTTGCCACTGACAGTCTTTTTTTCTACCATTTGGTAGGCTCAGGGATACCCCTCCCCCTCCATTCTGTGTTGTGTGTGTTACAGAACCGTCGGTGTATGCATGGGTCCAGTCCATGCTTCTGTAGTTTTCCGCTATGTACCTCAGGGTTATGTCTCTCCTTTCTTGTTCAGTCTGTCTGTTGTTGTTTCCAATACCTGGTATATTTTCTACCACCTCCGGAATGATATGCTGCTTCCATGTGGGTTTGCGTACAGTAGGAATGGGCCTTGGTGTTGTTATTGTGTTCATAGGGTCTTCGCTCATCTTTGCTTTGACTATTTCTGCAAAGTTTCTCCGCTTTAGTTTCCTTTTTCCAAATCTATTTAGTCTCTGTTGCATTGGATGGTCTGTCAGTCTTCTTAGTTTCTCTGCTTGCTGCTGGGCTCTGCAGTCTCTTCTGTCAGTCATGGATTGCAGATTTGTAATCTTTTCAAGTTCTACAATTGGCGTTGACTTCATGCCTCCTGTTATAACTCTCATGGCTTGGTTTTGAAGTTTGCTAATTTTATCAAAGTTCGCCTTTTGCTGCTGTTGTCCATGCCGCAATGCCACACTCGAGAACTGGTCTAACTCTTCCAGTATACAGTTTCTTCAGTATTCTTTCGTCTGCTCCCAAGCTTGTGCCAGGCAAGTTTCCTCATGACTGCCATTCTTTGTCTGGCTCTCATTCAGTTTCTCTTGATCTGACTTTTCCATATCATGCGCCGATCAAATGTGACGCCCAAGAAGTTTGGGTTGTCGTTAGGCCGCATATATTTTGCCGTTAAGACTTATTTTGGTGTTCTGGGGTTTATTTGAAAGCGAGAATATCGTACATGTTGTTTTTTCTTCGTTTATTTTGACCAGCCATGATTTCGCCCACTCCTCCAACGATGTTAGGGCCTGCTGCATCCTGAGATTTTTTTCGGAGGTCCACATAGCCAGATCGTCTGCAAACATGAAGCTGTGGACTCTTCTTGGTATATTCTTTATGATGTTGTTTATATACACCAGAAAAGTGTGGGTGACAGTACTCCCCCTTGGGGTACTCCTTGCTCCAGTGTCACCTTTTTGCTCATCTGCCCTTGTACTTGGACTCTGGCTGTTCTGTTTTCGAGGTAGTGGCTGATCCATCCGTACATTTTCCCACATACTTCACTTTAAGTCCCTCTTTCCACACCTTGTCAAATGCCTTCTCTAGATCCACCCAAACCGCTACTGTATGCTTTTTCTCCTGGTAAGCGCCCTCTATTTCCTGGGCTATGAGAGTGATCTGGTCCTCAGTGGATCTGTGCTGTCTAAAACCTGCTTGCTGTGGAATTAATGTGTTTTGCTTCCAGGTGCCACATCAGTCTGGTGTTTATCATACGCTCCATCAGTTTTCCTACACAGCTCAGTAGACTGATAGGCCTGTATCCATTTGGATCTGTTCTATCTTTTTCTTTCTTTGGTACTGGTATAAGTACAGCGTCTTTCCATGCCTGCGGTACAATTCCCCTTTTCCAGCTTTGGTTCAGGACTGAAAGTAACTTCCTCTTTGCTGTTTTTGCCTCTCTGTAGGGACTTCAATGTGGTTTGCTCTGGCATAATGTTCTATAAAGGCGCTTGCTGCTTTTTTCCCAGTAAGCATGTTGTCACCCTGCTTGATGGTAGTTGTTTATTTGATGGTGTTTCGTTGTTCATGGCTCTGACTAAATTCCATAGTTTGTTCCCTTCTTTATCGAGATTGAGGCTTTCCGGTTTTTTTTTCCAACTGTCTCTTGTTATTTGGTTCAGTGTTCTTTTGTATTTCACAGTGATGGCCTTGAGGGCGATATTTGCTCCCATAGATTGCTCTCTCTCTGCCATGTCCCTAGCATTTGAGACTTCATCCTCAGCTTTCTGCAGTTCATGATTCCAATATGGCTTGTAGTTTTTTCTTGCCCATCTTGGGATGGTCTCGGTGGCTGCTTGCAGTATTGCTTTGCTTAGGCTTCCACCATAGCTTTCATATTGCTATTTCGTGTGTTGATAGTTTCACACAGTCCATCTGTCAGCATTGCAAATCTGTCCCAGTCGGCTCGTCTGCAGTTCCAACGTGGCAGCGGTTTTATTTCCTGGGGGCCTACTTCCATATCAATATCTAGTGTAATTGGCCTGTGGTCACTACCTGCCAATTGGTCGAGCACCTTGACGGTCTATTTCGTGGTAAATATCCCTTGTGGAGAAAGCCAGGTCTGGAGTGGAGGTCGTATGCCATGTTCTAGAATAGAAGCTAGGGCTGTCGTCCGGCCTATTGATAAGATAGAGGTTTGTGTCTATCTCCCAGTCTTCCACTTCATCCCCTCTGCTGTCTGTGTCTGAATATCCCCACCTCTCCGAGTGGCTGTTGAAGTCTCCAACCACTAGGCAGCTGGAGTCCTTGATTTCCATACTTGAGAGCGACAGGTCTTTGTTGGATGGACCATACAGGTTGAATATATGGATTTTCGTTTTTTGTGTCATTATGTCGACTCCTACAATTTCTGCTTGTCCGGTGTGATTTACAGGTACTGCGCTACTTGGTATGCAATTATGTGTCGGTATCAGAACCCCTCCTTTATGATCTTCTCTATCAAGTCGGAAGGTCTGGTATCCTCTGATTGAGAATCTGTGGTTGTTGTTGAGGTGCGTTTCTTGGATACATGCCATGTCTATCTTGCCTTCATACAGGCGATTTGTTAGAGAAACCTTTTTTGTTAAGGACTCCCTCCGCATTCCACTGTAGTATTCTAAGGGTCTTGGTTTTTTGGTCAATAGCTCTTGCCCCATGTCATTGACTCCACAGTACATGGGTGGGTGACCACCAGTAGCATTAGGTGGGCCCCTTCGAGGCGTGGGGCCCGGCACTCTGATTGCCTGGCGAGACTCCACAGGATGAGCACCATACTTTCTTCTTTTAAGTTGTGACGTCATCATACAGCGATTAGCGTTGCACTGTTTCATTAAGCCTGTGGCCCAGTGCATCCGATTTCAACAGGCGTTTCTGTAAGGTTGCCCTCCTTAGCCTTTAGCTGTTCCCAGCCCATCTGCAAGGCAGCAGTTGTTTGAGGTCAGAGTTGTCTCTCTTAGGAAAGTTGTATTGCAGGACTATCGAGTGTTTCCCACTCAGACAGTAACAGCAATATTGTGACAGTATCAGCAATAATGTACTTATCAGCAATATTGTACTATTTTGTGACAGTATCAGCAATGATGTACTTATCAGCAATATTGTACTATTTTGTGACATTATCAGCAATGATGTACTATTTTGTGACAGTATCAGCAATGATGTACTTATCAGCAATATTGTACTATTTTGTGACAGTATCAGCAATGATGTACTATTTTGTGACAGTATCAGCAATGATGTACTATTTTGTGACAGTGTCAGCAATGATGTACTATTTTGTGACAGTATCAGCAATGATGTATTATTTTGTGACAGTATCAGCAATGATGTACTATTTTGTGACAGTATCAGCAATGATGTACTATTTTGTGACAGTATCAGCAATGATACAGTGTGGTGGTTAACTACCAGTGACAACTAATGCACAGCATCATTCCTGACACACATTATTGAATTTTATTAAGGATTTTGTTCTGTCTTGAATATTGACAATTGTTTAGTTTAGTTTGTTGTCATTTGAGATGGTTCATTTTTGTTCAATTCTTGATGAATGCATATTTCAGTTGAAATTTAAATAGATGTCTAATATTGTTCACATGTAGAATCATTTTTAACACTGGTCTTCCACTCATTGGATAGTGGTGAGGTACTTCAAATTAAATGAGATAAAGAAACAGGAGTCAAGATAAAATTACAGATGAGATGAAACAGAAAAGACAGGACAGAATAAGAAAAGAGATAAGACTGAAAAGACAGGACAGAATAATAAAAGAGATAAATCTGAAAAGACATGACAGACCAACAAAAGAGATGAAACTGAGCACTTACAGGTGACACTGAATGATGTGATCAGAAGAAGGTCAATGTAGAGGAACTGGACATCTGTGGCATTGGCTCCAAGCTGCAGGCACAGCAAGAACAGTTAAACAATTGATATGTATGGACAATGATGTTTGAGGACGACACTGAGGATGGAGATGTTGAAGGTGATGTTAAAGAAAGACAATGATAATGAGATCAAAGGTTGACAAGAATGACATTAAAGGATTATGATGTCAAAGGATGACAAGAATGATGACATTAAAGGATGATGATATCAAAGAGTGACAAGAAAGATGATATTAAAAGAATATGATGTCAAAGGGTGACAAGAATGATGACATTTTGGATGATGTTAAAAGATGACAAGGATGATGACATAAAAGGATTATGTCAAAGGATGATGATGACAAAGGGTAACGATGACATTAAAAGATTATGTCAAAGGGTTACAAGGATTATGACATTAAGGATTATGTCAAAGTGTGATAAGAATGATGACTTTAAAGGATTATGATGTCAAAGAAAGACGATGTCAAAGAGTGACAAGGATGATTGCATTAAAAGATTATGATGTCAAAGGATGTCAAAAAGTGACACGGATGATGACATTATGGATAATGATGTCAATGGGTGACAAGGATGATGACATTAAAGGATGATGTCAAAGGGTGATGATGTCAAAGGGTGATGATGTCAAAGGGTGACAAGAATGATGATATTATGGATTATGATGTCAAAGTGTGACAAGGATGATGACATTAAAGAATGATGATGTCAAATGGTGAAAAGGATGATGACATTATGATGTCAAATGATGATTACATTAAATGATGATTACATTAAAGGATGATCATGTCAAAGGATGATCATGTCAAAGGTTGACAAGGATGATGACATGAAAGGATGATGTCAAAGGGTGTCAAGAATGATGACATTAAGGATGATGTTATTACACATGACAATGATGATGTTCTCAAAAGATGACAAGTGTGATTGTATTAAGAGTGACACAGGTAATACCTTTAGGAATAACAAGGATAATGATCTTAAAGATTACTTCTTCTTCGTAAGCTGTCAAACGTCAACCTGTATTTTTTCAAAAAAAGCAGCGGTCTTCCTGAGGCTGTCGACACTGCCATAGAGCTTGTCTAGTGTTTCCACTGGTGATGACTACATGTGCTTTCTCTGGTCCTCAAATGTTGGGGAGTTTTGCAGGAGATGTTCAGCATTCATTTTCCCGGTACCACAAGTGCATTCGTCAGTACCACCTATCTTCAGTTTATTGAATAGGTGGTACCTCAGTCTGTTGTGGCCTGTGCGGAGTCTGAAGACCACGACCTGCTCTCTTCTGTTCAACTGGTAATAAAATGTGTGTGTAGCCAGTATGTTCTGTTTCTCATTTGGCCATGTATCTGGCTCTAATAAGCCTTTTGGACTCTTCGTAGGTCACACTAGAATCTGGTTGTGGTAGTCTTGCACCTTCTTTTGCCAGTCTGTCTGCCTCCTCGTTGCCTTGGATGTTACAGTGGGATGGAACCCACAGTACCACTACTCTTTTTGGTGCAGACTGCTGGCATAGTTGACAGAGTACTGCTCTTAAATCATTAAGTTCAGTATTTTTCTGGCTTTTTAGTGCTGTGACTACAAAGATGATGATGTTAAGAATGACATGAGACATAACACTTGATGATGATTAATGATAATTTACCCAGTACAAGATGAGCACAGATGTAAACTGGGTCAGACTATAGCAAGCCATGTATTTAAACACACCAAATGAGGTCACCAGGGCCGCTCGACCTTCCCTGCAACAATTACAAAATAATTAAATAAATTATAAATAAATCGTCAATAAATCAAAACTTTCTCAGTTCCCTGTAGAGCTTAGGTCTTTATGCATCAAGTCATTGAATTTTGTCCTACAGGATGAGACAGGAAGTCATCCCCATATCCATTCATCCATAGTCACTTCTTGCGAAATTCCTGACAGATAAGTGTTACTATTATTTGTTCAACTTTCGGGCCCCTGGTGCAGCTTTCAAATTGCACAAAAGTAGGTTGCTACTGTTGTAGAAGCTACTCGTATAGAGATCTTCGCTCTTGATGATTTTTGTTTTGGTACTAGATTACAGTTCTAATATCCTAGGGAGTACTGAAGAAGGTGAGCCTGAGCCCTCTTCTTGGTTGTAGTGCAATGCAAATCTCAATGGGCTTACCACTTCAGGGGTCACAGTGTCAAACCCCAACTTGTTGGCCAGGATGCTGTAACAGTTCATTTTCAGGTGTGCAGAATAGATGTGAGGTGGAGAGTCATGGTCGTTGTTTCCCCTGATCCTGATGTGAGCCAGGATCATGGTCAGTATGTATTACCTGACACTGATGTGAGGTATGGATATGGTCATTAAGTTTCACCTGCCCTGAAATGAGGTGGCTGTTTTGTCAGAACATTTCACTGGGCCCTGACGTGTGGTGGGAGCTTGACCAGTACATTTCGCCGGGCCCTGATGTGTGGTGGGAGCTTGACCAGTACATTTCACCGGGCCCTGATGTGTGGTGGGGGCTTGACCAATACATTTCGCCGGGCCCTGATGTGTGGTGGGAGCTTGACCAGTACATTTCACCGGGCCCTGATGTGTGGTGGGGGCTTGACCAATATATTTCTCCAGGCCCTGATGTGTGGTGGGAGTTTGACCAGTATATTTCTCCAGGTCCTGATGTGTGGTGGGGGTTTGACCAGTATATTTCTCCAGGCCCTGATGTGTGGTGGGGGTTTGACCAGTATATTTCTCCAGGCCCTGATGTGTGGTGGGAGCTTGACCAGTATATTTCTCCAGGCCCTGATGTGTGGTAGGGGCTTGACCAATATATTTCTCCAGGCCCTGATGCGTGGTGGGAGCTTGACCAGTATATTTCTCCAGGCCCTGATGTGTGGTGGGGGTTTGACCAGTATATTTCTCCAGGTCCTGATGTGTGGTGGGGGTTTGACCAGTATATTTCTCCAGGCCCTGATGTGTGGTGGGGGTTTGACCAGTATATTTCTCCAGGCCCTGATGTGTGGTGGGGACTTGACCAGTATATTTCTCCAGGCCCTGATGTGTGGTAGGGGTTTGACCAGTATATTTCTCCAGGCCCTGATGTGTGGTGGGGGTTTGACCAGTATATTTCTCCAGGCCCTGATGTGTGGTGG
Source organism: Ariolimax columbianus (assembly GCA_036924085.1). NCBI lineage: Eukaryota > Metazoa > Mollusca > Gastropoda > Stylommatophora > Arionidae > Ariolimax > Ariolimax columbianus. The sequence goes on along the minus strand of JAVGWX010000005.1, from coordinate 97,010,054 downwards.
GAGCTTGACCAGTATATTTCTCCAGGCCCTGATGTGTGGTGGGAGCTTGACCAGTATATATCTCCAGGCCCTGATGTGTGGTAGGGGCTTGACCAATATATTTCTCCAGGCCCTGATGCGTGGTGGGAGCTTGACCAGTATATTTCTCCAGGCCCTGATGTGTGGTGGGGGTTTGACCAGTATATTTCTCCAGGTCCTGATGTGTGGTGGGGGTTTGACCAGTATATTTCTCCAGGCCCTGATGTGTGGTGGGGGTTTGACCAGTATATTTCTCCAGGCCCTGATGTGTGGTGGGGACTTGACCAGTATATTTCTCCAGGCCCTGATGTGTGGTGGGGACTTGACCAGTATATTTCTCCAGGCCCTGATGTGTGGTAGGGGTTTGACCAGTATATTTCTCCAGGCCCTGATGTGTGGTGGGGGTTTGACCAGTATATTTCTCCAGGCCCTGATGTGTGGTGGGAGCTTGACCAGTATATTTCTCCAGGCCCTGATGTGCGGTGGGAGCTTGACCAATATATTTCTCCAGGCCCTGATGTGTGGTGGGAGCTTGACCAGTATATTTCTCCAGGCCCTGATGTGTGGTGGGAGCTTGGCCAATATATTTCTCCAGGCCCTGATGTGTGGTGGGGGTTTGACCAGTATATTTCTCCAGGCCCTGAAATGTGTTGGGGGCTTGGCCAATATATTTCACCAGGCCCTGATGTGTGGTGGGGGCTTGGCCAATATATTTCACTGGGCCCTGATGTGTGGTGGGAGCTTGGCCAATATATTTCACCGGTCCATGATATGTGGTGGGATCTTGACCAGTATATTTCACTAGGCCCTGAAATGTGGTGTGGATATAGTCAGTAAGTTTCACCTGGCCCTGATATTAGGTGGGGTATTGGTCAGTTATTATTCACCTGGCACAGATGTTAGTATAGGATCTCACCTGGGGGTATACCAGGCTGAGGAATAAAAGCAGCTACAACAGGCAGTTGATATACAGTGTGTAGACTAGATTTTTACTTCAATCCCAATAGGAAAAGACCTAGATCTTAACTCGGTTCAAATCCATGTCTATCAAGTAAGAGATCAGTAATCTAATAGTTCAGTCACACAATCTTCACATCAGTTGCTTTCTAAAAAATCAAAGATTAGTTAACATCTCTAAATCAAAGATCAACGGCAATGGATTTCAACATCCTGGTCCCTGATGGTACAATCTGTCTGACATACTTATTCATGTCCATCCCTTGATGTTACTCTCCAACTTGTAGCAATGTTTTCCTCTGACACATTTGCCTTCTACTTAACCTTCCAGTACAGTTCTTAGCAAGGTCTTTTTATGTCTTTTGAAATGGCAAATAAATCTTAATTGTCTCCCAATTCTAATTTCGTTCAATATTTCTCTTTTAATTCACAACTTTTCAAAAACCTCTTTTTTTTTCTTTCCATGAGATATGCCCTTTTCTTATATACTACATCCACATTTAAATGGCTTAATTTCTCTCTTCCAACTATTTGTTCACTGTCCATGTTTCTACACCATACAGTAATCATGAATATGCATAATATTTTATTATTGCCCCTTATAATTTGTGTGTTACTTGTTTTAGTATCAATATCCATCTCAAGTTGGTATTACTGAATCACAAATTCAATCCAACATACCTGATAACCTTAGGCACACATTCGATGGTTGGAGTTTTGGATGTGAATGGTGATGCTACTGATGCCTCAGCTTCTGATAAAGAGATGCCCATGTGTGCAGTTTTCAGAGCACCACAATCATTAGCACCATCCCCACACATACCGACGTAGTACCTGGAAAAGTAAGGCAATAAATGTTCAATGTGCAGACTGACAAAATGAACCATTATGAAAAGATTGTCTCACATATGAGGGAACACAATAGACTACACCGAAACATTAATCATCTTCATTTGTCACGCCATAAAGTGCTGACAATCAATCAATTTGACAACACTCTGGAATGTTTCAGGTGCTCTGTTCTCATTATATCTCACATTGTTCTTCTGTGTTTTCCTTGACATCTCTTATCCTTAATGCCTCCAATTACTATAAAACAAAAACAATTAAATCAATCAAAATCTTTCAGCTCCCTATAGAGCACATATCTTCAATAAATACACATCAAGTCTCCCTGTCCTGTGCCATTCTTTTTCATCTCTGTTCTTGTCTTTTCTGTTGGTTTTATGTTCATCACAAGCTCTATACTTCAAGACTGTTTAGGTCAGCCTCTGCTTCCCTTGCCTTGCTGATTCTTGAACAGAGATTGTCTTGTATTGTTTTTAGCTGTTCTGTGACTTTCTCACTATGTTAAGTCCCACTACCAATAGTCAGGTTCTTTCCTACAGTCCCATATTAGTGACTTGATCATACCATTTTACTCCCTCTGTTCAGCACAGGTGATTGGCCTATTGTGTTGTCATGTCTGTTTATATATCTACAATATTTGATTTGTCTAATTTGCTTGTCTTTCAGTATTTCTCTTTCCATTCCTGATCTTGTCAGGATTTCTGTATGCATTTGCTTTTATTTCTGCTAAGCACAACCCCTAATTCTGTGTATCCCCATTTCAAGGACTTCTATTTTGTCCTCCAACTACTTGCTCATCGTCACCCTTTCTGCACTGTGCAATAATGATGAATATGTATAACACCTAATCACGTTCATTTTTCTTTATTTGTTATTTGCCTGGATGACATTATATTTATCCTGTTATGTAAATGAAACTAGTTGTATACAGACTCTGCAGAGGCTTCCAAACCGGTATTAAGATGCAAAGTTTTTATTTAATGTGTTTTTAGTCATTCTATTGTCTTATATTCACTTCATTTTCACATCTACCATCATTTATTATCTGCCCTAGGTAGAAGTAACCATTTAGTTGCTCCAGTATAGGTTTTCTCTGTTCTTGACAGTTTGGGCTCTGTATATGTTTGATGTGGCCTGTGTTGGGTCAAATCAAAACAAAACAGCACAACATTATCTTATAACTATATTTGCACCAATACATCTTGAATAAATCAATGAAGCCTGCCAAACTGTTACCTACCCAACATCCTGAAGCACCTCTACCAGCTGACCCTTCTGTTCAGGAGCCATCCGGGCAAACACTGCACCACGTACAACAATCCTGTTCAACAGATCTGGACAGTGCTGTCGTATGACATCCCATGTTTTCCCAGTTAGTGCAAAATGAAATCTCTGACTGTCTTCATCTATCTGAATCTTCTGGTTATCCTGTAGAACATAAGGAAAGAATACACCTTTAGGGTCAACAATATCAAACATGAGTTCTTGGGGAAATAAACTTTAGTATGAACATGTGCAGTCAATTTTAGTATGAAGATAAATGGTGAACATTAGAATACGACACATATGGTAAACAATAGTATGAACATATATGATAAAAATTAGTATGAGCATATATTGTAAACATTATGTATGAATATATATGATAAACATTAGCATTGACAAAAATGGTTAAATTGAGTATGAATGTACAAGGGGTTTGTCATAAGTCTTTACCCTGACCATGCAGGAGTAGGAGGAGAAAGTTAAAAATGGCACAGTGCTTATTCCTTCTCAATGTAGTCACCACCTGAATTTATACATTTCTGACATCTCTGTGTGACCTTGAAAAGACCTTCAGACTAAAGTAACCTATTTTTCTAACTAAACCAGTTATCACAAGCCAGCATGACATCTTCGTCATTGTCAAAATGATTTCCTTTCAGCTGTTTTTTAAGTTTTGGGAAAAGAAAAAAAGTCTGATGGAGCTAAATCCGGAGAATATAGTGGGTGTGGAACAATTTTAAATCATTGGCTGTTTGCAGCACAAGCCTTGCTTTTTGAAACAAAGGCAGAATTTGAGTGCGCGCTATCCCTCGTTTTCTGGTCACAGACTTTCTTAGTTTGGTAAATAGAACTGCATAATATTGCCCATTAACGTGTTGCCATGAGGCAGGTAATCTTTCAATATGACACCTTTGATGTCCCAAAAAACAGTCAGCATCACTTTTCTTGTAGATTTCTGTGCTCTTGGCTTGACATATGTTGGTGAGCCCAGAGTTTTCCACTGCAAGCTGGAAATTTTGGATTCTGGGTCATAATGGTGAACCCAAGTCTCATCTACTGTCACCATGGTCGGCAACATTTTTTTGCCACAAACAAATTTTGAGCAACTGGCCACAGCAATCAACCCTCATTTGTTTCTATTCACATGTCAGCAGATGCAGGAACGAGCTGGCACACACTTTTCTCATGTTCAGTCTGTTGTGTAAAATTCTAAAAACTGTACTTTCATTCAGTTTTGCTGATCTAGATATCTCTGCAATTGTTATTTTTCTATCCTGGTCAATGATTTTCTTCACTCTTGCAGCATTTTCACTGCTGCACTCTGAGGATGGTCTTCTGAATTTTGAAGATCAGTAACATGGGAACGACCACACTTAAACTGCATACACCAGTTTTTTTTACAGAAGCATACGAAGGAGAGAATTCCTTAAACACTGGTTTTATCTGCCTGTGTTTTTGTTTTTTTTGCGTTCGCCTTATTTCTCTATTTCCCAAGGCGTGTGTGCGTTACACTGTGGTTTTTATTTTGCGCCTGTCGGCATAGTGCATCCGACTTCAGCATGCATTTTATGTAAGGGTCTGCTTCCTCCTGCATTTTCTAAGGGTTTGCTTCCCCGGGGTAACGGCCGGTGCTGTGATGGGGATCGAACCCAGCACCTTCTGGTTGTGAGCCGTGCCACTTAACCACTAGGCCACGCAGTCCCCCATCTCCCTGTGTATTTCTGTAGGTGTTTTTACCTACAACATCATGATTTTATCACAGTTCTGGTCTCTGATTTCTCTATTGTTCTGACAAACTGTTAGAGTAGCAGATCTGATCAATAAGGTGTGTTGCACCATGCACCATACCGGGTAAACCCATCGAGGAAGGAAATTCATACTTCTCAAGTTCAGTACAAGTTGAAAGATCTACATATATACTAAATTTAAACTTTCTCCTTCATAGTAAGACTTATGACAATCCCCTTGTATATTTGATAAACATAAATATATATGGTAAATATTAGAATGAATTTATATGGTAAAGATTAGCACTAACTTGGATTGTAAATATTATAATGCAAGTGAATTTTGGATAGATGATACCAAAGATGAAGCACATGAAACGTTTGACAAGAAAAACAAAATAAACTGAGCCAAAATGGAGGTGATAGTAGTTGGCAAATCAGAATGGCCAGTCCATATTAAGATCAGAAACACAGAGCTTCAGCAAGTTAGATAACTCCAAAACATCTTATGCAAATTCAGACTGCAACAAAATAGACAGTATTAGATAAACAATAACTGGACGGCACGAGATAAGCAAGAACTTGAAAATGGACGGCATGACAGAAGCAAGAACATGAAAATGGACGGCATGAGAGAAGCAAGAACTTTAAAATGGACGGCATGAGAGAAGCAAGAACTTGAAAATGGACATCATGAGAGAAGCAAGAACTTGAAACAAAAAGAATGTGACATACCATGTATCAACATTACTGTGGAGAAATAACTGAACTTCCTCAGGTCTATAATCTCCCCAGTGGACAATGGCAATAAAAATTGTTATAGATTTTATGTTCAGCTTCCCTATTAAATTCTTGCACTGAGCTGACAGGTAAGCTAAAAGGTAAATGAATTATGGTTTTTCGCTTCCAATGTTTCTTACATACCATAGCAAAGACTTCCTCCACTTTGGTATTGCTATCATCAGCATAAATGAACTCTAAAGTGACATCAGGCTGGTCATTTAGGGGAGGGTAGGCCTGTACTAGGATAATGCGATCCGTCTTGTCCACCATCCGACACTCACGGGCAACACTTAAGGCAGTGAGCATGTTGTCACCTGATTACAAAAAAGTCAGGTGAACTATTAAGTGCCCGGCAAGCAGTAGACAATAAAAGAGATGATTATAAAGATGAGATTAGATGAGAACACCAACCTATGGAACAGTGGTTACTAAACACCTAGAATGGTAACACAACATCACACTTGTATGATTATGTGAGACAACACTTCAGTTTTTTTAGAGACAAATGGCACAGAGACAAATGGCACAAAGACAAATGACACACAGACAAATCATAGAGACAAATGGCACACAGACAAATGACACGGACAAATAGCAGAGACAAATGACATAGAGACAAATAGCACAGAGACAAATATAAGAGAGACAAATAACACAGAGACAAATAGCACAGAAACAAATGGCACAGAGGCAAATGACACAGACAAATAGCACAGAAACAAATGACACAGAGACAAATGGCACAGAGACAAATGACACAGAGTCAAATGGCACAGAGAATAATGGCCCATAGACAAATGGCAGATGGAATGGGCAAGAGAAAAATGACAGAGAAAAACCAGAGTCTGAAAGATCAGAATCATACTACTCCTTGCTAAGAAGAGATCAAGTCACTGCAGACTGAACATTTGTTCAACACATTAAAAATCATTCCTACAGGCATGTGCAAGTATGAGGAGGGCAGAAATAAGCAGAACATGTTGTCCATGTTAGCCAGCTATATGAGAGCAGTAGCATCACACCATACTTCTCTGCAACCCAATTGAAGATTAAACTGTAATCAGCATGAGAAAGCTGAAACAGACCACCAAGTTTATGATAAAAATAGATGTGATCAATGAAACACTTTCAGCTCCCTTTGGAGCATGTCTTCAATAAATAAACACCATGTCCTCCTTTACTTGACCATCAATTTAAGCTCTGTCTGCATCTTCCCAGTTGTTTTTGTTTTTCGTGAGCTTTCTCGGAGTGTTTTGTTCTGTTCTACTTCTCTTGCCCGGGAAATTCTAGAACAGACTGTCTTTTAATGCTATCAGCTGGTTTCTTTAATGTGTTCCCAATCCAATGCATGTGCTTTCTTCACACATAATGTTCCACTGATATCAGGTTCACATTAGTGATCTTATCATACCATTCAATACCTCTAATCTGCTTCAATCTTCATAATCATTCAACAGCCAGCAGAACAAGAAATGGTGATATCCCTGTTGCACTTCAGTTATAACTAAGGGCTTTTGACTGAATAATTTCTTTTGTCTTGTATGGTTTTAGCTGATTTGTCCATATTTGTTAAATTTGTTGTGGCTTAAAATTTGAACAGGATGAGCTAGCAGCCCCTATGCCCAACACACTCCTTAGTTTCCTATTACTTGACAGGCTTACAATTTTACTATTCTTTGCTGACCTTTTTGACCCCAGTAATACTCTACTCTGGCGAAAAGATGTGGTCATTTCTTCTACTTACGCTATCAGACGGTGACTTGTATTTGTTCTAAGAAAGCAGCTGTGATACTGAGGCTGTCAACACTGTCATAGAGTGTATCCAGTATTGGCACTGGTGATGGCCACATGTGCTTTCTCTGGTCCTCGTATGTCAGGCAATTTTGCAGCAGAAGTTCAGGGGTAATTTTCCCAGTACCGTCAGTAGCACCCAGCTTCAATTTATTGAATAGATGGTACCTCAGTCTGTTGTGAGGCTGAATACTACCTCCTTCTCTCTTCTGTTCCTCTGATAATAGGCATCATTTCCTCTGTAGCCAATATGCTGTTTCCCATTTGTCCCAGTATCTGGCCCTAATAGACAAGCATCAGCCTGTTTTGAGTCCATCGTACAGCAGCTACTTTGTACAGGACATAATGGACATGTCCCGTCCATTATATCTGGGCTCTATGTAGTAGAGTATGGATGCTCACGATTGTTTTTACCTGTTGAGGATTTAGGTACTTTGTCCTCCCAGCACATATTGAGCAACCTGTGCATACAGCTCATGTGGAAATCATGTATTGCATGATGAAGGTGATAGCCAAATGCACAACTCTCTTAACTTTACTTTCCAATATTCAATATACAGAGTGGTCTGCTCTCTCTCTTGTGTTACCAACCTTGCCATGCTAACTGAGAAAAGGTTACTAAAGAGGGTGGTGCATGGAGCTAACAACTTCATCATGAAAAACAAATTGCTACATAAACCACTGTGGCATAAGCACAAGGAATCTTTGGTGCAGTTTCCTATAAGGCAACATTTACAGCTGTGGTCCTATTCCTTGTAGTGTGCAAAATGGAGAAAAACAAACAAAAGCACATACTATTTGGATGAGCAGACAGATAAAGCTTGGCAGTGAACAGACAGAAAAAAAGTGTGTTGTACCTGTAACCATAATTGTGCGGATGTTTGCATCAATCAGCTGACTGATGACTGGGGCTGACTGAGGTTTCAGGCGGTTTTCCATTACCAACAGCCCTAGGAAGATTAGGTCAACTTCTACTAGGTCCCTGAAAAAGGTAATGGTAAAATTTAACCCATAGCAAGTGCTGTTGTTGTGGATTGTACTAGGTCTCAGCTTTTTGTGAGCTGGGAGTGACTGATTTCCTTCCTCACTACTACAGGCCATGATAACTGTTGTGACAAACAGCCTTTATTCATTCAGTTCAGTTCATCTCGTAACCCATCAGATCATTGGGGCACACACGAAGACACTCCCAAAATCCCACACCATCCCTCTCTGTCTGTCGCCGCCTGACGTATCTCACCGGGACGAAGACCTGACCACTCAGTGATGTTGTCCACCCATCTCTTCCTTGGACGTCCTCGCCTTCTCTGTCCCGGTACGGAACCAAAGAGTATCGAGTCGGTAATTCCGTTGGACCTCGCAACGTGCCTGCACCAGGTCATCTTTCGTCTTTGGATAGCTGTGAACAGATCTTCAAAAGGACCAATAGCGTCTTCAACTCTCTGACGTATTTCTACGTTTGTGACACGATCTTTATATGTAACATTTAGGAGTTTTCTATAGCACCTCATTCCCATTGCAAGTATTTTGCCCTGGATATCTGCTGTAATGGTCCAGGTCTCGCAGGCATACAGAAATATTGATAGCACCAAAGAGCGCATTAGTCTAACTTTTATGCCGAGGGCGAGCCGCTTGTCTTGCCATTTAGGTTTCAGCCGAGTCAGCGCCGCTGTTGTTTGTGCTATTCTTGCAATTACCTCTGGCTTCGATCCCTCTTCGCTGATCAACGATCCCAGATATTTGAAACGTTTTACCACCTCAAGTTCCTGCCCATTTGCCTCTATTACAGATTTAAACCCTGTTATGTTATTGGTCATGAGCTTTGTTTTATCTGCATTTATTTCCATACCAAAAGTCAGGGTCGCTCTATCCAATCTAGCAATCAACTCCTGGAGTTCCCTTTCTGTGCCTGCCAATACATCAATATCATCAGCAAATCGGAAGTTTGTGATAAGCCTGTCACCTATTTTAACCGTACCAACATGTCCGTTTAAGGTCGTCTTCATTTATTAGCCCTCATAAATTTCACTCCTTACCTCTCCTCCTGGGAGAAAATATCCACAGTTTTAGTACAGTTATTTTTAGTTGTTGTTTGCATTAAAATAATCTACACTTCTGGGTGTTTGCGGCTTATTTGGAGTTATCTAAGTCAATATTTAAGACTTTCTTACCTGTCAATTCTCTGCACTTTTACAAAGTTGAGCCTGGCAGGCAGTGGCTTCCAGGCCAGGGCAACCACCCTGTATCCGTGCTGAGTGTACGACTGGAGAACTTGGTGAAAGTCACTTGGTACTGAAGCAAATTATTATTAATAAACTCATAATTCCAATTGGTAGATTCCAATAGTACATCTGGATTTACCCTATTTAACTTATATAGAATAATGAGTCCATTTGTTTTAAGTGTCCATTTAATGGCAATGATTTTGATGTAAGTGTGGTTGTCTGCCCTGTCATAACCTTCTCTGGTTGCCTTTCTCAACCGTGATGGAAGAGAACCAATGGAACTTTAAGGTGGTACTATTGAGAGGCTATCAGCAGCATCCATGCACAATGGAGATATCAATCAACTGCTGTACTAATAAATCTTGAAGTCTCTGCTGACTCTCAACAGCACACATCAACTTTTTTGACAATGGGAGTTGGTACAGCTCCCAAAATCCGCTGTTATTTTCGCTTTTGACCCTCTTATGCACATCGCTAACCAGATGATGAGGCATTTGACTACCCTGAGAGTGATGTTTTCAATGTCTGTTTGAATTTTCTTGTCACCAGAATGCTGGAGTGGTCTTTGACACAAAACTACCTTGTTAGTCAGCCTAAGTGACTATTATTTCAGACTATTCCTAGCTGGCACAGTTTAGTATTGTTTCCGTCTTAGAGAAGGTGATTGTCCAACTTACCTGTGTGTCATTGTTACAGACAATGATAAGCCTACCAATGCATCTTAGTCAAGGTGACTGGCTATCTACCTGTGTCAGGCTTAGAAATGGGGACTGGCTTTCTACCTGTGTCAGGCTTAGAAATGGGGACTGGCTATCTACCTGTGTCAGGCTTAGAAATGGGGACTGGCTATCTACCTGTGTCAGACTTAGAAATGGGGACTGGCTATCTACCTGTGTCAGGCTTAGAAATGGGGACTGGCTATCCACCTGTGTCAGGCTTAGAAATGGGGACTGGCTATCTACCTGTGTCAGGCTTAGAAATGGAGACTGGCTATCTACCTGTGTCAGGCTAAGAAATGGGGACTGGCTATCTACATGTGTCAGACTTATACTAGTTTAGAAGACTCTGTATACAACCAGTGTGATTTACATTTCCTTGCTCTAAAAGCTATGTGCATACACTATATACATAAATGCATTAATTGTCCCTGCCTCCACTAATTCCTGTGGCATTTCAAGCATTCATCACTCTGACTAAAAGAAATATTTCCTAATATCTAATCTGGACCTTTCTTTAGTTAATTTGTAGCTGTACCAGACTTAGCCAAGGTGACTGGCTATCTATCAGCCAGTTTTAGCCAAGGTGACTGGTTATCTATCTGTCTCAGACAGCAAAGGTGACTGGCTATCTATCTGTCTCAGACTTAATAAAGGTAAGTATCTAATCTAACCTGTCTCGTAGTTAGTGAAGGTAACATCTCTAATCTATCTGTCTCATAGTTAGCCATGGTGACTTACTTAATCTACCTGCATTAGGCACATACCTGTCTCCTGCTTAGACAGACTGACGATCATCTCAGGAGAACCCTTAACAAAAAGATCAAAGTTGCTGGCACCAAGAGTTCTTGTGATCACAGACATCCTCTGCAGACTAGATGAGAATGGAAACTGCCGGACAATACCAACATCACCGCCAGAGAGCTGGGGAACAAAGGTAGTCATGACAAAACACTCACAACTGTCAGTCATTGCCAAACCCAGTTGATGGATAAGTGTAATGGTGTTGAGAAGACTGAGCCAGATCAACAAGTTTATTGGAGAAAAAGATATGGTTATTTAATGGATCAACTGAATAGTGTTGGGGAGACAGACCACGAAGTTTATGGTGGAAAGAGGATAAGCAAATGATGAAGAAGAAACTTTTAAGAAATATTTTGTCAGTCTTGATGTCATCAGCCATCAATGTCTGTCACTCATTTTGGGGCATAGGCCATTGACAACCTTCCTCCAGCAAGTTCGGTCTTGAGTGGCCATTTCTGTCTCTCTCCAGTTGAGGTGTAGGCAGTTTATTTTCAGTTTCTTCCCATGGTGTTTCTTGGTCTACCTCTCTTCCTTTTCTCCTGTAGATTCCATATCAGGGCCTGTCTGGCCACATTTGATGGTGATTTCCATAGCGTGTATCCTATCCAACCCCATTTCCTATGTTTGATCTCTTGCTTCACTAGTTGTTGCTAGCTCCCTTCCTATATGTCTTAATTTCTCACCATGTCATGCAAGTCAATTATCCTCTGCAGACATTTATTGACAAACAACTGGAGCTTCATCTATATTGCCTTTGTCTTGTTGTACAACTCAAAAATGGTACAAATAAAAACAAACAGTAATAAAGAAGTTACATTGGTAACTGAAGGAAATAAGCAACTTTAAAATGTTTGACATGAAAACAGAAACAAACTGATGCTTTTACGTGTACAGTTTATGTTTGAACAAGTCCTTATAAAGACCTTTATATATTTAAGTGTCAGTACATGACTGATTAGCACAATGGTAGAGCACTTGTTTTTTAGGGCAAAGGTACAGGATTCAACTTCCATTTCCATAATGATCTCTTCTTCTTCTTCTTCGTTCGTTCTCAATCTCCCACTACCAAACCCTGAAAGGGCTTAAGTAGCAGAATGTAGTCCAGAGAACGGAATGCATTGTATCGTAGTTTACAGCTTGGCTGCGATATTTGCACCTTTCGGTCCAACACATCCGACTTCAGCAGGCCTTTTTTGAGTACAGGGTTAGCATTCTCTCTTCGATCCCTTCTCCTTAGCCAGTCTGCCCTGCTGCGGCCTGTTATCCAGGATCACCGCGTGGAGGTGTAGAAGGATCTTGGCAGCTATGATTCGCTGACCACTGCAGCTAATGCGCTCCTCAGCATCTTGATCCCCAGAATGATCTAATTGACCCAGCAGAAATTGGTTTACAGCTTACTTAAAGGTGCAATGCAGACGACGAAGAGGCCGTCCCAAATAGAGGTGGGAGGACAATATAAAAGAATAGACCAATCTCCGACCAGAAGAGGCACAGGCAGCGGCTGCTGACAGAGAAGAGTGGTGTGGTGTTGTGAGGATATCTTCATGTGTGCCACAACGACCTCACCGGTTACGGGATGACCTGACCTGAGCTTACGGTTAGAGGTGGAAAAGCAACAAGAAAGGTAACTGGTCATCTCACCTCATAAACAACAAGCTATGTCTTTAGTAGAATGAAGTTTCTAAAACATCGTCCCCGACAGCAGTGTCTACCATGGGACTACCTATACTTTGAGAGGAATAATGCTGTTCTCATGATAAACTGCATTTGAAGGTATATTATTCTTTCTCGCTGACAACAAGATCAAGAAGTATGTCTCGTTAACCACATCTAAACAGAAACAAACTAAACTTATGCTGCGATTACAAGGCCTTCTTGTGGGATAAAAAAACAACATAAATGAAAACACATAACAAATTACAACAACAAATAACAGATCACTTCACTTTAGTTATACAATAGTATGATTACCATCTTGATGGTTTGGCATTCGGTCTGGGATTAGCTTTTGAATAGGGCATTAAGGGCCATAATCAAATATGATAGATACCCTTTCGACATGAGTGGGGAAGACACGATAGTCCTGCAAGACAACTTCCCTAAGAGAGACAACTCTGACCTCAAACAACTGCTGCCTTGCAGATGGGCTGGGGACAGCCAAAGGCTAAGGAGGGCAACCTTACAGAAACGCCTGTTGAAATCGGATACTCTGGGCCACAGGCTTAACGAAACAGTGCAACGTAAATCACTGTATGATAACGTGACAATTTAAAAGAAGAAAGTATGGTGCTCATCCTGTGGAGTCCCACCAGGCAGTGAGAGTGCCGGGCCTACGCCTCGAAGGGGTCCACCTGATGCTACTGGTGGTCACCCACCCATGTGCTGTGGAATCAAGGCACAAGGACATGGGGCAAGACCTACTGACCGAAAACCCAAGACCCTTAAAATATTGCAGTGGAATGCGGAGGGAGTCCTTAACAAAAAGGTTTCTTTAACAAATCGCCTGTACGAAGGCGAGATAGACATGGCATGCATCCAAGAAATGCACCTCAACAACAACCACAGATTCTCAATCAGAGGATACCAGACCTTCCGACTTGATAGAGAAGGTCATAAAGGAGGGGTTCTGATACTGACACGTAACTGCATACCAAGTAGTGCAGTATCTGCAAATCACACCTGACAAGCAGAAATTGTAGGAGTCGACATAATGACACAAACAATGAAAATCCGTATATTCAACCTGTATGGCCCACCCAACAAAGACCTGTCGCTCTCGAGTATGGAAATCAAGGACTCCAGCTACCTAGTGGTTGGAGACTTCAACAGTCACTCCGATAAATGGGGATATACAGACACAGACAGCAGAGGGGATGAAGTGGAAGACTGGGAGATAGACACAAATCTCTATCTTATTAATAGGCCGGACGACAGCCCTAGCTTCTATTCCAGAAAATGGCATACCACCTCCACTCCAGACTTGGCCTTCTCCACGGGGGATATTTACCACAAAATAGATCGTCAGGTGCTAGACCAATTGGCAGGTAGCGACCACAGGAAAATTAGGCTAGATATTGATATGGAAGTAGGTCCCCAGGAAATAAAACCGCTGCCACGTTGGAATTACAGATTAGCCGACTGGGACAGATTTGCAAGCCTGACAGATGGACTGTGTGAAACTATCAACACACGAAATAACAATTTGAAACCTATGGTGGAAAGCATAAGCAAAGCAATACTGCAAGCAGCCACCGAGACCATCCCAAGAGTGGCAAGAAAAACTACAAGCCATATTGGAATCATGAACTGCAGAAAGTTGAGGACGAAGTCTCAAATGCTAGGAACATGGCAGAGAGAGAGAAATCTATGGAAGCAAATATCGCCCTCAAGACCATCACTGCGAAATACAAAAGAACACTGAACAAAACAGAAAGCAATCTAGATAAAGAAGGGAATAAACTATGGTATTTAGTCAGAGCCATGAACGACGAAACACCATCAAATAAACAAATTACCATCAAGCAGGGTGACACCATGCTTTCTGGAAAAAAAGCAGCAAACGCCTTTATAGAACATTATGCCAGAGCAAACCACATTGATGTCCCTACAGACAGGCATATAGACATAAGTGAAGAACAAAACAGCCACGACAACATCAAGATGGCACCAGAGGAGCACATGATGTCAAAACTAACAATGAATGAAATGAATGAGCCATGAGAACTTTAAAGAAAAAGAAATCGCCCGAAAAAGATGGGGTAACAAATGAAATGCTGATGGGGTTGGGCCAAACAGCAAAGAGGAAGTTACTTTCAGTCCTGAACCAAAGTTGGAAAAGGGGAATTTTACCGCAGGCATGGAAAGATGCTGTACTTATACCAGTACCAAAGAAAGAAAAAGATAGAACAGATCAAAATGGATACAGGCCAATCAGTCTACTGAGCTGTGTAGGTAAACTGATGGAGCGTATGATAAACACCAGACTGATGTGGCACCTGGAAGAAAAACACACATTAATCCCACAGCAAGCATGGTTTAGACAACAGATCCACTGAGGACCAGATCACTCTCATAGCACAGGAAATAGATGACGCTTACCAGGAGAAAAAGCATACAGTAGCAGTCTGGGTGGATCTAGAGAAGGCATTTGACAAGGTGTGGAAAGAGAGACTTAAAGTCAAGCTACGAAGAAGTGAAGTATCTAAAAATGTACAGATGGATCAGCCACTACCTCGAAAACAGAACAGCCAGAGTTCAAGTACAAGGGCAGATGAGCAAAAAAGTGACACTGGAGCAAGGAGTACCCCAAGGGGGAGTACTGTCACCCACACTTTTTCTGGTGTATATAAACAACTTCATAGAGAATATACCAAGAAGAGTCCATTGCTCCATGTTTGCAGACGATCTGGCTATGTGGACCTCTGAAAAAAATCTCACCATAGCAAACAATTGGATACAGCAGGCCCTAACATCGTTGGAGGAGTGGGCGAAATCATGCTGGTCAAAATAAATGACAAAAAAACAACATGTACGATATTCTCGCTATCAAACAAACTCCAAAACACCAAAATAAGTCTTAAAGGCAAATACCTGCAGCTAAACGACAACCCAAACTACTTGGGAGTCACATTTGATCGGCGCATGACATGGAAAAGTCAGATCGAGAGAAACCGAATGAGAGCCAGACAAAGAATGGCAATCATGAAGAAACTTGCTGGCACAAGCTTGGGAACAGACGAAAGAATACTTAAGAAACTGTACACCGGAAGAGTGAGACCAGTTCTCGAGTATGGCATTGCGGCGTGGGCAACAGCAGCAAAGGCAAACATTGATAAAATTAGCAAACTTCAAAACCAAGCCATGAGAGTTATAACAAGAGGCATGAAGTCAACGCCAATTGTAGAACTTGAAAAGATTACAAATCTGCAATCCATGACTGACAGAAGAGACTGCAGAGCCCAGCAGCAAGTAGAGAAACTCAGAAGACTGACAGACCATCCAATGCATCAGAGACTAAATAGATTTGGAAAAGGGAAACTAAAGCGGAGAAACTTTGCAGAAATAGCCAAAGCAAAGATGAGCAAAAACCCTATGAACACCATAACAACACCAAAGCCCATCCCTACTGTACACAAGCCCACAGGGAAGCAGCATATCATTCCGGAGGTGGTAGAAAATATACCAGGTATTGGAAACAAGAACAGCCAGACTGAAAAAGAAAGAAGAGACATAACCCTGAGGTACAGAGCGGAAAACTTCCCAAGCATGGACTGGACCCATGCATACACCGACGGTTCTGTAACAAACACAACACAGAATGGAGGGGCAGGGATATTCCTGAGCCTAACAAATGGTAGAAAAATAACACTATCGGTGGCAACTGGAAAATTCTCAAACAATTTCAGAGCGGAGGTAGAGGCACTGAAGGCTGCAGTAAAGGCAATGCTGACAGGCGAAAGCAATAAAAGCCAGATAGTCCTGTTTACAGATGCCCTGGTCGTGGTTACAGCACTAAAAAGCCAGAAAAATACTGAACTTAATGATTTAAGAGCAGTACTCTGTCAACTATGCCAGCAGTCCGCACCAAAAAGAGTAGTGGTACAGTGGGTTCCATCTCCCTGTAACATTCAAGGTAATGAGGAGGCAGACAGACTGGCAAAAGAAGGTGCAAGACTACCGCAACCAGATTCTAGTGTGACCTACGAAGAGTCCAAAATGGTTATTAGGGCCAGATACATGGCCAAATGGGAAACAGAACATACTGACTACACAAAAAATGATGCCTACTACCATTTGAACAGAAAAGAGCAGGTCGAGGTCTTCAGACTCCACACAGGCCACATCTTTTCAATAAACTGAAGATAGGTGGCACTGACGAATGCACCTGTAGTACAGGGAAAATGACCGCTGAACATATGCTGCAAAATTGCCCGACATACGAGGACCAGAGAAAGCACATGTGGCCATCACCAGTGGCAACACTAGACAAGCTCTATGGCAGTGTTAACAGCCTGAGGATAACAGCTGCTTTCTTCGATAATTCAAGTTGACGAAGAAGAAGAAGAAATATGATAGATAATTAATTAAACAAGACATTACAACAAAGAATACATATATACACAGTAATCTAATCCTATTTGGAAATTCAACAATGGAACACAAATGTGACTGAGGGTAAGAATCATACAAGCACCCATTGAGCAACAATAACATAGTATTTGTTTTTTTTAACACATCAGGTAGTTCAAAAGGAGGAAAATGAAAAGATCAAACAAAAAACATTTTTGGAAAAGAGATTGAGAGAAGAAAAAAAAACAAGAATAATATGGAGGAAGGATGAAATTAAATTGTAAAAACTGGCTGCATATGGACAAACAAAATTGAGAGAAGAAAAACAGGAAGAATATGGAATGGAAGAATATGGTAAAAGCAAGGTAAATATGGATTGAAAGATTGGAAGAAGAAAATGAATGCAGAAAGAATACAACAGAAGAGAGTAGAAGAGGGATGAAGTGTCCACAGGGGTTGAAAGAAGAAGAAAAATTGAACTACTTTGCAATAAAACTTAAGATGACATTATCAGAAGAGTACAACCTAGCTGAACAGACATTCTGTTCTAAGTAACGACTTCAATGCACTCCAGGCCTACCAATAAGTGCTTAGAGTCTGTAAGAAATGACAAAAGGTATTGATACTGAAGTTCCTGTAGTTCACTGATTGTAGACACTCCTGCACCATTATCTCATATGCTCCACTCTGCTCGAACCACATTTGATTTGTAGTGCTGCAGTCCGTGAACTGCTAATTTATCTATTGCAGTGTCAGCATCTAACAGCCTGTCACTGATAGACTTTAAAATGTCATGCCATTCCAAATCCACTTCTCTCGTCTTTCCCGTGCCCCTAAGAGGGCATAGGGGCATCAAATTTCACTACTATTCTCCCATTATGTGAGTAATGTGTATTGGCCATGTTTATAACCAGGGCGGGCCCAACTTCTTTCACAGCAGAAAGAAGTCTCTGTTGACTGCTAACTGCAGAGCGGATTCTCTGTGACGTAGGACAAGGCCACAGAGCTTATGTGTGAGCCCATCATTGGCATGTGCACAAATTTCCTATCCACACTGTAATTGGCAGCACCAAACTCGTTGGAGGTTTGAGGCCCCTATACCTCCCATCTACTCATACCTTAGACAACCCTTTTGTACCTTCCGAAATAAGGTTTGGGAGTCTGGCACAATGACCGACCTTGTTAAAGATATCTCGAATAGTCATCTCAGAGCTGAGGTCACTGCTTCCATCTCCATTCTTGTACTGGAAGTTGTTGTCCTTTACACCAAACTCTGCTCAGCAACAACCTGACCTCTCACTAGCACAGAAGCTCCAACCAGATATCTCAATGAGCAGCACTGATCCATCAGTGTATATTACGGCATTACTTTCCTGGGTGTTATCATTTATCAAATGGTTAACCTCGAGCTTTAACCTCTGCTTTGCACCACTCTCTGCATTCCCTGCCTAGGATTATGATAGTAATCTGTCATTCTACCATCAGTGTGGACACAATCTTCTCCTTTGACTGTTACCTCAAAGTGTCACCTGTCCAATTATTCTCTCTGCCTGTGCAATTCATAACATCTCTGTCTTGATTCTTGACACCTAGATGTCTGCACTGATAATGGTTAAACACACGCATAATCATGTAAAGTGACCAAAGAATGTGCAATTCAAATTTGTTTAACTAAAACAAGGAGAAAGAAAAGAAAAGTGCTCAGGTAGCAGAATGTGGGAATAAGTGAATGTTTCAAACCCATTTACCGCATCATCAATGGCTTGGCCATTTGATACAGATGTATTCTTCGGTCGGACAATGGTAGGAGTCATCATGTCAAATCTGGTCTCATCAGGTCCAGGTTCATCTAGAACCTGGAGACAGAACATGACAAAACATAACTATTATGGGAACCTACAGCATGACTTTATTAACACCCATATACTAAACCTCACTTTGACTTCACTTTATCCTTTTGATTTCCCATCAACATAAGCATGTACTGATCACATTCCCTCAATTTCTATTTAGTTATATTATTCAGGCCTTAGGGGGATTATTTGGCCTAGAGGCTGTGAGCTCGGTAAACAATCCCAACATAATAGATTCAAATCCAATCACAATCAGTTTGAAAGACTGAACATGTCATGGATTTTTTCATGGTATGACTGCTTCTCCTAGTCAACCCAGCTGTAAATGGGTAGCAGACGGAGTCAGGGGAAAAACTGAGGCGCTGCCGCAGAAACTACAAAGTTCATACTCTGTTGTTGACACTTTCAGCAATGAAAGAGACTGAACACAATTGGGGGCGCCCTGGTGCAATGAAGTCTGTTTTATGAGCCATTTTCCCTTTTTCCTCAGGTCCATCGATGAGACTTATCAATCAATCAAAACAGGTTCAAGATTCTGAGCAGTGCATGAGCTGCAGCGGTCAGTGACTCAAAGCTGACTGCTAGAAAAACAAGTAAATTAAATCAAATAGGCATAATATGCTCTTAATGACCATAGAACCGGAAAAAATAAATGACTTAATATAGTTATAAACTGCTCATGTTTTAGCAGGGCCCAAAAGAGGAACATAGAATACTAAGACTGCAACATTTCAGACATGTAAGCGATGGCTGCACTTTAGGTTGGCTACCCTAATTTGTTACAAACTGTAAGTCACAAGAAAAACGAAAGACCTCAACATCATGTGGTAGAAGAAGAGCAACTAAGTCACTTCAGACTATGGAGGGTTGTTAATTAGGCTGGATCCCCAATTTTGTAGAAACTGACTTCTATACTCAATGGTAGATTAACTTAACTTAAAGTTAACTTAACGGCTTTAAACTGGTTTAGAAGACTCTGCAGAGTCTGTATACAACCAGTTTAATTTACATCACCTTGCTCTATACGCTATGCGCATGCAATTTATTCTTAAATGCATTAACTGTCTCTGCCTCCAATACCTCCCGTGGCAATGCATTCCAAGCATTCACCACTCTCTGACTAACAAAATATTTCCTAATATCTAATCTGGACGAATTAGGAGCAACTATATTAAGTTAAGTCCTATTTATAAAGATGATGGACAACTACATCAAGTCATCATATCTATAAACATGATAGATAATAACAATTACATCAACTCAAGGATAAAGAATAACAACTCTACCAAGTCAAGTCATATTGATAAACATGATAGACAACAGTTCATCGCCTAAATGAAATGAATAGAACCACTAAGAATGTCTTAAATGGTGACTGTAAGTTGGCAAATGGAGTTTAATGTAGATAAATGTACAGTCATCCACATGAGTAGATCCAATGTGGAACATAATTACAGAATGGGAGAAAACAATATTAGAAAGATAGATAAGGAAAGAGACCTAGGGGTTATAATAGATCATAGAGGAAAGGTGAGTGAGCAAGTTAAGGTAGCAGTGAAAAAGGCAAATGCAATGTTAGATATGATAAAAAGAAATATTTAACATAGGAGCAAGGAAGTGATCGTCAAACTGTATAAAGCTTTAGTTAGACCTAGATTGGAGTACTGTGTACAGGTGTGGAGTCCTTATCATAGAGGGGACATAAACATGCTAGAAAGAATACAAAAAAGAGCGACAAAGATGATAGTGGGATTCCAGAATTACAGTTATGAGGAACGACTCAGAAAAACCGGCCTACAGTGTCTCGAAGAGAGAAGAATTCGTGGTGACTTAATACAGGTTTATAAGATGATCAGAGGAATCGATAAATTAGACTATAACAAGTTTTTTAAAATACAGCCACCTACAATAACACGAGGGCATAGCTACAAGCTGACTAAAGAGAGGTCCAGGTTAGATATTAGGAAATATTTTTTTAGTCAGAGAGTGGTGTCTGCTTGGAATGCATTGCCAGGGGAGGTAGTGGAGGCAGGGACAGTTAATGCATTTAAGAATAAACTGGATGCGCATAGCTTTTAGAGCAAGGTGATGTAAATGTAACTGGTTGTATACAGACTCTGCAGGGTCTTCTAAACCAGTATAAAGACGTTAAGTTAAGTTAAAGAGAGTTATGCTTAATACTGACAACATTATCATGTAAAAAATCATTGCTGTTACAATCAGCCACTGCAAAAGCTCACATATAGGCTTCATGTAAATGGATCAACAGCTGTTAAAACCTATGCTTCACATTGGAGCAAAAAGGTGGATAATTGTCAAAGTGGCAAAGCTTCAGTGGTGAGATATGCTTCGCATCTAAGTGAGAAGGTGAATAATGATGAATGAATGATTTACCCATCTTGAAGCACCAAACATAATGAGGTCTAGAGGATCACCAGCCAACATATTATCTATAATGGTCAGCGAGTGGCAGGTTGCCATACAGGTGACCAGGGGCTCCTCTGGTTTGGGCAATTCCTCCATATCCTTTATGATGGGAACAAACCTGAATAAAGATATAATGAAAATCTGTTTTTCTTGTTTGGGTGCAATTGTACAATCATTTTATAGTTGTGAACTGCCCATTAATGCCTTACGTTACACTTTGTCAGATTTCTTTGATTCTGTGTAGTTGGATTAACTCTCTAGCCTCCGGCAGTCCCCAGCATACTTGCAAGGTAGCAGATTATTTAAAGTCAAAAGTCTACATCTTTCCTTGATCTCAGTGATTTTCAACATGGAATCTATGCAATCCTGAGGGTATACTGATCCTTAAGGATCCTAGAAGAATCTAGTGAGAGTCTATGCTCAAAATCTAAATTTTATATTAAGATGTTATGCATAGGTTTTTAATTCTACATTGTGCAATGGCTACAGCTTTATTTGCTGCTTGTATGTTTGTTTTTAAGACAGTCCTACTTAGTGCTATATTCCCTTCTGGACTTTCACTTGTGTATTGTTTCATGGTTTCTCATAATAGGCTATAAATACTTATTTTTGACACCCATAAGATATTTATGTTTAATGTAGAGCTGCTTCAATTTGGGAGTCCTTTTCATATCTTTTTTAGCCATTTTAGCCACTGTGACACCATTTTTTTAAAAATTTCTTTTGTTATAATAAAATCAATCTGATTTCTTACTACATTTTCTGAGTTTTTCCACATGAATAATTTTTTTTTGAATTTGCTGGAAATATGTGCTACATACAAATTTAAGGTTTTCTTCACAAAAATTTGTCAGTCTATCTTATCTGCCATTTCTTTTGTCCTAGTCCAAACTGCCCTATTTATGTTCTCACATTTTTCTCTTACAATTGTTTAGTTCATATCTCCTATTGCTATCAGAAGATCAGTAGATTTTATTGGCTTGTGGGTTGGTTGTTCAATCACAGCCCATCGCTCCTCTTAGTGGATAACAAATAAGCTACATCTTCCTACCATATACGGTCCTGGGTTACACTTTCTACCCCTTTCCAGGTGTAACTATGTAATTAAACCAAAAAATGCGTTTTGTATAACGTTCAAAATCTTTAAATCAAAATTATTAAAAGTCAATCATTCGCAAAAGAAATATAAATATTTTTGAAATGACACTTACTTTGACCTTTCCACTCTGACCACCCCATGCATGTCTAAGCCATCCTCTGTCAAGGTGCCAGTCTGAAATTATGAGTTCACTCAAAGTCAATATATAGCTCATGTCAGAGTCACAATCACAATCTGCTATAATTGGGAAAGAAAGTGAAGCAATAGACACTCTGAAAACAAACCTCCTCATAATCATCATTTACCTGTCATGGTAAAGTATAAGTCTAACACTGCATTTGGTTTATATAAGCCTTTCAGAATGGAAACAATGATATCATTATTTTTAACCCTGTAACTTTTTTGCACGACAAGGCAAGCCCATTGAGTGACGATCAGCAGTAGATGGCGGAGATGTTGGTCATCTACTCCGTGAACAAATCTCGCAGTCCAGACTGAGTTTCAACAGTTCGCAGTGGCCACTTGATGATAAGGCCCAGATCCTCACCCTGGCACTGACACTTAGAAAACTCTAAAATGCATTCACGTGTATCACTAATTAGATTACCAAACATTTAGCTACCTTACAAGTCATAGCTATCATTGGTTCATTCATCAACATGCTTGGGATGTGATGATAGCTACTGCAACCCGCCACTTAACGTCCATTTCAGGGCCCAAAAAAGAGTAAACCGACTAATTGTGGGCATTTGAAACATCATTGGTTGAATTCCTTCATTTTGACATTCAGATGATCAGTCAGAAAATCACACAGCATCAACACTAAGTGACATTCACATGAGTGATCAGAAATCACACTGCATCAAAGTGGAGTGCCACAGGGTTCGATTTTGAGACCAATATTGTTCTTGATATATATATTAACAATTTGGACATTCATATAGGATCCATGATAGCAAAATTTGCAGACGACACAAAACTATGTATGAGTGTCTCATCTATAGCAAAAGTGGATATATTGAGGTCGGATTTAGATAATTTTAGACTGGTCTGTGAGATGGCAAATGGGGTTTAATATAGAAAAATATACGGCCATCCACATGGGTAGATCCAATATAGAACATAATTATATATTGGACGAAAACAATATTAGAATGATATATGAGCATACAAGTTAAGTGAGTGAGCAAGTCCAGGTAGCAGTGAATAAGGCAAATGCAATGTTAGGTATAATAAAAAGAAATATTAAACACAGAAGTAAGGAAGTGATTGTCAAACTGTATAAAGTATTGGTTAGATCTAGATTGGAGTACTGTATACACATATGGAGTTCTTATCGTAGAGGACATATAAACATGCTGGAAAGGATACAAAGAAGAGCGACAAAACTGATAGCGTAATTCCTTAATTACAGTTATGAGGAAAGACTCAGAAAAACTGAACCGACCTTCAGTGTCTAGAATAGAGAATAATTCAATTCGAGGTGGCTTAATACAGGTTTACAAGATAATTAACGAAAGGATAAATTAGACTATAACAAGTTTTTCAAAATACAACCACCTACAAGAACAAGAGGACACAGCTACAAATAACTAAAGAAAGGTGTTCATTGCCATTACATTTTTGACACTTTTACTAGCCTCTGTGCCCCCCCTTATTTCCATTCTAGTAATCAAGACCAGACCAGGGATATGGTATAACTGACTGACTTGAGGTTCGCATGTTATATTTCCGTGGGCTGTCAGCAAGTAAGTAATGCATTTATTTCTGTATCATTTTCATGATTATATAACATATTGATACCCATATTGATAGCATATGTGATAAAAGAAGGTCACTGAAAAAACACAATCACCCGCCGGAGGAGGTTGGCAGTTATAAAGAGGTCAAGAAAGCCATACAACAAAAGATGAGAGAGGCGAAAGAAGCGTGGATATGTGAGCAATGCGCAAACATCGAAGAGAGACTAAACAGAAATGATGCTAAAGGAGCATACAAGGTGGTCAAAGAACTGGTAACACCAAGACAAAGCAGGAACCTTATGATTCATGATAAAAACGGCAAGTGTCTCATTGAGGGAAATGACGTACTGGCAAGATGGACAGAGTACTGTTCTGAGCTATATAACTATGAAGGGCGAAACAAACCTGAGAAAACATTCCCCCCCAACACCAACAAATATAGAGGATAACCAACTGATAACGAAGGAAGAGGTAATTGCAGCGGTAAAGCCATTGAGAAGAGGGAAGGCGGCCGGCGTGGACAATATACCAGCAGAGCTCTTACAAGCAGGTGGAGAGGTAGTGGTGGAAGGCCTGACACACATCTGTAACAAAATATGGGCGACCGGAAACTGGCCGGACTTATGGACGAAATCAATAGTTATACCGTTACATAAGTCTGGAAACCTAAAGCTGTGCCAAAATTACAGAACAATAAGCCTCATTAGCCACCCTAGCAAGGTCATGCTTAGATTAATCCTCGACCGATTGAAACCCCAAGCAGAGAACATTATTGCAGAGGAGCAAGCAGGGTTCAGACAGGGAAGAAGCACTACAGAACAGATATTTAATTTAAGGCTGCTAAGCGAGAAATATCTAGAACAGCAGCAAACACTGTATCATGTGTTTGTGGATTTTAAGAAGGCGTTTGATAGGGTATGGCATAAAGCGCTTTGGGCAACCATGAGGATGTATAATATCAACGGAAATATTATAACTGTCCTTGAACACCTGTATAACAAGGCGTCTAGTGCAGTTCTTGTGAATGGGAGGCGAGGAGACTGGTTTCGCACATCAGTTGGTGTGAGACAGGGGTGTACACTCTCTCCAACTCTTTTCAATATATTCCTTGAAGGAATTATGAGTGAGGCACTTGGAGGTCACGTTGGTACTGTCAAGATAGGTGGCCGAACGATTACCAACCTTCGTTTTGCAGATGATAACGACGGGTTGGCGGGTTCAGAAGCAGAACTCCAGGAATGGGTCAGAAGGCTCGATGAAACAGCTCTTGACTATGGTAAGGAGATAAACGCTGGAAAGATAAAATTAATGACCAACAACGCTACAGGCTTCAAGAGCAAGATAAAAGCTAACGGTCAGAAACTCGAAGTGGTTGACCGTTTTAAATATCTTGGGTCGATTGTCAGTGACGAAGGATCAAAATGTGAAGTATTGGCCAGAATAGCACAGACAATAGCGGCGCTTGCACGGCTTAACAAAATCTGGCAAGATAAACGGTTAGCACTACGCACAAAAATCAGATTAATGCGTTCACTGGTCCTGTCAATATTCCTCTATGCGTGTGAGACATGGACAGTTACAGCTGACCTTCAACGAAGGATATAGGCCTTGGAGATGAGATGTTTCCTAAAACTTTTAAACGTCACGTACAAAGATCGAGTTACAAACGAGGAAATATGAAATAGAATTACAACGGCAATAGGGCCTTTCGAAGATCTCTTTGCAACTGTCAAAAGAAGGAAACTCACTTGGTACGGTCACATATCGAGATCAAATGGTCTTGCAAACACAATCCTCCACGGGAAGGTGCATGGCAGACGACGAAGAGGACGGCCCAAAAAGAGATTGGAGAACAACATAAAAGAATGGACCAGTCTCCGACCAGAAGGAGTCACAGGCAGCGGCATCTGACAGAGATTGATGGCGTGGAGTTTTGAGGATGTCTTCATGTGTGCCCCAACGACTTCACCGGTTACGGGATGACCTGACCTGACCGGATTTCACAGTAACTTACATACAATATTTATAATATCCAAATTTTAACTATTTGTTAGTGCCAGAAACAGACAACAACATTTGCCTACCTATGATTTAGACCAGGGATCCTAAACTAGTTGGTGATGTCAGTAGTTTCTTCACTAATGTTTCCTTATTTAATTTCTTAGCATTCCCATAAAAAACATCACATTTCTGTTACTATAATCCATTTACTCATTGGTGTTTGTAGTGTAAACAATTTTTATTACTGACAACTACAATTGCAAATACAAGTGTATTATAAGCACTCGAGAGAACATATATACTTGAAAACAAATAGGTAATCCAGATTACTTTACTCTCTTTTCTGTTGTCTGGATTATGTTTTCGGAGTGTTTATAATATACTCGTCTTTGCAATTGTGGTTGTCTACAAGATACATTTTTTATTTACTCACCTCGGAGTCTGCATTTCTTTTGTCCCTTATCCTGTTTTCAGTGTACATGGTTTGCCACCATTTAACAGTAGTGATTCTAAATATATATTCCACTCTCATTGTCGCTACTTTTCTTCTATTCTTTCTGGGGGAGGGGGAGGAGTAGGAGATGGGGGTCGGGAGGTATTGAGGTCCTTTTGTATATACTTGAAAGTGAGTGTGCCGACTAGCAGTTGATTGGTCTACTGTATCTTTGCATGATGGAGGTGATGCCTCCTTTTCGCCTTGATGCATGTTACTTATCTATGTTCTTTGCGCACCAAATTCGGCGCATAAGGCAGAAACAAATGATCTCCAGTTGGAACTGTGTGCCGCCGCCGTTTTTAGATCTTGTATGATGCTGAAGCCCATAGTTGAGCCCTCTCGGATGATTGTTCTTCTGAGTGTTCCCTTGGGTCTCCCTCTTTTCCGTTTCCAAATGCCCCTGGTGTCCATTCGAGTGCTTGCAATGGAAGACAGCTGTTGTTCATTCTAAGGACATGCCCGATATATGTTCACCGTTTTTTTTCCGGATGATGGTCGACACATATATTTGGTTTGTTTCTGTTCTTATCGAGTCACTGGTCCCAGTATATATTCAATAATTTTCTTAAACATTTATTTTCAAAGATATTTAGTTTGTTTCCCAGTGCTTTTGTTGTCTTCCATCTTTCACATCCATATGTCAGGACTTATATTACAATTTAAATAGTCTGAGCTTGGTATGTTTGCTCAGTGTCAATTTCCAGATGGTGGTGTGCTGATTAAAGGCACACGAGGCCAAAGCAATTCTAGTGGAAATTTCTTTCGTACCATCTCCATCTTGTGTCATTTTGCTTCCCATGCATGTGTAGTGTTGGACATTTAGTAAAGGTTTACCTTGTAGCTTGATATCAACAGTTGCAGTTGGCATGAAATTTGTCTTTGAGGTGTTTACTTGAAGTCCTATCTGTTCTGACAATTGGCATAGTCTATCTATATTTTCTTGTGTTTTTTCATTAGTGGTAGTAGCGCTACGTCGTCTGCAAAATCAAGATCTTCTAAGGTCTTGTTATCTGTCCATTTTATGCCTAAATGCTTATCATTGGCATAGTGTTTCATAATCCAATCTATAGCTATGCCAAATAGTACAGGTGATAAAATGCATCCCTGTTTTTATGTTAAACCATTCAGTGTTGCCTTTGGTTGTTCGAATATAGCATCATGAATTATCATATAAGGCCTTGATAATATTTATGTATTTTGAGGTTTTTGTATTTTTTGGTATATATTTTGTATTTATAGTTCTTTAGAATTTCCCATAATGTTGGATGGTGTTGACTGTAAAAGGAAGCCAATGAAGTTAATGATTAGTGGGGATTGCATTTCTAATGAGCCTTCTATGATAGTTCTGGGTGAAAATGTGATCAATGCAAGAACGCTTTGGTCTAAAGCCAGCCTGTTCTTCTCTTATGGTGACATCTACCTGTTCCCTGAGTCTTTCTAATATCATGCTGCAGAGTACTTTCCCAGGCACTGGCAGGAGTGTTATGCCGTACCAGTTGTTATAATCAAAGTCTCCTTTCTTTGGTATTTTTACAATACCATCTTTCCACTGTTGGGGTGGTTTTTCCTCTTTCCACATATCATTTATGATGGATAGGAGATGAGTGAGGGTGGTATCATCTGCGGCTTTTAACATTTCACCAGTTACCTCATCATCCCCTGCTGCCTTGAAATTCTTTAGTTTGAAGATGGCTCTTCTGATTTCTGTGAGTGTAAATTATGCTCAGGAGTGGCATGTCTGTTTCGTTTTCAAAATTAGGGGTGGTTGTGGTCTCTTCAATATCTCTGTAAAATGTTCTGCCAAACATTTCATCTGTAGTGAGAAGGTTGCCATATTTATCTCTGATTGGTGTATTTGTAGTAGGTGGTTTATTGCATAGCTATCTTCTGTTGCCCACTTTTGCTGCACTTTCAGCTGTTGAGGCAGTTCTTTAATGAACTGGTCGCTTGTCTTTGCGAGAGTTATATTTAACTATTTTATTTAGTGAGTCAAACGCCATTGTGCAATTCTGATTTGCAATAGGTGTTGTTGCTGCAAGGAGGTTTCATTTTGCTGTCTTTCTTTCTTGAATTTACCTCAGGTGTCATCACTCAGCCACTTTTTCTTTTTGTGTTTGGAGTATCCAGCTGTCGTTACAGCTGCTTCTTTCAATGTCGTACTAAACTTTTCAATAACTAAGTGTTATTTAAACTGCACACACAACATCTGAGCTTATTGTACATCTCTGGTAGGACTATGTATCCAATCTCACCTGCCTTTTGTTCAGCAGATGTTTGAAACTTGAGAGATTCAAACACCTTCCGGTTAAATTGTAAATATTATGCTCGTGGTAGTATTTAACATAATACATAATGTTTCTCTACAAAGAACCACAGGTATTTAATACGAGGGCTACAGACCTTATCAAAGCAGCAGGTGTTAATGGTGCCACTGATATTGATGCCTTGTGGGCTGATACAGTAGATGTTCTGTTTCTTCAGCCTGCTCTGAGAGAAGACCACACCAACAGCGAGGGCAGCTGGTAATGCTGGAGGGACTGCAATGGTGATCAGATCCAGAGCTCTGATGATGATGTGACCTACATTGTCCCCGTTCCGTACCTGTATATGGATTAAGACAATTATGTTATGCACACAATATTGTAGAAGCTATATAATAATCCATGTTGGTGACCAATGCTCATCGCCTGTAACCACGACTGATGGCCAAGGTTCATGAGGTGAATAGTTATGATTGTGTGCGGGTTGCAGCCAGGTGTTTTGTGGGCAACCCCTCAGGTGGGGACAAAGTCTTTTTCCACCCTTGATTTCGACAGCCAGGTGCAGGATCTGACAGGAAGCGACATACTGGTAAGTGCGGGCCACATGGCTGACAATAGAGAGGTGGCGACGGCCCATCATAGAGCTGAAACTCTGGAGATGTGTTTGTTAGACAACCTCAAGGTTGAGAACCCGGTCATATTAATGGATTTCAAGAATAACAAATAAAATAAGATACAAAGAAATGTATAATCTGATAAGCATGTGGGGAAAGTGTTGGCGAAGGTCTATATTTTAGTTGTAGTGAAGTGGTATGAGCACTTTATGAGCCCAGTCACTGCGTTCAGTCCATCTGACTGTAAATGGGTACCTGATCATATTTAGAAGGGCTATACAAAAAAAAAATTAAGGTCATGTTATCTCACAAAAGCTGAAGTTCTATGCAATGAAAAATCTGATATGTCACTTCTGTATATGACAAAAGCTGAAGTTCTATGCAATGAAAAATCTGATATGTCACTTCTGTATTTGACAAAAGCTGAAGTTCTATGCAATGAAAAATCTGATATGTCACTTCTGTATATGACAAAAGCTGAAGTTCTATGCAATGAAAAATCTGATATGTCACTTCTGTATATGACAAAAGCTGAAGTTCTATGCAATGAAAAATCTGATATGTCACTTCTGTATATGACAAAAGGGTCGAGATAACTGAAACAACCATGACCACATCATCCTCAATGGTGTGCCTGCTATGAGACCACCTGGTCATATAATTTTTCACTTTCGTGATGAACAAAATTAATACAAATACACTCGGTGCAGATCCAAAGGTGCGCAATCTCCTTCAACAAATGGTGAAGGGCATGGATACTGATGGTTCTGGGAGCTCATTGGTTGTACACGCCCCTGTGTTGTCCATGCTCACACAACTTCTGATGCCAAACTTCTGTAATATGTTCTGCACTGCTGTTTGACTCTTGCTTGCAAGCAGTGCTTCTAATCCATTTAATTGTGATCAATAGCCAGACATTTGATAGTTCCAAATTGATGGAGTCAGAATAAATGGGGAAGCAATCAAACAACTGGTAAAGAATAATGGAAGAGAAAATCAAGAGTTAACTAGATGGATGAAACTCAACAAGATGACTTAATAAAAATGTAATCCCCTGATTTGTATTTGTTTTGTACATGAAAATGATTTACAGATTTTGTCTAGTTTTATTGGGCACATGTTATCAGACCATATATATATAGCATTAAGCATTCTTGTATTCTTTGCATGCATGGTATGTTCAAAATTAAGTTCACCATCTTGGAATCCTGGTGCTCAAATATACTTTGAAGTAAATTCCCTTCAATAAAACCATATTGGGGTTGACTGAGCAGTTATGATACGGAGGTACATATTCAGACTGAATAGGCCTAGGTAATTTTTCTACTGAAGGGTAAAATAAAATTCTAGATCGCAAACTGTTTTTACAAACAAATTTGATTTTTCAGCTCTATAAATCCTCCTGACAGATGTCAACAATGGGAAAGCAGCAGTAATTGCAGTTAGAACAACATTTTTAAGTTCTTAACTTAACATTTTTATACTGGTTTAGAAGACTCATCAAAAGTCTGTAGACAACATTTGCATTACCCTGCTTTAAAATCTATGCACATTCAATGTATTCTTAAAAGCATTAACTGACTACCTTCACCCCCTCCTGGGGCAATGCATTCCAAGCATTCACCACTCTCCGACTAAAAAAATATTTCCTTATATTTAATCTGGACCTTTCTTTAGTTAATTTGTATCTGTGCCCTCCTGTTCTCGTTGGTGGTTGTATTTTGGAAAACTTGTTATAGTCTAATTTAACCTTTCCTGTGATTATCTTATAAACCTGTATTAAGTCACCTCAAATTCTTCTCTTTTCTAGACACCGTAGGCCGGTTTTTTCTGAGTCTTTCCTCGTAGCTGTAATTCTTAAATCCCACTATCAGTTTTGTCGCTCTTCTTTGTATCCTTCCGATCATGTTTATATCTCCTGTACGGTAAGGACTGTACACAGTACTACAATCTAGGTAACTAATGCTTTATACAGTTGGCAATCATCTCCTTACTCCTATGTTTAATATTTCTTTTTATCATACCTAACATTGCATTTGCCTTATTCACTTCTATCGCCACGAAGGGCAATACTAAAAAATGTGACCACTTGCTCACATTTTGACAGTAACAAAAATACACAGTGCAAATACATAAGATGAGAAGACATTGTTTGTAAGGAGAAAACTTCAAAAATGGAAGGTGTCAATTTATGAAGCAATCATGATGGACATGAAATGTCTGGCCAAACTGGCATAATTACAAGAATGTCTGATTAAACTGGAGAGATACTTTCACAAATTTAAAAATGACTGATGCTGAGACTTGCGCTTAAATTAGATTTAAATAAGGAAGATTGTTCTGAACACTAACATTGATCTTACCATCAAGACGATAGTGTAGATGAAGCCCATTCCGGCTATACCAGCGAGGACCATCACAAAATAGTAGGAATGTCGCTTGAATTTGAAGTCCACTGGTTTTGGGAATAAGATGGATCGAACCAGCTCCCCCTTAGATGTGGAGAAACCTATGAGAGGTACAAAAACAGATTATTGCTGGGTGAAGGAATTCAAAAACAGATTCTTTATTGCTCGGTGAAGGAATACAAAAACATATTCTTTATACTTGCTGAAGGCATACAAAAACATATTCAGATGGTACAGAAGATACGACTATGACCCCAACTCTTGCTTCAGATGGTACCGAAAACATGACTATGACTCCAGCTCTTGCTTCAGATGGTACAGAAAACATGACTATGACTCCAACTCTTGCTTCAGATGGTACAGAAAACATGACTATGACTCCAACTCTTGCTTAAGATGGTACAGAAAAAATGACTATGACTCCAACTCTTGCTTAAGATGGTACAGAAAAAATGACTATGACTCCAACTCTTGCTTCAGATGGTACAGAAAACATGACTATGACTCCAACTCTTGCTTAAGATGGTACAGAAAAAATGACTATGACTCCAGCTCTTGCTTCAGATGGTAGAGAAGACAACTATTCCAACTTGATTCTGACTTCAACTCTTGCTTCAGATGGGGCAGAAGCCCATTGTGGTGAACTTGCTGAAGAGCCTTACATTGTACTACAGACAGGAGGACCCCAGTCTACCTTATCAAGTACGCTTCAGGAGAGCCACTGTAACCGACCACCAAAGAAAGTCATCATGAGTATCTAGCTCAAGTTCAAGTGGCATCAGCAACAACAACTGATGGAATTAAGTTGATTCTATGAGCCATTTACCATTCTATTTTATAACAATTTTACAAACAGCCAAACAGCTCATGAGAACAGCAAAACAAGGAAACCTGGCTGAACAGATGTGCCATGGGAAATACAGGGAGGTCTACAGACATATGGCAATCCCCAATCCAAATGACAGTATAAATCAACTCACAAGGAAAGATTAGAGCACAGTTTTCCAA
Organism: Ariolimax columbianus; assembly: GCA_036924085.1. NCBI lineage: Eukaryota > Metazoa > Mollusca > Gastropoda > Stylommatophora > Arionidae > Ariolimax > Ariolimax columbianus. The sequence continues at coordinate 96,976,940 of JAVGWX010000005.1, read as the reverse complement.
CTGAGAACCCGACATATCCCACTTAACAAGCCCCTGAACAGAATCCAATCCCAACATACTCCAGAGTGCCGGCTATGTACACACCCATATGAAACCGTTGATTATCATCTCTTTGAGTGCTCAGCGCTCAACAATTTTTTAGTAAAATGCTTCTTCCTCCGTGGCCAGAATACTTTGTATGGCACTAAACAACAGAAGATAAACACGCGCAGATACCATTACATGGCAGCCTGGATGCTACTGGATCCGCAACAAAAACAACAACATTGATCAAATGAATCTATATATCCTAATACTTGGGTTGTTTCTTAAATGGCATTAGGCTAACCTGTTCTTAACACCACAGCTAGAACCTTCTGGTTGCCATAGAACCTGGTTTGTATCACTCGTGTGCCACAGAAGAGGATGTGCCTGGAATGGTTCTTCATGCTAAGTTCAGGGTCGTGCTGCTCTCTCATTCCTGTAGGGTTGGGCAGAGGGGTCTTGGTGACTGGTACACTCTCACCTGAAACAAGAGGAAAGTTAAGTGTCAGCTCCACATCAAATGTTCAGGGGCTCTTTCTTTACAAACCTATTTATTTTTTATACATTCATTATGTGGAGCTACATCAGTTCAGGGACTTTTTCAGAACACTGATGAGCCGACATTTTAGCTTTAGCAACAGTATACACAAATTTACATATTATTCCATTCCAAATTTTCATACATTTATTCATGTGTTTCCTTGCGGAAGTTTAAAAAATATACATTTTGTTCCAAGAAGAGTTTCTACAGACACCATTATGGAGGAACTGTAAAAATGTGTGGTAATTTTATACTTGGATGTTTGGGGCACTTTTTCAACTTCATGTGCTTTCAGTGAATATTGTGATAAATACTACACCTAAATAGGTGTAGGTTTTTGAATATCTTTGTTAGTGGATTACCTTCAATGAAAAACCATTGCTTCCATTCATGTATTGGTAGAACAAACAAAAATTAACTTATTTGTACAAAAAAATGTCTCATTTTTGTAAATAAAAATGTAATGCAACTATAATCTCTTCCACACAATTGTTCCTCCCCATATCTTAAATGTCTGTATACCATTGTATTCGATATTCAATTCCAAACAGTTTGATTGGTATTTATTGTGTAGTATTTCAGTGGACCTTTACTGAAAATAAGTAGGGGACAGCTAAGAGATGCTGTACTTGAGTTTAGCATAATAAAAAAATGTGTATCCAGAGATTCAATATATTCATGAGTGAATAGTTGTTGTTGTTGTTTAATGTCCACGATGAGTTTGTTTTTCATTACCAGACTTAACCTCCTCTCCCCAGACTGAATGAGTTGTTGCTGTTTAATGCCCATGATGAGTATGTTTTGCCTAAACAGAAGTTAGTACCCTCTCTCACCAGAGTAAATGAGTTAAACTATCATTGTGATGTTTATTCCCATTGCTGGTTTCTACCAGAAGGATTTATAGAGCTAGGAGATCAAGGTTTCTGGTCCTTGCAGTTACCACAATGTGTAGGCTAGGTTTTTCATTTAACCAAAAACAGAAAAATAAATATATGCCTTAGTGGAGTTTTCAACTCATGCTTCCCTGGGCAGGAGACCATTATCTACACCACTTGGTGAGCCTCTTCTCAACTCATGCTCCCCTCGTCAGGAGACCATTATCTAAACCACCTGGTGAGCCTCTTCTCAACTCATGCTCCCCTCGTCAGGAGACCATTATCTAAACCACCTGGTGAGCCTCTTCTCAACTCATGCTCCCCTCGTCAGGAGACCATTATCTAAACCACCTGGTGAGCCTCTTCTCAACTCATGCTTCCCTCGTCAGGAGACCAGTACCCAAACCACTGGGCCACCCCCTTCTCAATTCATGGTTCTCTGGTCAGGAGACCCATATCCAAACCACTGGGCCACCCACTTCTCAACAGTTCCCTGGTCAGGAGACCATTATCTAAACAACTGAGTCACCTTCTTCTCCTTTTCACATCAAGACATCATTAATCATTATGAATAAATGATTGTTATCTATTTAATAATAATTTCTCCCTGTGGATGATGGCACACTGCATAGGAAAGAAAGTATTAGGATCACTACATCTTACAATTAATGTTGTAAAAAAAAAATGGAAGTCTATGCATTTATGGAAGCTTTGCAAGACAAAATAAGAAATTGTGATTTCAGAAACAAGGTCCAAAATATTGAAGATAAAAACAACAACAAATTCAGAAATAATGGTGACAACCACATCTTCAGCAAAAGTTGGAGAGAAGAAGGCAAGACTTGAACTAGGAATAAATAACATTTGTTAAGTAATGTAACATTCCTGCTCAGAGATAAGTCATACTGTTTGTGCTAATGGCATGTATATGCAGAACAAAATTCCTTTATAATATTTTGGATATAATTCTACATTCAATCTCAGAAGACTGCGCCAGACACAGCAAATGTATTGGTCTGTGCAAATGACAGGGTGTGCAATATCATGAGGTGGAGAGTCTTCTGCAATAGAATAGTTAGACCACACTATCATCTTTTACAGTATTCTATCATAGTGGCAGTAGTCCTATTCCCTACAGGATATCACTCGAGCAAGAAAAATTGACAGAAACAAGTACAGTAGAAGAACTTACCAGTTAACATACTCTCATTGACAATACAGTTGCCTGTGATGAGGACAGCATCACACTGCATGTCACAGCCATGACGAGGGATTTCAATGACATCGCCAGGAACCAGATCTTCAGATGGAATATCCATATACACTGCATGATTGAAAAAAACCAAACACTGAAGTTATAAACTTCAGTTTGTTGAGTATTTATGAATGGATATGCACATGATTTATGTTTAATTTATAATTAATATAGATCTATAGGTGGAGACACTCCTCTTCTACTCTGAGATGCAGAGTCCTCCCTCTTTTTTCCTTGGGTGTAAAGTCACTCCTCTTCTACTCTGAGGTGCAGTCAGTCACTCTTCTTCCCTGGGTGTAAAGTCACTTCTCCTCTATGCTTGGATGTAAAGTCACTGCCCTTTTACCATTGGATGTAAATTCACTTTTCTATGCTTTGGTGTAAAGTTACTGCTCTGCTAGCTTAGGGTGTAGCATCACTCCTCTTCTATCCTGGTGTATATTCACTACCCCTTTATTCTTGGATGTAAAGCCCCTTATCTTCTTCTCTCAGATGCATAGTTACTCCTCTTCCATGCTTGGGTGTAAGGTCACTCCTGTTCCATGCTTGGGTGTAAACTCACCTCTTTTCTTCCCTGAGGTAGGGTCACTCCTCTTCTTTTACCCTGAGTTGTCACTTTTCTTCCCTAAGATGCAGTCACTCCTCATCTTCCCTAAGGTGTAAAGTCCCTCCTTTTCTAGACTGAGGTGTAGAGTCACTCCTCTTCTTCTACCCCGGGGTGTAAAATCACTCATCTTCTACCCTGGGTGTAAAGTCAATCCTCTTCTACCATTGTATGTAAAGTCCATCCGCTTTTTCTCTTGGCTGTAAACTCACTCCGCTTCTACCACTGGATGTAAAGTCAATCCTCTTCTATACTTAGGTGTAGTCACTCCTCTTCTAGCATGAGGAGTAGAGTCACTAGTCTTCTACCATGGGTGTAAAGTCACTACTCTTCTACTCTGGGGTGTAGTCACTCCTCTTCTAGCCCGAGGTGTAGAGTAACTACTTTTCTACCCTGGGTGTAAAGTCACTCCCCTTCTGTGTTTGGGTGTAAATTCACTACTCTTCTACCATTTGATGTAAAGTCACTTTCTCTTCTAGCCTGGGTATAAAGTCACTACTCTTCTAGCCTGGTTATAAAGTAAGTCACTCTTCTAGCCTGGCTGTAAAGTCACTCCTCTTCTACCCTTGGGTGTAAAATCACTCAATTTATCCTGTGGTGTAGAGGTTTTTTTCTCTATTTCTTGTGGCTTATGGTTTCTACAGGATGGAGTAACAAAGCACAAACAATAGTCATGCAGTGGAATATCCTTGTTTATTTGAGTTGTTTTGTGTTTCTAGGGTAGACATTTACGTACAGATAGAAATAGACAATTACACACTGAAACAAGTCAAGAGCTTCTATTTTCGAAGTAAAATAACGGAGGATGGAAGATGTGAAGTGGAAATCAGGGAGAGAATGGCCAAATCTGCTTTCACCAACATGAGTCCTTTATTGACAACCAAACAACTTAAAATTGAAAAATGAGTTATCTTCATTTGTTTTGTATATTCATCTTTGCTGTATGGCATAGAAATGGGGGCAATGAACAAATGATTGAAGAAGGAAATTTGTGCCTTGGAAATGTAGATATACAGAAAAATTGGGCGCCATCTCCTGGAAAAAATAAAATAAAACAAGTAATAAAGTCATAACAATTTAGGAGTGCAAAGAGAAATGATGAACGAAATCAAGCATCTGACAGTTAAGATATTTTGGCCATATCAAAAGGAATAACACTTTGCTGAAAACATTACTGAGGAAAAAAAGGTGAAAGTCAAATGTTACAGAAGTAAACAGCAATATAAGTCGGAGGACATCATCAAAAGATGGACAGAGAAAATCCCAGCAGATTGCACCATCTTTCTTGACAAGAGAGAGTACTTTGGAGATTCATTGCAGCTGACCTTCAATGTGGAGATAGTACTTGACTGAACCGAACTTAGCCAGTCTCTTATGATGTTCCCGGCAGGTTAAAGTGTTACTATTTTTAGCTTTTCTTTATGGCCCTCTGTAACCCACAGGTGTGAAGGAAATAAAATTGTATTAAATGTTTCCGTCTCTCCTTGGAACACAACAAATGCAACTGGGTTGTCATTATTTACCTAAGATATGTTCTGTTGTTTATGTGATAGAACAAACTCGATGGTGCTACAATTCAAACATGATCAGTGAATGTCGACTTAGTATGCCAATATCAACAACAGAATAAACAATTATACGAAAATTCAGCTAAACATGTATTGCAAATGCAGACTATCAATAGTTTAAGTCTCCATCAACAGAAGTCTATATTGACAGAATTTCTACATTGTCAAAAGTCTCCATCAACAAAATTCATCATTGACAGAAGCTCCATCAACAGGTGTCTCCATGAACATAGAACTCCCCATCAACAAAAGTCTGTATCGAAAGTAGTCTCCCTCAACAGAAATCTCTATCAGCAAGTCCCCATCAACAAAAGTCCCCATCAACAGAAATCTCCATCAACAGAAGTCTGTACTGAAAGTACTCCGTCAACAGAAATCTCTATTAGCAGAGGTCTCCTTCAACAGAAGTATCCATAAACAGAAGTCTCCATCAACAAAAATCTCTATTGACAAAAGCCACATTGATGGGAAGTCTCCGTCAACACCATCAACAGAACTCTCCATCAAATGTATAGGTCTAGCTACCTCCTTGTATAAAGTCATTATTATGAAACCACCCCTGAAAATACTAGGATACAGGCTTCCTGTAAAGGTGCCAGCTGTAATGGTGATCCAATGCTTCACTTATGGGGGAAAAGATTAATCAATCAATTAATCATCTAATCAATTTTTCAAGGCTTAGCTTTCTGTTTCTTTACCCAGCCTATATATATTCTTCCCCATTCAGTTTACTATTTCCTACATGGTCTTTCAGTTAAATGCATGACAATACCCTGGTATATATGACCATTCCCTCAGTCATTCAGTGAAAAGCACAAACATTACAACAGTCATTAAGTCAATTGCATGACCACTCCCTCAGTCGTCCAGTCAACTCACCACCATCCCCTCTACAGACAGTGGTGATCGTTGTGGAAGTGATAGTATTACGCAGGGCCCTCTCAAACTGGATGATTAGAAAAAGACATAAAACAACAAATTAAAATTATGGAAATATAAAATACTTTTTAGCTGTGGCCAGTCTTTCAAAAACAACTTCTGCATTCAGACTCATTGATCATGCTAGATCTGCAAGCCCATCATCAGGACGGACCAAGTCCAGTGGTTTTCAGGTCTAGGCGGGAGTCCCACAGCATCTGCCTCAGTTCTGCACCTCTGGTCTGGCCTGGCATCAAAGTCATTATGGGCTGAGCATTTCTGAAGGATTTGTTCAGGGGTTGGAATTCAAGTCCTGCGTGGATATTCACTTGTGCGAGACATCTGCAGGCAATAAAGGTGACTAAATAATCTTCAGTGCCTCGTTCTTAGGTGACAAAGAGTGACTTGTGTTTGTCTATACAGTTGGTGGATTTGGAGAGATTTGTTGGCCTCATTTACTACTTTCTTGCAACTTGACCTACACTGATGGTAAAGGTTTTGGCCTGAAAAACAACATGTCCTGCATTACATCTTTTGGCTGATGTCAGAGCCAACAGTTCTCAGGATATATTTTTAGGGCAATCTCTAAAACATGTGTGGCAATACTCTTGTAATAATTACCATGCAAAACATTATTAGAATCAGAACTGAAACAAAGATGTTAACAAGCTCAGAACTGTAACACAGATGTTAACAAAGCCATAATATAACATAAATGCTAACAAAACAATAAAAACAATCACAAAGACAAATATATTGTAAGCGATCTGAAAACATTACCATGTGTTTCTCAGGCCCAACAGGGGAGCAAAGAATACTAAACTGTAATCTGTCAAGCATGTTGTAAGAGACAATTAAGGAGTGCTTGTCAGGGAACAACCACCTCATCATGTAGAAAATTAAGCCCCAAAAACTTGAAAAAATAGGGACAAATCAATTGTAAATATTTATAAAACTTAACCATTCAAGACAGAAGAAGGTTCTCTGTCAAGTGGGTTAATGGCATGATGCAGAGAAAGCCGTAAGGAATCTGCCTCCCTGACGACTGGAAATCTGCAAAAATGGGATAGGGAAGATATGGACAGAGCTGGAAAAGAGGATTTTGCTGTCTATTGTTGAAGACATGTGCTCCACAGGAGGCTGAAAGGTTTTGATTGACTGATTTTGACTCAGAAAACCAAAGAAAATAAGGTGAATTAATAGACAAGAATTGCACCCCAGGCCCCCAGGGGATGGATGTACCTTGCTGCAAAAAAAAAAAAACAACTTAGGAGACTGCTTTGTTTACATATTACTAGCACCAGAGACTTGTTTGCCTACACAACGATGTTTGTATGTTGGAACATGTATGCTGCTACATGTATGTTTCTGTGCACCTTCAGAACCTGTTAATGCTAGAATTTGGTCAGTCATGTCCAAAGAAGAGACTCTGAAACTAACACCAGAACCTCCATGTTTTATTCCCCAGAGAAAAGGTGAAAGAGAGGCCAACCTAATGCAACATAGTGAAGAATCATATAAGCAGAAATGAAGATCAGGAACCAGAGTGGGGGTACCATGTGAAGAATGACTGCTGAGACTGGAGGTGAAGTGGAGGGAGTTTTTTACAGTGTTAGCAACACCATCAGGTGTGACGGTCAATCAACACTTTATCAGTCATTGACCAATGATCTAAGACAATGTTTGTGCAGAAAAGATTAAACTAATGGCTGGATGGCCAACATGGAAGTCAAATAATAATTAAATCATCAGTGAAACATGACGTGAGATGGTAAAGACATGTTCACAAGAGCATGCAAGTGAAAGTCACTTTCAAACATCAGTCATCCTCCTGGTACTCACAGGGTAAAGAGAAGAACAACAGAAAAAGTTTGTAAATGTGGAAAGTAGGGACATAGAACTAATGGCACAAGGTCTAAACTGTAAAGAACCTTATGAAAAAGTGCATGTGTTTTGAAGGGAGATCAAAAGCAAATATAAATAATTTATATCACCACAAAAGCAAATATAAATAATTTATATCACCACAAAAGCAAATATAAATACAAAGTTGGTACAGACAACAGTACAATCCCATCATTCATGTCATTTCATCTCACACTATTATTGCTTGTCCATCATCATCCTCGATGAGGATTACAGACATCACTATCATAACTTCACACATCACATTTTAGTTTATTTGTACATGTTTGATGAGGCAGATGTGAGTATGAAAGGTTCTGCTACACCACTGACACACATTATCTTCAGGTAGAGTATGCTGTGGATTTTCAGATTGCTCATCTGTCTGGGGCTGTTGCAAATGGTACTCCTCACTGGCTCCAACACCGTTTTTGACTGCCCCTCTTCAATGAGAAACTTGGAGGAGTTCCATTATCTCATCTAAACACTTATGTTACTAGACAACTTGCGAAGGCTCAAAACTCTTTCATGTGTCAATTGTGTGCAATTGTTTTTTTTCCACCAATCTTCGATAGAACCAATTCATTATTTACTTTGTCTTCCTTTCCCTCTGAAGCCTGATTTTTGGTGTTATAGGTTCATGCATTGGTTAGGTTTGAAAGATTTATTATATTTTCAAAATATTAATTCTATTTTCATAAACATGTCATTTTCTGACATACTTGGTCAATGTCAAATACTGACAAAACAATTAGCGACCATCATGTCTGATTGTACCTTTAAGGACAGCAAATTTTAATTGTGACCATTATATCTTCTTCATTCACTTTCAATCTCTTGATTTGAAGCCCTGAATAGGGCTTTGCAGGGCAGGATGTTGTCTGGAAAACAGATTGTTTTGTGTCGCAGTCCGGGAAAACAAATTGCGTTGTGTCATAGTTTACAGCTTGACTGTGATATTTGCACCTTTCAGTCTGACACATCCAACTTCAGCAGAGATAATCATGTCTGACTGCACCTCTATGGGCAGAATATCTTATTAGTGACTATCATATCTGATTGTACCTTTAAGGGCACTACATATTAGCGGCCTTAATGTCTGAATTTACCTTTAAGGGCAGTAAATATCATTAATGACCCTTATGTCTGATTGGACCTTTAAGGGCAAAGATGGCGACATCATCAAATGGTTTTGTTTTGAGGATGTAACTTGTATTAAGGGCAGTGTATATCATTTGTGACCCTAATGTCTGATTGCACATTTAAGAACAGCATATGTTATTTGGAGATTTGGTGGCCTAGGGGTTGAGAGCTTGGTTCACAATCCAAACGGAGCAGGTTCAAATCACATTATGCTCAGTTTGATAGACTGAGCATGTCGTGGGTATTTTCATGGTATAACGGCTTCTTCCAGTTTACCTATCTGTAAATGAGTACCTGACAATATCAGAGAAAAATTTTGGAGTCACCATGGGAGCTATAGAATCTGTGCTCTGTCATCGGCACTTTCAACAATGAAAGCAACTGAGTTCATATGGGGGGACACAGCTGCAATACTGAGTACATATGGTGGCACACAGGTGCAATGAAAGTTCTATGAATCATTTTTCAAGAACAGCAACAAACTACCTAAGGTTGACCTGGTTCAGTCAACATTTTTTTTACCTTGCCCCATCTCTAGTTCATATATAGTCTGCCTCTCTTTCGTCTTCCCTCTGGATTCTATAGCATGATGGTTCTGGTGGTAGTATCAGGGTCTCTTTTTAGGAAATGGTTGATTCAATTCCAGGACCAACATTTTAAGATATGCATGTTATCTAGGTTGCAAGCAATTCTTGGGGGAGGAAGACTAACATCTAGGCAAGTAAAATATACTGATCAGACATGTTAGTCAGGGTCAGGCAAAACATACTGGTCAAGACCATCACCCTAACTTCCTAGTAGCCCTCCTTGGAAATGGGCTGTTCTCATGACAGCCTGGCTAACAAGGCGAGGGATTGCTGTGATTTCCGTAGTAGTGAGTGACACACAGATGATTCCAAGCATAGCACAACTACCTGGAGGAACCCGGTCTACCTTCATCAGCATGCTCTGGATGTGAAGAAAGCTACTGCAACCCATCACTTAATATCCTTTTCAGGACACACAAAAAGTGTAAACCAACTCATTGTGGGCATTTGCAAACAACAACAAGCAGTTCTTTGTTGGTGATGGCGCACAATGAGAAAATTCTATGAATCTCCTTGTCAGGTTGTGTGGAATATGACAGCTTCTACAATCTGTTGCCTTGTGTTACAGGCTCATGTCAGCTTCTACATTCTGTTGCCTTGTGCTGCAGGCTCATGTCAGCTTCTACATTCTGTTGCCTTGTGTCGCAGGCTCATGTCATGAGGAATTCTTAAATTATGTCTGTCTATATAAAAAATGCACAGTGTTATTCCAAAATTCTGTCTGAGCTCTCCATTTCTCACTGTGTCTCTTCTAGTGACCCTCTGATCACTTTAAATATTCAATATCTGATATCTATCATAAAATAAACAGTTGATGACCTTGGTTTGATCTGATAACACTGCTCTAATAATTCCTCTTTAGGCTACAACTGTCTGAACCTGATTCCAACATTTAAAAAGTTGTTTGAATTAAATTCTCACACAGTGGTTCATCACTCCTGCAACACACCTTTTCACCAACACCTTCTTTATCCAACAAACCAATCGCCATCACCAGCTAAATCAACTATTCACATCATATCCATGCCTGTGATATCATACATTAACTCCAACATAGGGGAGAAAGACTAACGTCTGGTCAGGCAAAATATACTGATCAGACATGTTAGTCAGGGTCAGGCAAAATATACTGGCCAAGACCCTCGCCTCAACTTCCTCATACTTCAACCTGGAAACGGGCTGTTCTCATGGCAGCCTGGTTAAAAAGGTGAGATATTGACGTGATCCCCGTAGTAGTGAGTGACACACAGATGAAGCAAAGCATAGCACAACCGCCTGGAGGACCACGGTCCACCTTCATCAGCATGCTCGGGGTGTGAAAAAAGCTACTGCAACCCGCCACTTGACGTCCATTTCAGAGTGCACAAAAGAGTGAACCTGCTTATTGTGGGCATTCGAAACAACAACTCACCACCAACAGATACTAGTATGACGTACGAAGAGTCAAAACGGCTTATCAAAGCCAGATACATGACCAAATGGGAAACCGAACATACTGGTTACACCAAAAACGATGCCTATTACCAGTTGAACCGAAGAGAGCAGGTCGTTGTCTTCAGACTTCGCACTGGCCACAATAGACTGAGGTACCACCTATTCAACAAATTGAAGATAGGTGGTACCGACGAATGCCCGTGCGGTACTGGTAAAATGACCGCTGAACATCTGCTGCAGAATTGCCCGACATACGAGGATCAGAGAGAGCAGATGTGGCCATCACCAGTGGAACTGCAAGACAAGCTCTATGGCAGTGGCGACAGCCTCAGGATGACCGCCGCTTTTTTCGAAAAAATAATGGTTACTGTCTGACTGCGTACGAAGAAGAAGAAGAAAAAGAAACAACAACTCCAACATAAAAAACCAACACTACAAACAAATAATCACTTACAACCAGCAACATACCAAACCACCAACATTAGAAACTACCACTATCATAAATATTACCAATAATCACCACCATCACAAAACATCCAAAGCTATCACAAACATCTGAAATTACCACTATCACAAGAGCGATGAGGCTAACGTCTGGTCAGGCAAAACATACTGATCAGACAATGTTAGCCAGGGTCAGGAAAAATATACTGGCCAAGACCCTCACCTGACCTCCTCGTTGATCGTCCTGGAAATGGGCTGTTGTCGAGGACAACAGTCTGGCTAACAAGATGAGGTTCAACATGATCCCCCTTAGTAGTGAGCGACATGCTGATGAAGCCAAGTATTGCACAACTGCCTGGAGGACCCCAATCCACCTTCATCAGCACACTCAGGATGTGAGGAATGCTACTGCAACCCGCCACTTAACGTCCTTTTCAGGGCGCACAAAAGAGTAACCTACTCATTGTAGGCATTCGCAAACCACCACTTTCACAATCATCCCAAAACGGTTGTACGATTTTACTCCCATTACTGCAGTAGTCGTGGAGTTTTAGGCTGAGGACTATAGACCGTTTTGCCCTTGCTGTCACCACAGCATGTTCTGGCTGTTTATTTAACCCCCAACAGAAAAACAACATGTCTTACCGGGGATTCGATCCACTGCCTTCCTTGTTGGCAGGCAGGCATCAAAACCATTTGGCCATGCAGTCCTCCTCAAACTGCCCCCATCACAAATGTTCAAAACTGCAACCCCCATCATAAATATCCCAAACTACCACCAGCATCCCAAACTATCACCAACATCTAAAACTTACTCTTCTAGACTGGTAGATGGTAACTGCGATGGATAAACTTGTCATGACAACAATACAGCTGGCGTAGACGCGGTAGTTGTCAATGTACCACACGGTCATAGAGAAAAGTTGGAAGATGTAAAATGGAGACAACATCTGAAAGTCAACAATTAAATCGTTCATTAGGTACATTCTTCTTTAATATGTCATACGAATACCCATTTTTATTTTCAAACTATGCGTCTCTACTGTTTCACAAACATGATCACTCCATCATTTTCTTAGTCTTCCTCTGCTATTTCATTCTGCTGCCATGTTTAGAAGTCCTATTATCCTATATACTAACCTGCTAATTCTGTCTATCAATTTGTATATTGAATGCTTTTCGCAAGTATCTCATTTCACATGTAGTGGTCTTTCCTTCTTGTGTACTTGTCAGTGTGCATATAGGACACTGATAACAGAGAGTTCATAAGAATATACTGTTGAATATTTGTCTTTATTTGAAAGTTGGATGTCTTAGTAATGGTTACAGCTGTTATGTCCCAGCATTTAGCTCTTACATTCTCTCTCTATCCTTTCTACTGCCATTTGTGAATATGTTTCCCTGATTTCTGAATTCATCCTCAACTTATTAAAGTTTTGTGTTAGATCCGAGTGCTGCTTGGGATGAGAAGCATAGGTCAACTTTTCCCTTACAAACATGTAATAAATTATAACTAAAGAGGGTTGTGCTCGTGACTAGCAACTTCATCATGTTAAAAAAAACATTTCCTATTATAACCAACCACTGCAAAAGCTCTGATACAGGCTATGTGAAAAAGGACCAGCTGCAGTTAGAAACGTGTGCTCCACATTAGAGCAAAAGGCTAAATGATTGAACATTCTTCGAAACAGGCTCCACTAAAAGAAGCCAGCTGCAGTAGTGGACTGTTTTCTTTTTTTTTCTTAGAAAAATGGTGAATGCTAGGCATGCATAAAAGGTAACTAAGGTTTGTGCATGGAACTGGCAAAAATTAAAACAAAGCACCAAATAAGCAAATCACTGTTAGAGTATATACACATGTATTTTTGTAATATTAAGACTTCCTGTAAGGTGGCCAATTGTAGTAGTGGCCTCATGCTCCGGCTTGAAGGTTTATAAATGATGTCACATAGATTATTTGGTAGAGAGAGAGGGCAGAGAAAGAGGTGAGTGAGAGAGGAGAGAGAGGAAGGAGAGAAAGGGGAGTGAGGGAGGAGAGAAAGGGGAGTAAGGGAGGAGAGAAAGTGGAGTGAGGGAGGAGAGAGAGGGAGGAGATAGAGAGAAGAGTGAGGGAGGAACGAGATAAGGGAGAGAGCGAGAAAGAGGAAGAGAGAGGGAAAAGAATATCAAGAGTGAGAGATGAAGAGAGGAGCTGGAGGGAGGGATAAAGAGAGGAAATGAGATATAGAGTAGTCAAAGCACATAAAAGTTCAAATTAAATAATTTTTAAAATATGATTTCAGAGAAGTAAATATACAATACAGAAAGCCTGACAGTTATGTGAAAAAAAGGTTTTAAGAAAGGAAGACAATAAGATGGAGGTTTACCTGTCTAAACAGCAGTACTAAGATAGGAGTCACGTGAACAGCAATGGAGTTCATCCCGTACAGGACACGGCTGACCAAAAAACAAACAAGATTGACATTAAGTGAAATATTTCACCAGGAAATTCCATAGACTTATTCAACAAATAAATATGTTTTATTATTTTGTGACAGTCAGTTGTGATAACAAAAAGTTCCTGCTCCACTAAATATGATACAACAATTATTTTTTAATTTAACTGAATCACAATAAATGTTCATCCTTGCAGCAACAAAATTTAAGTATGCGTGAAAACTATCACTGCCTTGATAGAGTGGAGCAAGTGATCCTGTTCCGCATGAGAACGGAACATAACAGATTGAATGTCCATTTACATAGACTAAAAAGGGCTCCATGGCCCATGGAGCTTAACATATCCTGCAAGACATGTTTAGCCAAGTGTGTACTCAGCACTTGTCATGGATACAAACTTCTATACAAAGCTGTTTGAGAGCATTTAGACTCTCCACCACAGCAATCTTTATCTAGAGAACCGGGGTTTATATGTAGACACAAATTTTTAAACATGCACATGAAAAGAAGAGAACATTTCTTCATTTGAGTATTCTAGATCAGAAATTGTCCATCAATGCTATCAGCTGGTTTCCTTTTTATGTGCCCTATCCGATGCAAGCGACGTCTCCTCAATGAAAAACTTAACATTAGCACAGAAATTCAAAACACTGTACCACTGTCTGTAAGTTGGCAGTAGCGTAGCTAAGAACTTCAAGAGTGTTCTGCAGGTGGCGGCACACTGAAGACAAGCAACATGGAGCTATAATAGGGGTTTACAAATGGTCCCTGACTAGTGGCATGTATTAAAGAGAAGCATTGTTTTGTTATCAGTTTTTTTTATATGCGAGGGGGTGAAATCTATGAAAATTCATAGGCAAATGATAATACATTCCTCTCACTTCAGTAAGTGTATGAGTAAAGCAGAAAGTTCAAAAATGGTGTGAATTCTATGATAAACTGTTCATGATCAGTTCAGACACAACCAGTAGTGACACCAAAGTTCAATTGCAACAATTACATGCAACATCATGGGAAATTGCAGAGTGACTGTGAATGAAGTGTAAGTACTTATGGATATCAGTCAAAGTTAAGTACATCACAATGTCCATGATGTTGTCCAATTCCACAAACGGTCTGCAAGGTGGATGCCACGGCAGCTAACTCCAAAATTGAAACAAAAAGGTGTTGCTGCCTGTCAGGACATTTTTGTGGCACTTTGAAGCAGGAGGTGAAAGTTTCTAATGAAATGTGTTACTGCAGATGATACCTGGGTTCACTATCACTAGTTGGTTTCCAGAAGGGTGAGCAAGGAATGGCACCATCCATTCTCACTAAAATCTCTGAAGCTCCACATGCAGCCATCTGCATGGTAAATGATATTTACTCTTTTTTGGGATGAACGAGGTCCTATTTAGAGCATTACATGCCAACATACAACACTGTCCCCTGTGTCATATTGCAATATATTCTCAGGAATCATTTTCAAATAACACTCAAGTTTAATTGACATGAACATCTGAGAACAAGTGTCTTGTTGCAACATTGACAATGCTCGCCTCGGTGCTGCTTGTGGAATTGTTGCAATCATTGAGAATGTGCAATTTGAGTGTCCCTCCCATCAGACCTTGCCCCAACGATTACCATGCCTTTGGACCCCCTTAAGAGGTGATATGAGAAGCAACTTTCAGGAACAATGAGGTGCAGCAAATATAGCAAAAGTGGATGCACACGTGACCAAAAAAGCTTTTTCTCTAGAAGTATCCACACACTTTGTAGACACTGGGGGACTTGTATCGAACATGATGGAGACTGCATCAAAAAATGATATGTGTGCCACTTTTTCTTAATAAATTTTAAAAAGAATAATTGAAGGTTTCCATTTGAAGCCCCTTCGTATATGAATATATTCAACATCTTGTAGAAAATGTCTTTCAATGCATTCCAGTTAATGTTGGTTGCATTTCTCATATTTGTTTTGTTTTTTCTGTTCTCTTTATTCTCAACCCAAAATTCTGTGATCTGTCATCAACTATACTTTTTTATTTGCATCTGTTTCTATGACATACCGTTTTGATTGGTCCCTGGCACTCAACCCCTTGGTGTTGTGGAAATAGGACAACCTGTATCCCTCGTCCAGACCTCTTAATGTGACAAGAAATCATATATAAAAAAGGGAGAATTAAAAGAAGTTGGAGATCAATATGAATTCTTAACATCACAAATTGTGAAGCACTAAGGTAAACATACTTTCATAGTGAAGACTGCTGTCAGGGATAAAGTGGTACATATTTTTACAACTTTTTTATGAGGTAGGATGGCCTGTTCCGTTACTTGTTGCGTTTCCTTCCCTAAAAGTAAGCAAAGTGCCCATTTACAGCTGGGTCAACTGGAGCATGCCTGTGACGGTTATTAAACCACATGCCTTATCCATGATTAGCAAGTGCTGTAAAACTATGCTGATCTGATGTGCAATCAGAAAGGATTAATAAGCAAATAATATGCTTAGCAGATTATCATATTACAAGGAACAGCTTATTTTATCATCTTAAAATTCACAAGTCACACTTAGATTATCACCTTAAAGGTACAAGTCACACTTAGATTATCATATTACAAGATACAAAGCACACTTAGATTATCATATTACAAGATACAAAGCACACTTAGATTATCATCTTACAAGATACAAAGCACACTCATATTATCATCTTAAAGGTACAAGTCATACTTAGATTATCATCTTACATGGTACAAATCACACTTAGATTATCATCTTACATGATACAAATCACACTTAGATTATTATCTTACAATATACAAATCACACTTAGATTATCATCTTACAAGATACAATACACAGATTATCATAGAAAAAAAGATGGTGAATTGAAGCTCTGACATTGGTAATCACCTATATTCATAACTTCTTGTTTCTAGAACAGCTCATCAGTGTTGCTATTGACTTTCTTCAATGCTCTGATGTTTTACATAAACTATCATTATTGCATTTGTTCCCAATGCTCAGTAGGGAAGAATTTATAGAACTGGTGAATAAAGGCGGCTTTGCCCTGCAGCTGTCATGTGGTGTGCAGGCAAGGTTTTTAATCTAACCTCCATTTTTAAACAAAAATGTAGGTTCTACCACAGCATTAAACCATTACAGTCTTATGTTCCTGTGAAATCAATGAAGAGTAGCTGTTACAGTCTCATGTTCCTGTGAAATCAATGAAGAGTAGCTGTTACAGTCTCATGTTCCTGTGAAATCAATGAAGAGTAGCTGTTACAGTCCTATGAAATCAGCGAAGAGTTGCTTGCTTACTTTCCGTGTCCTAGGCACTACGTCACACATCATTCTTCCAGTATTCAGCCACGTGGATTGCCCTGTCACTGGCACTCAGCAGGTCATCCCTGCTATAAGTCTCCTGGAGGTTTAGGCAGATCATCAGATGGTCCTGGTCTTTTGTTACTCCATATTCACATGTTTCCTCATCCCTGTATCCCCATCTTTTCAGGTTTTTCCTGCATCGTGATACACCAGTTCGAAGTCTATTTAGGGACTTCCATGTTGCATAGGGCAGGAGATGTCCAGACACAGGTCCTCCCATATTCGATCAAGGGGACCTGTGTCAGCTGTTCCCAATTTTTGATGCATTGATTTCTTGGACTAGTCTATAGAGGCTGGGTTGACCGTAAGAAACTTCGTTTTGACTTTAGTCTTGGGCGCTGCACCTGATGTCCGAACATAGAGTGTCTTGGGTCATTTACCTGTTTCTCTCTTTCTATCTCTGACGCGACAGTTCTTCGTATCTCTGGTGGCGCTATGCCGACTATGGGGTATATTTTTTCAGTTGGTGTAGGTTTTAGGCATCCAGTAACTATATAACCTGTCACATTTATTGCTGTATCTTTATGTTTGATATGTGTAGAGTTCTTCCAGACTGGTGTGGCGTACTCAGCTACAGAGAAAGACAAAGCAAGTGCTGATGTTCTGAGGACATCTGGCTTTGCTACCCATGTTGTGCAAGTCAGTTTTCGTATGATACTATTTCTCACATGTATTTTCTGTTTTGTCTCCTGACAATGTGCAGCATAGGACAGCGTGCGGTCCAACTTTACTCCCAAGTATTGGGATGGGAGGGGGGGGGGGGGGGGATTCGCCGTGCTGTGTTCTAAATCCTGTCCTTGCCATTTGATCTGCAACTTTATGTTCACCTCTTTATTTCTGAGATGGTAAGGCGCATACTTAAGATTTGCTGGGGTTTGGTTTGATGTGATTTTTTGGTAATTAAGAGCAAGGTCATCAAGGGTGTTTGTTAGTTTCTGTTCGACTTCCTCTAAGCCCATTCCTTGGGTAGCTACTGCTGTATCATCGGCATATATGAATTTTGTCACCTCTGTATCTATAGGTTGATCATTGGTGTATATATTATGCAGCATAGATGCCAGGACACTTCTTTGTGCTAGCCCATTTTTATGGTTTCGCAATCGACTTTTTTTCCCCGTCACTAATCATGCCATGAAGAGTGGCTGTTACAGTATTATGTTATCAGTGAAGAGTGACTGTTATAGGCCTATGTTATCAGTGGAGAGTGACTATTATAGTCCTATGTTATCAGTGGGGAGTGACTGTTACAATCCTATGTTATCAGTGGGGAGTGACTGTTATAGGCCTATGTTATCAGTGGAGAGTGACTATTATAGTCCTATGTTATCAGTGGGGAGTGACTGTTACAATCCTATGTTATCAGTGAAGAGTGACTGTTATAATCCTATGTTATCAGTGAAGAGTGACTGTTATAGGCCTATGTTATCAGTGGAGAGTTACTATTATAGTCCTATGTTATCAGTGGGGAGTGACTGTTACAATCCTATGTTATCAGTGGGGAGTGACTGTTATAGGCCTATGTTATCAGTGGAGAGTGACTATTATAGTCCTATGTTATCAGTGGGGAGTGACTGTTATAATCCTATGTTATCAGTGAAGAGTGACTGTTACAATCCTATGTTATCAGTGGGGAGTGACTGTTATAGTCCTATGTTATCAGTGGGGAGTGACTGTTATAGTCCTATGTTATCAGTGGGGAGTGACTGTTACAGTCTTATGTTCCTATGAAATCAGCAGTGACTGTTACAGTTCTATGTTCCTATGAAATCAGCAGTGACTGTTACAGTTCTATGTTCCTATGAAATCAATGGTGACTTTTTTAGTCCTCTATTCCTGTGAAATCAATGGTGACTACTTTAGTACTATGTTATCACTGGAGAATGATTGTTACAGTCATAAGTTCCTACGAAATCCATGGTATTATTAGTCTTATGTTCCTTCTAAATCAGTGGCGTGACTTAAGTCTTACATTCTGATGAAAAAAAAGTATTAGTAAGTAATTAATAGTCTGAAGAATGCAGCACAGAACGTAAAATTAAGTAACTTTATTTAATTATTTTGTAGTTTATGTTTCTTAAATGTGACTTCATGGAAAAAATAATAAAGGCCAAACAATATGACATGACAATAAAATGAATAAATTCAGAGAAAAGAAAAATGGCTCAAAGAACAGACTCTACTGCCCCGGCATGCTCACACATGTGTTCAGTCCTTTCATTGCTGATGACAGAGCACAAACTCTGTAGCTCCTGCAGTGGCTCTGAAATTGTTCCCCGACTTCATCAGGTACCATTTATACACAAGTCGGCTAGAAGCAGCGGTAATATCATGAAATAACCCATAACATGCCCGGTCTGAGCATGGTGCGATCTGAACCAAGTACGTTAAGATCATAAGCAAAGCTCAGAACACCTGGGCCACATGCTTCCCAACTTCTAACATGATTCACTTAGAGCCCTTGATATAAAAACAAAACTAGATCTTTCAGCTCTTGAGCCCTTGAGTCCAGAATAGGGGATGTATTTTATAATCGTTCTGGAGCCCTTTGGTCCACATTAGGGGATGTATTTTATACATGCTATATGCCTGTATATTATAACAGCTCAGCCAGTTTTATGTATGTCAGTAGCCATTTGCAACTTTGGAATTAATTTTAAGTTCAATGACATACCAATCAAATCATATGCCTGAATAGGATAGAAAGTTCACCTTACTTGTCTTCCCACCTCATAAAAAAGAAGAGGTCTAACTCTCCACTTATGACATCATCTCTGACAACAGTGTCTGATATGGGACTGGTCTTTCTCTTTTATTTTGGAGGCCTCATAAATTTACCTGACTTTGTCAGGAAGACACTGTCATACCATGAAAAAACCCACGACATGTCCTGTCTGTCAAAGTGAGCAAGACATTATTTTAACCTGGTGCGTTGGGATTGTAAACCAAGCTGACAATCCCTAGACCACCGAACCTCCTAATATAATATAATAAATATTAAATAAATTACCTGAGAGGAATAAACTGAACACGTTCAGGGTCCCAGATGTACTTGACTTTCTTGCATACAAAATATCGAATCAGACTTTCGTCATTCTGAGAATGGTTAGCGTTGATGATTATTGCATCATGATTAATGAATAAATAGACAAGAGGGGTGAATAGAGTAAGGGGAGGGGTGAATGAAGTAGGGGATGGGTGAATTAAGTAAGGGAGAAGTGAATGAAAGAGGAGTGAATGAAGTAAAGAAGAGTGAATGAAGGAGAGAAAAGTGAATGAAGGAAGAACAGGAGTGATTGATAGAAAAAGTGTGATTGAAAGATGAGATGGCTTGAATTAAGAGTGAATGAATAAAAGCGAAAACAAGTTAATGAAGGATACAAGTGAATGAAGGAGGTAAAGTGTGAATGAAGGCAACTGGTGACTAACTAATATTACTATGGATAAATTTAGTAGTAAATTGAACTGATTCCACAAACACTGATATGATAAATATGTTTTGTGATAAACCTATCTATCATTTCACAGACATGATAAATATGTTTTGTGATAAATCTATCTATCCTTACACGATCAAGATAAATATGTTGTGTGATAAATCTATCTATCCTTACACGATCAAGATAAATATGTTGTGTGATAAATCTATCTATCCTTACACGATCAAGATAAATATGTTGTGTGATAAATCTATCTATCCTTACACGATCAAGATAAATATGTTGTGTGATAAATCTATATAACACTACACGGACAAGATAAATGTTTTGTGATAAATCTATCTATCCTTATTTATATTTCCTGGGTTACACAGAGGAGGAATTATAGGTATGAAGATTAAAGACCACCTTCCTCTACAGTCACCACAGTGGGCAGACTATGTTTTCATTTCACTCCTTGATATAAATAAACGTGTGTCTTACTGGGGTTGCTTATTCAGGAGATATGTACACAAACTGGTTGGCCACCGCTTAGTGATAAATCCAGATGATTAAAAGCATCCCAGATTGTATGTTACTTTAAAGCAGCAATCAATGAAGCTACAATAAAAAGATTTACCATAACTTTTCACCCAAGGACACCAAATGATTCCCAGAATGACTAGAATAAGGTCACTATTCCTGTCCTGGTATGTCGCAGGAGGCAAATTAGGAACACTGTGCTTTTGGCTAGAAATCTCATCATGCAGAAGCTATTGCTACTGAAACCACATGGGTTCAGAATTCCCTAAAAGTTCGACAAGGTAAACTAAAATAAAGTGTTTCACCAAATGAGCTGATGGGAAAAGAAAGGAGAAATACCCAAACAAGTCTTGTGAATCTTTGAAATCTGGATGTTAGCTATTCACTTATGACTTCATCCATGTTAGCTATCCATTTATGACCTCTTCCATGTTAGATATCCACTTATGACCTCATCTATGTTAGCTATCTACTTTTGACCACATCCATGTTAGCTCTCCATTTATGACATCATTGATGTTAGCTCTCCACTTATGACACCATTGATGTTAGCTCTTCCCTTATGACATCATCATTAATTTTGCCCTTTCAAAATGGTGGTGTATTTGAATCCTACAAGTCCCCTGGTCTCAAGAGAGGTGAGATCACACTGCCAAATCCAATGAGACATGAGACATGGACATTAAATCGGAGGTCCCGCGAACATAAAATTGACAACAACAGGCTGTTCGCTGGTGATCAGGCCAACATTCTTCTTCTTCTTCGTTCGTTTTCAATCTCCAGCTACCAAACCCTGAAAGGGCTTAAGTAGCAGAATGTAGTCCAGAGAACGGAATGCGTTGTGTCGTAGTTTAGAGCTTGGCTGCTATATTTGCACCTTTCGGTCCAACACATCCAACTTCAGCAAGCATTTTTTTTAGTACCGGGTAAGCATTCCCTCTTCAATCCCTTCTCGTTAGCCAGTCTGCCCTGATGCAGCCTGTTATCCAGGATCACCACTTGGAGGTGTAGAAGGGTCTTGGCAGCTATGGTTCGCTGGCCCTGACACTAATAGTCAGCTATGGGTCGCTGACCACTGCAGCTCATGTGCATCTTGATCCCAGGCAAACATTCTAAAGGTATTGAAACACCTACCCAACAGTGACATGAAATTTATGTGAATGTGGAAGCCCTTGAGATGCAAAGACACGTGGCTGCTAAGACAGCTTAGGAGAGGAGCAAAAGAATGACTAAAGACCACCCCAATAGACATCTTGTAGAACAATGGCAACAGAAGCAGAGAATAAAACAAAAGTCAGCCCTCCACAATGTCAGAGAGATTGAAGACAGATATCACCTCCCACACTGTTTCTGTTCTGTTTCTAAGAATCGACGTCACTGCACTCCGGGCATACCCATAGATGCTCAGTCTCTCTCATCAAATGGTGTAAGGTATGGATGCTGATGGTCCCTGTAGCTCGCTGGTTGTACACGCTCCTGTGTCACCCTCTCATGCTCGAACCTCGTTTAATGTCGAAACTTTGCAGTCTGTGGATTGCTGCTTCATTTACTGCAGTGTCCTCATCCAGCAGGCGGTCATTGATTGATTTCAAAATGTCACTTCAGCCCATCACCAATGTGCCCATGATGGGAGCCCGTGAAGCCAAGATGTCAGCTCTTTCATTGCCTTGAACCCCGGCATGAGCAGGACAGTAGATCCAGGTCAGCGCCTGGAGGTTTGAGGCCTCAACAGCAGCTATCCACTCGTACCTAAGCCATCCCTTCTGTACTTTCTGAAGTACGGCTTGCGCGTCTGTCACGATGACTGCCTTTGTTAAAGAAGTCTCAGATTTCCATTTCAGTGCTGAGGTCATTGCTTCCGTTTCCATTCTCATACTGGAGGTTGTTGACATGTATGCCCACTGCGCTCAGCCACGACCTCTCCTCTCACTCTAGCCGAGAAACCCCAGCCTGATGTCCCACTGCACACGACTGATCCGTTGGTGTATATGATAGCATCACTCTCCTGGGTGTTCTCAGTTATCAGCTGATTTACCTCGTGCTCTGCACTCTCGTTGTTCCATTCTCTGCATTCCTTGCCTAAGGTTATGATGACTCTCTGGTACTCTATCATTCTATCACCAGTGTGGGCCCATTCTTCCCCTTTGGTTATCGTCTCAGCTGGAGTGACGTGTCCGATTGTTGTCAGCCTGTGCCATCCATGACGACCCTCTCTTGATTCTTGATCCCTTGATATCTGAGATACTACTGTGCAGAGGGTGTCTAGTGTCTGTGGTGACACGCATATAGGCTTTGACTTGTGCCAGTTTATGTCTGGATGTCACCGATAACAATCCCAACATGTACCGCATCATCATAATCAGGGTATCTCTAGTGCAGCCCAGAACCAGACCTGACACACTGTGTTCTTGATAGTGTGAGGATGTCTAGTCCGTAATCGATGACAGACAACATGACCTGACGAAATAGGATGAACAGGAGGCGTTGTTCCAAGTCGGCAGCAGCCATGGTCTTAAGTGCTCCTAACCCTATCTTGCATCTTTGTACGATATGGTCAACATGGCAGTTATAGGAAAGACTGCGATCAAATGTCAATTCAAGGTATTTCAACCTGTCACACCTGTCGATGGTGCAACCATCAAAAGTGATGCCCGGGAGTTCAGCCTTTACTATGGAATTATTCAAAGAGCACCACATCATGCAGGCCGTGTTCCGATTGATCTTGGAGCTTGAGTCGCTGCACCACTGTGAGATTCCTTGCAAGGTTTCCTAGATGTCTTTGACCAACTCTTGCCTGTCTGAGCCAGTCCTGCACGTTAGAATGTCATCGGCAAATGTCAACGTTCACCCTGTCCCTGTGGATTGAATATTGGCCACTTTTACTGTGTAAATGTTGAACAGCACTGGTGAGAGCGGAGACCCTTGCGGCAGTCCTGGACATATTCGCCTCAGTTCTGATGACCACGATCCCAAGCGTAGCGCAACTGTTCTTTCCATCAGGGCAGCTGATATCCAACTAACCAGCCATGGCTTTAAACCACACTGCTACAGACAGGTAATTAAGGTCCCAAAATCGACACGGTTGTATGCGTCTTCCAGGTCGAGTGCCACCGCGACTGTTTCTTGCTTTGACTGAAACCCCTCGTACACATCATATGTGAAAGTTCCAGCATTAGTCCAGGTCTCCTTCGCTGTTCCACAACTGGCCAGCCTATGAGGTAGAATCTGCTCCCGTTCAAGGTAGGACATTATTTTCCTGGCCACTATCTTCTCGAGCAATTTGCCATATACATTTTGTATGGTGATTATTCGATAGCTGCAGAGAAGCATGGAGTCCTTACAAGGTTTAGGCAGTGGGCACAGATAGCTATGAAGCCAGTCCTCAGGCACATATGCCTTCTCTATAGTGTGGTTGAACTCCTTCACCATATTTCTTATATCTGTCTCATCCAACTGCTTGATGTGGCAATACTGCTGTACTCCATCAGGACCTGGAGCTGTGTTTTTGCTTGTACGTAGGCTATTTACGACCTCTGCATCGGTGATAAGGTCTACATAAGCCTCTTCCCTGATGGCTGCATCCAAGATGCCTTTCAGAGTTTCCTGACGGTCATCTCTGTTGCCTTTATCAGTCTGGGCAACATATCGACTGAAAAAACTTAGACCCTTCTCTTCATCTGTCTTCAGGAGCCTTCCTGTGGTGTCTTGAATGTTGGAGATAAGCTGGCTTATAGTTTGTCCATTCATCTTTCGATGCATGTGCCAGAACTTCTGGAGGGTATTATCGTTACCCACTCATGTGATAAACTCCTCCCATCGCTCGCTTTTAGACTCCCTAGCTAACGTTTTAAAGGAATTGGTAGCTTTGCATTTTACCTCCTCCTTCTCGTTCAATGCATCGACATTAATACCAGCTCTCTTTCTGGTTTTACGCAAATCCTTTGTTGCCGCCTTCTTTTCTCTCCAGGCCGTATCAGCCTCTTGAGTCCACCAGGGTGGTTGGACAAAAGGGGATCTAGTGGTCCTGCGTCCTATCGTCTGGCGCAGCTTGTTCACTACATTATCCCACACAAAAGAAAAGAAACACAGAGAGTAACAAGAAATTTACCACTATGTACACGTCTAACTGACAGATAATACAACAAGGAGTTCTGATTCTGTCAGTTGTATGAGAGCATCACAAATAATGATTGATGCCTATCCAGAAGAATGAATATATATCTTTACTGATGGGTTTGCTGGTAAGGCCATTATTAAAGCAGAATATGGAGTCTTCATAGAGTATCCAGACAGAACATCTGATGAGCCGTTTCATGCCTATGGGAAGATATGCTCAAACTATGAGGCATATATAACAGCACTGAAAGTAGCTCTGTACCCCGATAGGACTGTATTTTATGCTTTCCCATCAAAAGCTCAAAGCATCATAATCTTTACTGAATTTCATGCTTTCCCATCAAAAGCTCAAAGCATCGTAATCTTTACAGACTCATTATCGCCCTTCAAGCTCTGGAAAATGGTGGTCATTGTAAGCCTGAACATATCCAAATATCCCTAGATGTCAATCAACTTATCTTATCCCTTGAAGTCAGAATAATCATACATTGGATCTCTGGTCACTCAAATACATCTGGCAATGACAAGGCAGACAGACTGGCTAATAAGGAATTAAGTCAAGAACATCAATACACACCAACAGCCCTAGAGACAATAAAATAACTACTAAAGACTATGAAAAAAAGAGGCTTGGCTGAATAGGTGGGCAATGTGATGTACTTGGAGAGAAATCTACAAACATATGGCCATCCCGAATCCCAAAGACATCATCAACCACATTACAATGAGAGATCAACGCACCATTTTCCGACTTCACATTCAACACATACAACTTGAACAGAATCCAACCAGAACATACTCCAGAGTGTGGGCTAACGCACATCCCTATGAAACTGTTGAGCACCATCATTTCAAACGCCCAGCACTTGCCGGTGTTAATAAAGAGCTTCTTCCTCCGAGGTCAGACAAATGGAACACTTTGTATGTGGAACACTTTGTATGAAGCTGAACAACAGCTCACAAGCACTTGCAGATACCACTATATGGTATTGGACAAAAGGTCAAGAGCTCACAGGCCACTGGATCAACCAACCAACCCATTAGTGACCTGTAAAAGTACCAACCAACCCATTAGTGACCTGTAAAAGTAAAGTAAAGATCCTGTCACGCCATGCGGCGCATAGGAAATGTGGTGTTAAGCCCATATTATTTTGTAACCCATGGCACTTGGTGGATGATGTGGTCAGCATCACGCTGGCTGTCTTTACTTCCCGGACTGAACCGGTATCCATTTAAGGTTGGGGCGACCCGAGAGCCTTGGGGTTTGAAAAAACATTTCCACCTTAACTGGGGAATGGACCCAGGACCACTCAGATGCCAAGCCAGTATGCTAACCCCTATGATCCGCAGCTCTCTAATAAAGTAAAGACCAAAAGGAGGCAGCCTCTCCATCATGCAAAGGTAAATTTGTCTGCACACCTGATTGCAAACTTATTTTAAAAAAGAACATATATGATCAATGTGGTTTCTGATATCTTCATTAGAGCTGAAGTAACTACGGCAATCTTCATTCTCATACTCCAATAATTTTTCATTTTTGTTACTGGTGGTTGTTGTGATGTTAAGTTAATTTGAATGTTCATTCTATACTAAAGACCATTTTACAAACGAGCAAGGATATATTCAATGCCCCAAATACAAGTGCCCTTCTTCTTCTTCTGCATTTGTTCTCAATCTCCAGCTACTAAGCCCTGAACAGAGTTTTGCAAGTAGCAGGATGTAGTCCGGATAACAGCATGCGTTGTGTCACTAGTTTACAGACTGTGATATTTGCACCTTTCGGTCCGACACATCCGACAAGTGCCCAATTTATTTATTTTTGTTCATTTATATTCACATTTAATAATTAATTAAAATCTGACAGAATTAGCAATTTGAAGTTTAATCCTTTAAATATGGAAATAGTTACATTAATTTTTATAAGAAAAATATAGTGCATATGTTTGGATCGAGAGAATCATGTTATTTTTTTTTAAAGATCAATTGAAGTTAGAACCCAGTGTCCAAACCTGATGACCAGTTTCTTGATGGCATTTGTAGACCAGCAACTGAGGGCCTGCAGACCAGCACTTGTCCAAGAACTATCACTTTTGAAAGTTCTGTTCTAGTCTCCCCTTGGCTCCACATGAAGTATAGGCCCATCGCTACAGCTTGTTTCCTAACAGGAAGCTGTATCAAAGCCTATATGCCCTTCATGCAGCTGTGAGTTCTGTAACAATTACACTGTCATGATGAGTCTGCTAGCACTATGTGCAACCATCTTTGACCACCCCCTTCACAACATTCTTGAATGGTGTCAGTGGGCCTTTTCCTTTCTTCTCAATTACCATTCTGGATCTTGCATGACATGCTGAGACTAACATTTAAATAAGCACTGCAACAGTTCATATGAGATTGTCGAGTCTGTCATGACTTTCAATGATAAGTGTTGCAATGATACACTAAACTAATATCAAATGTCTTAGTCTTAGTCGATCTGTACTTCTACAGGGGTGGATGTGATGGGGGAATGTCCCAGCTCTGGCATGAGCTAGGCCCAGTGGGCTAGGTTTGAGCAGCTTGCTACTCCGCTGCATTAGGAGAAGTGCTGTTTAAGGGTGGTTAACTGTGGGAATCCATCTTAGTAGACTCAAACACTAGACCCGCAGCCTGTTAGGTGCCATCTATGCTGCTCTTAACAAACCACCTAACCATGGCCGGTGGTATGTGATGTTACACAGTTAGTCGCTTCTTATTACATGCTCTCTATGTGGGATAGTGGCGCTATTCTTGTCCTTGTCATACACAAAGACCCCTACGGACTATTCGACCATTCTGGACATAAACTGTTTTACAGATGGAAATGATGAAATGACTTTGCATTAAAAAAACAGCAGCTGAGCTGATACCAAACAGAAGATGATGTCTGGTTCCACCAACCTGTGGGTTGTAGTTTATGGTGTCATGTTTCTTGCTAAACAATCTTGTCTTGGGTTTTTTTAACTTGACCCTGGGAAACAAAACATTAAGCATTTGTTTTAAATAAACTGTTCTAAATACTTTACATAGGCAATACAATTTTCCTATCGTTCACTTTCAAATAGCCATAAATTTTCCAATCGTTCACTTTCAAATAGCCATCAATTTTCCTGATTATTCACTTTCAAATAGCCACCAATTTTCCTAATCATTCACTTTCAAATAGCCACAAATTTTCCTCGTTCCCTTTCAAAAAGCCTTCAATTTTCCTCATCGTTTACTTTCAAATAGCCATCAATTTTTCTCATAAACATGACCGTCTACCTCAGGCCTTTTATTTTTTGCTATCATACAGTTTATCCCTCAAATAATCACATCTATTTCCCTCATAAATGTAGCTGTCTGCAACACTTTTCTCTTATCACAAGTTTATCCCTCAAAAAATATCTATTTTCCCTCGTAACTGTGACAGTGACACAAGACTTCTCTCCTTGCCATGCAGTTTTTTGTCCCTCAAGATGGCGAGAGTCATGCTGTCACTCTGTTGATCTTACAGATCTGACAAACTCTGAGAACAGGCTATACTGTTTGTTCTCCCTACGCCATTAATTTAGTGAGCAGATCTGAGTCTGAAGTATTCAGGTTGCAATCTACATTGTGTCACCTGATCTTTTCTTAGTAATAAGCAGTATGGTTTTGTTATATCAGACTTTAAGTTTGTATTTGGTATTTGTCTCAAGAATTTTTAATTTAATTGTTTTACTTGTCCATATGGTGTCTTCTTAATTTAGCACTTTTTGCTTCCTCCCTCTTTAGTTAGCATATTTTGAGCCACTGCACTTCATTCAGTTGAATTTACTGAGCAGGGCCTGAACTTTGAATGTATATGTGTTTCTCAGAGCTTGCCCAGGCATACCACTGGCACACTGCTGTAACAGTGCGGTTGTTACTATGTGTTCTAGCTTAGTGTTTGTCATGGAGAACGAAAGAAAGGCCAGATAATGGGACTTCGATGTATTTCTTAATGATCACTTGTAAAGGATTAACAGCAATTATGAAGGTTTGGGTTGGGGTGTGGGTCCTGCAGCCATTGAAACGCACAAAACATAATAAGCTGTTTTCCTTCTTATTACATTAAGTGTGCAAAAAATAGATTACAAAGAATAAAAACATTGATTTTAGAAAAACTAATTATACAAAATGAAAATATTGATTTAAAAAAATATAAATATTGATAATTAATCAAATTTATTTCAAAAACCAATAGATTACTAACAATAAGAACATTGATACAAACTAGTTACAAAAATATAGGCTGCTTCTTACTGATACACATGTAACTATGTCATTAGGCAGCATGGGGAGACTGTTATCATATTTCGTGACGCAGCATGGGGAGACTGCAATCATATTTCGTGACGCAGCATGGGGAGACTGCAATCATATTTCGTGACACATCATTGCAGCCTCATGAAATATACAAGAAGTATCACATTCTGTAACAACCGGTTGGTGACAAGTGTGGTCAGACTTACAAGAAGTATCACATTCTGTAACAACCGGTTGGTGACAAGTGTGGTCAGACTTACAAGAAGTATCACATTCTGTAACAACCAGTTGGTGACAAGTGTGGTCAGACTTAAACTGTGTGCTTGGTATATCACATGCCTGGTCTCACACAAACCTAAAACATTAACCAGGTGGTACAGTCAGTCATGGATGAGACTTAATGTGCGTCATCTCATCTGGGCACTTTAGTCACGCGGATGTCAATCCTCTTTGGTGTGCCAATTGTGTTGCTGTTGTTCTGTTCAATCCTTACATTTGAAAGTGTTTCTTTAATGATATTAAACTGCCTTTTCCTTGTTGTTCTTCCCATTACTCCGAAGCTCTGATGCAGGTTGTTATATGCTCGTGGAGCAGTTTTGCACGAATGCATTGCCATTTGCTGAAAAAATGCCATTCTCTCTTACTCTCTCTATGTGTGCTTGTGTATGCATGCTAGCGAGCATGAGAGTGAGTGAGTGAGTGAGTGAGAGAGAGAGAGAGAGAGAGAGAGAGAGAGAGAGAGAGAGAGAGAGAGAACATTAGAATGACTATCGGAATGAACATTAGTATTAGATGAACATTCCAAGTAATGGTAACATGCAATGAAGATCAGGAACAATGGAACGCACATCCAATAAATACTAGAGTAGAATTAATATTATTGTAGAATGAAAATTAGAATGAGTATTAGAATGAATATTAAAATGAATGTTAGTATGTAATGAACATTCAAATCCACATTATTATAGAATGAACATTACTATATAATGAAAATTAAAATAGAATGAACAATAGTATAGAATGAACATTAGAAAGGAATGAACATTCAAATGAACATTAGTTTGAAATCACTATTCAAATGAACATTGGTTTATGTGAACATTAGTACATAATAAACATTCAAATGAACATTAGTACGAAATGACCATTCAAATGAACATTAGTATATGTGAACATTAGTACAAAATGAACATTCAAATGAATATTAAAGGGGACGGCACGGCTCACAACCAGAAGGTGCTGGGTTCGATCCCCATCACAGCACCGGCCGTTACTCCGGGGAAGCAAACCCTTAGAAAATGCAGAAGGAAGCAGACCGTTACATAAAATGCATGCTGAAGTCGGATGCACTGGGCCGACAGGCACAAAATAAAAACCACAGTGCAACGCACACCGCCTTGGGGATTAGAGAAATAAGGCGAACGCAAAAAAAATAAAAAATTAATATTAGTAAAGAATGAAAGTTCAAATGAATATTAGTATAGAATGAAAAATCAAATGAACTTTCGATTTACCAAATACCAAAAAAGATAGAGTTCACATACCCAGTTCCTTCTTTAGTGATTGTTTCAACAGTGGACACAAAGTACTGGCCATACTGGTCCTAAAACAAATACACAAGCCACATACAATTAACTCAGTTGTTGGTAAGTTAAATAAAAAATCAATAAACCATGTAGCAAACCTGCTTATATCCTCCCATCTGTAAATCAGATCATCAACATAAATAAAGCCACTATTGAAATGTCCTATTTGGTATGTGTGTTCTGTAATTACTTTTATTATAGAAACCATAATGGTGGTGTCAACATTAGCACTGAAATCTCTACATAGTTCTCCTATTATCTTTGTTCATTCTCAAACAACTGGACATACTATATATATTAACGTGAATAAAAGAGTTTTCCCGTCAATTTTCTTCCAGGTGAGGGGTGTTGACCAGTGTTATATTCATAATAAACTAAAATGTCTGTGTAAGTTCAGCATTTTAAGTTGTATTCTTCTTCTTCCTTCTTTTTGTCCTTCTTGCCATGAGGCCTTGCAGGAAGGCGGAATGCATAGATTTCTCCAAGTAGGAAGCTTATTCTGTCATTAGGCTAACTTCCTGAGAGTGTCAAGGACACCCTCGATCTACGACCTACGGACCTCGAGGTTGGCTTCTTGCTCGTAGACTGGAGACATGCATATTATATGCTCTCACTGGGGCTGGTCACAGTGCAATCTGTTTTAACGATCAAATCACGTGATTTGTTGGGCGTCAATGTCCTCACTATCTCGCTCAGAGTAGTGTTGCGGATATGGTGACGAATTGTCTTTCAGGACGCACTTCTCACACAGCGCTGGTTCTTACTCATGTGTTTCTAGAAAGAACCAAGATTGACACTGGGAAACAATGTATGAATAAACAGTGCATGTATCAGCCTCCTCTTAGTTGAAAGAAGCACTCTAGGACGTTTCAAAATCAGTACAAATTGAAAATGCTTCCGCCATTGCTAGGAGGGATATATCCCTATAAGAACTGCAATCTTTTATGCTGCCCTTGTTTTTCAAAATAGGTACCACCACCGCTAACGCGGTACTCAAAAATGCCTGCTGAAGTCGAATGTGTAGGACCGAAAGGTGCAAATATCATTAACAGTCAAGCTGTAAACTACGACACAACGTATTCCGTTCTCTGGACAACACACTGATATTTACACCGTCCTTTTCAGGGTTTGGTAGCTCTGTTACCCCACTTCCCCCACCTCTCTCTCTCTCTCTCTCTCTCTCTCTCTCTCTCTCTCTCGTTGGCCCCTTTCCCATACGTTTTCTCTTTAGCTATCTGTGCTATTTCCCCTGCCTGGTACATTGTTCGAACATTTCATTTCGCTAAATTCGTTTCTTCTTGGTATTCAGAAAAGCAGTCCTTGCCGCTTTCACTCCATTGCGTAACTCGTCTGTTGCTAAAAGCCGTTCCGGTTCCTTTCCCGAGGCAGTTTGCTTTTGCTCTGTTGTCAAAGTTTTTGTAACTAACGTTGTTTCTATAGATGTGGGCGGTCGATTCAAACCTATTATACTCTAGGTGAGTTATCTGTATTGAAACTATTCCCTCATTCATAACATATCCAGCTTGGGTGACCCTTCTGGAAGCTTTCGCGGCCACTGGCTTAGCTCCTGTGATCATTGAGACATGCAAGCTCCCTCCCCATTTCAAGATAACGGACTCAAGGGAGTACATGTGTATATACTGTTAGTAAATTACTAAGTCTCCATTCGAATGTTTGTATGTCGTATCATATGGTGTAATGTCAATAACATTGTCAGCTTCCTCGACTATTTTATATGTAGACGTTGCTCACAACTTGTTCCTTGGTACATGTTAAAATGGCATCGGTTTGTGAAGATTCTACGTTTGCGATGGTCTGCCTAAGGTGTAGTGATATCAATTGTTTATAAGAGAACACCAGTTTTATTTTAAGAACAGCCAGTATGTTACCGAGGCTCGAAAGGGGAGCAATGAATAGTTATGCTGTAACTTGTCTAGGATATCTTATGAAGTGACTAAGGAATTTTCGGCAAGGGCTCGGCTACACTATCCTGTAGAATCTATTAACCACAAAGATAAGGATTGAAAAACTCTGCACCCAATGACAGATGAGAGGACTGACTAGGTCAGTCATTGAGTCAGTCAGCAAATAAGTACATGGAGTGTCCAGCACCTCACAGAGTATTTGACCAGAAATCTGCCACCATGAATGATGTTTTGTTTGTCCCCATCAGATCTTCCCTTGTACATGATGTCTGCACAGTACATGTGTCCTAGGTTTTGAGTAGTGGCACCTCTCCCAACTGTTTCAGGTTCGACTTAATCCTGGGCGTTCCCGTTCTTAATCTATTTAGGTATTTCCATATTGTGTATGGCATATAAACTGCGGTAAGTTCTTTAATCTCCATTAGGTCTTGTGACAATTTCTTTAATCTCCATTCAGTCTTGTGACAGATCTCCATTCAGTCTTGTGACAGATCTCCATTCAGTCTGGTGAAAAGATTTGTAATCTCCATTAGGTCTTGTGACAAGTTCTTTAATCTCCATTCAGTCTTGTGACAGATCTCCATTAGGTCTTGTGACAGATCTCCATTCAGTCTGGTGAAATGATTTTTAATCTCCATTAGGTCTTGTGACAAGTTCTTTAATCTCCATTCAGTCTTGTGACAGATCTCCATTCAGTCTTGTGATAGATCTCCATTCAGTCTTGTGACAAGTTCTTTAATCCGCATTCAGCATTGTAGCAAGTATTTCAATCACCATTTAGCAGTGTGGCAAGTTTTTTAATCACCATTTAGCAGTGTGGCAAGTTTTTAAATCTCCATCAAACATTGTGGCAAGTTTTTAAATCTCCATCAAACATTGTGGCAAGTTTTTAAATCTCCATCAAACATTGTGGCAAGTTTTTAAATCTCCATCAAACATTGTGGCAAGTTTTTAAATCTCCATCAAACATTGTGGCAAGTTTTTCTTTAATTTTCATTCAGTCTTTACTGCACTTTTGGCGCCATATTTTGGTGTGGTGTCTCGCATGGTTATTTTGAATGAGCTGCAGTTTTCAAACACTTTTCCTTCATTTGAGTCGTCCTATTTCTAGTTTGTATTAAAATAGAGGGTGTATCTGGTTGCTGGACTAATTTTCTTTCAGCTTCAGACCAAATGCATCTTATAATGGCTAGTGGTTAGGTGGTTTGTTGAGCAGCATAGATGGCGCCTAACAGGCTAAGTGTCTACTTTGTTCTGATGTTTGAGTCTATTAAGATGGATTGGCACATCGGTAGACCACCATCAGCGGCACTTGTCCCAACGCAGAGGAGTAATGCGCTGCTCGAGTCTAGCCCACTAAGCAGGAAATCCTCATTCTGGCTACATCCAGATCATACCAGAGCTGAGACCTGCACATGGGCATTCGCCTCTGTAGAAGTGCAGGTCGATTAAGAAAGTAGTCAGAGAGGAGCATGTGACCGAATGGTATCGATGCCTGCCTGCCGACAAGGAGGGCAGTGAATCGAATCTCTGGTAACACATGTTGCTTTTCTGTTGAAGGTAATATAAACAAATATAGCCAGCACAGGACGTGGCTACAACAGTGGCTAAGCGACCCGTAGACATCCGCCATTAAAACCCTTATACTTCCCCAGCAATGAGAATACAGTCGTGCAACAGTTCTTTTTGGGTATTTTTTTACTGTTAAGTAGTCAGTCAGTCAGTCAGTCAGAAAGCAAGTCAGGTAGTAAGTCAGAAAGTTACAAAATAATTCCGTCAATAAGTCATTCCGTCATAATATGTCAGTCAGGAGATCAGTCAGCGAATAGTCAGTCAGTTATTGGGCAAAATAGTCAATGTGTAAATAAGTTAGTAACCAAGTGAGTCAATCACTAAGCCAAGCCATTACAGTCATCAGTCATTCGTAAAAACAGTCAGTAAGTCAGTCAGCCAGTAATTTAATCATTAAGCCAGCCAGTAATTTAATCATTAAGCCAGCGAGTAATTTAATCATTAAGCCAGCGAGTAATTTAATCATTAAGCCAGCGAGTAATTTAATCATTAAGCCAGCGAGTAATTTAATCATTAAGCCAGCGAGTAATTTAATCATTAAGCCAGCGAGTAATTTAATCATTAAAGCCAGCGGGTAATTTAATCATTAAGCCATCGAGTAATTTAATCATTAAGCCAGCGAGTAATTTAATCATTAAGCCAGCGAGTAATTTAATCATTAAGCCAACGAGTAATTTAGTCCGTCAGTCTTACCTTGAGAATGACTTTCTCGGCTTCTGGTAGTGAGCAGACGGTGTGTGTAGAAAACAGCATTAAGTTGGTCAGCCAATGGAACAGAAGGCGGAGTACGGCCAGGGTCAGCACATACGCTACGTAGGTCAAGGCTTTTTTCAATCTGTCACTTCGGTATCCAACAATTTCCTGCGGAGGAAAGTTGAACATTTGTGAGAATCGCTGAGTTATCTCCACAAAAAATGGTGTGCATGGGGCTAGCAGCCTCATCATGTAAAACCTCTGCCGATGAAAATGCTCTGATATAGGCTGAATGGAAATTGTGGGATAAATTAGGATGTGGACCTATGACCCACTCGGTATAAGTGGAAATGAAACAAGAGAGTGGGAAAGCAGGCTATCTGAAGTTGGATGATTGAATACTGTTGGTATTGTGAAGCTTAAACCAGAAATAGAAACGCAGTAGAAAAAAGTACATATAGAAGATCGATGTGTTTACTAATTCCCATAGCATTTAAACATTT
Organism: Ariolimax columbianus; assembly: GCA_036924085.1. NCBI lineage: Eukaryota > Metazoa > Mollusca > Gastropoda > Stylommatophora > Arionidae > Ariolimax > Ariolimax columbianus. The sequence goes on along the minus strand of JAVGWX010000005.1, from coordinate 96,941,198 downwards.
ATAAAGTTCTCAAATTCTTCTAATGTCATTATGAAAATATATTACTAAATGAACTATTGTGGGGATGGAGAAGTCGTCTAAGGCGCTGTGTTCATGTCGCAGTCCTCTTCTCCCCTCAACCATACCCTAACCGCCCTCCACCTCTCTCCTACATTCAACCTACCCAAATCCCTAATAAGTATGCAATACTTTCAATTAAAATAGTGTCTTGAAAAAAAAATCAAAAAACTCACTTTTTTGTTATTGTTGAAGAACGATTCATTTACTAATTTGATTCATTTACTAATTCAGAATTGGCTAAGGCCACATAAAGGCAACGCATGCGCAGTTTGACCAAGTAAGTTGGGTAATGTTCCTCGGGTTTTGCTGATAAACAATACTCTTTGCTCAATCATAGTATGCCCATAACTCATAATAGGAACGTGAAATAAGTTGCGTTGATATTCATATCGACCATAGAATGTCAAGTGAAAATGTAACCCCGATATGTCCTTCCGTTCGAGTTACGGCATTTTCAGACAATTATACACACTTTGAGATTTATATTATTAGATTTATGACACAAAGCCTGCAGTCTCTGGTTAAACATGCGTCATCCTTTGTCAGAAAATAGCGTTATTTCTTTAACTTAAATACAAAACTAGCAATAAGAAGAAGAATACTAGACATTGTCGTTGTAACAGTGATTGTGATTTTCTATTGCTCCATCAACAGCTATGCTGGTGGGCATGGGGAAAACATCAACGTGATGTCCTGTAGGTCAGTCAGGCTGGCTGGCGGCAACCAATTGTTAAGGAAGTTAAACCTGACAGAAACAGTTTAATTGGGAGGAAATGAGGCACAGGTCTAACGAGACAGGATATGTAACTTTGCTTGTTTGTTGTCACCGGTCCCACAAATATTTGAAATGAGTGCTCGTTTATCTCAAAAAGGTCTACATACATTACATTTGACCATCACCACTATAATGGCCGGGAAGCCTCATTAAGACACCAATAACATGTCTGAGTACTAATTTGCTTTCTTTTCATATATTCCTGTTGATGTATTCAAGCGTACAAGGAAGGGCTTCTTCGAGTGCACAAGGACGGACAATCTATATGGGGATATCAGTAATCTGAGTTTGATCACTGATTTCTATAGATATACTCAAATTGACGTCCGCAAGTAAACGAGGAAGGGTAATCTATATAGAGACACTAAAACCTCAGACATATCACTTCTTTGGTTAGATATATTCAAGCTGAAAGAGTTGAACAACAAAATAATGCTAGACAAGAAAGCACGACTTTCGACGCGTATGGAGTAACGGCAAGATTTCCTTTAATTCAAAAATCTGCATCTTTCAGTCTTACGGAGTCCCAGTATTAATTTACGGTTCTGAAATCTGAACATTACTCAAACATGACATTTGAAAACTAGAAACCTTCCACGTGTGCAACAGGCGCTTTAACATGGGCATTCGATGGCACAACTACATCCGCAAAGTGGAGGTTTCTGCTAAAACAGACCTCCATCCGATCTTGGAAACACTTAACCGTGACCGAATTTACTTCGGTACATTTAGCTAGACTAGGAAACCCCCGGCCCATAAGATACTTCTCAGATCTTTGCTCGGCGTTAAAAGAGACCATCCCGCACAGTATGTCTTCGACAGATAGGAGCCTTCCCCTCCGCTTTGGACGAGAGCTGTAGCAGTAGCGCAGCAGTAGGCCATGGATGTGATCGATCGACGCTACGGGTCTCTGACGCCTACGTGAACTACTTATTATTATTCATATTAATTGTATTATTATTATTAATAACAAAGCACTGTTAACTACAGAGTAAGACCAGGAGAAGACATTAAAAGTGTGTTAAAAATAAATAAGACAAATCTCAAATATATTTTTGTAAACATCAGTTAAGCCAGTCAAGAGTTTAAATTAATTCATCGTACACGAGTTTAACGTTAATTTGGAGATATTAGGCAGAGAGGCAATACTAACGGACAGACAAGCAATCTCACCATTTGATCATCTTCTCCAGGATTGACATAGTGAGACCCTGGCTTCATATCTTCTGTCCGGGTCACTGAGGTCTTCAATCGGCTGCCTGGCCGTGCTGTGGACGATAAATATTGAGAACTATTCATATCTCACAGCATGAATATATAGACAAGCCTTTCTCAAACTTTCTATCACGGAAGAACCCTTGAAAAAAAAATGGCAATGTGTCATAAAACCAGGTATATTAATGATTATATTTACGTTAGTGTCATAACTACAAAGACACAGGGTTCATCATCGCTACTCGCACGCCCAAGTCCACTCAGCAGTAAATGACTACCTGGCTTACAGTTAGAGAAGGAAAAGTCAGCGAGGAAGAGATCCGGACATCCCACCTCATAAACAACCTGTGACGTAGCACAATGAGATCATATTTTCTGACCAGCAGTTACTCTTACCTAGGGCGTATGATTATTGTAAGGATAGAGCGCTGGCTTTTCGCTATAAATGTATGTGTTTTAACTAACGGCACGCTCCAGTAGACCCCACTGTAAAGGAATTCATTTGTAAATGGATAAGGTACCTAGAGTTAAATAATGAAATACAGTGAGGAAGGGAATAAAACACCCCACCTCATACAAACTGGATTAGAAGAATACAATACTTCATCCCTGACAGCAGTGTATATTGTGGGACTTTATTATTGGCGGGGTCAGTAATTTAAAGATACATTACAACAATTATATACGCTGTTTTGATTAACTTCCCCCAATGCTCTATTGGTTGTTGAAGTATAGGTCCAACGGGAGTTCCGTGGCGAAGTGGTTAAGTCGTCGGCCTCGTGATCATGTGGTGTGGGTTCGACTCGAGACGAGAGAGTGAGGATAAAAAGTATCGCAGTTACTACTAAAAATAGCGCTAGCAAAATATATTATGCCATCATCGTCTACGATGGACGGCGGACTGCCTTTTGTTTTATAGGTCCAACACTGCATTTGGCTCCCATAACCAGCTTTTAAGAAAGCCTGATTCCAGTTATTGTCAGTGAAGTTTTTATAGCAATAGTTTTTACATGGTGATGCTGTCAGCTTTATGCACACTCTTCTGTAGTCACCTTTTATAACATGTAAGGAAGAAACAAGTGGTCCTATCCTGTTTGCTCCTGGAACCACTTCGGTACGTCCATGCACTAAAGCCGCCAAAAAGCAGCAACACAAAAGTACGACCCATAAGTATTGAGCCCTGATGACACGTGGAGATGAGGTTTGATTGATTTTGATGCCTCGCTGATTATGCCCGTCCAATGGTAAGTGACTCAAAACAATCTTTATACAAAATACATTCTACAACCTTCTTGGTGGTTCTCGTAGATTTATATATAGAAATACAACTTATTAGCAACGATGATGATGTTAGTCAATCACAAGTGATGAAGACCACTCTCTTTGTTCAGCCGTCTTTTCTCTTGCTGTGTCCGCTGAAACGGGTGACTTGCGCGGTGATCTAGATTAAAGTGAGGAAGTAACTGCGCATTTTGTCAACCTCAATCTTTGGTCGTGAGCTACCTTTGGCCAGTGGCAAAATATTTATCGTGACGACTGGAGATAGCAAATGATGCAGACGATTTTTCCTCAGGATTTACTCCCGAAGCCTTTCCCGTAAACAGGTATCACGCAAAGAAACGGGTGGGGGAAGGTGGGGGGATGACATCTAATGTTGTGTGTCGTGCATTTTCCATAACCACAAGAGGTCGTAGGGCCATCACTCAGCGTGTGAGTGAGTCTGGCATCTCTCCCCGGCTGTGTTCAGTTCAGTATGGTAGTGTCTAATATTCTCACACGCCAATTTCGTGAAGTTCAGCCGTGTGAACTAGGCGGTGAAATACGACACAGGTTTAAGCGTAGTGCCATTCACCTATATAGCCGATGTCCAGACCAGGATAATCGGACGGAAGAAATCACAAAAAACGAACAAATTAACCAGTCGAAACGGAAAACAACATCACGTTTCCGTGAACACAAGTGTAAGTCGTCGACTAGTGTGAATTCCAGGCAAATCTGTGGTCTGGCGGCATCCACAACGAATCAAAACAGTAGAGCAATGTAGACCCGCAGCCAGTTACGGCGCCATCTTTGTTGCTTATAAGTATTAGCAGTACTTAATAGCAAACCTATCCACAAACACAGCTTAAAACAATATGAACATAAAATAAGACTATTAATTGCGCATCCTTTCTTCTTATTCTTCTAGTTAACCACGTTATTAGTATATCTACAAGTGAAGTCCAGTATCCTGGTTAAAGGTTGGTGTGGTGAAAATTCAAGGCTCCCAAATAACTTTTTGTGTGAAGGTTCGTCCCCGTGAACAGTGTTCAGTATCTAGTTTCCTTAGCATAAACAGTCTTGAAGGATATGTTAAGCTGTCTTGTCTGTACGTACACTTGGGTGATAGGGCCAATTTTAATCTATGTGACTATTCAATCTGGTTTGTCCAAATTGCGTTCTAACATACATTAACTGCTCGCTGCCTGTCCACAAGGGCGAGCCAAGTCCAGAAGGGCGAGCCAAGTCCAGAAGGGCGAGCCGTCCCCAAGGGCGAGCCAAGTCCCCAAGAGCGAGCCAAGTCCCCAAGAGCGAGCCAAGTCCCCAAGGGCGAGCCAAGTCCACAAGGGCGAGCCAAGTCCACAAGGGCGAGCCAAGTCCACAAGGGCGAGCCAAGTCCAAGTTGAACAACAACAAATCACATATTCTGTGTAACCACGATCTGTCTTTGAACCGCAAGAAGGTACACTACTGTTTAACGGAATTCAAGTTGAGAAACTGTGTCCCAGACATACAGACAGTCAGACAGTTGAATGATTTAGACATTTGAATTAGGGACGGCGTGGGCTAGTGGTTAAGTGACACGGCTCACAAACCGAAGGAGCTGAGTTCGATCCCCATCTCGGCACAGGCCGTTACTCCAGGGAAGCAAACCCTTAGAAAATGCAGGAGGAAGCAGACCCTTACATAAAATGCATGCCGAAGTTTGATGCACTGGGCCGACAGGCGCAAAATAAAAACAGTAGTGCAACGCACACCGCCTTAGGGAATAAAGAAATATGGCGAACGTAAAAAAAAAAAGAAGACATTTGACAATAATGTCGCCAAGTCTACATGCCGCGCGAGGTTGTAACACAAAATAGGAAAACTTTAGACCCGCCAAAGGAAGACAGTGCTAAAGAAAACTGCATGCATGGAGTGAAAATAACTAAGGTCACACAGAAGACAATGGCGTCCACATCATTATCCCACATCAAATATGAAGAGACCAAAAACGTATACAGCTTTCTTCACCGAAATTATAGAAACGCGTGTCAGTAAATAGGTCATACATTCCTATTTAAAAAACCGAAATCAAATACGGAAAGCCATGTATTATTGCACTGACTGTGTCTCTTATTTCTCATATAATTTTCAACATGGTTGATAAACCTATCCCATCGCTTCATCTGTGCACCAAAACCTGCTAATATAAGTCTTTGTTCTGCTGTCTCAGCCACGTTTGCATTTCACATTCAACTTCTTCGAAATTCGCGACATGCCTTCCGCCAAAGAAGGTTTGTTGTGCACAAAACAGGTGGAAATGACGCAGGGCGAAGTCGGGTCTGTAAGCTGGATGTTCAAGAAGTCGTCACCCTTGTTTGTCAATTTTTTCTTGGGATAATCCAGCTGTATTTGGTTTGGCACTGTCATGATGGAGCAGTACGCCTCTAAGTGAGAACGTCTGGACATTTTCTTTGAATTGCACCTCGAAGCATCAGCAGAAATTCGCAGCACGATACAGCATTCACAATGCCAGCTTTTGTTTATGGAAATTGGATAACAGAGCTTAGCGAGAATCCAAAAACACTGTAAACGTTACTTTTCCTGCTGTGGACGTAGCCTGGAATTTCTAGACAGAAGGTAAAAAAGGATGTTTCTATTTTATTGAAACACGCTTGGATTTGGGTTGGTAGTGATGCATCCAGAAGTCGTACCCAGTAACAACCCTATTAAGCGCGTCTTCTCCTTTATCTGCATATCGACAGAGATGCTGCAAGAACAGACTTAGTTGGTTAATTTTGTGTTTGTCAGCCAGTTGTCTGAGTACACACCGTGAGGACACTTTGCGCAAATTCAACCGATCATGTATTATGGTGATTATAATGACTGTAAAAATTATAACATGTAAAAAATAAATGGTGAAATGACTGTAAAAATGATAGTACTGATGTGACAGTTCCAGCTGGAGCATGGGCGTTTAGGGCAGGGGAGATTGGGCTGGCGACTAAGAAACAAAGTTTGCTTGAATGCGTTGGACGAACGCAGGCCATGCCAGGGTCAATCACCGTTTCGACACTAGGTCGACAAAGGAAACGTGGGGTTAGGTAGATGAATTTGTCTAGTGTAGGAGTAGGTGTCAGAACTGACCACTCTGGCGTCAGACTGGACGAGAATGGGGGTTGTTGACAATCTGATACTTAACACGACAGGCTACCACATTTCGAATGACAGTGACTCATAGATAGACAGTCAATACCATTTTAGTCGGGATAGTCCAAATTGGAGTGATGGCAAAATCAGCCGACCCAGAGAAGAACCATTGGACAGCCATGTTGTTGCTTGACACTATAAAAGACATTGCATAGATAAACTCGACAGACTGGAAGGAAGACTGGGAGCGAGTCTGGAAGTGAGAGTTTGCAGGATGATTGTACCATCATACACCTCGAGTTTGGCCAATCACGCTCAATGGGAGCTTATGATTGACACCCTGTGAACAGTACGAGATCTGATTGTGTGTGAATGCACAATTCGCCTGAGTACGAGAATTGATTGGGTGTGAGTGCACATGACTGAGTAAGTGATCTTATTATATGTGAGTTCACAGTTCGTGAGTACGTTATCCGATTATTTGAGAGTAAGTGATCTGTATATATGTGAATGCACAAGTCGCCTGATTATACGTGAACTGATATGGGAATGCACAGATCGAATGATAATACGTGATCCGATTATATGTGAGTACATAGTTCGACTGAGTACGTGATCTAATCGTGAAGACGAGCTTGTGATTGTGTGTTGAGGGTGAAGATATAGAGGACGGCGAGCTAACTAGGGTCATTAAGTTGTAACTAAATGGAATGAGTTTATGAGAAGTTGTGTTGTGACAAAATTAGACAAAGAATTCTGAGTATCATAGATTTTGGAGGAAACATCAAAAGCTAGTGCTTACAACCTCCTAGGTAGTTAAATATATATATATATATATATATATATATATATATATATATATATATATATATATATATATATATATATATATATATATATATATTTTAATTATTTAGTTTAGAAGTTCTTTGTTTTTGTTGATATTGTGCAACGATTATTCTTGTAATAAATGTATTGTTTTGTTTTGTGGTCATCATAGTGTTTACTGTGTTGAAGTCGTGTCGTAGTGTAGATATATGTTGTAACTCTTAAGATAAGTAAACTACTCCACTTAAAAGCGTACGCTGCCACATATCTCAATTTGGTCCGAGTGACAATGGTATCTGGTAGAATAATTACTCAGCTAAACATAGGCTCTACCACAATGATGGTGATTATGATCGACTTTTAAAATAATGGTGAAATGATTGTTAGTGATGGTGATTATAATGACTGCCAAAAAAATTGTGAAATTATTGTAAAAATGATGGTTATTATACTGTAAAAATGATGGTGATATGATTGTCAAAATGATGGTGGCATGATTGTAAAAATAATGGTAGCATGATTGTAAAAATGATGGTGACATGATTGTAAAAATGATGGTGAAATTATTGTAAAAATGATGGTGACATGATTGTAAAAAAATAATAGTGACATGATTGTAAAGTAAAAAATAATGGTGACATGATTGTAAAGTAAAAAATAATGGTGATATGATTGTAAAAATGATGGTGATATGATTGTAAAAAATAATGGTGACATGATTGTAAAAATGATGGTGAAATTATTGTAAAAATGATGGTGACATGATTGTAAAAAAATAATAGTGACATGATTGTAAAGTAAAAAATAATGGTGACATGATTGTAAAGTAAAAAATAATGGTGATATGATTGTAAAAATGATGGTGATATGATTGTAAAAAATAATGGTGACATGATTGTAAAAAATAATGGTGACATGATTGTAAAGTAAAAAATAATGGTGACATGATTGTAAAGTAAAAAATAATGGTGACATGATTGTAAAGTAAAAAATAATGGTGACATGATTGTAAAGTAAAAAATAATGGTGACATGATTGTAAAGTAAAAAATAATGGTGATGACAGTGATAGTGATGATGGCAATGATAATAGCGACGGTCTGTGGCACTGCTAAGGCCTCGATGAGATAATGAACAAGCTTGATGAAAGTGCAGTAGCAGTGGGAGGAGAAATCGTATTATAAAACGAGCACAAGTGCCCGGAAACATGGGTATCGTCAATAAATGTAATACAAGGGCAACAAATGTTGTTGTTGATGATGATGATGTTGATGCTGTTAGAGGTGAGTTGAACTAACTTTTGATGGTTCTTTGTTAGTGTGTTAAAATGGCTCTTCTTATATCCTGATACGTATTTGAAAAGGTTGATGAGTCATCCTGGTTGTAGTGCAATGCTAGGATCTTCAGTGAGTTCCCAACTATGGGAATAACAATGTCGATCCCTACATCGATTTCCACACTGATGTGACACAGTCTGTTTCCAGAAGCACGAACGAGGATAGGAGGTGGAGTCTTTATCAGTATGTTTCACCTGACCGTGATTAATCTTTGCTCACATATCACTAGATCAAACCCGATGTCATCTACATCAGCTTTTCCCTACTGGTACCATTCCACAGAAATGTCCTGCCGCTCCTCGAAAAAAGTGGAGATGTGGAGGTCGTCTCGAGGGCATCTAAGTTCTGATGGGCTACATTTGTAAACTCAAAGACGTCAGCTTAACAAGTATCCGTACTTTTCGGACACAAGAGCTCATCTAAATTTTCCGTGTTTATAAAAGTAAGTGAGGTTTGTAAATGACTAGGCCTCCAAATGTGGCTAAATGCAAATTAGGCCTATCGGAAATTGATAGACAAGTTTTAGAGGTGAATGTATCTGCTAATACTGTATTGTGGTATTTCGGAAGACAAATTAATTCTAATAATGGTTTTTATTTATTTCTGAGATGTCCGCGAACAATTATTTTTAACTGCACTGGTCCGCGAAAAATATTTTTTTATTTGTGCAGGTGCAAAAAGGATTGAAAACATTGATCTACACATTGACGGTTGGCTGTAACGCCTTTCCGACGTCGTCGTCCCCCCCCCCCCTCCTGCTCTCTCTCTCTCTCTTTTTTTTTTGTTTCTTGTCCATTTCTGGGTGTCAACCTCCAAATTAAAGCGGTGTCTGCCTCTTGAACATTTGGCCTCTGCTATATTTCTTCCCAATACAGTTTTCTTTTAGATGTTTTAATTTTTAACATCCAAAATATTCCAACTGTCTGACTTGATTTCGTCCTCAATTATTTCTCTTCACATCTACAACTTCTCCAAGAACATCGCATTTTTTTCTTTCAATTAGAAGCGCTTCATTTTCTTGCATGTTGCAAAAACGCAGAACGAAGGTTGTGCATGGGACTAACAACCGCACCATGCAAACGCCATTGCTATGAAACAACTGCACATGACTTGAATTAAACTTTTCTAAAGGCTGTAGAGCGACAGGATTGTGATTGACTGATTGATTGAGATGTGCTTAATTTTATATCTGATTTCAAAATACATCTATTGATGACGGTTTATTCGAATTATTTGGGGTCTGGCTGATTGGGGCAGTGGGAAGGTGGAGAAATGAGGGGGTGGGAGGGTATTTACACGTCTGAAGAATAAAGCTCACTTTACATGACGTCACCGCGCAAGGTGGTGGCTGTTTCTATTTCACATCCAATATAAAAGTGACGTGTCACACTGATCTTGATCAGGAGGGCTATATAGAAACCGGCCATCCACCTGCTCACCTCTCCCTAACTTCTCTCTCTCTCTCTCTCTCTCTCTCTCTCTCTCTCTCTTCAGTCTGTACATTTACGAACCATAGAACTTAATTCTCTATTCCTTATAATTTATATTTATTGTCTATGTTTGCATTGCACAATACGAGCAAATGACCAATAACATCGGTGGTTGACAGAAGATAGTAAGGGTAGAAGCAGCCCCACAACAGACATTTGTTCCATCTCTCCTGGTTTCAGTATTGGTTTCTCTCAGACATGTTATTTGACACGTTGAATAAAGACGAAACCTGACACTGGTAGTAAAGAGTTAAATATACCAGTTTTCATCCGTCTGATATCACGTGTTGAACATCATAAGCTCCCCTTAGATTGAACTCCATTGCAGAGATCAGGTCTTCAAGTAATCGATCTGTCCCACGTGATACATGGGAGTGCAATCTGTGCAAAATACGTTTTAAAGACAGGATTGGTACTACTATCAGGAGGAGGGGCGTGGTGCGAGTCTATTGGGTACATGAAACATATCAGTTATAGGTGGTAATTCATCTAGCAAGATACAACTTTCGATGCACGGGATATGGTGACCGACAAAGGCTAAGTAGACTTCACACCCAAAAACAAAGATGTGCCGACAGCGGATATGTCCAGCTACAATGTGCAGGTAGATCAATCCAACAGTCAAATGTGCCTAGCCAAAAGGTACAGGATAGATGACTGAAGCTCCCCACGTCGCTCAACGGCACAAGTGGAAAGAAAACTAATTAACTAATACTCCAAATATGTTTGTTAGTGATAACGAACGGACATGCACGCACTTACCCGCGCTCGGCAAACGTATAACGAACAGGAAAGAGTAATAAGCAGAGCACATTCATACACGAGACTCCGGGGGACAGAAGTGTCTTGCCACAAGAGTGAGATGACTTAACGTCTTCGATCAGCTTGACACCCCACTAACAATCGTGTCCCTACTGGCGAAGCCTTTCGTCATTCAACACTTACAGTTACCGCCGAATTGAATCAAGACATATTTATAGACTCCTATACTTCCTAAACGGGACCGCGGTAGCGCAATGGTTAGTCTGCTGGCTTCTCAGTCATGGCATGACGGGATTGTTTTACTTTACTTTATACTTCCTTACTACCCTGCCATCAAGCATACATATCTTTATGCTTGGCTTCCAGGCAAACAAACTACGACAGTTTAGAATCAAGGAAAGTGGTAACTACCGCATCACACCATGCCGATAACTTCATTTTTTTAAATTGGTGTTTCGTTATATATGTTTTCCGAGTGTAGAAACATACTTGACTTTGTGATAATTATCACTAACAAACATAATTGTCACTAGCAAACGTACTTGTCTTTGTGATCTTTGTCACTAACAAACTTACTTGGCTTGTGATCATTGTCACTAACAAACATACCTGTCTTTGTGATCATTGTCACTAACAAACATGCCTGTTTTTGTGATCATTGTCACTAACAAACATGCCTGTTTTTGTGATCATTGTCACTAACAAACATGCTTGTCTTTGTGATCATTGTCACTAACAAACATACTTGTCTTTGTGATCATTGTCACTAACAAACATGCCTGTCTTTGTGATCATTGTCACTAACAAACATGCCTGTTTTTGTGATCATTGTCACTAACAAACATGCTTTGTTTACAACTCGCTGCCTCGATATGTGCCCAATTGTCCACACAAATAACGTCCAGCTGTTAAATGTGCCGAGCCAAAAGGCCACAGATAAAATAGTCCAACTGTCAAATGTGACACAACGTGTCCTACGCTCGAAGAAAGAAAACAAATAGCGAACACAAAGACTAATAAATGTGAGCTAAAGTAATACTGGAACCTGTTCAATGAAGCCTTGCTACGAACCAAACATCACTTTGCGGGGCGAACTTCTCGAAGCAAATTATAGTGTTGCTTACCTAAGCTATAGTCTCACAAGGGATGCGAATATCGACTACGAGGTCTTCAAAAGGATTACTAAGGCAAGGACAGCTTATGGAAGACTACACGCAAATGTTTCGGTCGACATGAAATCCATGCTACCATCAAGATCAACGTTAGTAATGCTGTTGTGCTAACCACCCTTCTGTACGCCTGTCAAACATTGACAGTCTGTAGCAAGTCAGGAAACTCAACCATTTCTACGTTAGCTGTCTCAGCAGGCTGTTCGGGATCAGCTTAATTCGGGCTGAATGTCGTCTGTATGAGCGCCCTCCATCGTGTCTGGAGCCAGCAGTGACTATCACTGAACCAACCTACGAATTTACTTAACCTGTGTCGTCCCAATTCTCGTGTACAGTTCCGAAATCTGAACTATTCTGAAAGACGATCAGAAGCACATTGAAGCATTTCACATGTGCGGCCACATGTGAACATTTCACATGTGCGGCCAGATGTGAACATTTCACATGTGCGGCCAGATGTGAATACTTACGATACAATGGTATTACCGTGTTTCAAACGACGAAGTCATTCGATCCGACGGACAGCCTCGAGAACACGCGAAACTGGCGCCGTTTGATCCTATTTGGATATGTGGCTCGTTTTGTCAAGGATCTTACCGCCCACCAGCTCTTAAAGCAGACCATGGATATCTATGATGGGAGGAGACTCTCTCCGTCATGGTTCGGCCCACGTGGTCGTCCACACATCATATCGTTATATCAAATTGGAAAGACATCATCCTCAATGCACGCAGCCTGGGAATATGTCACTCATCCTGCTCATGAACGGTTGACGTCACTGGCCCTTGTCGTCTAAGCGGATTAACTACTTACCTGTCTACCTCTGAAGTCAACAGAACAATCTCTCGAACATCGATTTGGTGCTGCAGATAGTTAAATTCAGAGGCACTGTATAGGTAGTTCGCATGCCTGGCGAACGTATCTCAGAGCAGAAACTGTACAATGAGGTCAGAGCAGACAAGAGGTCATCAGAAGGACAGAAGAAACCTTACATGGACTCATTGGAAGTTTGAAACATTGATGCCACCAACTTAACTTAACGTCCTTATACTGGTTTAGAAGACTGCAGAGTCTGTTTACAACCAGTTTCTTGGAGGGTGGTTAACCGATGTGCAAGTCCTTCACACACTAGAGCGAAGTAGACTCGCAGTCTGTTATGCGCCATCTATGCTGCTCGTAACAAACCTCCTAACCATGACCGGTGGTATGCCATGTCACAGTTTGCGCCTCTTACAACATGCTCTCTGTGGGGCAGTGGTGCTATTATTGTATTTGTCATACAAATACCCCGGCAGACCAATGTGAAACACTTGTGCACGACTGCTCTATCTAGCACACTACCATCACATCGCCGAGCGGAACATACAAAGGCACAGAGAAAGCACACTGCCTGAAAATAGAACGCGTAGCAGCCCCATTATTGAATTTACTAACTGTAACACATCCCCCCGACTAGAATATTCGCTAACAATAGGCAACTATTATTAACGTAATTATTTAGATTAACACGATTGTATAAGGATGGTTTAACTTTGTCGTGTACAAATAATCATAACATGAGCTAACATAGAAGTAAGCACGTTTTACGTGCTGTTACAATAAATCCAAGCTGAACCAAATGGATGGTCCCTGCCGATGGAGACTTGGTAACAACGTAAATAAGTGTAGATAGATCCATAGAAAAACATACAAGAATAATGAAAACTCGTGTATTATTCAACATACCTTATCATGCGCGTTAAAAGTACACAAATACCAACATACTAGAACTGTATGTGATATTTATGTGGACGGGAATGGTTTTATCTTTTCCAGGAGAGGTCATCGAATCGAGATGCGTCTCTAAAGTCTCTGAACAGCCTTGTTTCAACAGGTGGTCCTTTGTTCTCTTAACGGCGTCTCTTCCACTGGTGATCTGTGGGTCGTGAGGTTCAAGAACAGTGTGTGAAGTGGGTCTGAACAGAGACGTTGTTTCTAGCAAACGCCAGTTACCTATCTACATTGACCACTTAAGCTTATCTTTCGATGAAGGGGTGTCGAAGTTGTACTCCTTTACCTGCGGCCAGACCTTAAAGGAATTCTCAGTCGGGAAACAACGAGTTGTTTGAACTAATCATGGAAAACCTCACATAAAGGCAATTTTGACAGAATCCGCTTTCTTTTATATAAATTAAAATAGACTTTGTGGTAAAAAGTTAACTGCTTTATCCAAATAGGTAAACATACATTCCATACTACCAAAACAAAAGAGTAAAGACAGAGTTAAAAGTTCATTTTCATAGACCAGGTCTACATGTTTTTGTAGGTACAGTGTGTGACAGCTGCATATACTGTTGGTATCACCATACTTTGAGGTTATTTTTTTTTTAACTCTTTGGGTTTAGACATTAGCTTATATATACTGGATTACTCGACCCGTTCATCAGCGACAGTTACACCGCTGCGAGTTCCTTTAGGTCATGGTGGACCAGTGGATAAGTCGCCGATCTGTGACATCGTGAATGTTGTTGCGGGATGCAAGGGAGTCGGACGAACGTGTTGGTGGTCGCTTCTTGTCTCGGGGGGTACCATATTGCTGTCGCTGTGCTCCATCGTTAGTCGTCCGTTCCTCGCAGTAAGTGTCCCGTTCTCCCCCCCCCCCCCCCCCCCAATCGATGTTCCATCTTGTCTGCATAAAAAACTTCATCTTCGACCAGGGACAATTGACGCGTGTCCGAGTTATGAAGACCTTTTGTGTGCTGGCTATGAAGCGTGAGGCAGACCATGCGTTTCTCGAGGCAGGCTTGGGTCACTCTTAATTTGGACTCCAAAATCTCCTACGTGGGTGTCAATGTTTCCGCCGCATAGCACATTGCAGGTAGTACTGTGGAGTTAAATAGTTAGTTGCGCAGGCTCTGGAAGTGGATATTATCTAGTACATGCTTTATCGAAGAGGAAGCCGCCCAACACGTGCGACGCTGTCTTGTTAACTCTGGGTTTGGGATCAAGATGCTGAGTAGCCCACGAGCTGCAGCAGTCAGCTACATAGCTGACTGATAGCGTCAGGGCCAGCGAACCTAAGCTGCCAAGACCCTTCTACGCCTCCACGCGGTGATCCTGGATAACAGGCTGCAGCAGGGCAGACTGGCTAAGGAGAAGGGATCGAAGAGGGAATGCTAACCCGGTACTCAAAAAATGCTTGCTGAAGTCAGATATGTTGGACCGAAAGGTGCAAATATCGCAGCCAAGCTGTAAACTATGACACAACGCATTCCGTTCTCTGGACTACATTCTGCTACTTACCCTTTCAGGGTTTGGTAGCGGGAGATTGAGAACGAACGAAGCCAAGCCAACTCTGGGCTTAAGTCGTTCTGCATGTTGAGCAGAAGTCCAAAATGTATACAGAAAAGTGGCACACTGTATATTTTGTCTACTAAGTCTCCACTGCGTTAGATACAAGTCTTCAAGTGCCTGCACAAAGCGTGGGTTACTCTAGATAAAAACACTGCGCCAGTTACAAGTCTCCAAGTGCCAACAAAGTGCATGGATTACTCTAGATAAGTATTTTCATCACGCAGTAGCCAGTTATATACCACGTCGTTGTTTCAATTCTGCCTCTGTGACACCCAGCTTGTGAAACTGGAGCACTCTATTGATGATAAGGTGTACTGAACCATAACTCATGTTTCAATTCTGCCTCTGTGACACCCAGCTTGTGAAACTGGAGCACTCTATTGATGATAAGGTGTACTGAACCATAACTCATGTTTCAATTCTGCCTCTGTGACACCCAGCTTGTGAAACTGGAGCACTCTATTGATGATAAGGTGTACTGAACCATAACTCATGTTTCAATTCTGCCTCTGTGACACCCAGCTTGTGAAACTGGAGCACTCTATTGATGATAAGGTGTACTGAACCATAACTCATGTTTCAATTCTGCCTCTGTGACACCCAGCTTGTGAAACTGGAGCACTCTATTGATGATAAGGTGTACTGAACCATAACTCATGTTTCAATTCTGCCTCTGTGACACCCAGCTTGTGAAACTGGAGCACTCTATTGATGATAAGGTGTACTGAACCATAACTCATGTTTCAATTCTGCCTCTGTGACACCCAGCTTGTGAAACTGGATCACTCTATTGATGATAAGGTGTACTGAACCATAACTCATGTTTCAATTCTGCCTCTGTGACACCCAGCTTGTGAAACTGGAGCACTCTATTGATGATAAGGTGTACTGAACCATAACTCATGTTTCAATTCTGCCTCTGTGACACCCAGCTTGTGAAACTGGAGCACTCTATTGATGATAAGGTGTACTGAACCATAACTCATGTTTCAATTCTGCCTCTGTGACACCCAGCTTGTGAAACTGGATCACTCTATTGATGATAAGGTGTACTGAACCATAACTCATGTTTCAATTCTGCCTCTGTGACACCCAGCTTGTGAAACTGGATCACTCTATTGATGATAAGGTGTACTGAACCATAACACATGTTTCAATTCTGCCTCTGTGACACCCAGCTTGTGAAACTGGAGCACTCTATTGATGATAAGGTGTACTGAACCATAACTCATGTTTCAATTCTGCCTCTGTGACACCCAGCTTGTGAAACTGGAGCACTCTATTGATGATAAGGTGTACTGAACCATAACTCATGTTTAGAAGTGCAACTATTTCATTCACAGTCAACTTGGCGATTTTTCATCACGAGGAGTTTAACTGCTGCAATTGACCCTGGTGTCACTGTTTCGGAACTTGCTACATGACTGGCATACTTGTTGGAATGACAGGCAAGCATCACCATCCTGAATCTCTGATAGTTTGTCCATCACAAGTGATGAAGACCACTCTCTTTGTTCAGTCGTGTGGACAGTCGTATCTCTTGCTGTGTCCGCTGAAATGGGTGACTTGCGCGGAGATTTGGATTAAAGTGAGGAAGAAACTGCGCCTTTTTGTCAACCTCACTCATAGAGCCTAAGCTACCTTTTTGCCAGTGGCAAGACATTCATCGAGACGACTGGAGATAGCATAGGATGCAGATTTTGTCTCAGGGTTACCACCGAAGCCTTTCCGTAAACATGTAACCCGCTGGGTAGAAAGGTGGGAAGGCATCTAACGCAGTTTGTCGTGCCTTTTCGATAACCACAAGAGGTCGTATGGACAACACTCAGCGTGTGAGTGAGTCTGGCATCTCTCCCCAGCTGTATTCAGTTCATCATAGTATTCGTCGATGAATTGACAGGTTTCACCATTAGGCTACTAACAAATCAACCGAATAATGTCACGTTGCACCTCTCTTGACCATGCTACCTAGTGGGGCAGCCATCTTTTAACGACTGTTTTGATGTAATGTGGCTCGTCTGCAACTCGACACTACCTACAGGACGATCTTAAAGTTCTTAGTAAAGGTGCCACCAACCGATACCACAATGGCACGGTGTTTACAATTTATTATTTTATTATTCATGTTTTCATGTAACGATCCATTGAGTGCCTGCTTTTCCCGGTGTAGGTACTGGACTCAGTCCTCAGTTTCAACACTCTCCATTTAGATAGTTATCAGTGCACTGGTACTCTGGTGGGTCGGATGAGAAGTCTAAATTCCCTCTTAGTCCAGATGCGTTGATTCTGACGTCAACGTGTGTCTCTGGAAAATGGTTTTTACATCGTCTATCCCTCAGTTGTCTCGCTCAGGTCGTCAGGCATTGTAAGCTCGAAGGGGAGTCTGATCGGGAATGATTCTCACGGGATAACCGGGCCGTGGCGCCTTCTGTCTGAACAGTAATTCGACACACAGGATAACCGGACCGTGGCGCCTTCTGTCTGAACAGGTATTCGACACATGAGATAACCGGACCGTGGCGCCCTCTGTCTGAACAGGCATTCGACACATGGGATAACCGAACCGTGGTGCTTTATGTCTGAACAGGTATTCGACACATGAGATAACCGGACCGTGGCGCCTTATGTCTGAACAGGTATTCGACACATGGGATAACCGGACCGTGGCGCCTTTTGTCTGAACAGGTATTCGACACATGGGATAACCGGGCCGTGATGCCTTCTGTCTGAACAGGTATTCGACACATGGGATAACCGGACCGTGGCGCCTTCTGTCTGAACATATATTCGACACATGGGATAACCGGACCGTGGCGCCTTCTGTCTGGACAGATATTCGACACATGGGACCGACACCTTTAAGAATGTTTTCTTTCCTAAATATGTCACTAATGGTGACGCGGCGGCCATTCGCAGACATCTCATTTCGTAGGTGACGATTTTGCTCTCTTAAGTCTTTGAGATGGCCCATATTTGGTTCTGGTAGCAGAGGGTTTGTAGGAAGATGTTCTGGGTCAGTTGCTGCTGATATGGAGACTTTTTAGCAGTGGTACCAGTTGATAAATATCTCCTGCTGCTTTCTGTCATCTGGTCTCAATGTCGCACCTGCCATCGTCCGAGAAAATGCGGCACATGTGTCAGACCTTCTGAGCCTACTGGAGAGCTACATTCTTAATGCTCAAGTTAAGCGTCGCCTATGATTTGTCTACACTTCATTCTACCCAGATCTAAATGGGCACATAACGGTAATGATGAGGGTAAGAAAATTAGCTGCTCAGCTTAAAGAAAAATGCGTTGACATCTAGTACAATCAACACGTTATCCTCGACGGCAGTTTCTACTATATAATCTCAATCTCTTACAAAAAACACACACACATATACCTCGCAACATGCTGAGAAGCGCTGTTCTCGAACATTCATATCACCTTCCTAGTCGTCTGGACATTCTGTCGTTGACAAGACTTCTAACCTCGTGGTATCCTGGTTTAAGATTGTTAAATGTTGCTGCCTCTAAAGTCAAATTTATCCCTGCGTGTCTCATTCAGCCACACATTCTTTTGTCTATCTTTCCACACCCTTCGTTTGTCATTACCTTTTGTGACGCGTAGCAAGCTGAATACATTCCCAGCTTTATTCGTTATTCTTCAAAGTGGAAAAGTCCATTAATATTCCCCATTTTCTCAAACACGTCTCCCTCTCGCCACTCCCATAACAGCAGGACAGTTGTTATTTTCGAGCAGTGAAAATACGAACGACCTAGAACAAGCCTACAGCCAGGACAAATAACACAACAGGTATTTGGCCTAATTCTCTGAAGAATAAAAGTGAAGACCAAAAGTACGGCAAAGTGGCAACACATGAAGCACAGTCAATGTATTTACATTAGCTTGGCACGCCTCTGTAATGATAGCTGAAACATTTAACTGGGACCAATATGACTCAGATATAGCGTCGGAACAATAACATTGACAGATAATAACGGTACGACCAAAAGACATAACATGCACAAAGAACAACAGAAATGAAAAAGAGGCTCGTTGTGAAAAGTACCAATGTATGTTTAGCGTGCCTACTTTAATTTATTAGTCATGTTATTAGTTGTGTTATCTTTATCCCTGGTACAAATCTTTAGTTGGTAACATAGTAATCGTTCATGTTTTTGTACCGAGGCTGAGTCAACCCCCGCAACGGTACTTATTTGTTTGTACTGTAAAGGGAACTGCAATCCATGGCTTCTCAAACTATTTACAATAATATACCCACAATGAATTGCCAAATATGTCCACATCTATCGAAATCACCATCATCTCCTGTTCTATTAGTTACCAGAATAACTTCAAAATGTGTCAATATCTTGGTTTTACTTGACATTCGATAGGTAGGAGAATAGCTTAAAAAAAAAAAATCACTATAATTTTTATTATTTCTATTTGAAAATATTTATAGAATAGAAAAACGGCAATTCACAACTACACAGTTGGACTGCAATGTAGTCCCATTGTACCATTATTTGGTTCCGTTACTACCATTATGTGGTTCCAATACCATCATTATGTGTTTCTTATACCACCATTATGTGTTTCTTATACCACCATTTTGTGTTTCTTATACCGCCATTATGTGTTTCTTATACCGCAATTAATTGTTTCTTATACCGCAATTATGTGTTTCTTATACCGCCATTATGTGTTTCTTATACAACCATTATGTGTTTCTTATACAACCATTATGTGTTTCTTATACAACCATTATGTGTTTCTTATACAACCAGTATGTGTTTCTATTACCACCATTATGTGTTTCTATTACCCCATTATTTGGAATGCACCGACCCGTTATTTGGAATCCACCGATCCGTTATTTGGAATCCACCGAACCGTTATTTGGAATCCCCACACCCGTCATTTGAAATCCACCGACCCGTTATTTGGAATTCACACACCCGCTATTTGGAATCCACTCCCCCCGTTATTTGGTTTCCCACGCATCCGTTTCCTATGTTTCCACACACCCGTTATTTGGAATCCACCCACCCGTTATTTGGTTTCCCACGCACCAGTTGTCTATGTTTCCACACACACGTTTCCTTGACCTCATTCCTTATTTCCAGTTGTAAGAACAATGTTCTGCAAAAGGACATGCTGCTTCCTTGTTACCACATTATTTAGTTCCAGTACCAACATTATTGATTTCTCTTTTTCCCAACGGGTATGGATCCCCAAATGAAGAACCTCGTGTGTATTCTGTCTATCACTATTGGCCCTTCCAGCTGATCGTTTCCATTGTCTTAAAGAGTTATTATATCTCGCCTTCCTTAAATCACATTATTGCCAATCGCTGGTGGTAACATTCTTGCTCGATTCCATCCCAGTCGCGTAACTAGTTATCTAGAGCAGTGTCTACTCACAGAGAGCCAATGTGGTATTTGAGCGGG
Source organism: Ariolimax columbianus (assembly GCA_036924085.1). NCBI lineage: Eukaryota > Metazoa > Mollusca > Gastropoda > Stylommatophora > Arionidae > Ariolimax > Ariolimax columbianus. The sequence continues at coordinate 96,920,402 of JAVGWX010000005.1, read as the reverse complement.
TCGTGAGACGACCCACGTGATACAGCACGCGATGCAGTGTACAGGTTAGGTTCTATTTTACTCCAGGTATAACAAAAACGTATGACTTACAGTGAACACTTGGTTAGGTTCTATTTTATTCCAGGTATAACAAAAACGTATGACTTATCGTGAACACTTGGTTAGGTTCTATTTTACTCCAGGTATAACAAAAACGTATGACTTACCGTGAACACTTGGTTAGAAGACTGACATCCAAACAGTTGGGTCACCCATCTTTCTATCTCAGATATAATTTTGTTAAACTTAGTCTGCACACTGCGTGGCCACTGCAGGGTCAAGCCGTCATTATTACTCAATAATTTTTAATACACACGTAACCACAATGCAATTATCGCTTTTTTAAATTTTAGTTTCTGGATCCAGGCTAACAATTGGGGGCAGATAGCCTACGCGATGTGTTAAAAATGAAAATAAAACACGTTTGGCTGAGCAACCAATCGATGACTAAACACATGTTGTGGGGAAAAGGGGTGGGGAAAAGGGGGGGGGGCGTCGGTGGTTTAGATGTGAATAGCGTTTGTTCCCTGCTTGAAGCATAGCGAGACCATTTTAGTCCAGTTTGTATGTCTCCTTCTTGAAGCATATCGAGACCATTTTAGTCAAGTTTGTATTTGTCTCCTACTTGAAGCATAGCGAGACCATTTTAGTCAAGTTTGTATATGTTAGCTACTTGAAGCATAGCGAGGCCATTTTAGTCAAGTTTGTATCTGTCTCCTACTTGAAGCATAGCGAGAACATTTTAGTCAAGTTTGTATCTGTCTCCTACTTGAAGCATAGCGAGATCATGTTAGTCAAGTTTGTATTTGTCTTCTACTTGAAGCATAGTGAGACCATGTTAGTCAAGTTTGTATTTGTCTCCTACTTGAAGCATAGCGAGACCATGTTAGTCAAGTTTGTATATGTGTCATACTTGAGGTATAGCGAGACTAAGTTAGTCAAGTTTGTATCTGTCTCCTACTTGAAGCATAACGAGACCATAAAAGTCAAGTTTGTATCTGTGTTCTACTTGAAGCATAGCTGCGTCGCTACCTGGAAACTGTGTACACGAGTGAAGTACTCAATATTAGAAGCACTAACAACAACAAAACACACCAAAACTGCCATGATACCAGGGTAGTGAGATCGGACTCCCGTGTTCAGTGTCGAGCACGTTAACAATCCCTTGTCAGCTAGAAATCGAAAAGAGTTGGCTTGACGGCCACTGTCTGAACAATATAAAAAAATTATAGTTTAAATTCGACCCAAATTATGTGTACCTTCCCCCTGGCTTAGTAAGTCGCAGGAAGTTGTAAAATACTTACTACGTATAGCCGAAGACTTCGGCTATCTGGCAACACACATTAACATGCCTGTTTGAATACCAGTATTCAAAGTACTCCAGGTAACAAGCAACCGCCAACATATTTATAGATCTATAGATTCAATCAAACAAGCAACCGCCAACATATTTATAGATCTACAGATTCAATCAAACAAGCAACCGCCAACATATTTATAGACCAATAGATTCAATCAAACAAGCAGCCGCCAACACATTTATAGATCTATAGATTCAATCAAACAAGCAACCGCCAACATATTTATAGATCTATAGATTCAATCAAACAAGCAACCACCAACATATTTATAGATCTATAGATTCAATAAAACAAGCAACCGCCAACATATTTATAGATCTATAGATTCAATAAAACAAGCAACCGCCAACATATTTATAGATCTATAGATTCAATCAAACAAGCAGCCGCCAACATATTTATAGATCTATAGATTCAATCAAACAAGCAACCGCCAACACATTTATAGATCTATAGATTCAATCAAACAAGCAACCGCCAACATATTTATAGATCTATAGATTCAATCAAACAAGCAACCGCCAACATATTTATAGATCTATAGATTCAATCAATCAGAACCCCTTCAGTTCCCCGTGGAGCAAAGATCTTCAACAAAATCACACCAACTCAACAAATGTTATCCTGTCCAAATATATTTAAGTTTATACACGATTAGTAGCCAACTCCATGCCCGACCCATTTACGATATGCCTGGCATGTGACAGTGTTACTATTCTTTGTTGCTCTTAAGCATCCAGTTTAACCCACACACAATTGTATGTTTGTCGCCTGTGTGTTACAGCCTTCCAAAATGGTAGCAAAGAACAGGTCCACTGTAACCTGCAACGCAGTTTGAAATATGAGATTTAATGATGGTTGGGCAAAAGGTGGCTATCACATCCTGAATAACTATCAACAACAAGAAATAGGAAAACGAACTTCTATAACTCCATGGAATGATAAGGGAGACCAAGTCAGGACAGAACTTAATGTACGACATGCACGGGACCGGAAACCAGACCTTATAGAACCCATAGCACAATTAAAAAAATTATAGGAGACATCTCCACCCTATGGTAGAATAAGAGCAAGAAAGCCGGCAACTCCATTTTGTAGAATCTAGAAGAAAAAAAATTAGAGGAGACCTCTACATCCGATGCAGAAAACTTTGAATACCATGGTGAAGAAAACTGACCAAGTCAAGCCAAATATCTATGGAAATATATGTATTGGAGCCACGGCAGCTGTGGTTAGTGAACTGGTTGCCAAGACGAGTCGTCTAGTGGTTAGTGAACTGGTTGCCAAGACGAGTCGTCTAGGTTCAATCCCCAATTTATGTGGGATGTTTTCAATTGCAAAGATTCCGGAGTTGACACAGCCTAAACCAATGGGTAGGGCAGGTCTGGGAAGTAAAAGCGATCGGCTAGCCATGTGACCCTTAGTGTACCGTTGGTCAAGATAATATGGACCTAATACAAAATCGCCAGTATGCAACACGGCGTGTAAACTGGATTTTCCTTTTCTTGAATTTTATGAGCAACCTTTTGCAGAATGTTACCTTCTTTGAGAATATTGACAAGATGGAGGAACAAATGTTCGGTTTTTGACAGCTGTTAAATCGCTTGGCCCAATATGGAGCTCAGAGGATCTTAGATAAATAAGATGAACTAATGTAATTTGTCTGAAATATCGCATGTAACTAAGAGTATCGCATCTTTCATATCTGAAACATCGCATGTAACTAACAGTATCGCATCTATCATATATGAAACATCGCATGTAATTAAGAGTATCGCATCTATCATATCCTGGGCTGTTTCTACCATTAGGCTAGAATCGGCAAAATTTTAGAGGCACAAAAGGGTGAACAAAATGTTAATTTGAAAACAGCGAAACAATTGAGCAAATTAGAAGGAAACAATGTTATGGAGGAACAATTGTGGTTCTGTTGATGTTTTTAGTGTTACTATTAAGTATATGTTGTTGATAATCGACCAAGAGCTAGGTTATGTGCTCTTTCAACATATCTAAAAGGTTAGCGTAATTCATGTTTCATATAGAAGAGATAAGTCATATTTAGTGTTATATAATACAAGTTCTTTTATATCTAATACATTAATTCTTATAGCATGGATGGCATGGGGAGAGAGTGATGGTAGTATAGGAGGGGCCGGCATTTAAATTTAAAATGAGTGTTGTAGTAGGATGCAATTGAGCCATTGGGTGTAAAAGACAACAAAGCACATCGCCTGAATAAAACAAAGGTTGAAAGTGAGAGAAAACTTATAAAATAATGCACATCAAACAATCTGTTGTGAAGACTCCCGCTTTCATAAACAGCATCCTCCGTAGTATGTTCCTTGTTAAATAGTCATATGTGACACTGAATGCAGACTTGCAAGTACCTACCACGGTAACAAACATTGCAACTGGCGGGCTCTCCGATACACAGATTGAGAACCACTGTTCTGTAGGGTTCACTGTACTAGGTTTCCTATTTTGTAAAACTGTATTGGAAAACAACTTCTCGTTCTTCTGTAAGACTGAGTGATGGAAGATATGGCAACTTCTTGTGTAAGACTGAGTGATGGAAGATATGGCAACTTCTTGTGTAAGACTGAGTGATGGAAGATATGGCAACTTCTTGTGTAAGACTGAGTGATGGAAGATATGGCAACTTCTTGTGTAAGACTGAGTGATGGAAGATATGGCAACTTCTTCTGTCAGACTGAGTGATGGAAGATATGGCAACTTCTTGTGTAAGACTGAGTGATGGAAGATATGGCAACTTCTTGTGTAAGACTGAGTGATGGAAGATATGGCAACTTCTTCTGTAAGACTGAGTGATGGAAGATATGGCAACTTCTTGTGTAAGACTGAGTGATGGAAGATATGGCAACTTCTTGTGTAAGACTGAGTGATGGAAGATATGGCAACTTCTTGTGTAAGACTGAGTGATGGAAGATATGGCAACTTCTTGTGTAAGACTGAGTGATGGAAGATATGGCAACTTCTTGTGTAAGACTGAGTGATGGAAGATATGGCAACTTCTTGTGTAAGACTGAGTGATGGAAGATTTGGCAACTTCTTGTGTAAGACTGAGTGATGGAAGATATGGCAACTTCTTGTGTAAGACTGAGTGATGGAAGATATGGCAACTTCTTGTGTAAGACTGAGTGATGGAAGATATGGCAACTTCTTGTGTAAGACTGAGTGATGGAAGATATGGCAACTTCTTGTGTAAGACTGGATGATGGAAAGGTCTATATGAGGCTTCGAAGAAACTATCGGGAAAGTATCAACAACAACGTAGACCAATCAAAAATAAAAATGATAATTAACCTTGAAGAACAAAAGGAAAGATTGATAGAATACTTTGAAGAGCTTTAGAACAGTCCAGCACCAGACATCCCACCAGCAGAGGAGAACGTCCCAATCAACTGTGATAATCCAAGTAAAGAAGAGATTAGAAGGGCAATTGAGTTTCTAAGGAACTGAAAAGCAGCAGGAGCTGATGAGATACCACAGGAGCCATAAAAGCTGATGTTGAAACATCTACTAACATGCTCCACAACTTGATAGGCGTCACCTGGGAGCAAGAAAGCTTACCAAAAGATTGGAGAGAGGGCTGCCTGGTGAATTACCTACGAATGAAGATTTACCGGAATATAAAAACCATAGAGAAATAATATCAGTGCCGGGAAAGGTAATACTAGAAAGGTCGAAAAAGGCAGTGTAATAACAGACAGAATAGAGAGAGAGAGAGAGAGAGAGAAAGAGAAAGAGAGAGACCTTCAAAATAATTGTAATGTCCTGCATACAATGGATAATATATTCATATATATAGGTAACTGTTCCGGAAGGAAATGTAGCGAGGAAGGAAATGGATCACATCCATGTCATAAATAAGCTGTCCTCTACACTGTAACACTTCATCCACGACAGCAACGTGTTCTACGGGACTACCAGAAACAAAAGACATCTCAAGGTACGGCAGCATAATCGCCAATTACAAACAAATAATCGTATTGTAACTGTATTTATTTATATTATTATCAAATATGCCGCATCAATGGTCGGCGTGTCCAGGTTACACGCGGATTTACCCTGCAAGGAATATACCCTTATAAGGAATCTAGTCAATTTGTTTGCAGTGTTGTTTTATTGGATATGGTTTGTATGCAAACGGCGTTGCCAGCCCCATCGCAAACTTCCCTGATGGTCTGTCTGTCCTACTCTCCAACCCATAGAACCAAATGGTGTTGCCACCCCCATCGCAAACTTCCCTGATGGTCTGTCTGTCCTACTCTCCAACCCATAGAACCAAATGGTGTTGCCACCCCCATCGCAAACTTCCCTGATGGTCTGTCTGTCCTACTCTCCAACCCATAGAACCAAATGGTGTTGCCACCCCCATCGCAAACTTCCCTGATGGTCTGTCTGTCCTACTCTCCAACCCATAGAACCAAATGGTGTTGCCACCCCCATCGCAAACTTCCCTGATGGTCTGTCTGTCCTACTCTTCAACCCATAGAACCAAATGGTGTTGTCAGTCCTATCACAAGCTTCCCTGATCGTGGGTCTGTCCCACTCTCCTACTAGCAGAACCGATTTGGTTTCACCTGTGCACCCAGCCTCATATATGCTCAGTCCCCTTCATTGCTGAAAGTGCCAAAAACAGAGAACGAACTCAGTAGTCTCCGTGGCGACTCCGAATTGTGAGACTTATACCATTTACCCATTTACAGCTGGGTCGACTTGGATCAGTCATATACGCATATACATCTCGTCTCTATTTACAACATAATAATGTAACGCCCAAGTTGTATAGAAAAGAATACATTTCACATATTATAATATCACATTTAGCATATTAATTGGACAATGTCACACAACGCTAATATGCCCATGTCAAACAACTTCGTAATAAGTTGTGTTTTTAACGTTTATGTAGATTAGCATACTGGTAGATCACTCGCTTTTCGTGGCAAAGGTCACGCTCCGATTGACCCCGCTGTAAATTGTCGTTGGCATTCAACAAGGGAAGTAAAAGGCAGCGAGGGAAGAAACATATTTCCTTACCTGATACAAGCTATCTTTGGCTTAGTATATTGAAGTCTCTAATAACATTCTCCGACAGCAATTTACTACTATCGGACTAACTTTTACTTTAATTTATATTTAATTACGATATAAAAGATATCTCGTGAACCTCTGGAGACCATTCAATGAATGTACTGAGGTACACTGTTTCGGAAACACGCACTAAATTGTTGCATAATCAGTGGCTATACCTTAGCGATGTGTAGGTGGAACTCAAACGTTAGTCCAGGCAGGAACAACATGCTGACCAGGACGACGCGTCAAGGTCAGGGACAACACACTATTCAGGACGTCCCGTCAGAGTTAGGCACCACACACTGACCAGATAGTCCCGTCAGGGTTAGGCACAACACACTGACCAGGTCGTCGCGTCAATGTCAGCCAAAAAATACCTAAAAAGTTCGTCGCGTCAGGGCCAGGCAAACATCTTGATCAGGACGTCGCGTCAGGGTCAGGAACAATACTGATCAGGACGTCGCGTCAGGGTCAGGAACAATACTGATCAGGACGTCGCGTCAGGGTCAGGCACAATACTGATCAAGACGTCGCGTCAGGCACAATACTGATCAGGACGTCGCGTCAGGGTCAGGCACAATTCTGATCAGGACGTCGCGTCAGGGTCAGGCACAATACTGACCAGGACGTCGCGTCAGGGTCAGGAACAATACTGATCACGACGGGATCAAGATGATGAGCACGCATGAGTTGCAGCTGTCAGCGACCTATAGCTGACTGTTAACGTCAGGGCCAGCGAATCAGAGCTGCCAAGACCCTTTTACAGATATACCCGGTAATCCTGGATAGCTGACTGCAACAGAGCAGATTGTCTAAGTAGAAGGGGTCGAAGAGGTAAGACTAACCAGGTACTCAAATATGTCTGCTGAAGTCGGATGTGTCGTACCGAATGGTGCAAATATCACAATCTGGCTGTAAATTGCAACACAACGAATTCCGTTCTCTGAACTACATCCTGCTACTTGCAAAACCCTTTTCAGGGCTTGGTAGCTTTACATTGAGAACGAACGAAATAAGAAGAAGAAAAAAAAGAAAAAGGTGACGAGATGTGGATCGATGTGACTACCGTAGTAGCAAGCATCACGCAGATGAAGCCAAGCACATTACAACCCCCTGGTGGACCACGGCCAGCATGCTCGGGATATGAGGAAAGCTACTACAACCCCTCACTTAACGCCCTTTTCAGGGCACACAAAAGAATACACTTACTCGTTGTGGCCATTAAACAACAACAACAACGACGAGTGTAAGGCTAACAGCAACCCCCCCCCCCCCCCAATACACACTCCAGGCATGTGTGGGTGTTAACCTAATCCGGCCTTGCAAACACTGATAAATAAGGTTTAACTCTCTGGTCTCCAATTACCTGACACCAACCTAGAGAAGGGCGTCTGTAGCCCCCGGCAATTTTGGAATCCGGCCGACAAGTTTATACTTGGTCTACACTGTAAGTATTCAGTACCTCACGAGTAAGTAGCCACAGGCTTCTTGTTGGCCTAGTTTTACGCAGAGCTGGTTAAAGTGCATCCCATAGACAAGACACGTGTCTCACAAACTAAACTATGCAGGCATGTGTGGGTAGATGGGGCGTGTGTGGGAGTGTGGTGCGTAGTTACATTAATGCAACTGGTGTTTGAGAAAAGGCCAAATCGTTTAGTTTGCGTGCTATTAAAAAAAAAATAGGTTAAAGATGCAGTTTGGTTGCGAGTCGAGGGTTCAAGCCGCAGGAAATGCACTTGTTTATTACCCTCCCCATAATTGATATATTATATATATATATATATGTGTGTGTCTGTTTGTGTATGTGCGCGCCCGTGTGTTTATTTCGTGACTTTCCTATCTATGTACTGTTTCACTCCAGTAGTTATTTTTAATGAGTTTATGTTCCTCTAGTTCTTGTTGTTGAATGTCCGCATTAAGTAAGATTACTGTTGCGTGCGCCATGTTAAGGGTGTGATGTGTTTGCGGTCGTTTTCCTCACATTTCTAGCGTACTGATGAAGGTGTACTGGAGTCCTGCGGTGGTTGTGCTATGCTTGGCTTCATCAGCGTGTCGATTCACTACTATGGGGATAATGTCAATCTCCCATATCGCTAACCAGACTGTCGTGAAAGCCAGTTTTCAGAAAGTCTTGCGTGGGAGTGATATATATGTGTTGTTAATGAACTATTTGATGCTCCAATGTTATTTACTTTCTTCGTGCCTTTGAAATCTCACTATTCGTAATTTGTCCCTCTCTTACTCATTCATGTGATTTCTAAATATGTATTTGATGAGTACTTATGGTCCACTTGGATCAGAAAAGGCCTTCCGTTGATTGGTTGACTTCATCACATTGTTTGTTATTTAATGCACTCCGCGTATTTTTTAATTTGTGAGTCATTTATTTGTATTTTCTTTAATCTGCATCTATTCTTGTAACGGGGTTATAGACGAGGCTGCAAAACTGGATAACAGATTTCACTAACGGGGTTATAGACGAGGCTGGCAAAACTGGATAACAGATTTCACCAACGGGGTTATATACTAGATATATATATTTATATATATATATATATATATATATATATATAGAGAGAGAGAGGGAGAGAGAGAGAGAGAGTCGAAGGGGGTAATAGAGAGGGTGGTAGGGTGTGATATTTGAAAAGAGAAAGTATGTGCGAGAGAGGGAGGGAGGGGTAACAGTAGGGTAGTCTACGAGTGGGAGTGATGGAGAGAAAAGGAAGGAGGGAGACGGAGTATGTGAGTGATAGAGAGAAAAATAAATAAAGGGAGTGCATAAGAGGGAGAATGTGAGAGTGAGAGAGAGAGTGTGAGAGAGAGCGAGCGACATATCCAGTATCAGCCGTTTACATGTTAGCCGACCAAAAACGAGACAAACCAGCTCGTGCAAGTCTAGCGCTAGTTAGGTCACGTCGGATTCCAGCCAGTCCCGCTTGAATAAACATCGGTTGGTTACTCCAATTAAGTTAGGAAAATATATACCGGCCGGTTCAGTCAGGAAAACACTGAGCGACATATGCCTGAAGAGATAGACGTGCATTAGTAAATATAGAAGGGAGGTGACAGATATATGGGTTAGTATATCATTTAAATAGATGACTGGGTGATTGAACACAGGCATACACTTGGACAGACAGACGGACAGACAGACAGACGGACTGTCAGACAGACGGTCAGACCAGACTGAGAGAAACCTCCCTTCCAAGGCTCTGTAAGATTCTCCACTTCCATGGCTCTTGGAGAAACTCCACTTCCAAGGCTCTTGGAGAAACTCCACTTCCAAGGCTCTTGGAGAAACTCCACTTCCAAGTCTCTTGGAGAAACTCCACTTCAAAGGCTCTGTGAGATATCCCCCTTGCCAGTGTTTGTAAGAAACTCCACTTTCCAGGCTCTGTGAGAAACTCCACTTTCCAGGCTCTGTGAGAAACTCCACTTCCAAGGCTCTGTGAGAAACTCCACTTCCCAGATTGAGAAAAACCCCACTTCCAAGGCTATGTAAGAGATCCCATTTGCCAGTTTCTGTGTGTAACCCTATGTGATATGCTCTGTGAGAATCCCACTTGCCAGCTTCTGTGTACAACCCTATGTCATATGGTGTGAGATATCCCACTTACAAGTTCCTGTGTGCACCTCTATATCATATGCTCTGTGAGAATCCCACTTGCCAGCTTCTGTGTACAATCCTATGTCATATGGTGTGAGATATCCCACTTACAAGTTCCTGTGTGCACCTCTATATCATATGCTCTGTGAGAATCCCACTTGCCAGCTTCTGTGTACAATCCTATGTCATATGGTGTGAGATATCCCACTTACAAGTTCCTGTGTGCACCTCTATATCATATGCTCTGTGAGAATCCCACTTGCCAGCTTCTGTGTACAATCCTATGTCATATGGTGTGAGATATCCCACTTACAAGTTCCTGTGTGCACCTCTATATCATATGCTCTGTGAGATATCCCACTTGCCAGATTCTGTGAGAAAGCAAAATATGTTGTAACGCAAGTTACAATTGTCTTGATACTGTTTGCTCATTGTGGTATCAACTATCAGTGAATCTGCAGGTGGTTACCATTTCCTTCTAGGAAAAATGGTTTACAAACTTCATCTACGCGTACTTGTCTGCATTTACAGAGCCTCGCACCTCGTTCCTGATCCTGGCCATAGGAGCAGTTTTGTCACACGATGAGTTTTCACATTCGTCTTCTTTCATAAAGAGTGCATTGTACTATGTTGCGCCTATCTTTCTTGTGCTTTCGACTTCAACACAAATTTTGTTAATGTTTTGGGTTTCATAGGGACACGACCTCTCAGTTCAATGGATCTGAACACAAGCACGTCTGGATATAGACGGTATCAGTAACTGTTTCGCCCCCCTACCCGTGGTGACCAGTATTCTACTGTTAAGAGACTCTGTGTTGCGCATGTCTTGTACGTCGAGGCTACATGTTGCGCATGTCCCGTACATCGAGGCTACATGTTGCGCATGTCATGTACATCGAGGCTACATGTTGCACATGTCCTGTACATCGAGGCTACATGTTGCGCATGTCATGTACATCGAGGCTACATGTTGCGCATGTCCTGTACATCGAGGCTACATGTTGCACATGTCCTGTACATCGAGGCTACATGTTGCGCATGTCCTGTACATCGAGGCTACATGTTGCGCATGTCCTGTACATCGAGGCTACATGTTGCGCATGTCCTGTACATCGAAGCTACATGTTGCGCATGTCCTGTACATCAGAGCTACATGTTGCGCATGTCCTGTACATCGAGGCTACATGTTGCGCATGTCCTGTACATCGAGGCTACATGTTGCGCATGTCCTGTACATCGAAGCTACATGTTGCGCATGTCCTGTACATCGAGGCTACATGTTGCGCATGTCCTGTACATCGAGGCTACATGTTGCGCATGTCCTGTACATCGAGGCTATATGTTCCGCATGTCCTGTACATCGAGGCTACATGTTGCGCATGTCCTGTACATCGAGACTATATGTTGCGCATGTCCTGTACATATAGGCTAGTAGTAGCGCATGTCCTGTACATCGAGACTAGATGTTGCGCATGTCCTGTACATCGAGGCTACATGGTGCGCATGTCCTGTACATCGAGGCTATATGTTGCGCATGTCCTGTACATCGAGGCTAGATGTTGCGCATGTCCTGTACATCGAGGCTAGATATTGCGCATGTCCTGTACATCGAGGCTAGATGTTGCGCATGTCCTGTACATCGAGGCTAGATATTGCGCATGTCCTGTACATCGAGGCTACATGTTGCGCATGTTCTGCATGTATACAGTAAGAACTGAAAGCTAATTTTCAAATTCCTCTTAGGTCGGAGCACATTTAAGATCCATGTTCTGCCCAATACCCATTATTATTGATCGAAGATGCTCGTATTGACTTGAGCTAACTCATGACGTTTCTTTGGCAGCAGTTTACAGTGACTCTTCTTACATTTCGAGGCATACTTGAAAAGATGAAACCGGGTATTAATAACTGAATACACTGTCAGCATGCCGTAAGAAGCGATCAATGATGTGGTCTAATCTGCAGACCATACACATGTAGTAGCCTTTTGAGCTTGAAAGAAAGCTCTAGAAACAATACCCCATACATTATACAAATAAAAGAAATCTCTAGAAACTTCTTCTTCTCTGTACGCAGTCAGACAGTAACCATTATTTTTTCGAAAAAAGCAGCCGTCATCCTGAGGCTGTCAACACTGCCATAGAGCTTGTCTAGTGTTGCCACTGGTGATGGCCACATCTGCTCTCTCTCTGATCCTCGTATGTCGGGCAGTTTTGCAGCAAATGCTCAGCGGTCATTTTCCCGGTACCACACGGGCATTCGTCCGTGCTACCTATCTTCAATTTGTTGAATAGGTGGTACCTGAGTCTATTGTGGCCAGTGCGAAGTCTGAAGACCACGACCTGCTCTCTTCTGTTCAACTGGTAAATGGCATCGTTTTTGGTGTAGCCAGTATGTTTGGTTTCCCATTTGGTCATGTATCTAGCTCTAATGAGCCGTTTTGACTTTTTGTATGTCATACTAGTATCAGGTTGTGGTAGTTTTGCACCTTCTTTTGCCAGTCTGTCTGCCTCCTCGTTGCCTTGGACGTTGCAGTGAGATGGAACCCACTGCACCACTACCCTTTTTGGTGCGGCCTGCTGGCATAGTTGACAGAGTACTGCTCTTAAATCATTGTTCAGTATTTGTTTGGCTTTTCAGTGCTGTGACTACGGCCAGTGCATCTGTAAGCAGGACTATGTGGCTTTCATTCCTTTTACCTGTCACCATTTCTTCCACTGCCGCCCTCAGTGCCTCTGCCTCCGCTCTGAAATTGCTTGTGTATTTTCCAGTAGCGAATGAAAGTGTTATTTTTCTGCCATTTGGTAAGCTCAGGAATGCTCCTGCCCCTCCGTACTGTGTTGTATTTGTTACGGAACCGTCGGTGTATGCATGGGTCCAGTCCATGCTTGGATAGTTTTCCGTTATGTAACTCAGGGTAGTATCTCTTCTTTCTTTTTCGGACTGGCAGTTTTTGTTTCTAATACCTGGTATATTTTCTACCACCTCTGGAAATATATGCTGCCTCCAGGTAGGTTTTCGTACAGTAGGGATGGGCGTTGGTGTTGTTAGTGCGTTCATGAGGTTTTCGTGCATCTTTGCTTTGGCTATTTCTGCAAAGTTTCTTCGCTTTAGTTACCCACTTCCGAAATTGTTTAGTCTCTGGTGCATTGGATGGTCAGTCAGTCTTCTGAGTTTCTCTGATTGCAGCTCGGCTCTGCAGTCTCTTCTGTCGGTCATGGATTGCAGTTTTGTAATCTGCTCAAGTTCTACAATTGGCGTTGACTTCATGCCTCCTTTATAACTCTCATGGCTTGGTTTTGGAGTTTGCTAACTTTATCGAAGTTCGCCTTTGCTGCTGTTGTCCATGCCGCAATGCCATACTCGAGAACTGGTCTCACTCTTCCAGTGTACAGTTTCTTTAGTATGCTTTCGTCTGCTCCCCAGCTTGTGCCAGCAAGTTTCCTCATGATTGCCATTCTTTCTCTGGCTCTCATTCGGTTTCTCTCGATCTGACTTTTCCATGTCATGCGCCTATCAAATGTGACTCCCAGGTAGTTTGGGTTGTCGTTTGGCTGCAGGTATTTTCCGTTTGGACTTAATTTGGTGTTTTAGGGTTTGATTGATAGCGAGAATATTGTACATGTGGTTTTCTCCTCGTTTATTTTGACCAGCCATGAGTTCGCCCACTCTTCCAGCGATGTTAGGGCCTGCTGCATCCGATTTCTTGCTATGGTGAGATTCTTTTCAGAGGTCCACATAGCCAAATCGTCTGCAAACATTGAGCTATGAACTCTTCTTGGTATATTCTCTGTAATGTCATTTATATACACCAGGAAGAGTGTGGGTGACAGTACTCCCCCTTGGGGTACTCCCTGCTCAAGTGTCACCTTTTTGCTCATCTGCCCTTGTACTTGGACTCTAGCCTTCTGTTTTTGAGGTAGTGGTTGATCCACTTGTACATTTTCCCACAAACTTCACTTCTTCTTAGCTTGACTGTCAATCTTTCCAGACTTTGTCAAATGCCTTTGCCAGGTCCACCCAAACCGCTATTGTGTGTTTCTGTTCCTGGTAGGCATCTTCTATTTCCTGGGCTATGAGGATGACCTGATCCTCAGTGGATCTGTGCTGTCTAAAACCTGCTTGCTGTGGAATTATTATGCGTTTTTCTTCCAGATGCCACATCAGTCTGGTGTTTATCATACGTTCCATCAGTTTGCCGACACAGCTCAGTAGGCTGATAGGCCTGTATCCATTTGGATCTGTTTTGTCTTTTCCTTTCTACTCTAGAAACAATACCCCATACATTTTACAAATAAAAGAAACCTATAGAAACAATATCTCCCTAAATGATTCAGGAACAAAGGAAAGCTCTATAAATAATTCCCTCATATTTGATATATCAAAAACCAAAAGAAAGGACTAGAAACGATACACCATGTATGATACAAGAACAAAATAGTGTAATATATATTTCCCTGCGCATCAGAAGGAGAAGAACTCACATCGCAAAAAGCTAAGAGCCAGTATGCATCATATCCAACACTTCCTCCCCTACGACAGTGTCTGTTGTGGTACATCTGTTTAAATCGCCCTTTCGCTTAAAAGTTACATTTAACAATGGTCTGTAACTAAATGTATTATAGGATCGATTCTGTCAACCATACAACAAAACTGCAGGCATTAACGTATCATTTTCGCATAATGACGAAACGTACACATTGATTATCATAACTGTCTAACAACTATTATACGCTTTTTTTTTCACTATCAAATTCCACGTTCGGCGGCAACGCAGGAGGGTGGGGTCGTGTATGAGAAAATAAGTAAGATAATGCGTGCCAAGTGGGCACTCCACAGCCCGGTATCCCAGCAGTGAGTGTGTATGCGGGCAGCAACGACACTGTTGAGGTCAGCTAAACTTGCTGTACGTTATGCATACATGGTTTATGTAGTTCAGAGCGACAGACAAAGGAAGTCAAAGAAATGAGACACACACACATAAATAAGACAACTCGAAGCTTTGATGTTGTTCTACATAGCTTCTCGTGCGGAGTTCTTCACTCTTGGCAACGATTCTTTGAAAGTGGGTTACAGTGGTTCTGGTTATATTTCGAGGAGTACTGCAGAAGGTAACATTTTCTCTCGTGGATATAGTGCAATGTAATGCTTAGTAGTAGGCCCATCACTATAGGGACTACAGTGTCAATCCCCACCAGACTGCTGTAATACAGCATGCTTACAGGACAACAGTGAGGTCTTGAGGTGAGATGGGGTCTATATTCAGTATTGTTCCCATGATCCTCACATGAGGTGGTGTCTATATTCAGTATTGTTCCCATGATCCTCACATGAGGTGGTGTCTATATTCAGTATTGTTCCCATGATCCTCACATAAGGTGGTGTCTATATTCAGTATTGTTCCCATGTTCTTTACATGAGGTGGTGTCTATATTCAGTATTGTTCCCATGTTCCTCACATGAGGTGGTGTCTATCTATATTCAGTATTATTTCCATGATCTTTACATGAGGTGGTGTCTATATTCAGTATTGTTCCCATGATCCTCACGTGAGATGGGGTCTATATTCAGTATTGTTCCCATGATACTCACATGAGGTGGTGTCTATATTCAGTATTATTCCCATGATCGTTACATGAGGTGGTGTCTATATTCAGTATTGTTCCCATTATCCTCACGTGAGATGGGGTCTATATTCAGTATTGTTCCCATGATCCTCACATGAGGTGGTGTCTATATTCAGTATTATTCCCACGATCCTTACATGAGGTGGTGTCTATATTCAGTATTGTTACCATGTTCCTCACATGAGGTGGTGTCTATATTCAGTATTATTCCCATGATCCTTACATGAGGTGGTGTCTATATTCAGTATTGTTCCCATGTTCCTCACATGAGATGGTGTCTATATTCAGCATTGTTCCCATGATCCTCACATGAGGTGGTGTCTATATTCAGTATTGTTCCCATGATCCTCACATGAGGTGGGGTGTATATTCAGCATTGTTCCCATGATCCTCACATGAGGTGGTGTCTATATTCAGTATAATTGCCATGATCCTCACATGAGGTGGGGTCTATGTTCAGTATTGTTCCCATGATCCTCACATGAGGTGGGGTCTATATTCAGTATTTCTCCCCTGACCCTAACCTCAGGTAAGGTCTTGGTCAGTATGTTTCAAATAACCCTGACATTAAGTGGTGTGTCTTGGCTTGTATGTTTCACCTGGCCTTGAGGTGACGTCTCTTGATATGTATGCTTTAAATATGACCTTGAAGTAAAGAAGTGTCTTGACATGTACTGATTTAGATGACCTTGAGGTAAAGAAGTGTCTTGATATGTATGCTTTAGATGACCTTGAGGTAAAGAAGTGTCTTGACATGTATGCTTTAGATGACCTTGAGGTGAGGTAGTGTCTTGACGTGTATGCTTTAGATGACCTTGAGGTAAAGAAGTGTCTTGACATGTATGCTTTAGATGACTTTGAGGTGAGGTAGTGTCTTGGCCTGTATGTTTCACCTGATCTTGACATTAGTCTTGTCAATCAAAAGGGAGCCTAAGCAAAAATGTATCTAAGGCAGGCGGTCTGTGTTAGAAGAAGGAATAATGTCATCTGATCTGTGTGACAGAGAGAAACAAGGTCATCTGTTTGTGTAACAAATGGAAACAATGTCATGTAGTCTGCGTAACAAGAGGAAACAAGGTCATTTGGTCTGTGTAACAAGAGGAAACAAGGTCATCTGGTCTGTAACAAGAGGAAACAAGGCCATCTGGTCTGTGTAACAAGATGAAACATGATCATCTGGTCTGTGTAACAAGATGAAACATGATCATCTGGTCTGTGTAACAAGATGAAACATGATCATCTGGTCTGTGTAAAAATAAGGAAAAAAAGTATTATGGTCTGTGTGATAAGAAAGAAGTAGGTCTTCTGGTCTCTGTGACAAGAAGGAAGAAGGTCTTTTGGTCTGTGTGACAAGAAGGAAGAAGGTCCTCTGGTCTGTGTGACAAGAAGGAAGAAGGTATTCTAGTCTGTGTGGCAAAAAGAAAGAAGGTCTTCTGGTCTGTGTGACAAGAAGGAATAAGGTCTTCTGGTCTGTGTGACAAAAAGGAAGGTCTTCTGGTCTGCGTGACAAGAAGGAAGACGGTCCTCTGGTCTGTGTGGCAAGAAGGAAGGTTTTCTGTTCTGTGTGGCAAGAAGGAAGAAGGTCTTCTGGTCTGTGTGACAAGAAGGAAGAAGGTGTTCTGGTCTGTGTGGCAAGAAGGAAGAAGGTCTTCTGGTCTGTGTGACAAGAAGGAAGAAGGTGTTCTGGTCTGTGTGGCAAGAAGGAAGAAGGTGTTCTGGTCTGTGTGGCAAGAAGGAAGAAGGTCTTCTGGTCTGTGTGACAAGAAGGAAGAAGGTCTGCTGGTCTGTGTGACAAGAAGGAAGAAGGTGTTCTGGTCTGTGTGACAAGAAGGAAGAAGGTCTTCTGGTCTGTGTGACAAGAAGGAAGACGGTTCTCTGGTCTGTGTGACCAGAAAAAAGTCATTCCTTTGGCCTGTATGGCAAGAAGGAAGGTCTTCTGGTCTGTGCGACAAGAAGGAAGTTCTTCTGGTCTGTGCGACAAGAAGGAAGAAGGTCTTCTGGTCTGTGCGACAAGAAGGAAGAAGGTCTTCTGGTCTGTGCGATAAGAAGGAAGGAGGTCTTCTGGTCTGTTTAACAAGATGGAAGAAGGTGCTCTGTTCTGTGTGACAAAGACAAAGAAAGTCCTTTAATCAGATAATACCCAGGAGAAGCAACCCTAAGAAAATGCAGGAGGAAGCAGACCCTTACATAAAATGCATGCTGAAGTCGGAGCACTGAGCCGACAGGCGCAAAATAAAAACACAATGCAACGCACACCGCCTTGGGGATTAGAAAAAAATAAGGCGATCGCAAAATTAAAAAAAACAAAATCAGATAATACGACGAAGACATTATTTTTAAACACGAACATGACCTTCACGTAAAAGTACTGATGTATGCATGACATTCACGTAGAAGCACTCATGTATTCCAGCTATAATGTCAGCAATGAAAATGAAGTAGCTCTTTACAAATTCTATATACGTGGAAATGAGGAAGTAGATAGGCTAGCCACAGAAGGTAGAAGCACAACCAAAACTAACAATAACAATAGTTGACCATCTAAAGTCCATTCCTGAAACGGCACATCCTGCCACATTCGGGGCACACATGCGGGGAGCCGGCAGTGCAATCGTTGTGAGCATTGTTATTTCTGGTAGCACACTTTCGCTGAGTCTCCGTGATGGTTGCACTATCTGCGATCTGAGCACCTGCGGTGATACTAGCTCATCAGGTGGTACGGTCTTGTGCAAGCATTTCCTAGAAGGTGACACCAATATTGAAGCATTTCAGAGACACTTTTAAGGAGTCTGTTGCGTTTCTTCCGTCCTCCTGGTGAGCGTCTGATTGTTTAGAGCTCACCCTATAACAGTTGCTTGGGGTGTGTTTGTCTGGCAATAGAACAACATGTTCTGTCCATCGTAGTTGTGCTATATTCAGAAGTGCATGTGTGCTTAACATGCTAGTATTGTTAAGAATTTCAGAGTTAGGCACTTTGTCTTGACATTTAATTCAATTCTTAACAGCCTATGCAAATAGCTGAAGTGAAAACGAATGAGCTTTGTAGAGTGGAAGATAGTTAGGTGGTTCTCAGGGATGCAATCCACCAGTATGTAAATGAGTGTTTGTGTCATCTGACTCGTAGGAGAAATGACTGGTTCAACGAAAACGACGAAAACCAAACTGAAGAAATGACAGTGTATGTGGAAGACAAGACAATGACCAAACAAACAAAAAAACTGCTTCGGAGACAAATAGCAGAGAGAACACCCAGAGTCGAACCTAAAGGACGCATACTATTTCTTACCAAGAAAAGATCAACAGTGAGATTGTGACAGTACCGACTCAGACGCCATCTACAATTTACAATCGGATACACAGACATGTGCCCCTATGGGTAGAAAAGATCAGCAATAGACCGCGTTCTCAAAGTCTGTCGACTTCGTAAAAGTAACAGCGAAACAGTTGCTCTCTAAAAACAACTGAAGGAAGAGCGTACGGGGACGACATAGTGGACAGGAACCATCAAAGTCATTACTCAAATAGATGACGTTATTTGTGAGTGAACAACGAATAAGCAGAAGAAGAAGAATACAAGAAGAAAATAGGTAACAATGCTATTAGAATCTAGCCCTACAGTGGAACAGTCCAATGGTTTAGCCATGACTGTTGAATGGAAAAATGTCCAGAAATTGGTAGCAGAGAGAATCAAGACCCACCCACCCACACACATATATATATAAACACACACACATCCCCCCACTCACCCCCCCCCCCCAAAAAAAAAAAACAACAACAACACACATACATAATAATAATAGTTGTCCATCACAAGTGATGAAGACCACTCTCTTTGTTCAGCCGTGTGGGATAGTCGTATCTCTTGTTGTGTCCGCTGAAATGGGTGACTTGCGCTGTGATTTGGATTAAAGTGAGGAAGAAACTGCGCCTTTTGTCAACCTCACTCACAGAGCCTAAGCTACCTTTTGCCAGTGGCAAGACATTCATCGAGACGACTGGAGATAGCATAGGATGCAGATTTTGCCTCAGGGCAGGGTAGAAAGGTGGGATGGCATCTAACGCAGTTTGTCGTGCCTTTTCGATAACCACAAGAGGTCGTATGGACAACACTCTGCGTGTGAGTGAGTCTGGCATTTCTCCCTAGCTGTATTCAGCTCATCATAGTAGCATCTAAAATTCCCACACGCCAAATTCGTGAAGGTGAACCGGCAGAACTAACCCGTGAAATACGACACAGGTATAAGCGTAGTGCCATTCAGCCGGCATCCAGACCAGGATAAAAGGATGGAAGAAATCACAAAAAAGAACGAAATAACAAGTCCAGACGGAAAACAACACTACGTTTCCGTGAACACAAGTGTAAGTCGTCGACTAGTGTAAATTCCAGGCAAATCCGTGGTCTGGGACATCCATAATGATCCAAAACAGTAGAGAAATGTAGACTCGCAGCCAGTTATGGCGCCATCTTTGCCAGATAGCAAAGTAACATAATGGTTGTGCATAGGGTCAGCAACTTCATAAACAATATTGCTATGGAAATCACCACTGCAAATTTCCACAAAGTGCTTTGGGGCAGGTTACCTGTACCAACTGCAGTGAAGGTCTTGGGAGCAAAATCATATTTTTATGTTTGAAGCTAAAAATCAATGTGGATATAAGCAGTTTCTATAAACCATTCAGCTGTGTTAGGAGTAAAAACGAAACACGAAATCTTGAATGAAGTGATAGCTGATCAATTAATTTTACATTGTGTGTAGTGCAAGCAAACAAACAAACAAATCACATACATACAAACACATTTAAACACACGCGCTTGTTACACGGACCAGATGACCTTGTTTTCTTTTGTTACACAGACACAGAAATATGAAAAGATGTGTAACAGGAAGTCATCGTACCATTTACTCGTGATTATTGCACGTGCGCGCCGCGCCTCGAATTGAGACAAGCGGTCACAGTTCATATTTCTCTCTGCTGCCTTTGAAAATGTTTGGAAAGTCGTACACAATTTTCCTTTCTCTTTTTTAATCTGACGTGGACTAAAACCAAAATGGCACGAAAAGGAACATCTCAAAGTGGGTTAAGCTGGGCCCACATGTGAGGATATATATGAGCATAATTGTTATTTCTTCACAGATACGCAAGTAAGGTTATACACGATGAGAGCACTGCTGGATTTGACCTGATTATTATATAATTTGGCGAAAATAGTGAGAAAACGTTTATCTACATTTTACATAATTCAGCTCAAAATGTTCATTGCAAGATGCAACACATGAGCAAACTCCGGTACGCAGCTTTCTCATTAACGTCAACTACAGCTGTATGTACGTGCCGCCCCATTGCTCTCAGAGTGACTGTGAACATTTCAGCATCTGTTTTGCGCAAGTTTCACATTTTGCATCCGTAAAATGTTGCTGGAATGACCAAGGCATTGATACTGTGTGCTCTAGGCGCGATGGCTGTCATCTCTTGGAGTATCAATGGAACGTCGAGTACAAAAAAAATGTCAAGACGTAATAAGATATGAAACAAAGCAATTCGACATCAAGCTTTATTTCAAGACGTTCTGGAAACAGCGATATCACGCGAATATCGTTGGGCTGGACTGGACATGGGGTACGCATGCCTGACAACAGCTGGACACCTAGAACAACGTTTTGGTGGCCACATGCCTGTACAGATTCACGGGGTCGTCCATCTGTGCGATGGCGTGATGGACTGACCAAAACCTACGCACGCATTGGAGCAGTATTGCAAAAGATCGGGAAGCATACATATTGTTCGCTTCCTCACATCCGGCACATATGCTGGACTGGCGTCGAGGATACTGTGATACATGTGAATGTGACAGTTGTATGCAGCGCAATACTACAGCACGAAATACTATTTCTTGACCCGCAATTCGAAAAAAGAGACATCGTAACAACAGAGATGCAATTCCTGCGCAGAATGCTTGTAGTAACAAGACTGGATAGAATCCGAATTCAAAACATTAGGAAACAGATAGGTACACCATCACTGCTAGACCTCATCAAGAGACAACAAAGCAAATGGTTCGGTTACGTAACTCGTCAAACACCAGATATGATCCCTCAGAAAGCTTTGCTTTACAAACACAACGGACACAAGGTCAGGAGCTGACCACGCAAATAATGGATATCAGAAATAATAGAAGCAGTAAAGCTCCCCATGCACAAAGCACATACTAGGGAATTGTTAAGAAACATCTTCATAACCTGCCGCTAAAAGGCACAAGCAGGAGAAAAAGCGAAAAGAAAGAAAGAAGGAATTCGAAAATTTGTAATTGTTCTCCTGTCACCAAATTTCATATTTCACAATGATGTCATGGATTTCTCGGATTACGGGTGTAGATATAGGTTTTTGTTGTTGAATGTCCACTTTACTCTTGCGTGTACTCTGAAAGGAGTGTTAGATGGCGGGCTGCAGTAACTTTCCTCACATCCCGAGCGTGCTGATGAATGTGGACCGAGATCCTCCAGCAAGCTTGGCTTTGTCTTCGTGATGCTCACTACTACAGGGATCACGCCGATCCACACCTCGTTAGCAAGAAACAGTTTGATTCCACGGAGAACTGTATGGAAGTGAGGTGGGGTCTTGGTCAGTATGTTTACCTGAAGCCGACTAACATTGTCTGATCAGTATGTTTTACCTGACCCTCCTCTTCCCGTAAATAGATATATAATGTTAGAGCATTCGTGCAATCTGAAAAAAATAACTAAATAGGTCGCTCAGATATATATGTTCACAGGTAAACATACTTAACAACAGCAGAATTGGGAACAGTCGGGTTGACGAATACCCCAGACGATACCCGTAACAAACACAGGGCCAGAAAGGCGTAGCGTCTACCTCAATGTGATTAAAACAGGTATGTCTACCGTCTACCTGCTAAAGACTGCATCTGGCCAGGCATGAAAACGATATGTATTTAACACCTGGTCGCGACGTATACCAGGTACGATTACCAACAGGTAATTATTACTAAAAATAAAAACAATGTCATAAGTAAAGCAACGTTCGGTCGGCGCGATTCATCCCTAAAGGCATTCGGTCCGTGCACTCTCTGGTTACATACGTCGCAAATTAAATTGGACAACATATTTTGACTGTTTATGTGTATATCTGAGATTAAATAAAGTTAACTTCAGGTAAACCCCGAGTGGTCTGCCGTGGTCTTTGTGCATGACAAGGACACGAATAGCACCACTACCCCTACAGAGATCAAGTCGTAAGAGGCGACTAACTGTGTGACAATGGCATAACATCGGTCATGGTTAGGTGGTCTGTTAAGAGCAGCATAAATGGGGACTAACAGGCTGCAGATCTACTTTGCTCAAGTATCTATAGTCTATTAAGATGGATTCACACATCTGTTAACCACACTGTGCGGCACTTATCTAAACTCAGCAGAGTAAAAAGCTGCTCTATTCTAGTCCGCTAAGAAGGAAATCATCAACAGGCTACCTCCAGCTCACACCAGAGCTGATACCTGCACAGCAGCATCCGCCCCTGTAGAAGTACAGGTCAACTGCGACTAAGACCTTTAGGTTGTCTGGGCTGTTTAAAATGAATATGGTCATTCAAACAACATATTATCTCTAGTATATATAAAACGTGTTTTACACAATTGCATATACTATATGATAATTATCATATAGTAAATTGTTCACAGCGGCGGCTTTTTAACTTTCGCTTGAAATGCGTTTCCGGAGTCTATCACAAGGGTCTAACAATAGTCTGCTAGCATTGCTGCTTTCCACTTCCTTTGGTACCATATTTCGAGGGTAGTTATGTCCTGATGACATCGTTCCCCATGCTCGTCACTGACAGCCCTGCAGTTAGCAGAGAAGACATCGTTCCCTATGCTCGTCACTGACAGCCCCGCAGTTAGCAGGGTGAAGACATCGTTCCCCATGCTCGTCACTGACATCCCCGCAGTTAGCAGGGGGAAAACATCGTTCCTCATGCTCGTCACTGACAGTCCTGCAGTTAGCAGAGGGAAGACATCGTTCCCCATGCTCGTCACTGACAGCCCTGCAGTTAGCAAGGGGGAAGACATCCAGATGAGAGTGTGATACGTGTAATTTCAAGGACAAGTTGCACCCTTGTCTTTCGTTGCGCTGAAACATGGTTTCTACAAACTGTTGGTAATTGTCAGCGTTATTGTTTCCAAGAAAAAGTGTGGTCACCTGCTGGAAATCATTGCAAGCTATCTTTTTCAACACCCGTAAGGAAATCAAATCTTGAATCCTTTTCATAAATGATTTTATCTTCATCCATTTTACACGCCATTTCGCTGACTGTCTTCTGTATATTACATTTATTACATACATTTCTCTAACCATTACAAAAGTGGATGTGAACAAGTCCAGATGCGCAGAACACACCAATAGAATGAAACCCGAAAATAAAATCAGGCATGCGCTGGATTGGAAGCCACGGGGAAAGAAACTGGTGAATGGCAAACGAATGTGAAAGATGAGCCCAATCAAAATGGAGTCTCGCAGGCGAAATCAAGAAGACGGTTCAGAATAGAAACAGGTAGAGATCATCCATTGTATGCCTATGTTCTTTGAGGAATATAATGGGTGAATGATGATGATGATGATAATGTAAAATATACAACGCACACAGACAATCCAGTGGAACTTTGACAAAGAACCACGAACAGACATGACGCCGTGCGCAAGTAGAGATTCGGTTAGTCGCAAGAGTAATGATAGAGCGCTCATTTTTCACGGCTAAGGTACGGGTTTCAAGGCCAGTTACATGTGCGCTCCAGTCGACCTAGCTATAATTGGGAACACGACTTTGCTAGGGAATGAAAAATCGACGATGAAAGGAGCTGAACATCCTACCTCGCAATCAAGCTTTAGCTTGGGGTGGACGACTAACGTCTGGTCAGGCACACAATAATGATCAGACATGTTAGTCAGCGACAGGCAAAATATACTGGCCAAGACTCTCACCTCGGCTTTCTCGCAGCCCTCCATGGCTACGAGATGTTTTCATGAAATCCTGACTAACGAAGTGATGGATCGACGTGATCCCCGTAGTAGTGAACGACACGCAGATTAAGCCAAGTGTAGCACAACCGACTGGAAGACCCAGGTCCACTTTCGTCCGCACACTCGGCATGTGAGGAAAGCTACTGCAACCCTCCACTTAACGTCCTTTTCAGGGAGCACAAAAGAGTAAACATACTCATTGTTGGCATTTGAAACAACAACATATCTCTAACATATTCCTCGACCAACATTTACTGATGTGAGACTACTTTAGTACAATGATATCTCTAACGCATCATTTTCCGACAAACAGTTAGACCCGTGTGACCACATTTATCGTTAAAGCAGACTCTAGCGCTGGAGAGTTAGACAAACTCTTGTACTGTCTCAGCTATTTTTCAGGTGAGACAATACTTTCAGATCATGTTTCTTCATCATTTCTCTTAATCTCTACTCTAGGGCTAAAATAGTTTCACAGCTGGCACTGGTGGTCTGGGATGAAGTATTACGTTTTTTTTTTAATAGGCTTCGGCCTTTTGTATTAGGAGGGGTGGTCAGCACCCTTCCTCCTTGCTTTTCCTTCTTGAACAGCACAAACAGTAACGGTTGGGGGGGGGGGGGGTGTTGAAGTGAATCAATTGTCACCTGTTGGGAGGTGATTGGCCAATTGCTGAATTTATGATTCACAGATTGCAGAAGTTTGAACTCAAATGGTAATCAATCCTGAAGAGGCGACTCAGAGGATATAGCATGGGTGAATTCAACCAGTCAACTACAAGAAGCATACGATTCCATACAATTCAAAATTTATTTAAATATACACCAAGCATCTACGGGTCTGCTCGAAATTTAGTGATGTCAGTTCTGTATACTTTAAGATAATAAAGAAACCAGACCATAGATCGATCGAGGCCATAATAGCACTGATGTCCACTGGAAGATGTGCACCACTTCATCACATCCTACAGTCAACACTTCATGCGAGAGGATGCAGCAGGAACTGTCTTGGGCAGTAGTTCTCCAACTTGTAAAACTAGTACCACTTTGCCAAACATGTACGGGAGCGAAAAGTAACATCAGGAATAGGTGAGACATCGTGATCAAGACCTTACACCTCGTCATGGTCTGGTGAAACATACTGATCAAAACCCCATCACTCTACGGGGTATGGTGAGACATACTGATCAAGACCCCATCACTCTTCATGGTATGGTGAGACATACTGATCAAGACCTCACCACTCAAGGTCTGTGAAACATACTGATCAAGATCCCATCACTCTAAATGGTATGGTGAAACATACTGATCAAGACCCCATCACGTTTCAGCGTCTGGTGAAACATACTGATCAAAACACCATCACTCTTTGGGGTCTGGTGAAACATACTGAGCAAGACCCCATCACTCTTCAGGGTCTGGTGAGACATACTGATCAAGACCCTATCACTCTTCTGGGTATGTGAAACATACTGATCAAGATCCCATCACTCTAGGTCTGTAAATCATACTGATCAAGACCCCATCACTCTACATGGTATAGTGAGACATACTGATGACGACCCCATCACTCAAGGTCTGTGAAACATACTGATCAAGACCCCATCACTTTTCAGGGTATGTGAAACATACTGACCAAGACCCTATCACTCTTCAGGGTACGTGAAACATACTGATCAAGACCCCATCACTCTTCAGGGTATGTGAAACATACTGATCAAGACCCTATCACTCTTCAGGGTACGTGAAACATACTGATCAAGACCCGATCACTTTTCAGGGTATGTGAAACATACTGATCAAGACCCTATCACTCTTCAGGGTATGTGAAACATACAGATCAAGACCCTATCACTCTTCAGGGTATGTGAAACATACTGATCAAGACCCCATCACTCTTCAGGGTATGTGAAAAACGATGATCAAGCTCACAACCATCTGTCCACGTTGCGCTCTTTGAAACAGGATTTGTCACAGATGTCCGACAAACGAGGTAGGGATCGACAATGCAACCTCTATTTTGGCGAGCTTACTGAAGAGCTTGGCATTGCACTACAGACAGGACGACCCAAGTCCATCTTCTGAAGTAAGTCTCGTAATGTAAGAAGAATCACATACTACGACACCAAAGAAACGTTTGAGCTGACGCACATGGCGTTTGACATAAAGACTTGGTGAGCGCATGTTTAAGATTTGTGCTGGTGAGAAGCGGGAGTAGTGTTGATTCATTCATTCATTTAACGTGGATTAAGATAACAATTAGAGGTAATGACAATTAAGAAGCTATAGCGTTAGTATACGGTCAACTACAACAGCTGATGATTTAAACAATTAAGGCCATGTCCTTTTTATTTTTGTTATAGAATTTGGCTTTATAACACGAAACCTGAGGTTACTGTACACATGAAGGAGTAATTCTAACTATTAACACATTTGTTTGAATCATGCTTGGCTTGGCTTCGTTCGTTCTCAATCTCCCGCTATCAAACCTTGAAAGGGCTCAAGTAGCAGAATGTAGTCCAGAGAACGGAATGCGTTGTGTCGTAGTTTACAGCTTGACTACGATATTTGCACATTACTGTCCAACACATCCGACTTCAGCAAGCATTTCTTGAGTACTGGGTTAGCATTCCCTCTTCGATCCCTACTCCTTAGCCAGTCTGCCCTGCTGCAGCCTGTTATCCAGGATCACCGCGTGGAGGTGTAGAAGAGTCTTGGCAGCTCTGGTTCGCTGGCCCCCACGCTAGCAGTCAGCTATGGGTCGCTGACCACTGCAGCTCATGCGCTTCTCAGCATCTTCTGAATCATGTTTCATTCTGAAGATAATTGATGAGCTGAGATTGTTATGAGTTACGGGATCAAGATTCTGAGCAGCGCATGAGCTGCAGTGGTCAGCGACCCATAGCTGACTGCTAGCGTGGGGGCCAGCAAACCATAGCTACCAAGACCCTTCTACACCTCCACGCGGTGATCCTGGATAACAGGCTGCAGCAGGGCAGACTGGCTAAGGAGAAGGGATCGAAGAGGGAATGCTAACCCGGTACTCAACAAATGTTTGCTGAAGTCGGATATGTTGGACCGAAAGGTGCAAATATCGCAACCAAGCTGTAAACTATGACACAACGCATTCCGTTCTCTGGACTACATTCTCAGGGAGTGGTAGTGGGAGATTGAGAACGAACGAAGAAGAAGAAGAAGAATGTGCTGACATTTAGTATGTTTCCTCTTACCCTAACGTAAGGTGGGGTCTTTGGCCAGTAGCATCTGTCTCTGACGAGCTTGGTCTTTGTCAGTGTGTTTCATCTGGCCGTAAACAGGGTCTTGGTCAGTATCGTTTTCCTAACTCTGACGTGAGGTGTGGTGTTGTGTGGTCTTGGTCAATAAGTATTACTGGCCTTAAAGTGGGTGGGCGTCTTGGTCAGAATGCTGTAGCTGGCCCTTTTGTGAGACGGAGTTCTTGGTCGGTATATAGTAGCTGAACCTGACCCAAGTCTTCACGTCCTAAGAATATATAATTCACATACATAAATATCATCATCATATTGCATGTTCTTTGCAGAACGTCGTTTCCATCACAGCCAGTCTGAAAGAAACCCCATCGTTTGCCAAATCTAGATCCTGCTCCAGAGTCAAGCCCAGGCATTAATAAACATTTTTGTGCCATCGTCTTCTTGTTCTGCCTCTGCATATCTTTCCCTGCATCATACCTTCCAATCCCGTTTACTCGAGACCTTTGTATCTTTTGATGTGGCCAAAGTATTTCAATTCTCTGTTCATGGTGGAATGTATGAACCGGTTCTCCTCTATGTTTGATGTGGCCAAAGTATTTCAATTCTCTGTTCATGGTGGAATGTATGAACCGGTTCTCCTCTATGCCCAACTACTGTCGAATGTCTCCATTCTCCTTTGTTCGGCCCATGGCATTTTGAGGATCCATCTATAACATTTTGACTCGAAGGACTCGACATATATAAATGAATAATATATATTTTAATTGTTAAAAATACGTATGTATTAATATTAACCAAGGGAAAAGTGGGAATTCTATGTTTTAAATTGTGTTTTATATAATGGTTAAAACGACAACCCAAACTATCTGGGAGTCACATTTGATCGGCGCATGACATGGAAAAGTCAGATCGAGAGAAACCGAATGAGAGCCAGAGAAAGAATGGCAATCATGAGGAAACTTGCTGGCACAAGCTGGGCAGCAGACGAAAGCATACTAAAGAAACTGTACACTGGAAGAGTGAGACCAGTTCTCGAGTATGGCATTGCGGCATGGACAACAGCAGCAAAGGCGAACTTCGATAAAGTTAGCACACTTCAAAACCAAGCCATGAGAGTTATAACAGGAGGCATGAAGTCAACGCCAATTGTAGAACTTGAAAAGATTACAAAACTGCAATCCATGACCGATAGAAGAGACTGCAGAGCCCAGCTGCAGTCAGAGAAACTCCGAAGACTGACTGATCATACAATGCACCAGAGACTTAACAATTTGGGAAATGGGAAACTAAAGCGGAGAAACTTTGCAGAAATAGCCAAAACAAAGATGCACGAAGATCCCATAAACGCACTAACAACACCAAAGAACATCACTACTGTACGAAAACCTATCTGGATGCAGGATATATTTCCAGAAGTGGTAGAAAATATACCAGGTATTGCAAACAAAAACTGCCAGACTGAAAAAGAAAGGAGAGATACTACGCTAAGCTTTATATCGAAAAACTACCCAAGCATGGACTGGACCCATGCATACACCGACGGTTCTGTAACAAACACTACACAGAACGGAGGGGCAGGGGCATTCCTGAACCTACCAAATGGCAGAAAAATAACACTGTCATTCGCTACTGGTAAGTACACAAGCAATTTCAGAAAGGAGGCAGAGGCACTGAGGGCGGCAGTGGAAGAAATGGTGACACATAAAGAAAATGAAAGCCATACAGTCCTGCTTACAGATGCTCTGGCCGTAGTCACAGCGCTCGCTAAAAAGCCAGAAAAACACTGAGCTTGATGACTTAAGAGCAGTACTCTGTCAACTATGCCAGCAGTCCGCACCAAAAAGGGTAGTGGTACAGTGGGTCCCATCACACTGCAACATCCAAGGCAACGAGGAGGCAGACAGACTGGCAAAAGAAGGTGCAAGACTACCACAAACAGATACTAGTATGACGTACGAAGAGTCAAAACGGCTTATTAAAGCCAGATACATGACCAAATGGGAAACCGAACATACTGGTTACACCAAAAACGATGCTTATTACCAGTTGAACAGAAGAGAGCAGGTCGTTGTCTTCAGACTTCGCACTGGCCACAATAGACTGAGGTACCACCTATTCAACAAATTGAAGATAGGTGGAACCGACGAATGCCCGTGTGGTACCGGGAAAATGACCGCTGAACATCTGCTGCAGAACTGTCCGACATACGAGGATCAGAGAGAGCAGATGTGGCCATCATCAGTGGAACCACAAGACAAGCTATATGGCAGTGTCGACAGCCTCAGGATGACCGCCGCTTTTTTCGAAAAAATAATGGTTACTGTCTGACTGCGTACGAAGAAGAAGAAGATATTATGGTTCTGGTGAAATATTCTGTACA
This sequence comes from Ariolimax columbianus, assembly GCA_036924085.1. NCBI lineage: Eukaryota > Metazoa > Mollusca > Gastropoda > Stylommatophora > Arionidae > Ariolimax > Ariolimax columbianus. The sequence goes on along the minus strand of JAVGWX010000005.1, from coordinate 96,890,029 downwards.
AGTTCTGGGGAATCATCTGCTGAGATTGCCACTGGAGTTATGGCGTCAATAAGGGTTGAGAAACATTGAAAAACGAACTATCGTTAACGATATGAGAGATAATGGCAGTACATTTCTCAGATCAAGGATGCTAGAGGCCACAGTACAACATGTCTCTACAATCTCTCATTCAAACTCAAGTGAGCAATGACAAAGCAAATCTCATTATATACTTGCCCCGGCAGAGGTTATTTCCGGCTGGTGATGACTATCATTCTGTTAACACACCTCTGGTCCAACATTCTTTGCTTCCAACACATTTTGTAACAAGGAAGATATGTTATGAGATTTCTTTGACTTAGGGGTAGCACAATAACAGCAACAATATGTGTCTGTCTATAAATCAAATTATGAATGGGAATCGTCTTCTAGTTGCAACATGCCAGTCTACCGACTGGCTGTAAAGGTGTAGCAGATTCTATCCAGGAAAGGAAGGCAACGGTACAGAGGAAAAGAACTATCCCGCACATTGACGAAGAGCTCAGATCTTTATATCTGACCGCATGTTTATTGTGTTAACATGTGTGGGTGTCTTTACTGCGTGAACGTGTGTGGGTGCTTTTACTGTGTGAACGTGTGTGGGTGTCTTTACTGTGTGAACGTGTGTGGGTGTCTTTACTGTGTGAACATATGTGGGTGTCTTTACTGCGTGAACGTGTGTGGGTGTTTACTGTGTGAACATGTGTGGGTGTCTTTACTGTGTGAACATGTGTGGGTGTCTTTATTGTGTGAACATGTGTGGGTGTCTTTACTGCGTGAACGTGTGTGGGTTTTTACTGTGTGAACGTGTGTGGGTGTCTTTACTGCGTGAACGTGTGTGGGTGTTTACTGTGTGAACGTGTGTGGGTGTCTTTACTGTGTGAACGTGTGTGGGTGTCTTTACTGTGTGAACATGTGTAGGTGTGTTTACTGTGTAAACAGGTGTAGGCGTGTTTACTGTGTCAACATGTGTAGGTGTGTTTACTGTGTGAACGTGTGTGGATGTCTTTACTGTGTGAACGTGTGTGGATGTCTTTACTGTGTGAACGTGTGTGGGTGTCTTTACTGTTTGAACGTGTGTCTTTACTGTGTGAACGTGTGTAGGTGTGTTTACAGGGTGAACGTGTGGGGTGTGTTTACTGTGTGTGTTTACTGTGTGAACATGTGTAGGTGTGTTTACTGTGTGAATGTGTGTTTTACTGTGTGAACATGTGTAGGTGTGTCTCCTGTGTAAACATGTGTAGGTATGTTTACTGTGTAAACATGTGTGCGTGTGTTTACTGTGTGAACGTGTGTGGGAGTGTTTAGTGTGTGAACATGTGTGAATGTCGTTACTGTATGAACGTGTGGATGTCTTTACTGTGTGAACGTGTGTCTTCATGGTGAACGTGTGTTGGTGTGTTTACTGTGTGAATGTGTCTGAGTGTGTTTATTGTGTGAACGTGTGGGTGTCTTTACTGTGTAAACATGTGTGGGCGTGTTAACTGTGTGAACGTGTGTGGATGTATTTACTGTGTGAACGTGTGTATGTGTCTTTACTATGTCAACATGTGTGGGTGTCTTTACTGTGTGAAAGTGCGCCGAAGAAGAAGATAAAGCATTCTCTGTCTACTCCTGGCAAACATTTCGAATTAAAAGACAAAGAGCTTAATTACACAATTTGACGTAGGAGCATCATCATTTGATGATCAAACTATCTCCACTCTCTCGTGTGTCCCAAGTCTGTCGAAGTATCAATGTTTGTCTGTCCGCAGTATCAGAGATCGCAGTATCAGAGATCGCAGCGGGGTCTACCAAGCGAGACAGGTGTCATGTTAGTAGTCAGACAAAGCGGATGCACAAACATGCGGTCCTGAAGGTATGATGTAGACAGACAACGGATAATCAATGAAAACCTGAAAGCAACCCCTTGTGAAAACTGGTGAATAGAGTAATTATGTTTGGTGTAAGCGTATGAAAAAGAAAAGGAGAATGAAGAGGAGGAAGAAAAAAGAGGAAGAAAGGAAGAGAATGAGGAAGATGAGGAGGAGGAAGAAGTTCATCTTTAATAAGTCACACGAGGCTCTCTAATAATCCCACACTACTCCAGGTCACAGACTGCACGAACAGATCGATCTAGGCAAGTTCCTCCGCTGTAAGCTCCCCAACCCCCACCACCTAAAATCAATGACGCCTTGATTATTAAAACAATACGCCGATCGCCCAGCCCTAGGGTGGTCGGAGCACAAGCTAGTGCGCTCTGAACACATCATGGTCTCACTAGAACAGCTGAACATTGGATTACATCATCGATCTGGCCTTCAGTTGGTCCATCCTGTCATAGTCTTGTCTTGTGATAGCAGCGTGGGACCTGATCAAACTGGATTCCGCTGGTTTTCTGTCCGTACACATGTGGAGGAAAAGAGAAATGTTGGAAGTAGGCCAGAAGCCAAAGTCAAAGACCTGGGTCGATATAACGCATCGTGGGATGATTTCTATTGACGGAATATGTTTGCCCTTCAGTCGCCACGAATAGCCACATATTCTCATTCACCACAGTTTATTCATTTGCATTTCGCAGACAAATGTCTTCGAGGGGGATTCTGTCAGGTGGAACACTTGCTTTCAGACCACATGCCCTTCTGCATTAGTCATCCTGCTGTTGATGACTATGGTTATCTGTCATGAACTGAAATCTGTGCGGCTAAAAAGGGTACAGAAGATGAGGGAGGGGTGGAGATAGGGGACTTGATATTCTGCATGTGTGGCTTTATACTCCAAGATAAATATTAATAAAATACAATAGGACCAGAGAGAGAAAAAGAGAGAGAGAGAGAGAGAGAGAGACAGAGAGAGAGAAGGAACACCCAAGTGATATCAGAACCTGAAACTCTTGTTATTTGAAAGGGGAAAGGGGAAATATAATAGCAACACTAAAACCTGCCAGGCATGTTGTAAGAGGAGCATAAGGAGTTTTGAGCATGGGGCTGGCTACTCTATCCTTGAAGAAACTTTAAGTCAGTAAAACACGTCAGTAGATATAAGCAGATCAACAGTGGTGTGTATTTTGCTAAGATCTATGCTCCCACAAAAAGCTCAACATGTATTAATTGAGAGATAGAGGAAGAGAGTGAGAGAGAGAAAGGGGGGGGGGGAGAGGAAAAGGAGGGGGGAGAGAGAGAGATAAAATAAAGCACATTTGATTTAAACATTTTTGTTTCTACTGTAAAACAGATAAACAGAAATCATTCACACTGAAACATTTATACGGGGTCAAGACGCTGAGCAGCGCATGAGCTGCAGTTGTCAGCGACCCGTGACTTCTGGCGTTCATAGGCGTCATTCACTTTCTCCATGTTAGCATCAGGTGTGTTATCATCATGCGGTCTTGCCTAATTCAGAAACAGCGAGTTTTATTTCAATCTTTGATAATGACTTAACTCATGTGCCTTCATTCCACATACATTTCCAGTTGTATCGAAATTTACAAGAACAAAAGAAAACTCAAGAAACAATTCCCTATATGTGGTACAAGAACAAATGAAAGATCTAGAAACAACACCCTATGTACCATACAAGAATAAAATAAAGATCTAGAAACGAACAAAATAAAGATCTAGAAACGAACAAAATAAAGATCTATAAACGAACAAAAGACAGATCTATAACAAACAAAAGACAGATCTATAACAAACAAAAGAAAGATCTATAACAAACAAAAGAAAGATCTAGAAACGAACAAAAGAATGATCTAGAAACGAACAAAAGAAAGATCTAGAAACGAACAAAAGAAAGATCTAGTAACGAAGAAAAGATAGATCTAGAAACGAACAAAAGAAAGATCTAGAAACGAACAAAAGAAAGATCTAGAAACGAACAAAAGAAAGATCAAGAAACGAACAAAAGAAAGATCTAGAAACGAACAAAAGAAAGATCTAGAAACGAACAATAGATCTAGAAACGAAGAAAAGAAAGATCTAGAAACGAAGAAAAGAAAGATCTTGAAACGAACAAAAGAAAAATGTAGAAACGAACAAAAGAAAGATCTAGAAACGAACAAAAGAAAGATCTAGAAATAAACAAAAAGAAAGATCTAGAAACGAATAAAAGAAAGATATAGAAACGAACAAAAGAAAGATCTAGAAACGAACAAAAGAAAGATCCTGAAACGAACAAAAGAAAGATCTAAAAACGAAAAAAAGAAAGTACAAGATACGAACAAAAGAAAGATCTAGAAAAGAACAAAAGAGGGATCTAGAAACGAACAAAAGAAAGATCTAGAAACGAACAAAAGAAAGTACAAGAAACTAACAAAATAAAGATCTAGAAACGAACAAAAGAAAGATCTAGAAACGAAGAAAAGAAAGATCTAGAAACGAAGAAAAGAAAGATCTAGAAACGAACAAAAGAAAGATCTAGAAACGAAAAGAAAGATCTAGAAACGAACAAAAGAAAGATCTATAAACGAACAAAAGAAAGTTCAAGAAACGAACAAAAGATCTAGAAACGAAGAAAAGAAAGATCTAGAAACGAAGAAAAGAAAGATCTAGAAACGAAGAAAAGAAAGATCTAGAAACGAACAAAAGAAAGATCTAGAAACGAACAAAATAAAGATCTAAAAATAAACAAAAAGAAAGATCTAGAAACGAATAAAAGAAAGATCTAGAAACGAACAAAAGAAAGTACAAGAAACTAACAAAAGAAAGATCTAGAAACGAACAAAAGAAAGATCTAGATACGAACAAAAGAAAGATCTAGAAACGAAGTAAAGAAAGATCTTGAAACGAACAAAAGAAAGATCTAGAAACGAACAAAAGAAAGTACAAGATACGAACAAAAGAAAGATCTAGAAACGAACAAAAGAGGGATCTAGAAACGAACAAAAGAAAGATCTAGAAACGAACAAAATAAAGTACAAGACACTAACAAAATAAAGATCTAGAAACGAACAAAAGAAAGATCTAGAAACGAAGAAAAGAAAGATCTAGAAACGAAGAAAAGAAAGATCTAGAAACGAACAAAAGAAAGATCTAGAAACGAAGATAAGAAAGTACAAGAAACGAACAAAAGAAAGATCTAGAAACGAACAAAAGAAAGATCTATAAACGAAGAAAAGAAAGATCTAGAAACGAAGAAAAGAAAGATCTAGAAACGAACAAAAGAAAGATCTAGAAACGAACAAAAGAAAGATCTAGAAACGAAAAGAAAGATCTAGAAACGAACAAAAGAAAGATCTAGAAACGAACAAAAGAAAGATCTAGAAACGAACAAAAGATCTAGAAACGAAGAAAAGAAAGATCTAGAAACGAAGAAAAGAAAGATCTTGAAACGAACAAAAGAAAAATGTAGAAACGAACAAAAGAAAGATCTAGAAACGAACAAAAGAAAGATCTAGAAATAAACAAAAAGAAAGATCTAGAAACGAATAAAAGAAAGATATAGAAACGAACAAAAGAAAGATCTAGAAACGAACAAAAGAAAGATCCTGAAACGAACAAAAGAAAGATCTAAAAACGAAAAAAAGAAAGTACAAGATACGAACAAAAGAAAGATCTAGAAAAGAACAAAAGAGGGATCTAGAAACGAACAAAAGAAAGATCTAGAAACGAACAAAAGAAAGTACAAGAAACTAACAAAATAAAGATCTAGAAACGAACAAAAGAAAGATCTAGAAACGAAGAAAAGAAAGATCTAGAAACGAAGAAAAGAAAGATCTAGAAACGAACAAAAGAAAGATCTAGAAACGAAAAGAAAGATCTAGAAACGAACAAAAGAAAGATCTATAAACGAACAAAAGAAAGTTCAAGAAACGAACAAAAGATCTAGAAACGAAGAAAAGAAAGATCTAGAAACGAAGAAAAGAAAGATCTAGAAACGAAGAAAAGAAAGATCTAGAAACGAACAAAAGAAAGATCTAGAAACGAACAAAATAAAGATCTAAAAATAAACAAAAAGAAAGATCTAGAAACGAATAAAAGAAAGATCTAGAAACGAACAAAAGAAAGTACAAGAAACTAACAAAAGAAAGATCTAGAAACGAACAAAAGAAAGATCTAGATACGAACAAAAGAAAGATCTAGAAACGAAGTAAAGAAAGATCTTGAAACGAACAAAAGAAAGATCTAGAAACGAACAAAAGAAAGTACAAGATACGAACAAAAAAAAGATCTAGAAACGAACAAAAGAGGGATCTAGAAACGAACAAAAGAAAGATCTAGAAACGAACAAAATAAAGTACAAGAAACTAACAAAATAAAGATCTAGAAACGAACAAAAGAAAGATCTAGAAACGAAGAAAAGAAAGATCTAGAAACGAAGAAAAGAAAGATCTAGAAACGAACAAAAGAAAGATCTAGAAACGAAGATAAGAAAGTACAAGAAACGAACAAAAGAAAGATCTAGAAACGAACAAAAGAAAGATCTATAAACGAAGAAAAGAAAGATCTAGAAACGAAGAAAAGAAAGATCTAGAAACGAAGAAAAGAAAGATCTAGAAACGAACAAAAGAAAGATCTAGAAACGAAAAGAAAGATCTAGAAACGAACAAAAGAAAGATCTATAAACGAACAAAAGAAAGTTCAAGAAACGAACAAAAGATCTAGAAACGAAAAAAAGAAAGATCTATAAACGAAGAAAAGAAAGATCTAGAAACGAACAAAAGAAAGATCTAGAAACGAACAAAAGAAAGATCTAGAAATGAACAAAAAGAAAGATCTAGAAACGAATAAAAGAAAGATCTAGAAACGAACAAAAGAAAGTACAAGAAACTAACAAAATAAAGATCTAGAAACGAACAAAAGAAAGATCTAGAAACGAACAAAAGAAAGATGTAGAAACGAAATAAAGAAAGATCTAGAAACGAACAAAAGAAAGATCTTGAAACGAACAAAAGAAAGATCTAGAAACGAACAAAAGAAAAATCTAGAAACGAACAAAAGAAAGTACAAGAAACTAACAAAATAACGATCTAGAAACGAACAAAAGAAAGATCTAGAAACTAAGAAAAGAAAGATCTAGAAACGAACAAAAGAAAGATCTAGAAACGGACAAAAGAAAGATCTAGAAACGAACAAAAGAAAGTACAAGAAACTAACAAAATAACGATCTAGAAACGAACAAAAGAAAGATCTAGAAACTAAGAAAAGAAAGATCTAGAAACGAACAAAAGAAAGATCTAGAAACGGACAAAAGAAAGATCTGGAAACGAAGAAAAGAAAGATCTAGAAACGAACAAAAGAAAGTTCAAGAAACGAACAAAAGATCTAGAAACGAAGAAAAGAAAGATCTAGAAACGAACAAAAGAAAGATCTAGAAACGAACAAAAGAAAAATCTAGAAACGAACAAAAGAAAGATCTAGAAACGAACAAAAGAAAGATCTAGAAATGAACAAATAGAAAGATCTAGAAACGAATAAAAGAAAGATCTAGAAACGAACAAAAGAAAGTACAAGAAACTAACAAAATAAAGATCTAGAAACGAACAAAAGAAAGATCTAGAAACGAATAAAAGAAAGATCTAGAAACGAACAAAAGAAAGATCTAGAAACGAACAAAAGAAAGATCTAGAAACGAACAAAAGAAAGATCTAGAAACGAACAAAAGAAAGTACAAGATACGAACAAAAGAAAGATCTAGAAACGAACAAAAGAGGGATCTAGAAACGAACAAAAGAAAGATCTAGAAACGAACAAAAGAAAGTACAAGAAACTAACAAAATAAAGATCTAGAAACGAACAAAAGAAAGATCTAGAAACGAAGAAAAGAAAGATCTAGAAACGAAGAAAAGAAAGATCTAGAAACGAACAAAAGAAAGATCTAGAAACGAAGAAAAGAAAGATCTAGAAACGAAGAAAAGAAAGATCTAGAAACGAACAAAAGAAAGATCTAGAAACGAAGATAAGAAAGTACAAGAAACGAACAAAAGAAAGATCTAGAAACGAACAAAAGAAAGATCTATAAACGAAGAAAAGAAAGATCTAGAAACGAAGAAAAGAAAGATCTAGAAACGAAGAAAAGAAAGATCTAGAAACGAACAAAAGAAAGATCTAGAAACGAAAAGAAAGATCTAGAAACGAACAAAAGAAAGATCTATAAACGAACAAAAGAAAGTTCAAGAAACGAACAAAAGATCTAGAAACGAAGAAAAGAAAGATCTATAAACGAAGAAAAGAAAGATCTAGAAACGAACAAAAGAAAGATCTAGAAACGACCAAAAGAAAGATCTAGAAATGAACAAAAAGAAAGATCTAGAAACGAATAAAAGAAAGATCTAGAAACGAACAAAAGAAAGTACAAGAAACTAACAAAATAAAGATCTAGAAACGAACAAAAGAAAGATCTAGAAACGAACAAAAGAAAGATCTAGAAACGAAATAAAGAAAGATCTAGAAACGAACAAAAGAAAGATCTTGAAACGAACAAAAGAAAGATCTAGAAACGAACAAAAGAAAAATCTAGAAACGAACAAAAGAAAGATCTAGAAACGAACAAAAGAAAGATCTAGAAATGAACAAAAAGAAAGATCTAGAAACGAATAAAAGAAAGATCTAGAAACGAACAAAAGAAAGTACAAGAAACTAACAAAATAACGATCTAGAAACGAACAAAAGAAAGATCTAGAAACGAAGAAAAGAAAGATCTAGAAACGAACAAAAGAAAGATCTAGAAACGGACAAAAGAAAGATCTGGAAACGAACAAAAGAAAGATCTAGAAACGAACAAAAGAAAGTTCAAGAAACGAACAAAAGATCTAGAAACGAAGAAAAGAAAGATCTAGAAACGAAGAAAAGAAAGATCTAGAAACGAACAAAAGAAAAATCTAGAAACGAACAAAAGAAAGATCTAGAAACGAACAAAAGAAAGATCTAGAAATGAACAAATAGAAAGATCTAGAAACGAATAAAAGAAAGATCTAGAAACGAACAAAAGAAAGTACAAGAAACTAACAAAATAAAGATCTAGAAACGAACAAAAGAAAGATCTAGAAACGAATAAAAGAAAGATCTAGAAACGAACAAAAGAAAGATCTAGAAACGAACAAAAGAAAGATCTAGAAACGAACAAAAGAAAGATCTAGAAACGAACAAAAGAAAGTACAAGATACGAACAAAAGAAAGATCTAGAAACGAACAAAAGAGGGATCTAGAAACGAACAAAAGAGGGATCTAGAAACGAACAAAAGAAAGATCTAGAAACGAACAAAATAAAGTACAAGAAACTAACAAAATAAAGATCTAGAAACGAACAAAAGAAAGATCTAGAAACGAAGAAAAGAAAGATCTAGAAACGAAGAAAAGAAAGATCTAGAAACGAACAAAAGAAAGATCTAGAAACGAAGATAAGAAAGTACAAGAAACGAACAAAAGAAAGATCTAGAAACGAACAAAAGAAAGATCTATAAACGATGAAAAGAAAGATCTAGAAACGAAGAAAAGAAAGATCTAGAAACGAAGAAAAGAAAGATCTAGAAACGAACAAAAGAAAGATCTAGAAACGAAAAGAAAGATCTAGAAACGAACAAAAGAAAGATCTATAAACGAACAAAAGAAAGTTCAAGAAACGAACAAAAGATCTAGAAACGAAGAAAAGAAAGATCTATAAACGAAGAAAAGAAAGATCTAGAAACGAACAAAAGAAAGATCTAGAAACGAACAAAAGAAAGATCTAGAAATGAACAAAAAGAAAGATCTAGAAACGAATAAAAGAAAGATCTAGAAACGAACAAAAGAAAGTACAAGAAACTAACAAAATAAAGATCTAGAAACGAACAAAAGAAAGATCTAGAAACGAACAAAAGAAGAATCTAGAAACGAAATAAAGAAAGATCTAGAAACGAACAAAAGAAAGATCTTGAAACGAACAAAAGAAAGATCTAGAAACGAACAAAAGAAAAATCTAGAAACGAACAAAAGAAAGATCTAGAAACGAACAAAAGAAAGATCTAGAAATAAACAAAAAGAAAGATCTAGAAACGAATAAAAGAAAGATCTAGAAACGAACAAAAGAAAGTACAAGAAACTAACAAAATAACGATCTAGAAACGAACAAAAGAAAGATCTAGAAACGAAGAAAAGAAAGATCTAGAAACGAACAAAAGAAAGATCTAGAAACGGACAAAAGAAAGATCTGGAAACGAACAAAAGAAAGATCTAGAAACGAACAAAAGAAAGTTCAAGAAACGAAAAAAAGATCTAGAAACGAAGAAAAGAAAGATCTAGAAACGAAGAAAAGAAAGATCTAGAAACGAACAGAAGAAAAATCTAGAAACGAACAAAAGAAAGATCTAGAAACGAACAAAAGAAAGATCTAGAAATGAACAAAAAGAAAGATCTAGAAACGAATAAAAGAAAGATCTAGAAACGAACAAAAGAAAGTACAAGAAACTAACAAAATAAAGATCTAGAAACGAACAAAAGAAAGATCTAGAAACGAATAAAAGAAAGATCTAGAAACGAACAAAAGAAAGATCTAGAAACGAACAAAAGAAAGATCTAGAAACGAACAAAAGAAAGATCTAGAAACGAACAAAAGAAAGTACAAGATACGAACAAAAAAAAGATCTAGAAACGAACAAAAGAGGGATCTAGAAACGAACAAAAGAAAGATCTAGAAACGAACAAAAGAAAGATCTAGAAACTAACAAAATAAAGATCTAGAAACGAACAAAAGAAAGATCTAGAAACGAAGAAAAGAAAGATCTAGAAACGAAGAAAAGAAAGATCTAGAAACGAACAAAAGAAAGATCTAGAAACGAAAAGAAAGATCTAGAAACGAACAAAAGAAAGATCTATAAACGAACAAAAGAAAGTTCAAGAAACGAACAAAAGATCTAGAAACGAAGAAAAGAAAGATCTAGAAACGAAGAAAAGAAAGATCTAGAAACGAAGAAAAGAAAGATCTAGAAACGAACAAAAGAAAGATCTAGAAACGAACAAAATAAAGATCTAAAAATAAACAAAAAGAAAGATCTAGAAACGAATAAAAGAAAGATCTAGAAACGAACAAAAGAAAGTACAAGAAACTAACAAAAGAAAGATCTAGAAACGAACAAAAGAAAGATCTAGATACGAACAAAAGAAAGATCTAGAAACGAAGTAAAGAAAGATCTTGAAACGAACAAAAGAAAGATCTAGAAACGAACAAAAGAAAGTACAAGAAACTAACAAAAGAAAGATCTAGAAACGAACAAAAGAGGGATCTAGAAACGAACAAAAGAAAGATCTAGAAACGAACAAAATAAAGTACAAGAAACTAACAAAATAAAGATCTAGAAACGAACAAAAGAAAGATCTAGAAACGAAGAAAAGAAAGATCTAGAAACGAAGAAAAGAAAGATCTAGAAACGAACAAAAGAAAGATCTAGAAACGAAGATAAGAAAGTACAAGAAACGAACAAAAGAAAGATCTAGAAACGAACAAAAGAAAGATCTATAAACGAAGAAAAGAAAGATCTAGAAACGAACAAAAGAAAGATCTAGAAACGAAGAAAAGAAAGATCTAGAAACGAACAAAAGAAAGATCTAGAAACGAAAAGAAAGATCTAGAAACGAACAAAAGAAAGATCTATAAACGAACAAAAGAAAGTTCAAGAAACGAACAAAAGATCTAGAAACGAAGAAAAGAAAGATCTATAAACGAAGAAAAGAAAGATCTAGAAACGAATAAAAGAAAGATCTAGAAACGAACAAAAGAAAGATCTAGAAATGAACAAAAAGAAAGATCTAGAAACGAATAAAAGAAAGATCTAGAAACGAACAAAAGAAAGTACAAGAAACTAACAAAATAAAGATCTAGAAACGAACAAAAGAAAGATCTAGAAACGAACAAAAGAAAGATCTAGAAACGAAATAAAGAAAGATCTAGAAACGAACAAAAGAAAGATCTTGAAACGAACAAAAGAAGATCTAGAAACGAACAAAAGAAAAATCTAGAAACGAACAAAAGAAAGATCTAGAAACGAACAAAAGAAAGATCTAGAAATGAACAAAAAGAAAGATCTAGAAACGAACAAAAGAAAGTACAAGAAACTAACAAAATAACGATCTAGAAACGAACAAAAGAAAGATCTAGAAACGAAGAAAAGAAAGATCTAGAAACGAACAAAAGAAAGATCTAGAAACGGACAAAAGAAAGATCTGGAAACGAACAAAAGAAAGATCTAGAAACGAACAAAAGAAAGTTCAAGAAACGAACAAAAGATCTAGAAACGAAGAAAAGAAAGATCTAGAAACGAAGAAAAGAAAGATCTAGAAACGAACAAAAGAAAAATCTAGAAACGAACAAAAGAAAGATCTAGAAACGAACAAAAGAAAGATCTAGAAATGAACAAATAGAAAGATCTAGAAACGAATAAAAGAAAGATCTAGAAACGAACAAAAGAAAGTACAAGAAACTAACAAAATAAAGATCTAGAAACGAACAAAAGAAAGATCTAGAAACGAATAAAAGAAAGATCTAGAAACGAACAAAAGAAAGATCTAGAAACGAACAAAAGAAAGATCTAGAAACGAACAAAAGAAAGATCTAGAAACGAACAAAAGAAAGTACAAGATACGAACAAAAGAAAGATCTAGAAACGAACAAAAGAGGGATCTAGAAACGAACAAAAGAAAGATCTAGAAACGAACAAAAGAAAGATCTAGAAACGAACAAAAGAAAGATCTAGAAACGAACAAAAGAAAGATCTAGAAACGAAGAAAAGAAAGATCTAGAAACGAAGAAAAGAAAGATCTAGAAACGAACAAAAGAAAGATCTAGAAACGAACAAAAGAAAGATCTAGAAACGAAGAAAAGAAAGTTCAAGAAACGAGCAAAAGAAAGATCTAGAAACGAACAAAAGAAAGTACAAGAAACGAACAAAAGAAAGCTATAGTAACAATAACCCATATTTGCTAAAAGAACAAAAGAAAGCGATAGAAACAATATCCCTCGTGTTATAAAGAATAACATAAATGTCAAGAAACAACGGTCCCCATGTGATACAAAGAGAAAACCACAGATCTATAAACAATAGAAACTATGCCTTGCTCCACTTTCAGACCAAGTAACATTTTGACATGTACAGCTTACCACAAAAATCTATATACGACCTAACATATATGTGCCAAGTTCACTGGCTGGTAGATAATACACGACCTGGACACACCTGGGCCTTGTATGTGTCAAAAACATGTTGCTTTGTTGAGAAATTAGCAGGTAAGTTGTCCCAACTTGTAAGTTGGCAAGTACACACGTTCGTTAACTTAGTGATACTTGTGTGATATGATATGTTGAAAAACACTTTTGAAATGTAAAAGAATGGAGTGAATATCGTTGAAATATTAGGAAAGAGCCAGCGGGGCATCAGGAAAATACATCCATGGATAAAGAATGCACGACATTCCTCTTTGTGTGTTACTGGGGCATGAAATGGATAGAGAATAGTAACACTGTAAACTACAAGATATGACTAAAAAAGGGACTCTCGAAGAATGAACATGGACCCAGCTATTCTATGTTGTAGAAGCTATAATAGATATAACACCTCATTGTAGAAGCTATAATAGATATAACATCTCATTGTAGAAGCTATAAAAGATATAACACCTCATTGTAGAAGCTATAATAGATATAACACCTCATTGTAGAAGCTATAATAGATATAGCCCCTCATTGTAGAAGCTATAAAAGATATAACACCTCATTGTAGAAGCTATAATAGATATAACACCTCATTGTAGAAGCTATAATAGATATAACACCGCATTATAGAAGCTATAATAGATATAACACCGCATTGTAGAAGCTATAATAGATATAACACCGCATTGTAGAAGCTATAATAGATATAACACCTCATTGTAGAAGCTATAATAGATATAACACCTCATTGTAGAAGCTATAATAGATATAACACCTCATTGTAGAAGCTATAATAGATATAACACCTCATTGTAGAAGCTATAATAGATATAACACCTCATTGCAGAAGCTATAATAGATATAACACCTCATTGTAAAAGTTATAATAGATATAACACCTCATTGTAAAAGCTATAATAGATATAACACCTCATTGTAGAAGCTATAATAGATATAACACCTCATTGTAGAAGCTATAATAGATATAACACCTCATCGTAGAAGCTATAATAGATATAACACCTCATTGTAGAAGCTATAATAGATATAACACCTCATCGTAGAAGCTATAATAGATATAACACCTCATTGTAGAAGCTATAATAGATATAACACCTCATCATAGAAGCTATAATAGATATAACACCTCATTGTAGATGCTATAATAGATATAACACCTCATTGTAGAAGCTATAATAGATATAACACCTCATCGTAGAAGCTATAATAGATATAACACCTCATTGTAGAAGCTATAATAGATGTAACACCTCATCGTAGAAGAGGGACGAATAAGTCTACATTAAATGTCTCTTCTGTTCGTCTTTCCAATTTTCTCTGATTAAACGTTTGCCTCTCCGTATTCTATTGGCGAAACATGCTTCTTTTCACCCAAGACGGTAGTCCTGTGGGCGATATCGGAACGTATTGACCAGTGTATGGATGCGTGTGTGTCTGTTTGTAATGTGTTCCACTTCAACAGTTTTGCAGTACAGCAGTTTGAATAATCCTTTCTGTAAGTGGAGAAGTAGTCATACCGAAAAAAATCCCCGACATGCCTAGTTAAACTGTACAGAAAGTGATTTCGAACCTAGTGCGAGAGATTTGCAAGCTAAGCTCGCACTTGATCATTTACTTCCCGCCTTTCAACGTTCAGAATTAAGGTAGCACGTGATAGGAGCTTAACTCCCTCGTGTCGGTCCATTAGTACCGTTTTGCGAGGTAGGGAGCTTCCACTGTCTTTCTTGGATCAAGTGTATTGCATCGGTTGTTTAATGTGTTGTTATATGCTTTATGTTATGTAATCTCTCCACCTGCCACACGGTCTTCTTCGTGCCGTGTAGTCTGATGTATAGTGGTGTAAGCGTGCATGTAACATTTTCATGAAATGACCGAACCATTGTTATATTCCGTCTTGATATGTATTCAACACAAGGCAAGGCATGCACTCTGTACACACAACCAGAACCCATCACATAAGGCAAGTCATGCACTCTGTGCAGACCAGAACCCATCACACAAGGCAAGTCATGCACTTTGTGCACACAACCAGAACCCATCACACAAGGCAAGTCATGCACTCTGTGCAGACCAGAACCCATCACACAAATCACGGCATGCACTCTGTGCACACAACCAGAACCCATCACACAAGGCAAGGCATGCACTCTGTGTCCACAACCAGAACCCATCACACAAGGTCAAGGTAGATGGTTAGGAGTCACAGGCTATATACGCGAACTGTATAGCCCTTAGAACAGACTCTCGAGATAAACCGCATAGAAAAGTGGCGCCTAAAGAATGGAGAAGGTTGGATGAAGATCAAAGAAGAATGTGCACCAGGATATGATTTGTCGTATAGTACATAGATATCTCTGAACAGGTTAAAAACAAGTGTGTCCAGATGTGGGGCTAACAACTAAAAAAGTGGGGATTTGCAGACGATGAATTTAAATAATGCAGGGCCGTCCAGGACCCGGAACACCAGATAATTCTGTGCAGTGGAGGGCCCGATGGCGGCAAACGCAAGAGCACTGGCAGTGGCAGGTTTTTGGGCGAGAACTATGTGAAGTTGCCGGATACGGAAAGTAAGTAAAAAAATGCAGATGGAGTGCATGCGATGTGTCTCGGCCAGGTGTTGCACAAGGAGTGCTTTGACATGCCCAGTCTAGACTCCGTTGAGATTGGTCAGCTAAAGCTTCTCTCATATTTTCGTAGCAATATACAGTGTACGGATAGTCGGCTTGCTAAGCCAGTTACAGTAGTGCCATTCTCCCATTCGGCAGCGACTTTTGCGGGTGATCTCTTACTTCTTGCCGTTTCCACCTCCTATTATGTGGGCGGATCTGAGGTAGAACTTTACGGGGCTCTGGGCTGTTTTATTTATCACGTTTACACGCTGTGCGGCATATTGTGAATTTGGTGTTCATTTTCTCTTGACCAACGGCACACTACGGATGATGTGGTCAGCGTCACGCCGGGTGATGTGGTCAGCTTCACGCCGGGTGATATGGTCAGCGTCAATCCGGGTGATGTGGTCAGCGTCAATCCGGGTGATGTGGTCAGCGTCACGTCGGGTGGTGTGGTCAGTGTAACACATGGTGATGTGGTCAGTGCCACACCAGGTGATGTGGTCAGTGTCACGCCGGGTGATGTGGTCAGTGTCACGCCGGGTGATGTGGTCAGTGTCGCGCCAGGTGATGTGGTCAGTGTCGCGCCGGGTGATGTGGTCATCGTCACGCCGGGTGATGTGGTCAGCGTCACGCCGGGTGATGTTACTAGAAGACAACGCTGCAACTGATGATCTTCCTCCGATCCCCAATTTGGACCGCCCTCTACAGTTCTGCCCATGAAGACACCAGCTGCCAGCAACCTCTGCTCTCTCTAAGATTGGGCGGCGCTCTGGTTTCCATTAAGTGGCTATTTTGAGGTCACGCGATGGGCTTCAGTATAGTTGTCACTTCTAGCCAGGCCTGTATGATCCATTTACGTAGCAGTCTCCGTATTATTTTCTCTATCGTTTTGTTCAACAGGTTTTGGTTGTTAACCCTAACCCAATCAACATACTCTGAAACTTTGGGGGAGGAGGGGGGGTGTGGATAGTGAATGGGTTAGTCACACAGCTCACAAGCCATACATCCATATTCAGCAATGTAGTGCCACTTTGGGAAACAATGCCATTTAAAATAGTGTTTAAGTCAGATGTGCTAGACTGTACGGCGCAAAACATAGTACAACTCGCTCCGTCCTACAAAGTACATAAGGTTAACGAGAGGAAATAAAACAGGAGGAAAACGTGTTGGTATAATTGTATCCTTCGTCTTGGATCAAGATGCTGAACAATGCATGAACTGCAGCGGTCAGCAACCCATAGCAGCCTGCTAGCATCAGGGTCAGCGTACCAGAGCTGTCAAGACCGTTCTACACCTCCACGCGGTGATCCTGGATAGCACGATACAACAGAGCAGAGGAGGAAGAAGAAGAAAAAGAAGAAGACGACGACGAAGACGACGGAGAAGAAGAAGAAGACGAAGAAGAAGAAGAAGATGACGTATCCTCCTCCTGACCCGAGTTGTTGCTAATATGCGTTCATAAAAACCATCAGTTTCCCAGCAGTTTCCATTTATTTATTTCGAATATTATTTTTATTATAATCACCTCCATCATCAAACGTGTTCACGTATGTCGCTAGACGTCACGTACGATTTGTCTGGCAGGTTTCTTTTGTTTAAATATGTATATAAGCTTCTGAAACATTTTGATTCTTCATCAATCCATTTTATTATTGGTCTTTGTCTTACTCTGAAGTTCAGCTTCATAGTGTTTCACAGATGGTGACGGATGCTTGCCCTAAACCCAAAGCCAGTAATTCTCTGATTTGCGTAGTGGTAAAGCACTCTTTTCACGTAAACGTTAGGGCTTAAACTCCTGTTTATGACACTCTCTAGTTTACCCAGCTGTAAATATGTGCCTTGATCATTTTTAATGAAGGCAAGGAAGCGCAGAAGGGAACTGGCCATTTCACTTCACATACATACTGTGACCTCGTAGAATCACGTCTCTAATACTTCATCCCTGACAGCAGTGTCTGCTACGTGACTATCTTTATTTTATCAATATAAGTCAGGCATGGTTTGGTTCCAACTTTCTGTCATGTTTTCGTGTCCTCTAGTACCCCCTGATCGCTTTTCGCAAACATCTCATTTCACATATTCTTATCTGTCTTTGTTATTCTCTTAACTTAGGCCCCTTTGCCATTTATAATAATTTAAATGGCGAGATAAGGATAGGAACATCGTAACCAGCAAGGCCTTGTGACTGAGAAGGGTGGGCATGGGTCTTGCTTAGTCATCATGTGTAAAGGTCTTAGTCACACCTTTTATGTTATACGTTGTAGGTGTCCGCAATATATACGTGAAATAGATTTAGAAAACGAACATGCTATAAACCCGTTGTGCCCTTCTATGGTGGGTTATCTCAAGACCTGTGCTGCAATCCGAGTCCTAACAGAATGTTGCAGCCACGGCGGCGGCGATGACGGTCGCCCAGGCAAGGGAATCCTGCACCGGCAAACTATACGCCATAAGTAAAAGAAAAGAACACAATATTCTGTACACGCAAGAGTAGAGAATCAGCATCTAAGTTTTATATAATGATGGGACCTGTGACTTGGAATCCTGCTCAGCTATGGCTTTGTTGTTCCTGTGAAGAAAAATCTCCATAGACAGATAATATATATTCAAGAAATTAATAATAGGACACACAAATGTGTCTGTGTATGAAGGACAAACAATTAGTAGAACATGTTCTTCAAGGCTGTCTATTCCACGAGAGAGTAGACACGAGAGAACAATGGGATTGCCACATTTATGATGGAAACAGACGTACTTACTTTAGTGAAAACTATGGTCACGATATAATAATTGGATTGCACCGTTTATGATGGGAATAGATGTAGTTACTTCAGAGATAAACTGTATGGACACGAGATAATAATGGGATTGCCCCATTTATGATGGGAATAGATGTAGTTACTTCAGAGATAAACTGTATGGACACGAGATAATAATGGGATTGCGCCGTTTATGATGGAAATAGATGTAGTTACTGAGTGCATGACCTGCAGCGGTCAGCGACCCATAGGGCACTACTAGCGTCAGGGCCAGCGAACCAGGGCTGCCAAGACCCTTGTACACCTCCACGGGGTGATCCTGAATAATAGACCAGACTGGCTAAGTAGAAGGAATCGAAGAGGGAAGGCTAACTCGGTACTAAAAAATGACTGCTAAAGTCGGATGTGTTGCACATAAATGTGCAAATATCACAGTCGAGCTGTAAACTACGACACAATGCATTCCGTTCTCTGGACTACATCCTGCTACTTGCGAAGCCCTTTTCAGATCTAGGTAGCGGAAGATTGAGAACGAAAAGAATGGCATTATTCTAAGTGTCTGCTCATTTCGTTATGTATGCCGCGATGATATTAAAGATATCACAACTAAACATCTATTTATATCATCAATAAGCTGTATATGCAAGTGATAGCATGCGATATGGCGTTGGTGTTTTATGTCTTAATAACATGTACATAATGAAACGAATTGATGAATCGTCGCCCCTTAACACGCTCCAACAACGCAGAAAAACTATGAATATAAAACAGCAATGTTTTGCTAATGGCTTATTAACGAAACAAATTGAATGTCTAGGGCCAGTGAACATTTTTGTGTGTGTGGTTTTAGGACGATAATTACAAAAACAATTATACTGCAAGCACTAGGTAAAGGTATACACAAGAAAACAAAGTAAAGTAAGAAAACATGAAATTCAGAATCGAATAACGAACCATTAGGTGACGATGCGAATTGCTACAAAGAAAGACATGATTATTAGACTAACTAGACAAATCACAAAAGGCGTAGGAAAGGCAGAAAGTAAATGTAAATAAATGTGTATGGATCGACCTATATTCATTCCATGGTAGCCACTGATTGGCGTGAGATATGCTAGGTTATTAATGCCACATTTCTTTGTTCTGTTTTCATGAGGGGTTTGGTTTCTGTAGGTGGGAAATGATGTGCCTAGTTAGCTAAATTATCCAAGTCACGTTGAAATCCATATGGACCTCTAAGATGATGA
Organism: Ariolimax columbianus; assembly: GCA_036924085.1. Classification (NCBI taxonomy): domain Eukaryota; kingdom Metazoa; phylum Mollusca; class Gastropoda; order Stylommatophora; family Arionidae; genus Ariolimax; species Ariolimax columbianus. Next base: position 96,870,274 of record JAVGWX010000005.1, on the reverse strand, counting down.
GTGTACATACATTGTGAAATCAGACATGGTTGAACACCAAACTCAATATTAAGAGATTCATTATCATCAAGTGTTGTCCCCGCCACGGAGGTAGACCGGAATAGATCTTCAGCTATCTCTGTCCAGTGCCAGGTTGGTACACTCAGTCAAACTGTGTCCCGACAGCATCTTGATGTGTGCCCATTTGTACCTCTGCCACCTTTTGGCTCTCTTATCCTACACGTGTGCCTTCAATATAACTTTCAGCAGACGTGCATGTCGTGTGAGATGATCAAAATATTTAGTTTTTCTGTTTTTTATTTCCTTCAGAAGAATCTTCTCCACCTGAAGTTGTTCCAGAACTTCCCTATTTATTTTCCTATATTTCCAAGAAACTGGTTTAAGTCTACTGAATACCCACATTTCAAATGGGTCAATACTCTTCTCTAATTACTTGGTCATGGTCCAGGTTTCTAATCCACATTTTAAAACTGAATGCACATAGCATTTAATAATTCTCATTTTCAAGCACAGAGATATATTAAGGTATATTAATAGCTTACAGGACTTTATCAACAAGGAAAGTGAAAGATTCTGGGTATGCAGTTGATCGACAATGTTTCTTTCTGGACCTGCAGTTGATCGATAATGTTACATTCTGGGTCTGTAGTGGATCGATAATATTACATTCTGGGTCTGCAGTGGATCGACAATGTTACATTCTGGGTCTGCAGTGGATCGACAAAGTTACATTCTGGGTCTGCAGTGGAACGATAATATTACATACAAAAAAATATATCAGATAGTATTGATAATTAGCATCGAAAAGAACTTAACGCTGAATTTCCAGGCTTCTTCTTCTTCGTACACTGTCAGACGCCAACTTGAATTTGTTCGAAGAAAGCAGCTGTCATCCTGAGGCTGTCGACACTGCCATAGAGCTTGTCTAGTGTTGCCACTGGTGAAGGCCACATGTGTTTTCTCTGATCCTCGTATGTCGGGCAATTTTGCAGCAGATGTTCAGCGGTCATTTTCCCTGCACCACAGGTGCATTCGTCAGTGCCACCTATCTTCAGTTTATGAATTTTCAAATCTTTACAATTGCTTAAACCAGATTCATTTGTCATCAACCGGTCAGAATTCACACTACCCCCACCTCACACTACCAGGGTGATTTTTTAGTCTCAAAGAGGGCGGGGAGGTGGCATTATTCTTTAGATCATCCCGTTAATCTTCTTCTTCTTCTTCTTCTTCTTCTTCGTACGCAGTCACACAGTAACCATTATTTTTTCGAAAAAAGCGGCGATCATCCTGAGGCTGTCGCCACTGCCATAGAGCTTATCTTGCAGTTCCACTGGTAATGGCCACATCTGCTCTCTCTGATCCTCGTATGTCGGGCAGTTCTGCAGCAGATGTTCAGCGGTCATTTTACCGGTACCGCACGGGCATTCGACGGTACCACCTATCTTCAATTTGTTGAATAGGTGGTACCTCAGTCTGTTGTGGCCAGTGCGAAGTCTGAAGACAACGACCTGCTCTCTTCGGTTCAACTGGTAATAGGCATCGTTTTTGGTGTAACCAGTATGTTGGGTTTCCCATTTGGTCATGTATCTGGCATCCCGTTAATCAATTGGTGATGAAAATATTCTGTAAACTACTTTTATTCAAATTTAAAATCTGACACCATTAAATGCGTAAAATCTATGTTCTTTCTATCTATGTTTTTTGCGCGTCAAATAGGGCGTATAAGGCAGAAACAAACGTTCTCAAGTTGGAACAGTGTGACGCCACTGTTTTTAGATGTCGTATAGTGCTGAGACTCTTGAGCCCTTTTGGATGATTGTTCTTACGAGTGTTTCCTTGGGTCTCCCTCTTTTCCTAAATCCCCATGGTGTCTATTCGAGTGCTTGCAATGGAAGACGGTTGTTGTTCATTCTAAGGACATGTCCGATGTATGTCCATCGTTTTTTTCAAGATGATGGTCGACGCATATAATTGGTTTGTCTCTGTTCTTATCGAGTTGTTAGTAATGAACTAGTCAGAGCGTATATTCAATAATTTTCGTAAACATTTATTTTCAAAGATATTTAGTTTGTTTTCCAGCGCTTTTCTTGTTTTCCAGAGTTCACATCTATATGTCAGGACTGATATTACGATTGAGTTGAATAGTCTGAGCTTGGTATGTTTGTTCAGTGTCGTTGATTTCCAGACGTTGGTGAGCTGATTAAAGGCGCACGAGGCCAAAGCAATTCTAGTGGAAATTTCTTTCGCGGCATCTCCATCTTGTGTTATTTTGCTTCCCAGGTATGTGTAGTGTTTGACATTTTGTAGAGATTTCCCCTGTAGCTTGATATCAACAGTTGTGTGTGTGTGCGGAAGCCTTGCTTTTCGTCTTTGAGGCCTTTACTTTGAAGTCCTATCTGTTCTGACCATTGACATAGTTTATCTTTATTTTCTTGTGTTTTTTCATTAGTGGTACTTAGTAGTGCTAGGTCGTCTGCAAAATCAAGATCTTCTAAGGTCTTGTTATCTGTCCATGCTATGTATAAATGCTTATCATGGGCACAGTGTTTCATAATCCAATTTATAGATATGCCAAATAGTAAAGGTGATAAAATGTGTAAAATACTTTAGAAATAATCCAAGTCAATGTGCATGTACCGAAATTGCATCTATTGGCGTAGTGGTAGTGCACAAACTTGTCAAGGTGGTGACACGGAGTTCAACTCCTTTATTAACACGATCAAGTTGATGCAGTTGAAATAATACACCTGACGTACTTTAGGAAAGAAGGATAGTGAGTAAGTGATCTGGCCACCTGCACCTCATAAACAAAATAGGGCCTCATAAATGATATCTTAAACACTTTATCCCCGACAGCGGTTTCTGCTGAGGGACTACCTTAATATTTATTAATATAGAAAAAAAAACATATTTCAATGTTACATGTATATTAATTGGAATAACCATTTTGGGCGCGACAATGTTGCAAAAAGCGTGGAGTTCCTTGGGTGTTCGCCAATGGTGACATGATGAAAAGGATACATGATATTATGTTGGACACCCTTGGCTAAAACCTGCTTTTAGTAAGGGAGTAAGGGAACATAACCTACCAACCAAAGACACATAAACATAACCTACCAACCAAAGACACATAAACATAACCCACCAATCAAAGACATGTGAACATAACCCACCAATCAAAGACACGCAAACAACCTACCAGCCAAAGACACGCAAACATAACCTACCAACCAAAGACATGTGAACATAACCTACCAACCAAAGACACAGGAACATAACCTACCAACCAAAGACACGCAATCATAACCTACCAACCAAAGACACGCAAACATAACCTACCAACCAAAGACACGCAATCATAACCTACCAACCAAAGACACGCAAACATATCCTACCAACCAAAGACACGCAAACATAACCTACCAACCAAAAACAGAACACATGTCCACATAATTTGCAAGGGCGCGAACAGTCTTTTCTATACGGCTGACATACGGTGATACATCCTCTCACTTCGATGGATCCACACCCTCTAACTTCGACGGATCCACACCCACTAACTTCGACGGATCCACACCCTCTAACTTCGACGGATCCACACCCTCTAACTTCGACGGATCCACACCCTCTAACTTCGACGGATCCACACCCTCTAACTTCGACGGATCCACACCCTCTAACTTCGACACCATAACTTCAACGCGCCACCACCCCACAACTTCGACGGACCACCATACCATAACTTTGACGGACCCCGCCGACCAACCTACAACTTCGACGGACCACCATACCATAACTTTGACGGACCCCGCCGACCAACCTACATGGGGTCCCCAGAACTGCGGCAATTCACATTAGCTATGGCAGATCTTAGAATTTTGACGGACAAATCCCTAACTGCCACGGTCTCCCCAAAAAACTATTTCGTCCGACATTCCCCCCCCCCCCCCTTCCAACTATTGCAGGCTGACCAAACTACTCCAGAACACAAACAACTACCACAGACTGACCAAACTACACCAGAACACAAACAACTACCACAAGCTGACAAAACTACACCAGAACACAAACAACTACCACAGACTGACCAAACTACACCAGAACTTAAACAACTACCACAAGCTGACCAAACTACACCAGAACACAAACAACTACCACATACTGACCAAACTACACCAAAACACAAACAACTACCACAGACTGACCAAACTACTCCAGAACACAAACAACTACCACAAGCTGACCAAGCTACACCAGAACACAAACAGCTACCACAGACTGACCAAACTACTCCAGAACACAAACAACTACCACAAGCTGACCAAACTACTCCAGAACACAAACAACTACCACAAGCTGACGAAACTACTGCAGAACACAAACAACTACCACAAGCTGACCAAACTACTCCAGAACACAAACAACTACCACAAGCTGACGAAACTACTCCAGAACACAAACAACTACCACAAGCTGACCAAACCACTCCAGAACACAAACAGTTACCACAGTCCCCGAACTAAAAACGAACAGCTACTCCTCAGCACATGTGTGATCTTAAAAATGGAGACTCGAAGATTCCATGAGTCTTCTCTAGGAGTCAGAGGGCCATGCACCGGGATGTGAACCACTCTCTTATACAATTGTACCCATGCACCGGGATGTGAACCACTCTCTTATACAATTGTACATCCCCTAACATATTTGCACTGTCGCCTTTAGATGACATGAGTTGTCAATCGTCTTTCGTGGTGCATCTATGTGTATTTTTCCGTTTGGTTTCCTCTGTTAGATTTTTAATGAATAATTTGAAATGCACTGGTGGGTCCTAGGTTTAGACCCAACTTCTCACCAGATCCTTTAAGCCAGATTTCCAGGTTGTCTCAACCTGAGTGTTTACATCCATCACAACGAGGTAACCAGGTTGTACTATTGAGCTGGAGATAATGTAACGTCGTTTTACAGTGATGTGGTGGTTTATGTACCATGAGCTTTGCCACAGGGGGATATACCTACAGTGGAGGTATGATTTCTTAGAAGCGAAATAGAGAACAAAAACATCGTTTTAAAAAGCTGAGTATATCAATCAACGAAAAACTTTACAGTCTCCCCTGTGGAGCACATGTCTTCAACAAAAACACACTACATATTACTATCACTCAAAGCAGAACTATCAACACGTAACACGTACAATTGTCTTTTGTGATCATTGCCACCTCAACTTTTAGGAGAGGCCGCGCGGTATATTACAAACAAAAATATTAGCTTCGCGCTGTCAGATCAAGTCTTTCGGCGAGCGCTCGCCAACAATACACCTGCACCAGAAACGGAAATCAAAGGGTGCCAAAAGCGCTTAGGCAGAGGCGTGCGATAAATCATAAATCGTATACATCAATATCGGAATAACATAGACCAATATAGAAAAGCGTTGCGTAACGATTTTTAATTATTGAATTTGTTTTCTCTGCTTATGCCGCCCCCTTACGGTGCCGCGGCCTCTCTGTATCGTAGCACGGCACGGCCCTGTTCAAAGTTCTCCATCGAAATGAAAGCAGAGCTCGTCTTGTTGTATCCGTATTCTGACATGTGCATCAGTCTCTCCCGTTTTCTCTATACTTCCAACATTTATTAAAGGAGATTTACTTTAAACATGCAGTTCAACACGGGAACAGACATAGTGAGAAAATAATCCACGCATATATATATATAAATGTGTGTATGTGGTGTGTGTGTGTGAATGAATGTATGTAAGATATTACAGAATCGCTCGTCAAAATCCCGAGACCTCTTAACGGGGAGGGGGGAAAAGGAAGATTAAGCTTTTGCATCTTCATACACGTCTTCTAATGCGATTACGGAGATGTGTGCTTGGGTTAAGCAATGTCATAATGTAAAGAAAAACGTTAGAGAAAATGTATCTGTAAAAGCACATAGGTAGTTGGCCGTATGCTTCCTGCGAGGAGCCTTCTACAGCATGGTCATCTGTGTTTTTACAATGTTGTTTAAAGGTCTATTATTTTTATTGTGGTTCAGTTTCTACAGGATGGGATAACTGGGTCCATGCCCAATCATGCTACACCCCGCTTACAAGTGTTGCAGGTTACAGTGTTATCAGAATTTACTCCTATTTCCTACTCTGTTAACATTCGTGCTACCATGCCCCAGATAACAGGCATATTCGATTCTACAAATTAATAGAAAATGTCGATCTTGAGTATCGTATTCACAGAATATTTGCTTCATCGGGAAATTAGAAAGAAAGGTAGATGATAGAGAAGCAGAAAGTACGAAGACACAAATACCACCGCAGGCTAGGTTAGAGAATTTAGATGACCTAGTTACTTATGTGGACCGTTTGTAAGACGTGGATCTGAGACCTTCACTAGAATTGGTGTCAGGCTTCATGCTTTACGTAGACCTATTAGTTGTTGCGGTGGAGCGATGTATTCGTGTGAATCCCATTGGTAGATGTCGCGATACGAAGATGAATAGTGTATTGCTTGCAGATATCTATGGATCAGCTCGCACGAAAATGTCAAATGTCATTGTCACAACGCCCCATATCAGTGTTTCTCAACCTGTCAAGACGAAAGGACTTCAAGTGTTGCGCAATTGGTCAAAGGTTATGTCATATTTGGCAGTGGATCTTGGCGGGTACGATTAGTGAATGGTAAAACACTCGCTTTTCGTGACAAAGATAGAGGGTGCGAATTCCGCTATCGGAACGCTCCAGACAGCTAGAAATGGTGGGTACCTGACATTCGACTAGGGAAGTAAAAGGCGAAGAGTAAAGAAACTGTCCACCCTACCTCATACAAACTGTGGCTTAGTATAGTGAAATGGGGCCGAAGATGAGGTACAGTTAATGAGCTGACAGCAGCCAACAGCTCATCAAGATCATTTTCCGCCTCCAGCGGCGACCCTGTGAAAAAGTTATACTAGTGCAGTCCAGCTACGAGAATATGGGTCGCCAACCGGGTATAAATGAAATCGAATGTACTGGACTGAAAGACGCAAATATCGTAGCTTCGCTGTAAACTGTGATACGTCATTTTTAGGACGGCGGCAGTGTAACTAACTACTATGGGACAAGCCTTTACAGAAATCTCTAACAGCTTCATTCCCCGACAGCAGTTTAGCTACAATGGGATAAACCTTTACTGGTCCCAAATAACTTCATTCCCCGACAGTAGTGTAACGGTTGTCCGTTTCACAATGGTTGTCGTGAAATGCTTTCAAATATCTCAATAATCCTAGATAAATGTAATTTTTTGCATGAGGTCTTATCTTTTCAATGTCTCAATGACTTTATTAACTACAATTTGTCAGTTAGTATTATTTTCTTAAATCGACTAGCTCCTTTCATCTTTGTTATCAAAGTAATTCTTTTGTCTCTGCAGAAAATAATTTACCGTAAACGTAAAGATTATCTTTCTCCAATGTGCTAGCGGGGGAAACGTCATCTGCGAGAAGCCGCATCTAGTATCCAGGAGAAGCAAGTATATACGTGAAGTACCCGAAATGCATAAACAATGTTATGCTATTGTGGATGTGGATCTCCAGTTGAAATAAAATGTTCTACAATAGGTAACACATAATGTCCTTTTTAATGTAGTTCATGTATTTCAGGAACTGTCAAAAGTAACTGCGCATTTCGTGGAAAGAATGTGGGAAGAGGTAACAGCACATGATATATAGAACGTAGAAAGTACACACTTCAGATTAACATCAAATAGATTGGTCTAGGTTTTTATATAGATGCTAAAAAAAATGGTTATAATTCAGTTCTGAGACCCATCTTCTAACTGTTTCGGACGGCCCTGAAAAGGACCGCTTTGCAAGTGTGTTGGAAACATATTTCTCGGAAAACAAACATGTAAGTTAATTTCTCACTAAATCAGAGTTGGACGATTCCAACACATTGGTGGACTGCTCTCGGCTGAACGAACGCCAGTCCATTTTTTGTCCAATAGCCCTTTTCCTCTTTTAAGACTTGGTCCTCATATTTGGTGAAATAATCTTTGTCTTTATTTGAGAGGGCGGCATATGTTAGTTCTTTCATATCACATAGTTTGAGAGGGGGGCTGCATATGTTAGTTCTTTCATATCACATAGTTTGAGAGGGGGGCTGCATATGTTAGTTCTTTCATATCACATAGTTTGAGAGGGCGGCATATGTTAGTTCTTTCATATCACATAGTTTGAGAGGGTGGCATATGTTAGTTCTTTCATATCACATAGTTTGAGAGGGCGGCATATGTTAGTTCTTTCATATCACATAGTTTGAGAGGGCGGCATATGTTAGTTCTTTCATATCATATAGTTTGAGAGGGCGGCATATGTTAGTTCTTTCATATCACATAGTTTGAGAGGGGGGCTGCATATGTTAGTTCTTTCATCTCACATAGTTTGAGAGGGGGGCTGCATATGTTAGTTCTTTCATATCACATAGTTTGAGAGGGGGGCTGCATATGTTAGTTCTTTCATCTCACATAGTTTGAGAGGGGGGCTGCATATGTTAGTTCTTTCATATCACATAGTTTGAGAGGGGGGCTGCATATGTTAGTTCTTTCATCTCACATAGTTTGAGAGGGTGACATATGTTAGTTCTTTCATCTCACATAGTTTGAGAGGGGGGCTGCATATGTTAGTTCTTTCATATCACATAGTTTGAGAGGGGGGATGCATATGTTAGTTCTTTCATATCACATAGTTTGAGAGGGGGGCTGCATATGTTAGTTCTTTCATCTCACATAGTTTGAGAGGGGGGCAGCATATGTTAGTTCTTTCATATCACATAGTTTGAGAGGGGGGCTGCATATGTTAGTTCTTTCATATCACATAGTTTGAGAGGGGGGCTGCATATGTTAGTTCTTTCATATCACATAGTTTGAGAGGGGGGCTGCATATGTTAGTTCTTTCATCTCACATAGTTTGAGAGGGGGGCAGCATATGTTAGTTCTTTCATATCACATAGTTTGAGAGGGGGGCTGCATATGTTAGTTCTTTCATATCACATAGTTTGAGAGGGGGGCTGCATATGTTAGTTCTTTCATCTCACATAGTTTGAGAGGGGGGCTGCATATGTTAGTTCTTTCATCTCACATAGTTTGAGAGGGGGGCTGCATATGTTAGTTCTTTCATATCACATAGTTTGAGAGGGGGGCTGCATATGTTAGTTCTTTCATCTCACATAGTTTGAGAGGGGGGCTGCATATGTTAGTTCTTTCATATCACATAGTTTGAGAGGGGGGCTGCATATGTTAGTTCTTTCATCTCACATAGTTTGAGAGGGGGGCTGCATATGTTAGTTCTTTCATATCACATAGTTTGAGAGGGGGGCTGCATATGTTAGTTCTTTCATCTCACATAGTTTGAGAGGGGGCTGCATATGTTAGTTCTTTCATCTCACATAGTTTGAGAGGGGGGCTGCATATGTTAGTTCTTTCATATCACATAGTTTGAGAGGGGGGCTGCATATGTTAGTTCTTTCATCTCACATAGTTTGAGAGGGGGGCTGCATATGTTAGTTCTTTCATATCACATAGTTTGAGAGGGGGGCTGCATATGTTAGTTCTTTCATATCACATAGTTTGAAGAAATTGCCGCTGCTACTTGTCCTTCAAATTTGCCCATACGAGTTCAATTGGGTTTAAGTATGAATGGTAAGATGGCAGTCTCAAACACACATGACTATGCTCTTGGATCAACTTTTCTATATGATATATCGTTTTCTTTCGTGTTTGCTTGACAATGGAAAGCAATTAAGGTTTTAGATACCTTTCGTGAAATGGTATGTATTCTTTTGTGAGTCACATCTTTATTGCATTTTTAGTACTGGATGATGTCGGGATTTTCTCTCCACGAGTCACTGCGATGTGATATGATGCATTGTCCATTATCGGACAGGAGGGCCTATCTAATGATGGAAGAATCGTTTTTTAATCCACTCTCTAAATATGTTTCCATTCATCTCAATATGGTAGTCTCGATTGTTCGTATAATTTGAAGGAAATACAAGCTCTACATTCATCATTATCAGATTATGTCTGCTACCTGCATGTTCTATTATCCAGCTACCCATTGCCACTTGGTACAAATCTTTAATAGTTCCAGCCGCTGACTGCCATTATTTTTCACTTGTGTGGTTAGAATTTATACAAGTTTCATCCACATACACAATTTCTTGACATTGTTTATGCATTTCTGGTACTAGGCGTAAATATTTGCTTCTCATGGATACCAGTTGCAGCTTCTCACATATGACGTTTCTTCCACTAGAATACTTTCTAAAGGTAAAGCATATGCCCCTATCAGTTCTCCACAACTTAGATTTCGATTAATCAATGCCCTTGTGTGTTTTCAGACGAGACTTCGGTTTCCTTAGTATCACTGGTTCTTTGGGATCAAACATTCTACAAATCTCTCTTCTAATCACATCCCTGTCAAAACTATTTACAATTTTCTTTCTTCTATTCGTACTAGTCTTGATGGAACACAAATTTCCATAATCTTGGAGCAATCGATCAAATGACCGTTTGCTTAAACCAAAAGCGTGAATAGTTCTCTTTTCAGGGTTTGAAATACTCCAATACAGTTTACAGCGCTTAGCTTCTCTACACAAATATTGACACATCTTCAATGCAATTGCATGGAGTGTAAAGGACTTTTCTTTCAGACTCATTATACTCATGAAATTTAAACGCCAATTAGCTATACTTCGCCTATGCTCTCGCGTACACAATCTCTACCGACAGACTAAAAGCACGGGAAGTCTCATTACAACTGTTCAAAACCAGTTCAAAATGGTGAAGCTGGAAAAATTTAGTAAAACACGCGTACACCAGATATTTTCACAAATTCACACTGTTATGAAAAGGTAATCATTTCAAAAGACTGGTTTCATTAGGAGCGTTGGTTTTTGTATACCATCAACAAAGAAAATGGTATACCATATGTTTGTAAGCGAGAAAAACGTATTCACCATCAGGACATGTTATATGCAAAATGTAATTGATTGTTGAGATATTGTATATTAACAGCGGCAAACATTGTGAAAAGCACTATAGTATGAGACAAACATTTACTTTACAGCTGGTGATGTGAACGCAATCAGTCCACTATGTCGCTACACGTCGTCGAGAAGTGTCATCTTTTTGTACGTGCTATGGCTGGCATAATTCTCAAAGTCGTTCGTAAAGAATGTTTTATTCTTGATAAATGTTTTCTTCTGGTGTGCACTTTAGGGTTTCTCAAGCAGACATTACTACAAAGATCAAGAAAAGGTGGTCAGTAGTATATCTAGCCCTGACGTGAGAATGGAGTCTTGGTCAGTATGTTACATCTGACCCTGGCGTGTGAACGGAGCCTTGGTCAGTGTGGTGTGTCTGACCCTGTCGTGAGGTAGGAAGATGGTTCATAGAATTGACACCGTTGCACCCATATGTGCTACGTCACTTTCATTTCTGATGAAAGTACCGACGACATGCATGACAAAAAATGACATTCCCTGCAGGTCAATTCAAGCGTGTCGTGATTTGAACCCGGAACGTTGCGATTGTAAACCACACTCCCAACCCTAAGACCACTTGTTCCAGTAGTATTAATTTAATGTGAAACAATAATTGAGACATGCTGAATTGTAACAGGATTCTTTAAACCGACACCAACGGAAAACGTCTATGCACCTCCGGATATTAGAGGACATGTCGCATCTGAAGTTGAGAGACAAAAGCATTCCTTTTTGGACATACACCAGAAAGAATACGACTGAAGTCAGGCAAACGGTTTCTGCGGACTGTACAGCCCTCAGAACAGAGCCCCAAGAGAAACCGCATAGAAAAGTGGCGCCAAAAGAATGGCGAAGGTTGGACGGAGATCAAAGAAGAACTTGCACCAGGATATGATTTGCCATATACTATGTGGAGATCTCTGAACAGGTTAAAAAACAAGTGTGTCTAGGTGTGGGACTAACCTGAAAAATGAGAGATGAATATCGTAAATGCGGAGCCGTCCAATACCCAGAATACCTGATTTTATGTCTTAGGATGCAGAAATCATGTGCAGTAGAAGACCTAGTGGTGGCAAAATGAAAGAGCACTGGTGGTGGCAAATGAAAGAACACGGATTGTGGCAAATGAAAGAACACGGATTGTGGCAAATGAAAGAACACGGATTGTGGCAAATGAAAGAACACGAATTGTGGCAAATGAAAGAAAACGGATTGTGGCAAATGAAAGAGCACTGATGGTGGCAAATGAAAGAACACTGGTGGTGGCAAATGAAAGAGCACTGATGTGGCAAATGAAAGAGCACTGACAGTGGTGACGACTATGTGAGGTTGCCGGATACGGAAAGTAAGTAATGTGAAACTAAGGTTGATCGATGTAGTGCAATGGTTTTTGGGTAATCGGGGTTTGGTCCCCAGTTGGTTTTGATTTTTCCCGATCGCAAAATGGCTTCCGGGGTCCACCCATTCTCCACAATTGAGTACCAGAAAAGTATGTGAAAGTAAAGACGACCGGTGTGCCATTGGTCAGGAAAAATATGGGCTAACAGGGTATTCCAAATAGGCCACATAGGCATGAAATCGGAAGGTTTACTTACCTCACAAAAGTTGAAGGAAGGAGAATAAAGAGATGTGGAAAGTATTCAGAAACATTTGAAAAATTAAAATTGAGACAAACTAAATTTTAAACGGAAGCATCACTTAATGAATATCAGCTTTGTTACAAAATGACAAACATGACCGTGTATTTGTGCTAACGGTACAAGAATATAGAGTAATAACAACAAAAGACACGACATTACACGAGTGATCTTCAACTTGTGTATGCTTATCGCCCACTTTTGCAACGTTCGTCAGAGCAAATTTTCCGTACCGCATACTAAAATTTGAATTGATGAAATTTCCCTACATGAAACAATAACAATCAATTTAACTTACCTTTCATTTAATGAGATTCTTAAGCCTGATGATGTGCGACTAACTGTTGGATATCTGGGTTCAATTTTCGTGAGGAATAAACGAATGTTAGTGATTTTCAGACCGTTTCTATGTTTGGTGACAATATGAATCACATCACTGAAACATGATTCCACCAGATATGAGGTAGGGAAAGGTAACAGTAAATTAAATATCATTTTCAACATATTTGGATATAAGGCAGGCATTTTTTAAATTTTACCACAGTTTTTGGTATCCGCCATTATTGAAATTTGATTTACTTTCTTCATCGTATTTAAGTTCCAATAGTTCCTCTTGACATGTTATATCAGCCTCAGTAGCATTTGCAGTAAAAGTATTTACCATCCAGTCATACACTTTCAAGTTCAAAATATCGTAAAATCGTTTTTCTATATCCCATTTAAGTACATTAAGGTGACTACTGAACCTTTCAAACTCTTCTGGGACTACATCATCTTTTATCAATGACCATTCCGAAAATAGTAAATTCCTTCTTCAGAATGCAATGAAGGAAAAGATCCCAAGGTTTTTTTTATATAAATAATGATACACCATCTTTGTAAGTGATTAATGTTACATTGGCTCCTTGGAGTGCCAAATTAATTTAATTAAATTTCTTAACGATGCCTGCCAAATAAAATGCAATTTGCTTTATTGTTTGTAGTTGTTGACAGAGACCAGTCTCATTTCCACAGACAAAAAAAAACTGTTTGACAGTCTTGTATAAATTCACAAAACGGGTCAAGCATGTCCTTTTGAGAGCCAACGTACTTCTGTGTGTAAAAGCAACCTAATATATAGCTCATTATTGTCCTGGTCCTGTTGATATATTGTGATTTTTGACATTAGATTTGATCTTATTTACAGCCCGAATTATTATACATAGTGAATGCAGACCTGTACTCAAACGTTTCCCTACATGGTGTTGTCTATGTACAACACAATGAATGCAGACCTGTACTCAAACGTTTCCCTACATGGTGTTGTCTATGTACCACACAATGAATGCAGACCTGTACTCAAACGTTTCCCTACATGGTGTTGTCTATGTACCACACAATGAATGCAGACCTGTACTCAAACGTTTCCCTACATGGTGTTGTCTATGTACCACACAATGAATGCAGACCTGTACTCAAACGTTTCCCTACATGGTGTTGTCTATGTACCACACAATGAATGCAGACCTGTACTCAAACGTTTCCCTATATGGTGTTGTCTATGTACCACACAATGAATGCAGACCTGTACTCAAATGTTTCCCTACAAGGTGTCTATATGTACCACACAATGAATGCAGACCTGTACTCAAATGTTTCCCTACAAGGTGTCTATATGTACCACACAATGAATGCAGACCTGTACTCAAATGTTTCCCTACAAGGTGTGTACCACACAATGAATGCAGACCTGTACTCAAATGTTTCCCTACATGGTGTTGTCTACGTACCACACAATGAATGCAAACCTGTAGTCAAATATTTCCCTACAAGGTGTCTATATGTACCACACAATGAATGCAGACCTGTACTCAAACGTTTTCCTACAAGGTGTTGTCTATATGTACCACACAATGAATACAGACCTATACTCAAATGTTTCCCTACAATGTGCTGTCTATGTACCATACAATGAATACACACAACATTTGGCACTTCCTCCTTCAAATAAGCAACACACCCTCGATAGCGACCAACCATTGATAGCGCAATATTGCTAAAGGGTATAATTATTTTTTGCAAAGTATGATGTCATAGCTGTAAATATCGATAGTCCCTGTTCTGTCTGTAATTAGATTGAAAGTGAATAACGTTGCCTCTTGAAATGTATTATTTTCATCAAGATGCTGCACATGTGTCGTTAATAGAGCAATGGTGGACTCGTCCAACTGCATAGAAAATGATGTTTTTTAGACAATACGTCCATTTTCAACATTAACCGCCATTTCATCAATGCGTCTCGCCTTACTGTGGTATCGCTAAGGGGCAATGTTTTGATAACTTCAGTGGGGTCCTGATGCATAACTGTTGACATACATTCTTTCATTGATGGTATTATCAGTTTCCCCCGATGTTTTGATAACTTCAGTGGGGTCCTGATGCATAACTGTTGACATACATTCTTTCATTGATGGTATTATCAGTTTCCCCAATGTTTTGACTTTTACCACTCCTTGTGATTAATTGGGAAATATGATAAGCTGCAGTTAATCCATCTTCGTTCTTTGCATTTTGCTTCTTGAATGATGCAGTTATTTGTAGAACGATTTTGAAATTGTTCATGCAGTTCTTGAAGATATTCGATCGGCTTATGTTTATCATTTGGATGCTTTGTATCAAGATGTTCTTGCAATCGACTTAGTTTCATTGCTTCGTTAGAAAATGTCTTGTGGCTCAGTAAACACATTGGAAGCTGTTTGTTTCTAATAGATTCGATGAAACCCATCTTCAAATATTCTGGTAAATAGCCACGAGCATATTTCTTTTTTTTTTTTTTTTTTTTTTTTGAGATATGATTTCAGTATTATTCAAAGTCACAACGAAATCATAATAATTCTATCAAATTAGAAGTCAAATGTTCAACATTCCGATCACCCGCAACAGATTAAGACTATGAATAAATACGTTTTGGAAGAATCGTGTACTAAATCTGAATACCAGATTGACAGAAAAAAAGAGACCAAAACTTCAGCAAGAGAGGGATCTGTAGGTGTAAACAGGATCATGCTAACGCAGGTGTCCAAGGCGAAGTTGGCTCACATTAACGAACAGCGAAGATAGGTTGAATGAAGTAATTATACTAGTGTGACACCTCACTGCCTCAAGCCAGATAGACCAGTCTTGCCGACACAGGTCGCTCTCATTCTAGCGAAAGATGTCCAAGAGGAAGTCGGTTCGTTTTAACGAAGAGTGGACATAGGTATAAAGATGAACATAGGTATAATAATGTCATTATACAAGCTGGACACCCCTCTAGCTCGAACCTGATAGACCAGTCTTGCCGACAAAGGGAAATATGTTAGAAGTCCAAAGTTTTAGGAGAGATGCGCAATTTTGAAAGTCTCTTTTGAGTAGAACTTTCCGCGATCATTGGAGGACTTTAATATAGCGTCTCATTATTATGTTACCGCCTACATGAACGCTAACATCGCGCACTAGTGGGCGGTATCGCCCAGGTTGAAGGGCACTGCATCATACAGCATTGCGTCAGTTTCTAAAAAATAGTCGATCACTATAAATCTGCGGAGAGAGCAATAAAAAACATTACACAGCATTGCGTCAGTTTCTAAAAAATAGTCGATCACTATAAATCTGCAGAGAGAGCAATAAAAGACATTACACAGCATTGCGTCAGTTTCTAAAAATAGTCGATCAATATAAATCTGCGATGAGAGCAATAAAAGACATTACACAGCATTGCGTCAGTTTCTAAAAAATAGTCGATCACTATAAATCTGCAGAGAGAGCAATAAAAGACATTACACAGCATTGCGTCAGTTTCTAAAAATAGTCGATCAATATAAATCTGCGATGAGAGCAATAAAAGACATTACACAGCATTGCGTCATTTTCTAAAAATAGTCGATCACTATAAATCTGTGGAGAAAGAAACCATTGTCATCCTATGTTCCAGGAATAACTTAGCGTCTTTATACTGGATTAGAAGACTCTGCAGTCTGTATGCAACCAGTTTCATTTACATTTCATTGCTCTTAAAAGCTATCCGAATCTAATCTTTTCTTACATGCATTAATTGTCTCTGCATGCACTACATTCGCTACTCTGACTAAAAAAATATTTCCTAATATCTAATCTGGACTTTTCTTTAGTTAATGTGCAGCTTTGCCCTCTTGTTCTTGTATGTGGTTGTATTTTTTTTTAAACTTGTTATAGTGTAATAGCTAAACTTAGATTCAATCAGGCTAGGTAGGTCAAAACCTGAAAATTAAAAAAAGTTCAATTGGCCTCTAAACAGGTAACAAATTGATTGTAAAGAGTAACAAATTGGTTATTTGCTAACAGTTAGTTAATAAAGAAATAGGTTAAAAACAGTTACACAATATACAAACATAAACATTCGTTCTACGAAATCATTATTTACCAGAAACGTCTGTAGATTTGTGAGTGGTAAGAGAGGGTAGAGTGATTTCAGGGTTCAATCCTCGGGCTAGGCACGATTCAGTCTACCCAACTGTAAACATGTTCCAGACTTACGAGTAGAGGAGGGAAGGCAGGGAGCCTACTTCAGAAAATGCTAGTAATAATACAATGTCTAAGATTTCACCTCTGACGGCAGTGTCTGCTGTAAGTCTACATTTACCTGTGTTTAGATAATTATCAACATTTCTTACTTGGCCTCTGTTCTGCCATGGGATGTATAATATGCTACCGTGGAGTGTAGAATCTTCTACAATGAGGTGTATAATCTTCATGGTAGATATAACTTCCTATTCTTGTGGCCTATAGCATGGGGTAGCTGTCCCATACACATCCCTCTTTAGTCGCCTCTTACTTCATGAGTGACAGATTACAGTGTTACTATTCTCGAGTCCCCTTGGGGACCACTGGCAATATTAAAAGATCAATGCGTAAAAGGACAGAACAACAAGAATGTTACGAGTCGCTCCGTCACTTGACAGGACAGCTAAGACTAACATGAGTTATGAGAGGAAGTGGTGAAAGCATCAATTAGATGGCATACATAAATACATGATGCTCGCTACACACATCCGACAGAGCACACGTTTGTGGCCAGGTCATAAGTGGCGAGGGATGGTTAAACCACCTCTTTGTATACAACATGCATACATACACACGTCATGTTTATTCCACGTGAGAGTCGGCAAAAGTTTGTGGGTAGGTGGTAATACCACGCAGTGACAACAGGAGCGCATACATACACACGTGATGTGTACTACTCACGCCAGATAGTCAGAAGACGTTTGTGGGCATGTCATACGAGAGGGATAGTTAGACCCCGCTGTAACACAGCGGGCCTACATGCACACAGGATGTCCATTACACACCAGACAGAGAGAACACACTTTTGTAAAAATAGGTACCGGTTCAGTCCGGGAAGTAAAAGCGGCGAGGGAGAGGAGATGGCTACCGCCCTCATATAGCCGAGCCTTTGAAATGTGAGATCGCTAACACCTCACACCCCTACGGCAGTAATGCTATGGGATACTTTACTTTACTTTACTTTACACATATGAAGTTCATTACACACACCAGAGTCCAACACATGTGTGTAGGAAGGTGATTATACCACGCCGTGTCAGAGGGCAGACATACATACATACATATTGTTCATTACACACGCCAGGCAGAATCAACACATGTGTGTAGACAGAGAGTGACAACTGGCACAATTAATGTGGCTCAGTCTAAGCCTGAAGATATGGATAGTCTACTGGAGTAAGGCAAACAAATAGTCATATAGCAGAAACTGCTGTCGAGGATGAAGTGTTAGAGGCTGCACTGTACTATGCGTCATCGTTTTATGAGGTGAGGCGCCCACTTGCCTTATTCGCCACTTTTCTTTCCATCTTCGTTAAATTTACAGTCGGCTAAACGGGAGTTTGTTTTGGGTCGAAGATTGATACCCGTCACATTTGAAGTGAGAGGAAAGTTATCTAACAACTCCGCCATTCAAATGCTAAAAGCCAATGCTTCCGTGATACGCGAACAGTTGGTCTGCAAGACTTCAGTAGCCGATTGGCAAAGAAATGTACTTAAAATTAACAACTTAATATTTGTTTATACAGTTGTAATCAACAACAACAACAAAAAAGACATAGTAGTGGTAAAGCATTCGGTTTTCACAGCAAAGGTACTGGGTTCAACTTCCACGACTGTCACGCTTCAGTCGACCCAGTTGCATGTGGGTTTCTGGTATACGACTAAGGAATTAAATTGCAGAAGAAAGGAATTGGCCAGATCACTCATACACGCTGTGGTTTAGTATACTGAAGTATCTAGCAACTTTATTCCCCTACAGTAGTGTAACTACTATGGGACAAACCTTAACTTAGTATACTGAAGTATCTAGCAACTTTATTCCCTGACAGTAGTGTAACTACTATGGGACAAACCTTAACTTAATATACTGAAGTATCTAGCAACTTTATTCCCCTACAGTAGTGTAACTACTATGGGACAAACCTTAACTTAGTATACTGAAGTATCTAACAACTTTATTCCCCTACAGTAGTGTAACTACTATGGGACAAACCTTAACTTAGTATACTGAAGTCTCTACTGTATTCCCCGACAGTAGTGTAACTATTTCGAGACAAACCTTGACTAACAATAAACGAAAGTAACTGATATCATGAAATGGTATCATTGTCATTTGAATTGGCTGCTAAGCACACATTTCAAAACAATTGTTAACGCACATTAAGATGATCGAAAACGGACAATGGCAAAAATGGATAAATTCTTGTCCGTTACATCGGCATGTGGACAACTATAAATACAAAAACCGAGGATGTGTTGAGTGAAGTCTGTTAATACAGTATACACACGTGACCGATGGAGCTTTCGCCCTCGTTTCACACTTCGATAGAAGCTCGTTTGAGGTCAGGTAATGAGAGAATGAGGTTACAACTGGAGCTTGCCCAATCCAGGTAGTGTACTCGGACCGTTCACCACGAGAGACACGCGCTCTAATCAATCGGCCACTAAGAGAGACTCAGGATTGAATGCGACAACAGAGACAAAAACAACTATGGACCAAATGTTGTGATGAGAAGAGCAGAGGTTTCATCGACATTCTGTTCTTCCTAAAAATCGGCTTCACAGCACTCTAGGCATTTCCATAGGTGCTCGGTCCCTCTCAGTAAATGGCGAAATGTGTGGATATTGGTGGTTCATGCAGCACGTTAGGTGTACACACTTCTGCTCAGTTCTCTCAAGTGCCCCAGTCCCCTCGAACCTCGTTCGATATCAAAGCTTTGCAGTCTGTGAACTGCTGATTCAACTATCGCGGTAGCTATATCCAACAGGCGGTTATTGATAATTTCAAAATGTCACTCATATCCATATCTAGTGTACACGTAATTGGTGTCTGTGACGTCAGCTATTTCGTTGACCTCAATCACAGATGACCTGGGCAGTAGATCTGAATGTGTGTTTATATGTGCAGGACATCTTGTGGACGATGTATATTCTGAATTGTTACAAGAGTGTACAGATCGCCCAAGGACGACATATGAATGTGTGGTATGTGCAGGACACGTTGTGTATTCTGATTATGTATGATCATAAATAAGTTAAATGAACTACGCAACTAAACCTAGACTCTTACCACACATGCAGCTTTGTAGGATGTCTTCCACGGTTATAGTATGTTACTCAAATGGACACCTGCCATCTGTCCAAATCCTCATTTTGTTGTAAAGATGACCCTTTAGTCCGTTATGCCCAGTTCTCAGTCTGATAATGATTACTGGCTCTTATCTAGTTAAGATAAAGTAGCAGTCTTCTTTTTGGAAAGTGGGGGTGTTATTTATCCCTGAGGTTGGTTTAATTATGGTCGTGGTCTCATTATACGTGATGCTCAGGTTTGTTTGTGGGGATGCTCCTCTACACTTTGTCAGTTTGTCCACAGCTTCATTTGCCTTCAAAACTGCAGTGGAATGGGGTCCACTGTATGACCAACCTTGAGTGTTCTGCTGAGAGCTGTTTCAGGGAGTACATACATTGCTAGAGATCATCTTTGTGTTGTTTTAGCGATGCTAGTTCTGACGAGGCATCAGGAATAATATGTTTTATTTTCTCGTACTCGACGTTGCTGTCATGTACACCCTGCTATACTCAGCGACGACATTCTATCTCCCTATAGCCCAGAAGCCACAACCAGTTTATCTCGTTGCGTAGCACCAATCCATTGGTATATATGATGATATAGCTATACAGGATGTTATCATTTTTCAGCTGGTTAAACTTAAGATCTTCACTCCCGTTCCACTACTCTGCGGTAAACTGTAATTCTATCGCCAGCGTGTACTAATTTTTGTCCCTTGACTATCGTCTCAACTGTGGTCACCTGTCAGTTGGTAGGTTATTGATCCAGCTGCCTATGGGCTCCTGCCCTCTGGCCCAATGTCGTATAGTGGTATCTGGATGTAAGTGTTTGTAAGCTGTTGTTTAGTTCAGTACAAAGTGTTCCATTCGTGTGGCCTCGGAGGAAGAAGATCTTTCCTATCATCGGCAAACGCCGAATATTCAAAAATATGGATAAACTTGACGGTCTGTTACAGGCTTCTCCCGTCGCCTTACAGTGTTTGAATGTATTCATTAATTGAGGGCATATTGTCTCTTTTCTCCTCTGGTGGAGCTGACAGGCATGGAGAATATGTTCTACTATATGTACTATGTTCTACTCGTATTGACACTTATCTCTATGACTGATTGTTCAATTATTTCGTGTTTAGTTTAAATGTATTTATACGCCCCTTCGTGAGTAGACACGTCTCTGTACTCCGACTGTCAGCAACGTGACCATGGCCTCGACATGTGACGTCCAGCAGACGTCGTATCTATGACAAGCAGCGCACATGTAAATTTAACAGTAACAGATGAGAGGTCATAAGACGCTCAGGCATGATAAACTAGGTCAGGTCAGTTCAAATGTCATCTCCCATCGAAGGTCGACTACACTACAGTGGATCTCCAACGTCCTTTGTCTCTTGTCATGATTGCGCAATATGTCAGGATTTCTCCTGTCTATCGTTTGATGTTATCCTCCAACTTATAGCGCTGCATACCTCTGGAACTTTTGCCCTCTAGTATGCGTGGTGTTGTTATCTTACTCTGATTTCTTTCGTCAATTCTTATTGCACCTGTCCATTTCTACGAGACTTCCTTAATTGTTTTTGTTTTGTTTTCACGACGCGTTCTCCATTCTAATTCTTCTATTTATTCACATTGAAAAGTAGCAATTCTCTTCGTCAAATGTTCATTTTCCCGTTTCTACATGATAACTATGGTCAATTTCATTCTCAATTTGTGAATGACTTACTTGGCTATCTCTATCTCTATGTTGTTCTTTGTTTTCATTTCGCACCGTCCATTATTATATGTCCATGATAGAAGCTCTTGAACTGTTTCAGTGTTTCATCGTCTATTGTATTATGTCAAGTAACTTCGAGTCTCCTTTGATACTTGACTGCGAACTTATCATAATCACAGTTCTGGTTTTCTCAGTGTTAATGACCAGTCCACATACTCGACTTCTGTTTTTTACTTGAATCACCAATTCCTGCAGTTATATTCGCTGTCAGTCATCTGAACAGTGGCATCCACATACCTCAGATTATTTATTGATACTACACTGATAATGAGCCTTGGCATTTCCTCTATCTGCCGAAAAAAATGTATTCTGTGTAATGTTGAACAGATAAGGGGATAGTAAACTTCATATTCGTGTCGTACTCATCTTTCTACTACATCTATACACTCAGTATACAGAGTGAGCAAAGCCTGCCAGATCTTACACTGGTGCAGAAATGTGCTCCCAGTACAGGCTACTTGAGTATTCTTATGCATTTTCCAACTATTAGACCTCTATCTCATAGTCTACCTATGATGTTATTTGTTTCTTTTCAGATTAGACGACAGTTTCTCATTCTGAACTCTGTTAAATGCCTTTAGTAAAGGCCTTTTACTATTAGTCTACATTTTCAGATGAGAATTAGTTTCTCATTCTGGATTTGTTAAATGCCTTTCTACAAATGACATAGGTCAATATATGCTTCTTTGTGTACAACTACATATATTTCTGCTAGTATGTATAAATATAGAGTAGAATATTGTTTCTAGGCCACAGAACTGCCAGCTACCAAACGTCAACATCAAGTATGAAGCGATAAGAAAATCAGAAAATGAATTCGCCACTTACCGGTTTCCTCGATTTTGGACGTATTTGGCGGTTTGTCTTTGACCAACCCTTTCCTCATGGTTGCTAATCCTGTCGTATGTATATATCCAATTTGAAACGAATGACACAACGGCAAACTAAAGGTATGATCCTCGAATTAACCGACAACAACACAGAGTCGGTCAAGCTAGCTATCTTTCAGAACAAGTCGACGTTACCTCAAACACAGCTTTGTTGGCGACGATAGAAGGCGCCAAGTCCCTTTCGCTAGCAATATTTCAGCAGATTGTGAAACCTCCTCTACTTTCCAATCGAGGATGGCAGAGGGAGGCAGGGTTGCCAGAATATAGCTGCGAAACGAGTCAAACAACGCTTTAAAAAAAAAAGTGAAGCAAGAAAATAAACAAATAAAATACCACATATTAGTGGGGGGGGGGGGGGTGGGGGGGGGAAGAGGGAATGTTTAATTTAAGACAAATTTTAGCTAACTTACCGTTTCCGTTGATTTGTGCGTTACGCGTCTTGGGTAGCTCTAATTTTCTTTCTTTGGCCAATTGTGACTTTGGTAGTTAAGTCCAGATTGTAATATTTAGAGCAGTTGCATCTGCCCAGCCATCTTCATGGCATCTTGTACCTTAATTTACTTATTTTATATGCATGCAGTGGTAGTTCATCAGGATACATTCTCATGAGATGACTAAACCATTACATTTTATGTCCATTTAATCAACACAATTAATCATTCTCACAATAAACGCCACACAGACACGCAAGTTCAGAAAAAAAAAAACAAGCACCCTGGCTTTGATTATTTCATTCCCACAAAAATCAGCAATTAACAAAGTCAGAACAAATTCAAATTTGCGTTGTATCACGTTCTGGTGACACAGGCGTCCTTGCTGACTAATCACCAATTTCAATGTTTATGTCCTGAATGGTATGGCATTGAAATGTACTAAATAATGTAAGTTTTCTAACAAATCGGCATGTTTCGTGATGTTTTTATTTTCTTTAAATATATACTTGCATGTTTTTGCGTGACCTAGGGGCGAAGCGTCCGTTTCACAATTCCAACGCACCCAGTTCAAATCACGCTCGTATCTATTCTATTTTGGTAGACGTGTGTTTTTTTTTTTTGTTCCTTCACGTAGGGAAAGTAATAACTTAACTTAACTTAACGTCTTTATACTGGTTTAGAAGACCCTGCAGAGTCTGTATACAACCAGTTACATTTACATCACCTTGCTCTAAAAGCTATGTGCATCCAGTTTATTCTTAAATGCATTAACTGTCCCTGCCCCCACTACCTCCCCTGGCAATGCATTCCAAGCAGACACCACTCTCTGACTAAAAAAATATTTCCTAATATCTAACCTGGACCTCTCTTTAGTCAGCTTGTAGCTATGCCCTCGTGTTACTGTAGGTAGCTGTATTTAAAAAAAACTTGTTATAGTCTAATTTATCGATTCCTCTGATCATCTTATAAACCTGTATTAAGTCACCACGAATTCTTCTCTCTTCGAGACACTGTAGGCCAGTTTTTCTGAGTCGTTCCTCATAACTGTAATTCTGGAATCCCACTATCATCTTTGTTTTAATGTGGCTTATGTTTACAAAACTATGTGTTAAGAGGAACACTGATATATTTTTTTTAATGGCAACCTATCGTCCTTCACACTTGCCAAGAAACTTATAACAGCAAAATAGGTTGACGATTGTAAGAAGTGACGTTCTGCAAAGAACATGCTACGCACTTGTTTACTTGCATGTTAGCAGAGCCCAAAAGGGATTTAAAAAATATTAATACCCTAATATGCTAGGCATGCTTTTAGTGGCTTCTGAGAATGGTTGCGAGTGGATTTGTCTACCCCATCCTGCAGAAGCTATAAGCCTCAAGAAAAAAGACAAGAACGAGCTTTACGCTATACCATGGTAGAATGGAATGGATTAAGTCAGTTCTTTAATATAATATAAACACTTGTTATTTTATATGAAAGAAGTTTTGACTTGTAAAAATAACCATGAAGGATTTCCTGACGCCAACTACTTCCCTTGTTAAAACGCCATACACGCAAAAGCGAAACAAGTGGACATATAACAATTGGTCCTTCCTCCCTCATCCTCACCCTCCAAATCCCAACACCAACACATTTAACAATAACTACCACAAAAAAAAGCAATAAAAATCCAGCATATTTTATTTTCTGAAAGCAAACCAGTTTAAACCATTTCCTAAATGTGGCTTTTTAAAAGCCAAACTGGCACACTTAGCATGGCCGGTAACGTGATTTCAGTTTGTTGTGTTGGCTTGCCGCGTGCTCCGTGCAGCCAGGCACTCACAACCAGGGAGCGAGGAGAGCGTAGTAGTACGGGGAAGAAGACGTTTTATTGATCCGCTCTGGTGCGTGCCCCACAGTACAAGAAGCAAGGCGGGCTTGGGGATCCGTTGTAAGTTGAACTAATCGTTCGGTAGAAAGCAACTTCGGAAAACTGAAGGTTGGTAGTGGTTATGATTAGAGCTGGAAAAAACGAAGTCACAGCATTTACACGCTCGAATGCATCTGTGTTATGTGGGCGTATTGTGAGGGTGGCTGCGCGGGTGTGATAACATGTTTTAAAAAGTTGTGGTGGCAGTTTCGAACGGCTCTTTCGTTACACGTTATTGTAAATGTGACCTTTACAGTGGCAGGGTGGTATAAAGTGCGTGACTCTCTTGGCATATGCGCATAGGGTTCGATCCTATAGTATATAGAGACATCGGTAACATAGCATCTGCGACGGCAGTATCTGATATGGTCGTATATTTCTTTATCCTTTTTGGGAGTCAAAACTAGGGACAGGTGAAACAATGTCCAAGACCTCATCAAACTTCAGGGCCAGGTGCAACATAATGTCCATGACACCACTGAACTTCAGGGCTAGGTGCAACATAATGTCCATAACACCACTGGACTTCAGGGCCAGGTGCAACATAATGTCCATGACACCACTGGACTTCAGGGTCTGGTGCAACATAATGTCCATGACCCCACTGGACTTCAGGGCCAGGTGCAACATAATGTCCATGACCCCATTGGACTTCAGGGCCAGGTGCAACATAATGTACATGACCCCACTGGACTTCAGGGCCAGGTGCAACATAATGTACATGACCCCATTGGACTTCAGGGCCAGGTGCAACATAATGTACATGACCCCACTGGACTTCAGGGCCAGGTGCAACATAATGTCCATAACACCACTGGACTTCAGGGCCAGGTGCAACATAATGTCCATGACACCACTGGACTTCACGGTCAGGTGAAACATATTGACATAGAATCGGAATCACGTCAGGTCCTGGTAAAACACACTGATCAAAACCCTACCTTACATCACAGTCCGATGAAACATACTGATCAAGTTCCTAACTTAAACTGACATCACGTTCCGATGAAACATACTGATCAAGTTCCTAACTTAAACTTACATCACGGTCAGGTGAAACATACTGATCAAGTTCCTAACTTAAACTTACATCACGGTCCGATGAAACATACTGATCAAGTTCCTAACTTAAACTTACATCACGGTCCGATGAAACATACTGATCAAGTTCCTAACTTAAACTTACATCACGGTCCGATGAAACATACTGATCAAGTTCCTAACTTAAACTTACATCACGGTCCGATGAAACATACTGATCAAGTTCCTAACTTAAACTTACATCACGGTCCGATGAAACATACTGATCAAGTTCCTAACTTAAACTTACATCACGGACACGTGAAACAGACTGATCAAGTTCCTAACTTAAACTTACATCACGGACACGTGAAACAGACTGATCAGGTCCCTACCTTAAACTTACATCACGGTCAGGTAAAACATACTGATCAGGTCCCTTACCTTAAACTTACATCACGGTCAAATGAAACATACTGATCAAGTCCCTACCTTAAACTTACATGACGGTCAGTTGAAACATACTGATCAGGTCCCTACCACTAACATCACGGTCAGGTAAAACATACTGATCAGGTCCCTTACCTTAAACGTACATCACGGTCACGTGAAATATATTGATCAAATTCCTACCTTAAACTTACATTACGGTCGGGTGAAACATGCTGATCAAGTACTTACCTTAAACTTACATTACGATTAGGTGAAACATACTGATCAGGTTCCTACTTTACATCACGGTCAGGTTAAACATATCGATCAGGTCCCTACCTTAACCTAATGTAACGGTCAGGTGAAATCCCATAACTTTTTATCACGGAGGAAGTCTCT
This sequence comes from Ariolimax columbianus, assembly GCA_036924085.1. Classification (NCBI taxonomy): domain Eukaryota; kingdom Metazoa; phylum Mollusca; class Gastropoda; order Stylommatophora; family Arionidae; genus Ariolimax; species Ariolimax columbianus. The sequence goes on along the minus strand of JAVGWX010000005.1, from coordinate 96,843,141 downwards.
GGTAATAATTTAAATGTCTCAGGCACTGCATACAAATGATTATATCTACAGATCAAAGCAAGATAGGGTGGTGAGTAAATTATCAGTAAAATAATGGGACAAAAACTGCCTGTGTTTGTTTAATTGATGTGATGTCCGTGTATTTCAGCGCCCTTCGATCTTTTTGTACTTGGCGCCCACTTTTATAACTTTTGAGAGGATAAGTTTTCCTTATCGCCCATTAAAAGGTTAAGGTGAAGGTCAGTCCCATGGCAACTACTTTCATGTACTAAGTCGCATCCTATGTGAGGTGGGGTGTCCATTTCCCTTCCTTGCTGTTTATACCTTCCCTGTTCCATTCATCGGATACACATTTCCAGCTGGGTAGACTGTCGTACCACGCACGAACCACGGTTTTTAATAGATAATGTAACTATTCTGCTACTGTCCACACGAAAGCTCAAATCGCTCACAAGTGGGCGGTAGTGTCCAGGTTAAAGAACACTGGTCTCAATCATGATCATCCACGTTTATCCGTTTGGTTCCCTTTGACACATTGTACCCAACAAATATTATCCATTTATTCCTACTCTGTACTGCTTCACGAGTTACGCCCATGCGTGGACAAGACAACCTGTGCTAGAGACCTGATTGGACAAGAGACCTGACTGGACAAGAGACCTGACTGGACAAGAGACCCAGTGTTAGAAACCTAACTGGAAAAGTGACCAATTGTTAGAGATCTGACTGGACAAGAGACCCAGTGTTAGAGACTTGACTGGACAAGAGACCCAGTGTTAGAGACTTGACTGGACAAGAGACCCAGTGTTAGAGACTTGACTGGACAAGAGACCCGTTAGACACCTGACTAGACAAGAGACAGTGTTTGAGACCTGACTGGACAAGAGACCAAGAGCTAGAGACCTGACTGGACAACAGACCCAGTGTTAGGTACCGGACTAGGCAAGGGACCCAGTGTTAGAGACCTCACTGGACAAGAGACCCAGTATTTGACAACTCATATGACTGAACAAGCTCTCATCTTTTTTTGTACTGAGTTCTGCTAATTTCATTTTTTCACTGCTCTCCTCTCATATACGAGGCGTGTTCAAATGAAACCGGACCGAACTACAAGTGAACATACGTACAATGCGCATGAGGACGCCACTGCTCGTGTATACAGCACATACCAACCGTCAAGTTTGCAAAAATTGTATTATCCTCCGACTCATGTTTCCTCACCAGACTGTTGAAAACATGGCGGGTGTGATACGGAATCAGTCTAGAGTTGATCAGCGAGCGTTAATTCAGTTTCTAACATCTGAAGGATTTTGACTAGTTGACATTAATCGCAGAATGCAGGCTGTGTATGGTGACAAGTGTGTCGAAGACAACAGTGAAGAACTGGACAACGATGTTTAAAGAAGAAGGTGAGTTAACGAAAGATCTTCCGATACCAGGTCAGATGCATATTGTTGAGTCAGAAGATGCCATCGCCAAAAGTGATGCAGCAATTCGGGTGGACCGTCGCCGGAGCTTACGTTCACTAGCAGAGAAATTCGCTAGACGGTGGTTAGCAAGAGACTGAAGTACCAGAAGGTGTGCTCACAATGGGTACCTCGGCTGCTGACCAACCACAATAAGGAAGAACGCATGGGATGGAGTTCAAAAAACTTGCTGCGACAATATGAAAAGGAGCGTGATTCATTTCTTTTGCGCATAGTGGCAGGTGCTGAATCGTGGTGCCACTATACCTATGTCACAGGGTTAAGATTATTGATATCCTTAGTCACGGTACCAATTATACCTTTGTTACAGACTATCACCACTTAACTTTCTTCCTTTCAACTATCACTCTCCTTAACTCACAACTCTAATTAAAACACTAACAATTATTTTAAGTACAACGAAGACAAGTGAATGTTTATTTAATAAACAGCATACACATAGCAAGGTCTGGGCTGAACGTCACGCTCGTTAAAGGAAAGGGAAGCGTCTGATATAGCCTCTACTTCCAAGTTGCAGAGATCGCCGCTGGATTCACTGTTCGGCTTGCAGTGCAGAAGTTGTCATGTCAATGGCCTCTCCTACATTGTGTCCCAAGTAGTACCTTCATGAGGGTCCCACTGTTTCTTACAGAGCCTGCTGTGGGGCGCGACCGATTACCCGGCGATATAACTGGGCGGGAAGATTGGGCTCATCAGCCTTGATTGGCAGCCAATCTAAGAGAAGGTAAACTCTGACTCTAAACCCAGATTAATAAAGCTCGTTAGCCTGTTCAGGCAGTTCACCTAGGAGAGGGGGAACTCTGATTTTAAACCCACAATTGCCAGGAAGTGCTGGCTAGTTCTGTGACGATGAGAGTATCATCGGATGTCTCGAGTAACTAGCATCTGCGGGTAACGATTCCACTGCCTTGTTGAAACCTCAGGAGAGGGTAGGGCTACGGGAGTAAACCCAGACAGAAAATCCGGAGTGGTAGCTCTTAAGGCGGTGGTATCCAAATTGTGAAATCATTCCGGCATCTCATGCAGCTGAGCTGGTGCCAAACTGTCATGCTTTCGATTTCACCAGTGAGGCCGAGATGGGGGATCCTGCAGTTTGGGCAGCCCAGGGTCTCCATATTCAGCGTCCAGGCTTTCGCCATGGAGAGGCTACTCCAGTCTCGCTCTTGAGTGAGGACACTACATGGAAGCTGGCAGTCTACAGGTTATAAGTCCCACCCGATTGGTGTGGGGAGGGAGCGCCACGGGTCAGCTGCGACGGTTTGAAGAATCATTGCATCTCATTGGTCGGCTACCGCCCGCCTCAGCCGGGTAGCCCCCGGTCATTAGGGTGTTGACTCGCCAGCCGGGCAGCCCCCGGTCAGTAGGGTGTAGTTTCGCCAGCCGGGCAGCCCCCGGTCAGTAGGGTGTCGACTCGCCAGCCCGCCAGCCCGGCAGCCCCCGGTCAGAAGGGTGTAGACTCGCCAGCCGGACAGCCCCCGGTCAGTAGGGTGTAGTCTCGCCAGCCCGGCAGCTCCCGGTCTGTAGGGTGTAGTCTCACCAGCCCGGCAGCTCCCGGTCAGTAGGGTGTCGACTCGCCAGCCCGCCAGCCCGGCAGCCCCCGGTCAGAAGGGTGTAGACTCGCCAGCCGGACAGCCCCCGGTCAGTAGGGTGTAGTCTCGCCAGCCCGGCAGCTCCCGGTCTGTAGGGTGTAGTCTCACCAGCCCGGCAGCCCCCGGTCAGTAGGGTGTCGACTCGCCAACCCGGCAGCCCCCGGTCAGTAGGGTGTAGTCTCGCCAGCCCGGCAGCTCCCGGTCTGTAGGGTGTAGACTCGCCAGCATTTGCCTGCTCCAGTGGGTGCCTGGAGCTTAGTGCCTGCATGACAAGCGGATGTTAATCTTGCACCAAACAAAGCCAAAAATAAAAAGAAGACTCCAGCTCTTCGATTTGCAAACTGCAACAAGCGTACTATGGGCACAGGCACCTCCGATAATCTTCGAGAGGTTGGAGATGGCTGGAAAACATCCATCATTAATAGGGAGCTCTCTCGATTGAATAGGGACATAGCTGCCCTACAGGAAACTAGACTTGCATCTTGTGGCTCATTAAAGGAAATAAAACTACACTTTCTTCTGGAAGGGAATCTCGACAGCATGGGGTGTTGGTTTTGCTATTAAAAACCAACACACTTATGGCCTCAGTCGATCCTCCTTACTAGGGCTCCGATAGGTTACTGTCCATATCCTTAGCGACTATGCCCAAACTCTGACATCTCCGGAGGAAGTGAATGATCAATTCTATGAACAGCTGGAGGAAATGACAAAGAATAGCCCCAGGGAAGAAGTACTCATCCTTCTCGGCTACTTTAATGCTAGAGTAGGTGGGGACCACATAGCATGGCCCACCTGCCTTGGACATCATGGTATTGACAGGGTAAATGACAATGGTCAGAGGTTGCTAGAGCTGTGCACTCAAAAAGGCCTATGTATCACAAATACTTTCTTCAAGGGCAGGCAACATAAAGTATCATGGAAACACCCAAGGTCACATAGAGGGCATCAAATCTACTTGAGTGTCACCAGACGTTCAGCTCTGAACATGGTCTCTTCATTAGAAGCAATAACAGTGCACACTGCGACTCTGACCATGCTCTTGTATACAGCAGGGGAGGCTTGCAGCTTTGCACAACTGAAACTGACGGTACTCTTTTGTGCCCCAGTCTCTCAAATAGTCAAATATATATCAAGAACAATATTGGTCCAAAAACCGAGCCCCGTGACACTCCACTTTTCACTTCTCAGATTACTCCTTATTTATTGCCTACTCTCTGTTTGCTTCACGTTAACCAACTTACCAATTCGGTAACTTCCCCACCTATTCCAAGTGATTTTAACTTTTAAAATAATGTTATCTATCTTTGGTTTTCCCCAATAGTCACATATAGGACTAACATGTGACCGCTGAGGACTTTGTTGGCCTTATCAATTGCCTGAAACGAGCTCGTTTATCGTTATACAACACCGCAGAACTATGTACCTTCGTCTGTTCTACCCCTCTCCCTTACCACAGAGGTGGGGGGGGGGCGAAGAAAGGGGGAGGGGTAAAAGCTAAAGGTTGTCATAAGTAGCGATCAAATAGCCTGTAGCCTGTCATCCTGGCTACCACTTCCTGTAGAAAAAAAAGCCACAAGGAGTTATTGTTCGTGCCTATAGCTACTTGTGCTGAGTTCTTCCTCCTTGATGGGTTTTGCCTAGTAACTTCCTTCTTAATGAGCTGTTCTGTTCCTAAGAACCTACTTTCATGCACTCAGGGTTCTTGCACTCAGAGTTCTTGCACTCAGGGTTCTTGCACTCAGGGTTCATGCACTCAGGGTTCATGCACTCAGAGTTCTTGCACTCAGGGTTCTTGCAAGGGTCCTTGCACTCAGGGTCCTTGCACTCAGGGTCCTTGCACTCAGGGTTCTTGCACTCAGGGTTCATGCACTCAGGGTTCATGCACTCAGAGTTCTTGCACTCAGGGTTCTTGCACTCAGAGTTCTTGCACTCAGGGTTCTTGCAAGGGTTCTTGCACTCAGAGTTCTTGCACTCAGGGTTCTTGCACTCAGAGTTCTTGTAAGGGTTCTTGCACTCAGGGTTCTTGCACTCAGGGTTCTTGCAAGGGTTCTTGCACTCAGAGTTCTTGCACTCAGAGTTCTTGCACTCAGAGTTCTTGCACTCAGGGTTCTTGCACTCAGGGTTCTTGCACTCAGGGTTCTTGCACTCAGGGTTCTTGCACTCAGGGTTCTTGCACTCAGAGTTCTTGCACTCAGGGTTCTTGCAAGGGTTCTTGCACTCAGGGTTCTTGCACTCAGAGTTCTTGCACTCAGAGTTCTTGCAAGGGTTCTTGCAAGGGTTCTTGCACTCAGGGTTCTTGCACTCAGGGTTCTTGCAAGGGTTCTTGCACTCAGGGTTCTTGCACTCAGGGTTCTTGCAAGGGTTCTTGCACTCAGAGTTCTTGCAAGGGTTCTTGCACTCAGGGCTCTTGCACTCAGAGTTCTTGCACTCAGGGTTCTTGCACTCAGGGTTCTTGCACTCAGGGTTCTTGCACTCAGGGTTCATGCACTCAGAGTTCTTGCAAGGGTTCTTGCACTCAGGGTTCTTGCACTCAGAGTTCTTGCACTCAGGGTTCTTGCACTCAGAGTTCTTGCACTCAGAGTTCTTGCACTCAGGGTTCTTGCACTCAGGGTTCTTGCACTCAGGGCTCTTGCACTCAGAGTTCTTGCACTCAGGGTTCTTGCACTCAGAGTTCTTGCACTCAGAGTTCTTGCACTCAGAGTTCTTGCACTCAGGGTTCTTGCACTCAGAGTTCTTGCAAGGGTTCTTGCACTCAGGGTTCTTGCACTCAGAGTTCTTGCACTCAGGGTTCTTGCACTCAGAGTTCTTGCACTCAGGGTTCTTGCACTCAGGGTTCTTGCACTCAGGGTTCTTGCACTCAGGGTTCTTGCACTCAGGGTTCTTGCAAGGGTTCTTGCACTCAGGGTTCTTGCACTCAGAGTTCTTGCAAGGGTTCTTGCACTCAGAGTTCTTGCACTCAGGGTTCTTGCAATGGCTCTTGCACTCAGGGTTCTTGCACTCAGGGTTCTTGCACTCAGGGTTCATGCACTCAGGGTTCTTTCACTCAGGGTTCATGCACTCAGGGTTCTTGCACTCAGAGTTCTTGCACTCAGGGTTCTTGCACTCAGAGTTCTTGCACTCAGGGTTCTTGCAAGGGTTCTTGCACTCAGAGTTCTTGCACTCAGGGTTCTTGCACTCAGGGTTCTTGTAAGGGTTCTTGCACTCAGGGTTCTTGCACTCAGGGTTCTTGCAAGGGTTCTTGCACTCAGAGTTCTTGCACTCAGAGTTCTTGCACTCAGGGTTCTTGCACTCAGGGTTCTTGCACTCAGAGTTCTTGCACTCAGAGTTCTTGCACTCAGGGTTCTTGCACTCAGGGTTCTTGCACTCAGGGTTCTTGCACTCAGGGTTCTTGCACTCAGAGTTCTTGCACTCAGGGTTCTTGCAAGGGTTCTTGCACTCAGGGTTCTTGCACTCAGAGTTCTTGCACTCAGAGTTCTTGCAAGGGTTCTTGCAAGGGTTCTTGCACTCAGGGTTCTTGCACTCAGGGTTCTTGCAAGGGTTCTTGCACTCAGGGTTCTTGCACTCAGGGTTCTTGCAAGGGTTCTTGCACTCAGGGTTCTTGCAAGGGTTCTTGCACTCAGAATTTTTGCACTCAGGGCTCTTGCACTCAGAGTTCTTGCACTCAGGGTTCTTGCACTCAGGGTTCTTGCACTCAGGGTTCTTGCACTCAGGGTTCATGCACTCAGAGTTCTTGCAAGGGTTCTTGCACTCAGGGTTCTTGCACTCAGAGTTCTTGCACTCAGGGTTCTTGCACTCAGAGTTCTTGCACTCAGAGTTCTTGCACTCAGGGTTCTTGCACTCAGGGTTTTTGCAAGGGTTCTTGCACTCAGAGTTCTTGCACTCAGGGTTCTTGCACTCAGGGCTCTTGCACTCAGAGTTCTTGCACTCAGGGTTCTTGCACTCAGAGTTTTTGCACTCAGAGTTCTTGCACTCAGGGTTCTTGCACTCAGAGTTCTTGCACTCAGAGTTCTTGCACTCAGGGTTCTTGCACTCAGAGTTCTTGCAAGGGTTCTTGCACTCAGGGTTCTTGCACTCAGGGTTCTTGCACTCAGAGTTCTTGCCCTCAGGGTTCTTGCACTCAGAGTTCTTGCACTCAGGGTTCTTGCAAGGGTTCTTGCACTCAGGGTTCTTGCAAGGGTTCTTGCACTCAGGGTTCTTGCACTCAGAGTTCTTGCAAGGGTTCTTGCACTCAGAGTTCTTGCACTCAGGGTTCTTGCAATGGCTCTTGCACTCAGGGTTCTTGCACTCAGGGTTCTTGCACTCAGGGTTCATGCACTCAGGGTTCTTTCACTCAGGGTTTATGCACTCAGGGTTCTTGCACTCAGAGTTCTTGCACTCAGGGTTCTTGCACTCAGGGTTCTTGCAAGGGTTCTTGCACTCAGGGTTCTTGCAAGGGTTCTTGCACTCAGGGTTCTTGACTCAAAGTTCTTGCACTCAGGGTTCTTGCAAGGGTTCTTGCACTCAGGGTTCTTGCACTCAAGGTATACCCAAAGGTGCTCAGTCTCTCTCAGTAAATAGTAAAGAGTGGTGTATAAATTGATGGGTCTCTTGCGCCACAGTCTCAAACAGTGGAAGACGTAGAAGGTGACGGCACTCTCTTGCGCGCCAGTCTCTCTCAAACAGTCAAGGGTGTAAAAACGGATGGTCCTCTTGCGCCCCAGTCTCTCTCAAAAGTGAAGAGTAGAAACTGATGGTATTCTCTTGCACCCCAGTCTCTCTCAAATAGATAAAGGTGTAGAAACTGATGGTACTCTCTTGCCCCCCAGTCCCTCGCAAATAGTGGAAGGTATAGATACTGATGGTACTCTCTAGCGCCCCAGTCTCTTTCAAAAAGTGAAAGGTGTAGAAACATGGTATTCTATTGCGCCCCAGTCTCTCTTCAGTAAATGGTGGTGGGTGTAGAAACTGATGGTACTGTCTTGCGCCCCAGTCTCTCTTCAGTAAATGGTGGAGGGTATAGAAACTGATGGTACTCTCATGGGCCTCAGTCTCTCGAAACATGTTCGATATCAACGATCTTCAGTCACAATTACCGTTTTCACTTTTTAATGAGAGGCTGAATTTGATACTTGATGTCACTACTATACTACCCTATCCTATATAATAATGATTTCTTACATTCTAGACACTGCCCTCAGCAAAAGAAGCGAATATCGAGTCTGAGGTCAATAACAGGATTGTGAGGTCCGGAACAGGATTTCAAAGGTAAGTTCTGCGTTTAGGAGGCTGTAAACAAACGTTCATGGTTTGACAGGATAAATTACAACGGTCAATGAGATGCTCTCAACAAGGCCTCTGTATCACAAATACTTTCTTCAAGAGCAAGCCGCAACAAAGTATCCTGGAAACACCCAAGGTCACATCGATGACATAAAATCGACTTGATTCTCACCAGACGCTCAGCTCTAAACATGGTCCTATCTACTAGAAGCTATCACAGTGCAGACTGCGACTCCAACCATGCTCTTGTAGGCAGCAAGGTACTCTTGTATGCAGCAGGGTACTCTTGCAGCTTCGCACAATACGCCGCTCCAAACAGATGAGGCATCCCCGCTCATCAACACTGCGCAGATGGAGATTCCTTTCAAGACGGAGAGGTTTGTGTCTGACCTGAATCTTGCTCTTCAAAAAGAATCCGAGTGTGACGCCACTACCAAGTGGAACATTATGAAAGATGCCATTTATAATACAACATTAGCTACGTTTGGCACGAGGGAACGAGCCAATCACGACTGTTTTAATGCACATCTTGCAATAATAGAACTAGTAATTCAGGTAAAACAAGAAGCTTTCATCTATTAAAAGAATGCCCAAATGAGAACATTTGCTGCCCTTAGAGGGCCAGAGGCACCAATCAACGAACCGCTAGACAGTGCGTGATTTAGTACTGGCATAATCTGAGCGAAGAAATTCAGCTAAATGCAGAAACAGAAAATACCCAGGCCATGTATAGAGGTATAAAGATGGCACTGGGCCCTACTGCGAAAGGTTCTGCCCCCCTGAAATCCCCGACAGGTGAGAGAATCTTGGACCGTGACCAGCAGATGGCCAGATGGATGGAGCTCAACTCATGGGAAACGGTGGTCACTGACGAGACCTTGTACAGGCTAGTGGTCCTGCCCAATATTAAAGAACTCCACAGACCGCATACTCTGGATAATCTTGACAAGGCTAACAACTACCTCTCAAACAGCAAAGCACAATGGAGAAAGTATCCCACCCGAAGCCATCTAATGCGGAAAATCAGCACTAGCTCAGCCTAAGCTTGATCTACGCTTCTTCTAGGAAGAAGGTGCAATCCCCCTAGATGTGCATGATATTGTGGCGATTTAAAAAAAATAATCATCGCGGGGACTGCAATACTTAGAGGGATCTCGCTCCTGAGCGTTGAAGGCACAGTTTGCGCCCGCATGCTACTCAACAGGCTGTACCCAGAATCCCAGTATGGCTTTACTGTAGGTAGATCTCTTTTTTCACCATATCTAGTAGCAGTGCAAATAACACGACCAACCGCTCTTTATGGTTCTAGACCTCGTTAAGACCTTAGACTTGGTTAGTAAAAAGGGTCTATTTGACCTCAAGAAGATCGGCTGCCTCTCAAAACAGCGTATCATACTTTCTTTTCACACTGATATGAAGGGCTCAGTTCTATACATCGGATCATCTTCCAACTTTTTCACACATATGAAGGGCTCAGTTCTATACGTCGGATCATCTTCAAAATCTTTTCACACATATGAAGGGCTCAGTTCTATACATCGGATCATCTTCCAACTCTTTTCACACTGATATGAAGGGCTCAGTTCTATACGTCGGATCATCTTCCAACTCTTTTCACACTGATAAGAAGGCTCAGTTCTATACATCGGATCATCTTCCAACTCTTTTCACACTGATATGAAGGCTCAGTTTTATACATCGGATCATCTTCCAACTCTTTTCACACGTATGAAGGGCTCAGTTCTATACTTCGGATCATCTTCCAACTCTTTTCACACTATGAAGGGCTCAGTTCTATACTTCGGATCATCTTCCAACTCTTTTCACACTATGAAGGGCTCAGTTCTATACGTCGGATCATCTTCCAACTCTTTTCACACTATGAAGGGCTCAGTTCTATACGTCGGATCATCTTCCAACTCATTTCCCCAGCAAGAGTGGATTGCAGCAGGGATGTGAGCTCAAGCCAACCCTACTTGGGATTTTCTCCATGCTTCTATCGTACGCCTATGGCACGTCTTGACTATCTGCACACCAGGTCAGATGGGTGGCTGTTTAACCTGTCCCGACTGCGTGCGAGTACCAAGGTGAAGACGGTGCCCATTAGGAAGATGCCATTTGCCGATGATGCGGTTCTAGTGACCAATAGTGAGGAGGCCCTACAGACTGGGTGGGAGACGGATTCGCCGAAGGGTGCAAGCAGTTTGCGCTCGCCATAATCATGGAAAAGACAAAGGTCTACGCACAGGTAATTACACTACGCCCTCCATAAAGATTGAGGAGTCATTCTGGAGGTCAACAATTTCACGTATCTGGGGTCTGCCATAAACACTCTTTGAAGGAGATAGTAGGCTTGGCAGGGCAAGTACCGGCATGGCCCGCCTGACGAAGATAATATGGGAGAACAATGCGCTGTCAAACAGTCAGAATCTATAAAACCTGCGTTCTTGGCACTCACGTGTGGAAGCTAGAATTGGAGTACTTATTCTGGTAAGGAACATCGGCTCAATACCTTTTACATGAAGTGTCTACGACGTATATTGAAGATTTGGTGGCAAGAGAGTGCCACATAATACGGTCTTACAGAGCTGCAAACACTCACCATCATGTATTCACTGTTGAGCCAGCGACGTCTTCGGCATGTTTACCGCATGGAAAATGGGAGCTGCCAAAGTGTATACTCTATGGACAGCTAGCCACTGGAGTTAGAGAGTTAGAAGAATACTCTATGGACAGCTAGCCACTGGAGTTAGAAGAATACTCTATGGACAGCTAGCCACTGGAGTTAGAAGACACTGGAGTTGGAAGAATCGGCAGTCCACACTGTATGCAAGAGGGACATGGGAAGGCATGCGATATCCCATCCGAGGAGTGGACAAATTGCTCAGGATTGAGCTGTTTGGAGACAATCAGTTGGAGGGGACAAAGTGGCTGCTGACTCTCGTAAAGGTCTGAGTGCAGAGCAAAGAGATCAAGGAACACCCGGGCGAGCCAGCCTCCCCAGCATGATAGTACGATCTGTGGCAGACTCACTCGCAAATCGGCCTTTACAGCCATAGCAGGCAGTGTCGAATAGGAGACAGATGGACAAAACAAGGCGCCACGCGCATGTTCTACAGAGACTGACGTCTCTGGATAGATGGAAACTAACGTTTGGAACCGACAAAGCAGTGGCGCCACCAAGGTAAAAGTAACGTGCTGTGTTAGCCGTCATTGGTGCATGCCTGTGAAACGGACAGTGTACATCAGACATACCAGACTGACAAATCCTTTCTACATGGGCTGTCTGAGAAGACCGAGGATTAGGTGGCAGGACAGGGCCTAACTCTGAAATGCCTATAAAGTCAGACATGTTGAGCTTCTATACGCTTCTGTAAAAAACCCAGGACGATGTACGGGACATGTTCGTATGCCCCACGAGTGCCTTGCCCAAGCAGATGCTATAGAGTGAACTCGAATAGATGGACGCTCGTAAATAGTAACAGCAGCAATGCTCCAGAGACTCAAATGTCTCTGATGAGCTCAAACATATATATATACCTCCTGATATATATAGATATCACCTCCTGGGAGATACTTGTACAGAATTATTCCAGATTGCAGATTGAAACTTCATCGCCGAGGCGTAGCGAAAAAGAGCCGACCGAAAGAACAAGGCACGACGACCCCACAACCGACTTTCAACATGTATCCCAAGTCTGACAGCCTACCATCCTAGGAAGGAACCTTTGTCATGAGATCATCTTGGGGTACATGTCTGATGCTGTCGCTATCTTGGCCACTTTGATGGGCAATTACTATTAGGGTGTAGCAACTCCACTTATTCATTCTTTAGTGCACCAGAGTTCTGTGAAGTACCGTTGTAAGGGAAATAACCAAAATAAGATGACAAAAACAGGTAGAGTTGCCTTTCATGGAATGATGTTGGCAACAAAAGAACAAAACAAAAAACTTGTGGGCATTGACCAACAATCTAGAGTTATACAACAAACGAAATTTGATGGTCCAAAAGCTGCACCACAAAAAAGAAAAAACAACAACAAACAAACAAACGGGGTAACTTTAATGACCAACAACATCGAGAGCTGCAACAGTAGGATAAAAGCTAATAATCAGGAACTCGAACGGGCCGACGTTTTAAATGTCTAGGTTCGATTGTCAGTGATGAAGGATAAAATGTGAGATGTTGGCCAGAATAGCACAGAAAATAGCGACATTTGCACGGCTTAAAATGTGGCAAGATGAAAGGTTAGCCATATGCACAAAAAACAGATTAATGCGTAATTGGTCCTGTCAATATTCCTCTATGCTTGTGAGACATGGACAATTACAGCTGACCTGCAGCGGAGGATACTGGCCTTGGAATGTTTTCGAAGAATTCTAAACGTCACTATTCTAACGATCGAGTTACTAATGAGGCAATACAGGACAGAATTATAACAGCAGTAGGACCTTTTGAAGACCTTTTAGCGACTGTCAAAAGAAGGAAACTCGCTTGGTACGGTCACATATCAAGATCAAATGGTCTTGCAAATACGATGCTGCACAACAATACAAGACAGATAACGAGGAGGTCATTGATTGTTTTCATGTGTGCCCCAACGACCTCGCCGGCTACGGAATGACCTGACCCGATCTTAAAAAGTGGCCCATGAGGTCTGCCGGGGTATTTGTGTGACAAGATCAAGAATAGCACCAATGGGGCACAGAAAGCATCAGAGGTGACCGACATGGCATAACATCAGCCATAATTAAGTGGTTTGTTAAGAGCAGCATAGATGCGCCTGGCGACTAACACGCTGTGGCTCTACTTTGCTCAGTGCTTGAGTGTATTAAAATAGACTCGCACATCGGTTACCACTTTTCCGCAACACTTATCTCAACGCAGCTGCTCGAGCCTAGCTTGCTAAGCAGAAAACACTATCGGCTACATCCAGAGCTGTGACTTGCAGAGGCATTTGCCTCTGTCGAAGTACAGGTCGACTAAGAAGAAAGAGAAGTCAGAAATGGCAAAAATTTACTTTTATTTCGACTCAAAGCAAAATTTATACAGTTGAACATTTAACAAATGTGAACATTTCTAGTCCAGTTTTAGCCCTTTAGTTGATGCTTAGCCATACAAAAAAATGGATTCAGGTTTAACATTCTGAGAAAGCAATTAATCTCAAGATGGCTTCCAATTGCTCACCATCACACCCTGACCGTGGCAATGCAGTGTTCATCTTCACATTTTATAAGGCCCTCTACAAATCACAGGATCAGCACAAAGGGAAGGCGAAATAAAAGCATTTCTTGCAGTTGTGGTTTGCTTCTGGAGACAAATGTTTTCCTATGAGACTGCTAGCCGATCACATAACCCTCTTAAGTTACATTTACAACATACATGAGCGGTGTGCACCATCCTGACCAGTCGAAGCAGGACTTCGATCAGTCATGTTCTAAGAAATTAACCTAACATCACCAAAACTTGTCATTCTATAGGCCCCACAAGGAAGGCAAAAGGGAAATATTCTGAGGTGTAAAATAAGAAAAACAAAACTCTTTGAAGGTGGAAGCTAGGAAAACTTCAAAACTCTTTAAGGTGGAAGCTGGGAAAACTTCAAAACTCTTTGAAGGTGGAAGCTAGGAAAACTACAAAACTCTTTAAGGTGGAAGCTGGGAAAACTACAAAACTCAATGTGGAAGCCAGCAGAACTCATGTAGAAGCTTAAGAAAAGCTGGGACTCAATTGGCTTTGTATGTGGGGTGCTAGTCTCCTGCTTCATGATCAGGTACAATATTCTAGCCAATGCTGTGCACCTGGAAACAGACTAACAGCTGTCTGGAATAGTGGTCGAGAGGGAGTTGACATGAGGGAAAAAATTGTGATGGGGAAAAGCTGACAAGAGGGAAAAGATTGTGATGGGGCGAAGCTGACAAGAGGGAAAAGATTGTGATGGGGCGAAGCTGACAAGAGGGAAAAGATTGTGATGGGGCGAAGCTGACAAGAGGGAAAAGATTGTGATGGGGAGAAGCTGACAAGAGGAAAAAGATTGTGATGGGGAGAAGCTGACAAGAAGTAAAAGATTGTGATGGGGAGAAGCTGACAAGAGGGAAAAGATGGTGATGGGGAGAAGCTGACAAGAAGTAAAAGATTGTGATGGGGAGAAGCTGACAAGAGGGAAAAGATTGTGATAGGGAGAAGCTGACAAGAGGGAGAAACTGACAAGGAGGAGAAGGTTGTGATGGGGAGAAGCTGACAAGAGGGAAAAGATTGTGATGGGGAGAAGCTGACAAGAAGTAAAAGATTGTGATGGGGAGAAGCTGACAAGAGGGAAAAGATTGTGATGGGGAGAAGCTGACAAGAGGGAGAAACTGACAAGGAGGAGAAGGTTGTGATGGGGAGAAGCTGACAAGAGGGAAAAGATTGTGATGGGGAGAGGCTGACAAGAGGGAAAAGATTGTGATGGGGAGAAACTGACAAGGAGGAGAAGGTTGTGATGGGGAGAAGCTGACAAGAGGGAAAAGATTGTGATGGGGAGAAGCTGAAAAGAGGGAACAGATTGTGATGGGGAGAAGCTGACAAGAGGGAGAAACTGACAAGGGGGAGAAGGTTGTGATGGGGAGAAGCTGACAAGAGGGAGAAACTGACAACGGGGAGAAGGTTGTGATGGGGAGAAGCTGACAAGAGATAAAAGATTGTGATGGGGAGAAGCTGACAAGGGGGAGAAGCTGACAACAGGGAAAAGATTGTGATGGGGCGAAGCTGACAAGAGGGAAAAGATTGTGATGGGGCGAAGCTGACAAGAGGGAAAAGATTGTGATGGGGCGAAGCTGAAAAGAGGGAAAAGATTGTGATGGAGCGAAGCTGACAAGAGGGAAAAGATTGTGATGGGGCGAAGCTGACAAGAGGGAAAAGATTGTGATGGGGAGAAGCTGACAAGGGGGAGAAGCTGACAAGGGGGAGACGATTGTGATGGGGAGAAGCTGACAAGAGGGAAAAGATTGTGATGTGGAGAAGCTGACAAGGGGGAGAAGCTGACAAGAGGGAAAAGATTGTGATGGGGAGAAGCTGACAAGGGGGAGAAGCTGACAAGAGGGAAAAGATTGTGATGGGGCGAAGCTGACAAGAGGTAAAAGATTGTGATGGGGCGATGCTGACAAGAGGGAAAAAATTGTGATGGGGAGAAGCTGACAAGAGGGAAAAGATTGTGATGGGGAGAAGCTGACAAGAGGGAAAAGATTGTGATGGGGAGAAGCTGACAAGAGGGAAAAGATTGTGATGGGGAGAAACTGACAAGGGGGAGAAACTGACAAGAGGGAAAAGATTGTGATGGGGAGAAGCTGACAAGAGGGAAAAGATTGTGATGGGGAGAAGCTGACAAGGGGGAGAAGCTGACAAGAGGGAAAAGATTGTGATGGAGAGAAGCTGACAAGAGGGAAAAGATTGTGATGGGGAGAAGCTGACAAGGGGGAGAAGATTGTGATGGGGAGAAGCTGACAAGGGGGAAAAGATTGTGATGGGGAGAAGCTGACAAGGGGGAGACGCTGACAAGAGGGAAAAGATTGTGATGGGGAGAAGCTGACAAGGGGGAAAAGATTGTGATGGGGAGAAGCTGACAAGGGGGAGAAGATTGTGATGGGGAGAAGCTGACAAGGGGGAAAAGATTGTGATGGGGAGAAGCTGACAAGGGGGAGACGCTGACAAGAGGGAAAAGATTGTGATGGGGAGAAGCTGACAAGAGGGAAAAGATTGTGATGGGGAGAAGCTGACAAGGGGGAGACGCTGACAAGAGGGAAAAGATTGTGATGGGGAGAAGCTGACAAGGGGGAGAAGCTGACAAGAGGGAAAAGATTGTGATGGGGAGAAGCTGACAAGGGGGAAAAGATTGTGATGTGGAGAAGCTGACAAGGGGGAGAAGCTGACAAGAGGGACAAGATTGTGATGGGGAGAAGCTGACAAGAGGGAAAAGATTGTGATGTGGAGAAGCTGACAAGGGGGAGAAACTGACAAGAGGGAAAAAATTGTGATGGGGAGAAGCTGACAAGGGGGAGAAGCTGACAAGAGGGAAAAGATTGTGATGGGGCGAAGCTGACAAGAGGTAAAAGATTGTGATGGGGCGACGCTGACAAGAGGGAAAAGATTGTGATGGGGAGAAGCTGACAAGAGGGAAAAGATTGTGATGGGGAGAAGCTGACAAGAGGGAAAAGATTGTGATGGGGAGAAGCTGACAAGAAGGAAAAGATTGTGATGGGGAGAAGCTGACAAGAGGGAAAAGATTGTGATGGGGAGAAGCTGACAAGAGGGAAAAGATTGTGATGGGGAGAGGCTGACAAGAGGGAAAAGATTGTGATGGGGAGAAGCTGACAAGAGAGAAAAGATTGTGATGGGGAGAAGCTGACAAGGGGGAGAAGATTGTGATGGGGAGAAGCTGACAAGAGGGAAAAGATTGTGATGGGGAGAGGCTGACAAGAGGGAAAAGATTGTGATGGGGAGAAGCTGACAAGAGGGAAAAGATTGTGATGGAGAGAGGCTGACAAGAGGGAAAAGATTGTGATGGGGAGAAGCTTACAAGAGGGAAAAGATTGTGATGGGGAGAAGCTGACAAGGGGGAGAAGATTGTGATGGGGCGACGCTGACAAGAGGGAAAAGATTGTGATGGGGAGAAGCTGACAAGGGGGAAAAGATTGTGATGGGGAGAAGCTGACAAGAGGGAAAAGATTGTGATGGGGAGAAGCTGACAAGGGGGAGAAGATTGTGATGGGGAGAAGCATACAAGGGGGAGAAGCTGACAAGGGGGAGAAGATTGTGATGGGGAGAAGCTGACAAGAGGGAAAAGATTGTGATGGGGAGAAGCATACAAGGGGGAGAAGCTGACAAGAGGGAAAAGATTGTGATGGGGAGAAGCTGACAAGGGGGAGAAGATTGTGATGGGGAGAAACTGACAAGAGGGAAAAGATTGTGATGGGGAGAAACTGACAAGAGGGAAAAGATTGTGATGGGGAGAAGTTGACAAGAGGGAAGGGAGGGGGGGGAGTTGATAAGTTAACTGGGGGGGGGGAGTAATGAAGGAGGTGGTGGTGGTGATAACGCAGGTGGTGGTGACGACGGAGGTGGGGGTTGCGACGGAGGTGGGGGTTGCGACGGAGGTGGGGGTAGTGATTGCGACGGAGGTGTTGGTGGTGGTGGCGACGGAAGTGGTGGTGATGGTGGCGACGGAAGTGGCGAATTATAACGATTGTGACAAATGAGGACGGTTGTGACAAATGAGGACTGACAAATGAGGACGGTTGTGACAAATTAGGTAGTCACGAATATGGAGGTTGTGACGAATATGGAGGTTGTGACGAATAAGGAGGTTGTGACGAATAAGGAGGTTGTGACGAATAAGGAGGTTGTGACAAATAAGGAGGTTGTGACGAATAAGGAGGTTGTGACGAATAAGGAGGTTGTGACGAATAAGGAGGTTGTGACGAATAAGGAGGTTGTGACGAATAAGGAGGTTTTGACAAATAAGGAGGTTTTGACAAATAAGGAGGTTGTGACGAATAAGGAGGTTGTGACGAGTAAGGAGGTTGTGACGAGTAAGGAGGTTGTGACGAGTAAGGAGGTTGTGATGAAGGAGGTTGTGATGAAGGAGGTTGTGACAAATAAGAAGGTTGTAATGGAGGTTGTAACAAGGAAGGAGGTTGTAACGAGGAAGGAGGTTGTAACGAGGAAGGAGGTTGTAACGAGGAAGGAGATTGTGATGGAGGAGGTTGTAACGAGGAAGGAGGTTATGATGGAGGAGGTTGTAACGAGAAAGGAGGTTGTGATGGAGGAGGTTGTAAAGAGAAAGGAGGTTGTAATGACGAAGGAGGTTGTGATGGAGGTTGTAACGAGGAAGGAGGTTGTGATGGAGGTTGTAAAGAGGAAGGAGGTTGTAACGAGGAAGGAGGTTATGATGGAGGTTGTAACGAGGAAGGAGGTGGTGATGGAGGTTGTATTGAGGAAGGAGGTTGTGATGGAGGAGGTTGTAGGAGGAGGTTGTAACGTGGAAGGAGGTTGTGACGGAGGAGGTTGTAAAGAGGAAGGAGGTTGTGATGGAGGTTGTAATGAGGAAGGAGGTTGTGATGGAGGTTGTAATGAGGAAGGAGGTTGTGATGGAGGTTGTAATGAGGAAGGAGTTTGGGATGGAGGTTGTAAAGAGGAAGGAGGTTGTGATGGAGGTTGTAAAGAGGACGGAGGTTGTGATAGAGGTTGTAATGAGGAAAGAGGTTGTGATGGAGGAGGTTGTAACGAGGAAGGAGGTTGTGATGGAGGAGGTTGTAACGAGGAAGGAGGTTATGATGGAGGAGGTTGTAACGAGAAAGGAGGTTGTGATGGAGGAGGTTGTAAAGAGAAAGGAGGTTGTAACGACAAAGGAGGTTGTGATGGAGGTTGTAACGAGGAAGGAGGTTGTGATGGAGGTTGTAAAGAGGAAGGAGGTTGTAACGAGGAAGAAGGTTATGATGGAGGTTGTAACGAGGAAGGAGGTGGTGATGGAGGTTGTATTGAGGAAGGAGGTTGTGATGGAGGAGTTTGTAGGAGGAGGTTGTAACGTGGAAGGAGGTTGTGACGGAGGAGGTTGTAAAGAGGAAGGAGGTTGTGATGGAGGTTGTAATGAGGAAGGAGGTTGTGATGGAGGTTGTAATGAGGAAGGAGGTTGTGATGGAGGTTGTAATGAGGAAGGAGGTTGCGGTGGAGGTTGTAATGAGGAAGGAGGTTGTGATAGAGGTTGTAAAGAGGAAGGAGGTTGTGATGGAGGTTGTAAAGAGGAAGGAGGTTGTGATGGAGGTTGTAATGAGGAAGGAGGTTGTGATGGAGGTTGTAAAGAGGAAGGAGGTTATGATGGACGAGGTTGTAACGAGGAATGAGGTTATGATGGAGGTTGTAATGAGAAAGGAGGTTGTGATGTAGGTTGTAATGAGGAAGGAGGTTGTGATGGAGGTTGTAATGAGGAAGGAAGTTGTGATGGAGGAGGTTGTAACGAGGAAGGAGGTTGTGATTGTAGATCACACAAGGCAACATTGGAAACGTTTAATAATATCCCATTTTCTAGCAAGCTATCATAACGAGTGGCGGCTGTAGTTGTTTGACCACGAAGATGAAGTTAAAACTTTGGTAATGCATAAGCCTCTTTCTATCAGATACAAAATTTAAAAAACTAGCATGTACAATGTGTGGTGGCTGTAAAGGCAAGACATATTCCTCGTTGCTGTAAAGGCAAGGCCTATTCCTCAGCATATAAAATCTATCTATATCAACTGGACATCAACAAAGGTAACAATAAAGAGTGGTTGAGTATTTAGAGTACTTGCTTTTGACATTGAATGTACTGGGTTTGCATTCTAGTAGAGCCTTGCTTCATTCTATCCAGTTTTATGAGGAGAGGAGACAACCATTTGGTCAGGCAAAACAGATCAGACAGTGTTATTCAGGGTCGGGTAGACATGCTGACCAAGACCTCACCTCACTTCTATGCAGTTCTCCTCACTGGAAATCTTCCAAGCTGGCTAACAAGGTGGGGATCAAGCTGATCTACAGAGGATGCAGATGAAGCCAAGCATAGGAAGGTACAGCCAGGGAGAGAAATATAAAGTCTCCAACGTTGTTCGTGATTGCAGTTGTGCCACCATAGGACTACTTGTAATGTTACATTCATGGGAGGATGTTAGCAGCACATAGTAACAAACAAATCATTATGGACATCACATTCACCAAATGCATGACCAATTACATCACATTCACCTAATGCATGACAATCAAATACATCATTCATCAAATGCATGACAATGAATTACATCACATTCACCAAATATATTAAATAATTAAACTTCTTTATACTGGTTTAGAAGGCTCAGCAGAGTCTGTGCACAGCCAGTTTCTTATTCTCAACTTGGATCTAAAGCTAACTAAATGCAATCAATCATTTTTTGGTAATGCATTTACTGACACTGCCCTCACTATTTCCTATGACAATACATTTTAACTCCAAATATGTTGCCTTGAGCTGGTGAAGGAGCTTTCATGTCTCAATGGTCCCAGGAGCTAAGTCAGTGGGAGCGAAAGCTTCCAGAAGGGTCACCCAAGCTGAATAGGTCATAGGGAAGGGAATATCATTAAACATGGACAACTCGCCTAGAGTATAATAATAGGTTAGGTAAGCCAACCACCCAAATCTATCAAACTTAGGTGGTTACTAAAACATTAACAAAACAAAAGCAAATGACCTTGGAAAAGGAAGGCCTTCAGAAATGGGAATGATGAAGTGGAGTGAAAGCCACAACAATGCCAATTGCCCTTCAGAATACCTAGAATAAAAATATAGTTAGAAATACCAAGAATAAAAATATAGTAACGTATAATGTTCAAGCAATGTACCAGACACTATGTACTAGTTTTCTTCTGTTGGTTTTACTCTTTCCTCAAAACTATAATTTCAGAATACCATTATCAGTTTTGTCACTCTTCTTTAAATCTTTTTCAAAATGTTTATATCCTCTCTACAATAAGAGACTCCACACCTGAACACAGTAACTTCAATCTAGGTCTAATGCTTTATACACTTAATGCCTATCACTTCCTTGCTCCTATGTTTAATCGCATTCAATTTCATGACCTTCAAATACATTCAGTTGATCAAATTCATCAAAATCCCACTGCATCTAGTTTGGCAGATAAGGTTTATTTTTATCAGTACAATCGCTCCACCATGTACAGAAAAGTAATGGCAACTTACTATAACTACCTACCTGCCATTTAACATAGCCAAATAGGTTGGTGGTTTAAGAAGCAATATTGTGCAAAGGACATGCTACTTTCATTTTATATTTTTCACACACACCACATTCATCACATCCACTACATTAGCTCGTATGGAATTAAATTTGGTAGGGGAAGCAAGAAAAGGCCCCACCAAACGCTACTATGGTTTATGCAAAGGACTAAGGACCATCACTATTGCTTGTATAAATAATAAGTAAAGATGGTTGTACAGTTGCTAACAATCTGATCATGTATTATATAGTATACAATTACACTGAAACAGCACATAAATGCTTTGATGTAGGGTACCTGTGAGGAAGTCAAGTACGGTATGGCCTCACTCCTACTAAAGCAAAGAATGGAAGGATTGATTCATAGATGATAGGATGAAGATTCATAGATGAAAGGATGATTCACAAGTAAAAGAATAATGATTCACAAGTAAAAATGACGATTCATAGAAGAGAGGATGATTCACAAGTGAAAGAATGGAAGGAAGATTCACAAATAAAATAATGACGATTCACATATTAAAGTAGTATTTTTCACAAATGAAAGAATGTGATTCCCAAATTTAAGAACGAAAGAATGACAATTCACAAATTGAAGGGTTAAAGAATGATTCATAGATGAAACGCTGATGCACAAATCAAAGGATAATGATTTCTAGATGAAATGATTATTCACAAACGAAAAAATGATTCTTAGATCAAAGAATCTGACATTCACTATTGGGCATGCACCTTAGCATTTAGTCTGATGAGGACAATAATGTTCAATGTGAACATAAGTCGGATGAGGACAATTATGTTCAATGTGAACATAAAACAGGCAAAGAACTATTGTTTCCTTACTTGTTACATGTGAAATATTTATACTTTAATTGAGAGCATCTGTGTTAGAAGAGTGGTAGAGCATTCATTGCTCATGGTTCGATCCCTGTTAACACACTGTAAAGGAGTAGCCGTTAGGGAAGAACAGGCAGAAAAAAAAATGGCACTGGCCACTTTACCCTCACATGAATATCAAGCATAATACAATGAGGTCTCCAACACTTCATCTTTGATAGTGTGTTCTGTGGAACTGGTGATACCTTTTACTTTAATCTCATTTGATTTCACAAGTTGCAGACAAAAAGGTGATATGTTTTTCTGAAAAAATTTAACTAAAATAGAACCTTAAATTGAAACACTAAATTGAAACACTAAAATGAAACAAATTGGAAAACAAACACTAAAAAGGAACATTGAATTAGAAAACTAGAAACAAGCTGGTAACACTAAACTGGTAACACTAAACTGCAACACTAAATTGAAACAAACACTAAATTGAAACACTAAATTGGAACACTAAACTGGAACACTAAATTGAAACACTAAATTGAAACACTAAATTGAAACACTAAATTGGAACACTGAAATGAAACGCTGATATGGAACACTGAAATGAAACAAGAAATTACATGCTTGAATCTAAACCATCGTCATGACGGGGATGTTTTAGAATCCTCTGTAGATTTGAATGTCAATTCAGTAGTGCTGCTTGTCCCGACAGATAAGTTGTCGGATGTAGACAACGCAATGTTATCTGATGTTGTAGAGTCCTCGCTGTGACTGCTGGCCTTGTTCTGAGGCGACCCACTCTTGTCACCATCTGAACTTTCTACCATGGAGTCTTTTCTGGCTTTTTCTTCTTCCAGAGCCTTCTGCATGTCTGTATAGTAAGCTAAGGCATCCTTGACTGGCTCAATGATAGCATCCTTCAGAATATTAGGTCATAGTTAAGTTACAAGAGCTAACAAATAATATTGCAAATATGGTGATAATTACATCTTGTGCTGAATACAAATCAGGGCAGAAACTACAACTG